>OX243895.1:35873349-36517226 GCA_945859665.1 Anorthoa munda | reverse complement strand
AACCACAAAATGATGACTGCCTTAGGGAAATGTGTCATAGACATGGACAGAAGCAAATTTTATAATATGATCGCACCGTTCCGTTACAGCCTGTATATTATTTAATTATTTTGAATTGTCATGGCCACACATGGCCCAAGATACAGGTTCTATCTATAGTTCATTCGCGTTAAGAAAATAGTGAGTCATTGTTATCATCCGGCCTCTCGACCAATCGGGTCGAAACAAATTAGAAACCTTGCGACCCGATTGGTCGAGGGGCCGGCTGACTATTTTCTTAACGCGAATGAACTGTAGTTTGGAGACCACCGTCCATACAATCTGATTGTTTAAATAGTTACAGATAAGATCATTATGATATAGCTCAGAGGTACATTTTGTAATAAAGGGTCTTTCAACAAGGACGGGTCGATGTTAAAATTGAATAAAACAAGATGTGTGTAAGATATTAACGAAATTTATTTTTTATTTAAAAGGCCCATTTATGCCAATTATGGATGGAATATGACATCGTTCAAATTTCCGCCGCGGCTTCGTATGGTGGCATGAATCCGAGAGGTCCAATTTTTAATGACTCTACTGCATAGATCGAGCGAGCGCTACAGATCAATGATAAACAATTTCGTTTGGCTTGAATTGAACAATATGGACGTGAACGACATGTGGTTCTAGCAAGATGGCGCTATTTGCCACACAGCGAACGACACAATCGACATTCTGCATGAACGGTTTGAGGGTAGAGTTAGAGTTTCGCTAGACTTTTTCTTGTGGGGTTTGCTGAAGTCGCAGGTCTATGACAATAAACCACATTCGACCGTTGCCCTGAAAGCCAACATAACGCAGGCCATCGCTCGGATTCAGCCGGATCTATGCAGCAGAGTCATTAAAAATTGGACCTCTCGGATTCGTGCCACCATACGAAGCCGCGGCGGACATTTGAACGATGTCATATTCCATCCATAATTGGCATAAATGGGCCTTTTAAATAAAAAATAAATTTCGTTAATATCTCACACACATCTTGTTTTATTCAATTTTAACATCGACCCGTCCTTGTTGAAAGACCCTTTATATTTTAATATTATAAACAAATAAACTTTATACACCATAAAAAATAAAACTTATAAATAAATGGAATAAGAAGTACAAAGGAAAATAAAGAATAAGAAAGCAAACAAAAACAGATATAAAATAAAAATACAATAAGATGACAAAAAAAAAAGATTAAAAAAAATACAATAAGATGATAAAAAAAAAGAAAATGATAAATAATGTGATATATTATTTATACTCACTTTTTCATATATTTTTTGTTGAGCGATGTTTTCATAAAAATCGGATATCCTCTTGGTTTGGTTTTGTGTTACTTCACCAAGAGAGAGTTCATTCCGTGTTTTATAATCACCTCTGTAATAAAAATATAGATTTTCACGTAACTGTTACCATCGATTCATGAAATGAAATCGTTTATTTGCTGAATGTAGGTGTACAGATTAGATGTTATATTAATTTGTAGACAGCCCCAATACATTTTGCCTTACGACATGCAAAATTGTTAATTTTAACATACAGAAACACCAATCTTTTTCTACTTTATCATTCATGGAAACCAATAAACGAATCCAAACATTAGAACATATAAATTTTTAAACTGTCATGGTCACTAACACTAACATCAAAACAAAAAACAGAAAAAAACAGTAAACATGGTAAATATCCCGTTTATAATGTTAATATTTGAACATATTTCTATATGTTCTAAAGTTTGGATTCGTTTATTGGTGTCCACATTGGGTGTGGCTCGTAACAGCAAAATTACAACGCATTATTTGAATACAACAATAATTAAAACTATTAACATTAATATAATAATAATAATCAATTATAATTGATTATTATTATTATATTAATGTTAATAGTTAAATATAATAATAATCAATTATAATTGATTATTATTATATTTATATTAATAAAAATGAAATGTAAACACAATAAATGTAATAATGATGAATAATATTGGCATTTTTATTTTTATTGTCTAGCTCGCGCTTGACAACTATCTAAACGATTTTTTTTTTAATCATGTATTAATATTAGTATGTCAATTCAGTGTAAAATTAACTAAGTGTCAAAATGAATTAAGCAAGAACTTGAAGTGAAGTATTTGCCAAAATTTACTTCAGTTTGAATATCTGGGCCACTGATAATATAGTGCTAGCCCTGGGCTTTAAGTCACCCGAAGGATTAATGGAGAAGGCTCGGCGTTTCCTTGCATGATCGAATCAGAAAGAAGGATATCCACAGGAGAACCAGGGTTACCGACATAGACCGAACAATTTCCAAACTAAAGTGGCAGTGGGCAGAGCAGATTGCTCGCAAAATAAATTGTCGATGGGGCCGAAAATTTCTGGAGTGATGACCGCGTACGTAAAGGCCTCCTTTTAGGTGGAGCAATGATCTTTAATCATGATCCATCCCGCCCCCTTGCTGTACCCCCAGCTACGCCCTGCGCCGATGGCCGTATCCCACAGGGGGTTGCCATCAGCGCGGTCGATAAGGTTTAGCTTTTATTGCACTGGCTGGAGGCTCTGTCTCCGCAGGACCGTCCGGCTAAGCAATAGCCAATCAATTTAATTGAACTGCGAGACGAACATCAGTAAAAAAAGTACCAATGGCCTGGTTTAATCTGGGGGTATCCGCTGGATGTGAGACGCTCAGGACCACACAAAATGGCGAAACGATCCCTGCGAAGGTGAGAAGGTACTTCACGTCGGAACAGCTGCTCAACTTGTATCAAGCGCAGGTTCGATCGTGCATGGAGTACTGTTCTCATCTCTGGGACGGATCTGCCAAATACTAGCTTGATGCACTAGAGTCGATTGAAAAGCGGGCCAAGAGACTCATCGGCAATGAGGCGCTGGTCAAATCAAAGCTCCAGAGTCTTGAGCATCGTCGCCGAGTTGCCAGATTGTCGGTTTTTTATCGGTTGCATTTCGGGGAGTGTGCGATGGAATTGCATGATTTAATACCGCCCTGCCCGTTCCATCATCGGACTACCAGACGTACGGCGATGCGTCATCGATACATGGTGGACATCCCACCTATACGCACAAAACGTTTTGGGGACACTTTTATTATGCGTACAGCTAAGGAGTGGAATTCCCTGCCGGAGTCTGTGTTTCCCGATAGCTACAATCTAGGGGTCTTTAAGTCAAGAGTGAATGGGTTTTTTCTAGGCAAGCGTGCTTCACCGTCGACCACATCATCGCTTACCATCAGGTGAGATAGTAGTCAAGCGCAAGACTATAGACAATAAAAATAAAAAAAAATAAAAAATCTTGAGGTAGGCCTATGTCCAGCAGTGGACGTCTTTCGACTGAAATTATGGTGACACAACATATCCTTACGTATCTTGGCCCCCTTCTTCTGTCTGCCCATCGGAACTATTCGTAGTATCCTTCTTGTGAATAATCGGCAGTCTCTCGCGGTAGATGACACGAGGCCATTGATACGCGGGGAAGTCTTCGTTATAGTTCAGGATCTTGAAGCCATCAGCCTCGTTGGGGGTTGCTCTGCAATAACATTGATTAAATTAGAAAATACTGTAAAATCTGGCCAACTTAAATGGGATTGGGTGGGATATGATAGTCGGATGCACATTAGGAGACACAACTACAGTACAACTATTTTCTTAATGTCCCTTGGCAAAGTTCGTGTTTCTTTAGTCGTCGGCTTTCTATCAGTTGCACTTTGCACTCGGTGAAGACCGGACGCTTTCAATCCACTTGGAAGTATATAGAGTTGTTAATACTCTTTCAACTTATTTTTTTTATGGAGGAAAGCTGCTGCGGTTAAAGGTCTATACACACATATCAGGGCCGTGCCCGGGACGTGGACAGACCGTGCCCTGTCAGGGGCTCAAAAAATATCGGGGTGTACATTTTATATGAACTCGTTCAAACACGTCCGTGCACGGGCCAGTGACGAAACTTCAATGCCTGGGCCCGGCCCTGTCACGTCCCGGGCACGGCCCTGATATGTGTGGATAGACCTTTAAAAGGAAAATAGTTTTACAGCTCTATATATTTCACACGGAAAACAAAACAACAATAAAGTTCTTCTGAATTCAAATTATTATACACGATAAATCTAATAATTGATGGACTTGGAAATTAGCATTCGTTTGTATTCGGATATGCGATGATTGCCGAGGGACATTCAGAAAATAGTTGTACTGTACGTAAATTATACATAAAGTTAAACCTTTTTCTCATGGGGGTAGGCAGACACTACAGAACGGCATCTGCTACGATCCTTACATATTTCGTTCCAAACACAACTGTGCATACCAATATTTTACATGAAGCGACTGCAACGAGCTAATTGCTGCCAATTTATAGATTTTAAGTGTAATTTAAAATGAATATGTGCGGCTGAGGAAAGAGAGGAATAGTACATTGTGATACATGGGTGCAATAACCTACACACCCGTGTATCACACGACGTTTTTCAATACAGTTGTGGGAAATAGTAAATATAAATCATAGAATTACATTTGTTTTTTTCCATAAAATAAAATTATCTTAAGTCGCCATATATCTTTCTCGAGATTTTGGGGGCAAAATTTCATCTTGCTCAGTTTTCGCCTCAGATAAAATATCGGGTGGAGTTAATTCCATTTCATCATTTGTACTTGAACTCATATTAACAAAAAAAAAAAACAATTTATCACACAAAAATTAAATTTTTCAGAAAATGCCGCGTTTTTGCAAATGGACATTTTTTTTACAACAAAAACAGTCTATACAGCCTATTCGAATTTAGACATTTTTTTATGTTCAAGTAATTAAATTAAAACTGGTAATTAAATATATTATAAAACCATTTAAAAGACTTTTGAGAATTCAATACTAAGACGTACGGACTCATTAATTTTTCCTCGTATAAAATCTCCGATAACATTATGCGGTCGTGAGTTTTGTTTACGATCTCGATCATTAGTTTTGCAGTTTAGTTTTAAATTTATAAGTCAATTTAAAAAGTTTTGTAGCAAAGAGTTTTCATACATAAAATAAAATGGGATAGATTTTATACGAGGAAAAATGAATGATTCCGTACGTTATAGCATTTAATTCTCAAAAGTCTTTTAAATGGTTGTTTAATATATTTAATTACCAGTTTCAATTTAATTATTTTTCAATACAGTTGTTAAACATGGCGTACTTTCAGAGGCTATAATTATGATTCGAAAATTAAATCTTATGCACAGGCATCTTTCTGTTACGCGGTCGTGACTTTTGTTTACGAGCTCGATCATTAGTTTTGCAGTTTAGTTTTAAATTTATAAGTCAATTTAAAAAGTTTAGTAGCAAAGAGTTTTCATACATAGAATAAAATGGGATAGATTTTATACGAGGAAAAATGAATGATTCCGTAAGTTTTAGCATTGAACTCTCAAAAGTCTATTAAATGGTTGTTTAATATATTTAATTACCAGTTTTAATTTAATTATTTTCACATCAACATTTGTCTAAAATCGAATAGGCTGTATAGACTGTTTTCGTTGTAAAAAATGTCCAGTTGCAAAAACGCGCCTTTAGTTATAAGTCAATTTAAAAAAGTTTAGTAGCAAGGAGTTTTCATACATAGAATAAAATGGAATAGATTTTATACTAGGAAAAATGAATGATTCCGTACGTTTTAGCTTTTAATTCTCAAAAGTCTTTTATATGGTTGTTTAATATATTTAATTACCTGTTTCAATTTAATTATTTTCACATCAACATTTATCAAAAATCGAATAGGCTGTGTAGGCTGTTTTCGTTGTAAAAAAAATATGCCCAGTTGCAAAAACGCACGAAAATTATATTTTTTTGTGAATTAACAAATCTAATTCTTTGATTTGTTTTTACTATTTTCCACAACTGTATTGAAAAATATCGTGTGATACACGGGCGTGTAGGTTATTGCAAACTCGTGTCATTAAAAACCCTCGCCTTCGGCTCGGGCTTGTTAATGACAGCTCGTTTGCAATAACCTACTTTCCACCCTTGTATCACAATGTACTATTCACATCAACATTTGTCAAAAATCGAATAGGCTGTGTAGGCTGTTTTCGTTGTAAAAAAAAATATGTCCAGTTGCAAAAACGCGCGAAAAATTTTTTTTTTGTTAGTTAACATATCTAATTCTTTGATTTGTATTTACTATTTCCCACAACTGTATTGAAAAATATCGTGTGATACACGGGCGTTTGTATCACAATGTACTATTTTTTCCAAACTAACGGGCTCTGAAGCGACTGCAACGAGCTTATTGCTGGCAATTTATAGATTTTACTAGCTTCTGCTAGCGGCTTCGCCCGCGTGAATGTCGAATATTATCCTGAGGGAACTTATTCCCGGGAAGAAAAGTATCCTATGTGCTATTGCTGACTATAATCTATCTCTGTGCCAAGTTTCATACAGATCCGTCCAGGTGTTTGAGCGTGAAAAAACAAACATACACACTCACAGAGCCTTTATAATATTGGTGTGAAGGGTGATGTGATGTGTAATTTAAAATGCGTTTTGTTCAGTTGAGGCAAGAGAGAAAACTGTTTTTGTTTTAAAACCAACTCGCCCGATTCCTGGTTATGAATATTGATTTTTAACCGACTTACCAATAAGGAGGAGGTTCTATGTTCGACATTATGTATTTTTTTTTGTGTAGGTTCACGCATATCTCCGTCAATTTTGGACCGAGTTTGAAAATTCTTTTTTTGTTTGAAAAAGTATGTTTCGAAATTGGTCCTATTTTAATTTGGTGAAGATCTGATGAAGAACTTCGAAGATATACAACATAACTCTTCAATAAATTACGGCAAATCTCTCTGGATTGCTGCAATAGCATGGTATGTTTATTGTTTATACCATTTCATAACATAACATCACGCCAGTACGCTCTTAAGGGGTACGCAGATCTCTCATTTCACCGGTTTTGTTCAAGTTTCATGATATTCGGGTAATCTATTCTGGCGTTATAAAACAACTTGCCTATTAGGTAGGTACAACTAAAAAGTGAAAAATAAAACGCATAATACAAAAAAATACTACCGACTTACAAATAAAAAAAACTACAAAGTGAAAAATAACTTTTTTTTTGGAAGTCGGTGTCCATAACGCAAAAAATTGGTACCTACCAAAGACACCGACTTCCAAAAATAAAGATATTTTTTACTTTGTAGTTTTTTTTTGTTTGTAAGTCGGTAGTATTTTTTTGTAAAATGCTTTTTATTTGATAAACAAATGATGCAGTTTTATTTTTCATCAAAATCAGCGTCGTAACTCCTTTGAGTGTTTTTCGCTGTTCCTCGAAATTTCGGATTTGGCCATAGACGCCCACTTGAAAACTCAGCCTGTAAACGTGTCGAATTGAAAACCTTACCCCCTGTTTTTCGTCGGTTAAAAACAATGGAGAGAATGAAGAAAATGATCCGAATGTACTATGTTAATATCAATAGCTCAGTATAGAGCTCGAACCGAGTGGACTCTTAGGGGTTCACTTGCTCCAAGAGAGTCTGATCCACAGAACAGAGAAGACAGTAGAAATCGTATATCGCTTCATTAGTATCGGAACCAGCGTACCCAAACTCACACATATACAGGTTAATTGTATTTCGTAACACTAAGAAATCTTTGGTGTGATTGGTAGTTTGAAAGTAGGAAATATGTCAGTCGTCGCTTATTTGAAAATAAGCCACATTTTAATGATCATAGAGTTGTTAATTGACTACTCTTTTTAAGTATTCATAACATTTTCCGTTAAAATCGCACATGGAATAGTTTAATAACCAAGTTACGCTACCCGCCGCTAGATGTCACTATACTAAATGCATTCAATTTAAAGATGTATTTCGTTATTAATAAGATTTATATTTGCGTAATGAGGTCATTACAATTCGTTTTCCTCTAGAGATGTACCACCGTCGTTGACTTATTTATCGAGAATCAGTTTTATTTTGAAACAAAACAATATCAACAACTAGATTTGATAAATATTATTATGCTTGAAATCAAGTGTTTATATACAACTGAATATTTCTAATCTTATGACTGATAACAAAACAAACTTACATACAAAGGGGAGAGGGAAAAGGGCCCATAGTGCATCAAAAAATTCTCCCACATCGATGTCAATGGGAAACGTGCCCAGAACGCTGGCAGCATTGCTACTTTGAATGGCAATGCTGATTCTCTGGCTGAAGAAAAGGCCAGCCCTCTGGTCACGCGAACAGTCAACTAACCGTTTACTTATGTCTCGAAGCACTCGATGAGCACTCGGACCCCATGGACCTAATGTCTCAACCCCAAACGGGTCATACATATAACTGCCAATAAGGGTGTTATATTTGCGCTGTTTGAGGTTTTCTGCACCAGCAGCAGCTGCCCCAGGACAGCCCGCCGTGCTAAGGGATGGCGCAAGGGTATCGACACATTTTGCATCCCACACCAAAGGCCTACCCAACTTCCAAGGCATTATGGCCATCCCATCCGGTCTCTGCCCACCGTCGCGTGCCAAGCCATTGGGTTCTAAAACAGCTGACACCCCGGCGGTGACAAGAGCTCGACGTATGATGTCATTAATGACGGCACCGGCGCCCGCAGCTGCGCCGTCTGCGGCGACATCTGCAGCCCACCTCGCGCGCCGCCCAGTTTAAGAAGCGCGAGCCTTTCCTTACCAGAAACTCAAGAGCGGTTCCGTTTTCTAAAGCAGCGACCACTGTACTTGTAAGTCATATTTAAAAATAAAAAATTCAAAATAGTGTTTATATAAATTTATTCTAATACTTACGATTTATAGAAAATATAATTAAGAATTGTCATGTTAGACTACTAATCCGTTTGTGAAAATCATTTTATTGATAGAAAAATACACCCTGTGGCGTTTACGCGATAGATATTAAACTATAGTCTGATATTTAATTTCGTACACTAAACTGACATTTGGAGGGTGCCACTTTATCGTTACATTAAAATATTAATTAAACAATAATTAATTAAAATATTATTACTATTTTATTTTTATTTGTGGTGGGTTTGCTCTTGACTCTAGTCTAGGTCAGAGGTGACAGAGACAGAGTCGACGATGGAGTGTTTACCCAGAAGAAGCCTGTTCACTCTAACTTTGAAGAGATTCGGGTTGAAGGCGTTCGGAAACACGGACGCAGGTAGTGAGTTCCATTCATTCGCTGGGCGCATCATGAAGGATGTCTGGAAGCGCTTGGTGCGAATTGGTGGAATGGCAACAAGGTAAGAATGGTAACTTGCAGTGCGTCTAGATGTCCGATTGTAGAAAGGGGCTGGTGGGTTGAGGTCGTGGAGTTCTTGAGCACACTCACCGAAGTACAGTCTGTAGAAGACCGACAAGCAGGCAACTTTGCGGCGATGAGCCAAGCTATGTAGCTTGGCATCCGCCAGTTCAACGTCGCCGATGAGCCTCTTGGCTCTGCGTTCCACCGAGTCAAGCGCGGCAAGCTGATACTTAGCTGAGCCATCCCAAAGGTGGCTGCAATACTCCATGCAGGATCGGACTTGCGCTTTGTAAAGGGTTAAAAGCTGTCCAGGTGTAAAGTATCGCTTCACTCTATTCAGGATGCCCAGTTTTTTGGCCGCAATTTGGGCTTTGTACTCAATGGAGGCGCCGAAGTTGAGATTGGATGTCAACTCCATGCCTAGGAGCTCGAGCCGATCAGTCACAGGAACAGATGTACCCCGAAAAGTAGGAGTATGATCGAAAAGACTCCTTTTAGCGGTAAAAAGACACGCCTGTGTTTTGGTTAAAAGAGACCCGATTGTCATCACTGTCATTGTCATCATCATCATTGTCACCATCAGGTGCTGCTCAGTGAACCAAGTGGAACACTGGAGCTAACCCAACCTATGGGGAACTCATTTGGAGACCCCGGATATGGCCACCGGGTCCTCCCATCCAGTCGCCAGCTGGCACGGTGGAGCATACCGGGATTTTTCGCGAGTTGGCGGGGCAGCCTTTGGCACGTGGCTGGCGTGCTACTTGGGCCCCCTACTGACTGCGGTCGGCCAACGGCTGGCACCGTGCTTCGGATCCCGCTACCCTGCAAAATGAGCTACCCGGCAAGTTTTGCCCAGAGACCAAGACCGGTTCTGAACAGCGCAACTGACATCCTCCTTCTCCCCCAAAGGCACTGGCACTCCCACACACGGAACACAGCAAGCTGTTTGGCACCGGACTCCGGTGGGATGGTGGTCGCGAGCCAGGCGGCCCCTTGCAGAGCCTACCACCGCTTAAGTGGGATCGTTCAGCCGTAACACAGGCAAGCCTGTGGTGCCGTTGCCCGGGATGGACCGCTAGGAGATAGATCCCATACCCACCCCAAAATATATATAATAATAATTATTCGATTAACCTTTTTTCGATTAGAATACTACCAATAGATTACCCATATCCATGCTTTATTCATTTTAAACTTGGTTAAGGCAGAATTCGAAAAAAAAGGGTTTGAACATGGAAATGACATGTATTTGATTACTAATACTGAATCACCAAAAAAAACCGCACACTGGTTTAATTTTTTTCAGAAAGGTATATCATAGAACACAGAGAACATTGTAAGTTTAAAATATCGATAACTCATTATCGATAACGGCAATCTCTAATTGAGTAGCTGACTGTGACATGTGCATAGTTGGAATCTTCGAGAACAGTATGTTTGAATTTAAAAGAAAGTAGACCTTAAATTTAACAACATAAAATCAACTTTTACTTTTGTGTGGGCGGGGCAGCAGACATATGGGGAATTGTGCAAATCCCGGGGTACGCGGACCCCGCCTACTTGCGACTTCTATTGTAGAAGGCGTTTTTTCTGTTCTGTGGTCTGATCCATAGACATAATAAATAGTATGGACTGGAAATACCTACAAAAAAAAAACGTGCCTACCTAAACCTTAAAATGGCACTTAAAATGGCTGCCGATGCTATGGTTGTGTCAATCACGGAACACACACACATTAATAATAAGTAAACAACCATTTGACAGCAGGACTACCACGAACACAACCACAAAATTCGTCACCTAATATGGCGAATATGGCACGTACCTATAACTGTCACTACGTCATAAGAAAATGTTGCCATAATGAGCAACAACTGAAATATTGTTGTCTCTTTTGTCAAATACGATTACTATATTAGAAAGAATGAAACAAAACGATGTTTCACATTCTGTATCGTATTTCACTCATATTTGTATAAGCTAATGTATGTATAGAACGTCGCGGCGCCTCCATGTTTTTCCTATCTCAATGGTCTGATCGTGTCAACGCGGCTTAAATGAAAAACGCGGCGGAAATGCGCCCTGATAAAAATAATAGTTTTTGAAAATTGTTTAATATTTTCGATCTGCTCTGTAGCGACAACAGAGTCTAAATATATCATGTCTTGAAATGTACAAAATAAAATTATTCATTAAAAATGGTTTTTTTTGAAACAAGCTTTTTTCGTATTCTTCTCAGCAAACCCTTTTATTTGATACCCATATCACGGGGTCTCATTACTAAGAAAGAAAATTTGGTTCAAATAAATCTTACTAGATGGCGCGACATGTACACACAATTCAATAGAATTGTGTGTAAACATAAAAATTGTATGTTCTTGTTTAATCAACTCTCCTAAGTACAAAATTATTGAATATTGTGCTCTTAATACACATTTCTAAGATTATTTGAACGGATCATTTAAAATTGATGCCAATATATGGCGCAAATTTCTGAGGAATTCCACTCGATTGTTAAAATTTGCAAAAAAATACTATAAAACGAACCGTCACTTTATTTAAAGAAAAAAATATTCACGAACCTAGTAAACCCTTTTACTTGCAAGTAGCTGCTAACATCATCTATTGCCGTGAAACGGGATCGAACGCGATTGATGTACTTACAAAAATAACAAGATTAATCAGATGAAAAACGCTAGTTACGTCGGCACGGTTTCTTTGTATGGGATGAGGCATCTGTATACTAGTATTATATTATCTGTGCCCATATAATGGCAGTGCACAAAAAAAAAACTAGTCCACCATAATGAGTTGGTGGAGTCCACCAACTGGGCCGTCCGCCATATTGAGTTTAGAATGACGTCACTTAGCTAACCATGCATTGTCATCCAAACTAAACATGTATGCAAAATTCCATCTTAATCGGTGGAGGATAACTGCTTTAACATTCAGTTGCAAGATTTGACCCGAACACACTTACATTGCAAGTTAAATAAAAGCTTGTAAAAAGAAAAATAAATACACAATATCGTGAAAAGAAAAATAAAAAATGAAGTAAAGAAATACTCACATGAACACCATAGCCAAAATAATGAAGACATTCAGAAGAATGTTGAAATTCTCCATCTTTGTAGTATTGTCCAACTGCTAGCTGAACTCACAATGGTCCCCATAGAATCCACCCTGCGTATTTATACACCCTTAACATAATATAAATGGTAATTCATTAATAGACGAATTATTATTTATTAGAAATTAAATATTAATAGGGGATGTTTTCGTCAATTTCGACTGTTTTTGAACAAAACAATGCCGGAATTGGTTTTAATGAGATATTCATTAAACTATAGATTTTGCCGGCGTCTTCGTCCGCGTGAATGTTGGAAAATATCACATGGGAATGCACTCAATCAATCTATCTACTATTTCTCCAACTACAATTTCGGGGAGGGGACGCCCTAGAAAGACATACATAGCTCGGCCCTTTCCTTTTTCTTGTTTACATTAATGATCTCCCTTTTATGATGGCCAAATTATCGGATATAATTTTATTTGCTGATGATACTTCGCTAATTTTTAAAATAGATAGGAAAGATACGGATGTCTTACATGTTAACGAAAGTCTAATTGTTCTCTCAAAATGGTTCGCAACTAACAATCTTTTACTGAATGCGAAAAAAAACAAAATGTCTAAAGTTCTCCTTACCAAATGTACCTCAACGTGACCTAAATTTAAATCTTGACAGCAAAAATCTTGAAGTTATAACGGAAACTGTATTCTTGGGGATTACAATCGATTCAAAATTACAGTGGGGCGCGCACACTAGAACTCTTTCGAGTAGGTTAAGTTCGGCTGCATATGCAGTAAGGAAAATAAGGCAGTTAACCGATGTAGCCACAGCAAGGTTAGTATACTATGCTTATATCCACAGTATTATGTCTTATGGCATTCTGCTGTGGGGATCAGCAGCGGACGTTGACTCAATTTTCGTCTTACAAAAGAGGGCAATCCGCGCGATCTATAAAATGGGTCCTCGCGAGTCCCTCAGAGAAAAATTTAAAGAGATCGATATACTGACTCTACCTTCACTTTGTATTTTGGAATGTATTTTGTACGTGCGCAAAAACCGAGGGCTTTTCAAAACTAGAAGCGACTTCCATAATTTAAATACACGCAGTAAGCACGAAATTGTAATACCCAAAATCAGATTAACGAAAACTAGCAAGTCTTTTCTTATAAACAGTATACGCTTCTATAACAAGTTGCCAAAGTCAGTTATAGAACTGACCGATGGAAAGTTCAAAAACTTCATCAAACGTGTCCTTATTAAAAAAGCATATTATAAAATCAAGGACTACGTTGAAGATAAAAATTTTAGCTCCTTCTGCGCATGCGGCTACCCTGGTAACTCATAAACGGTACAAATATGTGAATGTCTCAAACTATTCTCAATCTCATTTTTTCCTTTTTTTTTCTCTTAATTGGTCTTTTTACAATGGTTTTCAATCATCTTTATAACCCTTTGCTAAGAATAGTTACAGCACTGACAACTACATTTGTGCCACATGTTAATTTTAGTCTTGTTATACATTTATTTTTATTTTTTTACCTTTGTATAGATGCTTTTACCGATTGTTTTGTGAATGTGTGAACATTGTAGTCCTTCTAGATTTCTAGATGCTTGATAACATCTGATAACTTTTTATCTCGTTTTACTTTAATTTTTAGTTTCTAACGTCTTATTGTCGGGCCTACGTTGACCCCCCCATATCTAAGTAATGCTGTAACATGGAAATATTGTAAAACCAAACCATATTTTTAAAAGAGTAACCATGGAGTTTCTTGCCGGTTCTTCTCCATAGGAAACGACCAACCCGAACCGTGCGCCTTTTGTCGACGTTTTATAAGTGCCCATGTAGGCCTATGTAAAAAAAAAAAAAAGATTTTGATTTTGATAGACCTTATGGGTGATGTTCTTCAAAAAGGCCAGGTGCGCAGTACTCATAACCGGCGCGCGAGTATGACTAGATGTATGAATGTGAGTGAAGCAAAAGAAATATGTAAGGATCGTAGCAGGTGGCGTTCTGTAGTTTCTGCCTACCCCCATGGGGAAAAGGCGTGAGTTTATGTATATATGCAAAAAAATCGAACCGATTATCAAAACACAACACTACGAAAGCGAAAAACAACTTTATTTGCAGATTTCGCTGGTGTCGAAAAACGAAAAACAATAGGTACCAAAGACACCGAGTTCGGAAAAGAAAGTTATTTTTCGCTTTGTAGTGTTGTGTTTTGGAAGTCGTTTCGAATTTTATGTAAAAAAAAAAATATACTGAACAACAGCCTGTCTGACCTTTACTACCCAGTTACTGGGAGACACGATACCCCTTGGCAAGGCGTGTCTGATTTCCTTTCTTCCTACTACCGGCACAGATAATATAATACTAGAATACAGATGCCTTATCCCATACAAAGAAACCGTGCCGACGTAACTAGCGTTTTTCATCTGATTAATATTATTATTTTTGTAAGTACATCAATCGCGTTCGATCCCGTTTCACGGCAATAGATGGTGTTAGCAGCGACTTGCAAGTAAAAGGGTTTACTAGGTTCGTGAATACTTTTTTCTTTAAATACAGTAACGGTTCGTTTTATAGTATTTTTTTGCACGTTTTTACAGTTTTTTTTTGCACCAAAATGTGTTACAATGCAAATTTTAACAATCGAGTGGAATGCGTCAGAAATTTAAAAAGGTGCCATCTGTTAGCATCAATTTTAAATTATCCGTTCAAATGATATTTGAAATGTGAATTAAGAGCCCAATATTCCATAATTTTCTACTTAGGAGAGTTGATTTAACAAGAACATACATTTTTTATGTTCAATTGAACAAAAAAAAAAATTGAATTGTTTTTTTTTGATTGTTGTTTTTTGTTTGTTGTTTGTGATTGAATTGTGTATAAAATTAAAATTTTCTGGAATTCCAGAAAATGTTAATTTTATACACAATTCTATTGAATTGTGTATACATGTCGCGCCATCTAGTGAGATTTATTTGAACCAAATTTTCTTTCTTTGCAATGAGATCCCGTGCTACCGGTAACGAATATCAAAGATCTACAGATGACAGACGGGAGCAACTGCTTAATATGCTTACCAAAACACGGAGGAGTGTCGGCGTAATTAATAGTCATCCTTCCTCGTACCGACTGCCGCAGACTTTGCTTAACCTTGAAGATTGAACGGTGCGGCTGTCATTAGATAGCTCCTCTAGAAAACGAAACAAGCGCTCTTATCATGAGCTCTTAGAGCAAAGTTATTTCCATTGTGCTTAAGGGCCTTCCACCGCTTTAGTGCCGTAAAAAGGTTACTTTCTAAAGCATACTCTTTAGTAACGGCTAGGTTAAAAGGTTTGGAAAAATATTTTATGATTTTGATAACTTTCGCTACTTTTTAGGGTTCCGTACCCAAAGGGTAAAAACGGGACCCTATTACTGAGACTTCGCTGTCCGTCTGTCTGTCTGTCTGTCTGTCACCAGGCTGTATCTCATGAGCCGTGATAGTTAGACAGTTGAAATTTTCACAGATGATGTATTCCTGTTGAAACAGTATAAAATTAATATTTAAAGGAGGCCCCCATACAACAAACGTGATATTTTTGGCGTTTTTTGCTCGATATTAATAACGGCAGAAGGTAGACGCTTGAAATATTCACAGAATATTTAGTTGTATATTCTCTTCAAAAAATAATAATTATTAAATTAAAATAAAATAAATTAAGGGGGGCTCCCATACATCAAACGTGATTTTTTTGCAGTGTTTTGCGATAATGGTACGGAACCCTTCGTGTGCGAATCCGACTCGCACTTGGCCGGTTTTTTACCCTTTCCTATCTACTCTACCTACCTAGCCTATCTATCCTACCTGCCTACTTACTTACTTACCTACCCTATCAAGCCTACATTAAAAAAGTTCGCTACATATGGATGCTCCTCAAAAACGCCTTGGATGTTTAGAAATATTTTTAAACAGAAAAAATAGGGCTAGAATTTCTTCATAACTGAAATAGAATATGTATATCAAAGAATATTTTGTAAACAAAACTGTCCAAAAGGAGGTTCAATATTGATATTCCGGCTCCGAGCGGGCGCACGGCCAGTACTGCTTTAACATTGGGCAATATATAGTTTTGTAATACTTGTAGACGATCACGGCCAAGACTTGTAGGTCCTCTTATAAATAAAATCTTTCGGTTTGTTGCAGAAACCTCTACTGATAACCGATGAGAACCTGGCTAGAAACTGTGTGGCTCCCCAGAAGTTGATTATAGATGCACTGGACCCAAAAGAAGAAGACGTTATGTAAGTTCTTTTTCATTATTGCAAGGCTTGCGTTTGACCATTATCTCACCTGATTGTTAGCGATGGTCGACGTATAAACAATACTCCACGCCTTAAAACCTGTGAAACTTAAAATGTTAACTCCAAATTGTCAAACTGAGAATAATTTATTTAAATTAAACCATTAGTGACTCATTAGTGAACGACGCAGCATCAATGCTGCGTCGTTTTACATATGTATTTTTACTTTATACTCAGCCTTAAGGTGCTTTTGAATTGGCAAGCGAAAGACGAAGCTAATTGCACATTCGCAACCGTCGGTAGGTCCCTATGGAGAAGATCGTGCAAGCATTCTTGTTTCTTAATGTTCAATTCGGCAACTAACTATGAATTGTTTTTGGCTGACCTTTTGTGATAATGAAAAGGCCAAACTTTACATTAAATTCAGCCTGAATCTTAAATTCTTAGTAAATTCCAAACTCCACATTCAGAAATTGGCCGTTAATCAATTTCATTTGCAACGGAATTTGAACTTCATCATGAGTTTCCATTCCTGTACTAAAACTTGTATATTTGTCGGCACGTAACTTGGCTAGAGTCGTTTTAGGTTCTTTGGTTACCAAGCGGGACGCGCGGAACGTTCAACACCGTTCCGAGCGCGTGATTGGTTGCTCAGTTGACACAAGGATTGACTGACCAATCGCGACGCGTCCACGTTCCGATCGCTCTATATGGTGGTTGGTCAGTTACCCCCACTATGCCAAAACCTTGCCAAGTTACGTGCCGACAACTATAACCTCGTGTATTTATTGCAGCGTGGAATCAGAAGTGATTCCAGTGTTCCCTGTGAGCTGTGTGCGCGGGAACGGATTGAGTGCACTCCATGCTTACTTACTCGCATTGAGACCACCGCAACCTGTGGCCACGCTACGCGCTGATGATGTAAGTTTACAATATCCTTAATCTAATTTTAAAAATAAATTATTTTCCTTCAATCACCTTTATGTCAGTGTTCTACCATTTGCACATCATACCTTATGGCAGTGTATTCTTTGGCAGAATGAACGTAATATTATGTTGAATAATGTTCAGGCTGCATCAGGAGATATCATATTTACTATACGGACCTTGTAGAAACTAGAACAAATTTCCGTGTGTTCAACTGTTTTTGCTATACCTATTATTGGAAACCAACTATAACAACTCACAATGTTAGGACCCATTAATATTAATGCTAATTTTTATCCGTGGTGCTAGGCAACTGGGCTTATTGCAGTTGTCAACGACCCTTTGTGCCTATTGGCCTTGTTTGTTCTGTCTTCTGCTTGATATGGAGGGAAGTGGGAAATTTTAATTTTTTCCTACTCCTCCGTTATTCTTTTCTGATTAATTTCGTTGCGGGATCCAAGACAGTTAAATTCATTCGCCGGGACTTCGTCGAGCTTCATTACCTCGGCGCTTTTCTGGAGGTCGCCACTGTTGATTCTGGCTTTCAGAAGTTGCAGTGGTTTGGGAATAGTGCGGTGGCATTGTCCCAATAAAAAAAAAAAGTAAAACAATAAAAAAGAAACTTTGCGAAAGTTGGATGGAAAAAGACCACGTGGACTAGAAAAAAGACAAAACTACAGACTAGCCCTGATCTGGTCAAAACAGCTGATCAGATCAGGGCGAGTCTGATTACAGGACTCACGGTGACCACTGCCCTGAAGAGAGCCGAAGACACAGTGGCTTGAAAGCAGCTTGTCGTTGACTCCGTCAAAGCTTTCCAAGACGGGCACGACCTTCAGAAATGAAGACAATGAATAAGAAGAGAGAGCGTTTTTGCTATAATATAAATAGTCTTCATTCATTCTTCTTCCCGTACTGCCGGGATTGTTCTGACAGCCGTGGTAAACCACTCCACTCCTCAAGCACCTCCGTATCTGTTGCTACGTCACTTAAGTGCTAGCGACTGTTTATGGGGGGGCCTATTAATTGAGTGTGCAAGTCATTCCCTGCCATTTTATAACCGTGTAGATCAACAGTGGTCAGGCAGGGGCCAATAGTCCTTCTATAGTTTTAGGTAATCGATCCACGACACCTGCCAAACCCATAGCCCAATGTGTTTTGTCTCCATATTCTGCACTAGTCCTGCACCAGCCGGGGGTTGTCGTTGGGTGCACTTGCGTAGTGACTAGAGCAAACAGGGATAATCGCCGGTTGGCGTCACATTTCATCCTACATGTCTAACAAGGCCTCTGCGAGTTGGTTTCGGCCCCTGGTACGCTTTTCAAAGGTTTTGGACCATACGGTCCAGAGAATCTCAAAAAAATAGTCTCACTGATTTTGGCCTCGGCGGCCAATGTCAGCGGAGCATAGCCAACGGTGCGGGAAATAAATGATTTTAATGCAAAAATGTTTGCGAAAACATAAGTAAACTCTCTGTTCCTTTACTCTCATAGCCCGATTCCTCTCTCTCGTAGTAGAAAAGTGGCGCAAAAAACTTCCTAGTCTTCTTAGCATTCTTCGTAATTTTGAGATGTTCGATATGACTGCCTGCTTGGTCACCAGCGCGATTCCTGCAGCCTTATTGCGTATTGAATTTAACAAGGCAAAGGGTAAAAGGTATGAACAATCGACGATATGCCAGATGAAAGACGCGACATGGCTTGCCGTCTATGATATTTATTGGTCGACTTCATTGCCTTGCCAAATTCATCTATACAAATAAATAAAATTGAAGTGTCTGTATGTAATACCAAAAAAACAACGTTTTATTGAATGCACGTGAAAGTATATACGGTACTAACAACAAATAAGCTATTTTTAAGATTTTTGTCTGTCTGTTTGTTCCGGGTAATCTCCGATACGGCTGGACCGATTTTGACGGGACTTTCACTGGTAGATAGCTGATGTAATAACGAGTAACATAGGCTACGTTTGATCACGAGAAAATTCATAGTTCCGGCGGGAGACTAAAAAAATAAAATATATTTTTTACGAGTTTGACGCGGACGAAGTCGCGGGCAACAGCTAGTTACGCAATAAGGCTGCTGGATTCGATTTCCATTGTAAAATTTGGATATTTAACCCCTATAACAGAGGACACCAATTACTTTCATATGGGGTCAGTTTTTTTTTTTAATATTTGTCCTTCGCGGTCCTTAACTTAAAGCCACGATTATAGATTTTTTTCAAATTGGCATAATTTAATTTTTTGCTCTGAACTGTGTGAAATTTGGATGTCAATTTTGGACATGTTCGTCGAGTAAGTCTACGCCGAAATTTATTTTCCACCGCGACGACTGACGATATCGCGAGCCGTGTTTTTAAACCGACTTACCAAAAAAGTGGAGGTTCTATGTTCGACTTTGTTTGTTTTTGTTTTTTATTTCTTTATCGAATCGACGGCAATAAAGACAAAGCGTTGGATAAATGAAGAATTATTTATGAAAATGGTAATCATTGACACGTTAATTATATTGTACTGTTTACTTACGATCCACACAAATGAGGGAGACGGTCAGGATTCGGACCGCGGTCCGCCATTTGGTGACTCCTGCCCAATAACATGCCTCAAAATAGGTGGCAAAATGTAGGGGGGTTATCTAACTCTGTCTATCTCCTTCGTTGAACACTGGCGTTATGTTATATTATTTGTTCCAGGAGACGTGCGAGTTCCAAATCGATGAGATCTTCCACGTCGGAGACAACACAGGTCCGGTGGTCGGCGGACTATTAACAAGGGGGCAGCTGTATGAAGGAGATAGCGTTATCATTGGTAAGTGACGGTAGTACCAAACATGGCGTATATGTTTAATTCTCGCCAACCGCTCGTAAATCTCATACAAAAACAGCACCCGGCCATGCCTTGCATTGGAGAGCCAACTTCAGGGCGGCCAAGAAGTTTGTCGAGAACTATACAAATGTTTGTCCATATGTCTAAAACAAAATGAACTTTATTTCATTCAAATCAAATCAAATCATTCTTTATTTGCTCAAACATGAGTACAGTACACACAATAAATTATCAATATGTATGAGATGTTAATAAAAGTATAATATAGAGCGTCATGTTTGCCTTAGTTTATAATGGCATGCAAATATTAATAATAGAATATTAATCAAAATAATACAATTCAAATCAAAATAATAAAAATCAAAACAAAACAGTAAAATTCAAATAAAATAATAATTCCAAAATGACATGTCAATAAAAATAAAAAATGTACAAATGTCAATATTATCATTCCAGAATGTCATTTAAATTATTAAATCATTACTATGTTATAATGTCAAAATTCATAAAATGTATTATTATTGTCAGAAAAAAAGAAAACTATTCAATCAATAAAAACTTTTTCAGCTAAAAATTCGGCGACACTATAATATGCTTTTTGCGAGAGAAACATTTTTAATTGACGCTTGAATGCCCTACCATTCAGCTCGTTCCAACGTTTAGGCAATGTGTTAAATATAGTAGGCGCCATACAGACGATATTTCTATGCATGAGTGCAGTTTTTGCTGAATAGCCTTGAAGAACTGTCATATCCCGTCTGTTACGCGGTACAACGTCCTGTAGACGTGGAAACAAATTGGGATTTGTTTTAACAAACATTGCGGTTTCGAAGATATATAGACAAGGAAGAGTCAATATCTTGTACTTTTTAAAATATGTTTTACATGTATCGACCGTTTTTAGCCCAAACATAGATCTAATGCATCTCTTTTGCGCTTTAAATGCCGTGTTAACGTCTGTAGAGTTTCCCCAAAATATGATACCATATCTTAGGTGAGACGCAACTAAGCCATGGTAGGCCGCAATCAAGGTATCTACATTCACAACTGTAGCTAGAGAGTGCAATGCAAATGCAGTACTACAAATTTTTTTGCAAACATTCTCGATTTGCGATTTCCAGTCAAGCCTTTTATCAATTATTAGTCCAAGGAATTTAGTGGTATTTACGATTTCAACAATTTTATTATCTATATTTATGTTCATATTTTCTACAGTCAATCGTTGGCTAAAATGTATGATTTTAGTTTTGTCTAAATTAATCTTTAAGTTATTGTTATTTAACCATTCTATTATAGATGTCAAGTTATTGTGAATGTCAAGTTTATATTGGATCATGTCATTGCTACTACTAGAAATGGTCACCGTGCTATCATCTGAAAATAAAGTCATAGGGTGTGGAATTGATTTTGGCAAGTCATTAATGTATAGTGTAAAAAGTGGTGGTCCCAATACACTACCTTGTGGAACACCAAAAGTTGTTTGACGTTCATCTGATAAGTATATCTCTTCCTTTTTACTGGTTATATTAATTCTAGTGATTTCTGTCTTTTGCTTTCTATTGTCTAAATATGATTTAATTAAATGAAGAACATTGCCTCTTATGCCATACTTTTCAAGTTTATTTATTAGAATGTCATGATTAACGTAGTCAAATGCTTGAGTCATATTGCAGAAGATAGCACATACAGGTGTTTTTTTATCCACTTTTATCAATACAGTGTATAAGAAATCGTAGATTGCCATATTTATAGTCTTATTTTCGCGAAAACCCTTTTGCTCATTACATAATAAATTGTTTTTCTCAATGTAGCCGTTTATTTCCTTTTGAATGAATTTCTCAAAGATTTTAGAGAAAATAGGAATTAGAGAAATAGGCCTGTAAAATGCCTTGAGCTCTCTATCTTCTTTCTTAAATACTGCCTTAACGATCGCTATTTTTAGAGCGTCAGGAAACGTGCCGGCTACAATGCATAAATTTATAATATGAGACAAATTCATTAGCAGTAAGGTTGGTTTTGTATTGTCCAATCGCACAAATATTTGACCAAATATGCCAAGTGTAGTGCCAGCATAAGAACCGTCAATCTGCCTTAGCTTTTCACATCTTGTTGGGGTCGGCTTCCAGTCTTAACCAGATGCCGCTGATTACCAGTGCTTCACATAGAGTGACTAGCTATCTGATCTCCACAACCCTGTAGTTTAAGTACCACTAATACTATCGTTTTGTAGTTTATGCTTAATTAAGCATTCTGTGGCAATGCGATGTGAGCGATTTTTTTTTTGCTTTTGTTTCTGCCTTCAGTATATGGAGGGTTGATGTAAGGAGAACGATCTCTGTGTATGAAAAAGTGTCCGTGAAAATGTATTAAATTGTCACCATCTCATTTTGTGGAGGGGCCGAGAAATAACTCGGACACCTCGACCTATAGATTCATATCTCCTAGTCCCGTTGTAAAACTCATCGAGAAAGTTTTCAGCGAGATTGGGGAGGAGTAGGTTATCTAGGGGACCACAAAAGATCCCAATGGGTAAGGATGCCTAAGGATAGTCAAATATCTACACTACTGTCTCTTTACTCCGCGTTTATTAATAAGGAGTCTAATGCAAAAACTTATGAATACAAGACGCATACAAAGGGATAAAAATAAATGTAAAGCTACGTGGAATGCAATCTCCTCAACAATAACTGGTAATTATTTGTATAAAAATGACATTGACGAAATTTTTAATAATGTAAGACATAATAATCCATCAGACATGTGTAATATATTTAATAACTACTTTATTAATTTGACATCTAATCTGCCTTTAAATTCTAATAATTCCAATAATGCCAATAATTCCATTAATTCCAATAATTCTCATAATTCCAATAATTGTAACCCTAAACAAATAAACAAAAATCTAAATACTATTTTCTTGAATCCTGTTGATGCAAACGAAGTGTATAAAATAATTATGTCCCTGAACAATAGCAAAACTAGTGGGTATGACGGCATCGCCACAAAGGTCTTGAAAGCTTGTGCTAGTTGGATATGTCATCCACTAGCACATGTTATAAACTTATCTTTTTTGGAAGGTGTATTTCCTGACCAGCTTAAGATGTCTGTTGTAAAACCACTATTTAAAAATGGAAACAAGTCAGACCCTAATAATTATCGGCCTATCACGATAGTACCGATTATATCGAAAATTTTTGAGAAGGCTATGCTTGTTAGGTTAAATAATTTTCTCTGTACGCATGACATACTATGCAAAGAGCAGTTTGGTTTCCGTAAAGGTAGTTCAACAGCTCTTGCAATGTAAAACTTGTAACAGAAAGTATTAACAATGGCGATCCCGCAGTTTCCCTGTTTTTGGATATGAGTAAGGCCTTTGATTTTGTTAGCCATTATAAGCTACTAAACAAATTACAATTCTACGGTATTAGAGGAAAAGCATATGAATGGGTATCTAGTTATCTAGGAAACAGGCAGCAGTGTACCGAAATATCCAAAGTTGTACAGAAAAGTGACAGACTATATTCCAAAGAGAAGTTCAAATCAATAGCGGTAATAAATAAGTGTGGCGTGCCTCAGGGAAGTATTCTCGGTCCTTTACTTTTCTTTCTTTATATAAACGATCTTCCAGAAGCCACTTTGCAGAAATGTATACTTTTTGTAGATGATACTACAGTTGTCATAAAATGTCAGGATAAAAATGACTACAAATCAGCTACGGAAAAGACCCTAAAAGATTTAATAAATTGGATGTAAAATAATAACTTAAATATAAATGTTAGCAAACCATTAGCTTTCGATATTCTGTGTAATGGTGAAAAGGTAAAACAAGTGGATCAATTGAAATTTTTAGGAATTATCGTTGACTAAAACCTGAATTGGAAAAGCTATGTGGAGCATATATGTCAGAAACTAGATAGGTTAGTGTTTGCTTTAAAAAAGTTGAGACAAAATGTGTCGGTAGAAGCTGCTCTTGCGGCTTACCATGGTTACGTATCATCTGTACTAAGCTATGGTCTAATCGTGTGGGGTAACTCGACCGATACCGACAGAGTCTTTAAGCTCCAAAAACGCTGCATCCGGGTAATAAACAGAGCATGGTTCTTAGATAGTTGTAAACCGCTCTTTCAAAAATTTAAAATTCTTCCACTGCCCTGCATGTATATTAGAGATATCTGCACTTTTATAAAAACACACATGAATTTTTTTAAGCTACATACCGAGGTTATACCACGACAGAAAAGGGCTAAGTTTCACAACCTATTTTATCAGCCTGCTGCACATAAAGATATTTATAAGAAAAATGTGTTCAATATGTGTATAATCATTTATAATACGATACCAAACGAATTGAAATTGTTGCAGGATAATGTTTTTAAAACAAAATTGTCTGAGTGGTTACAAAAAAAGTGTTTCTACAGCATTAAGGAATTTTAGGCATATCAAAATATTTGTTCAGAGTATTAATTAATGTATTGTAAATAAATTTATGACATTTGTATGTAATGTAATAATAATGTACTAATTATATAATAATATTTATGCTTAATAATTACTTTTGAACAAATAATTTGCACGCTTGCTTGCAGGCAGAATACAATGACTTTAAGGCTGTAAGATCTTCACTTGTAAGCTGTATTTTCTTGCAAATAAAATTTTGAATTTCGAATTTGAATGTTTACGTAGGAAATAGAGATAAACGAGGTTTTGTGGTGCACCACAAATTAAAAAAAACAGTCTTGTAACCTTACCCTAATATTTTCCCCTCTTCAGGTCCTCTAGAAGACGGCTCATTCACCCACAGCCGAGTCCGCAGCATCTACCGCAACCGTGCGCCCTGCGGCGGAGTCCGAGCTGGCCAGTGTGCCAGTGTAGGGCTCCAGAGCGGAGCTCCCCGGCCAGGCATGGTACTCCTGGCGCCTCCGCCCCGCGCTCCCTTGAAGCCTGTGTTCTGTGACTGTCAGCACAAGGCGCAATATGTAAGTACAGTGTAGCACAGTGTCGCATAGTGTCGCACATCGTAGCACATCATAGCTCATCGTAGCATATCATAGCTCATCGTAGCACATCATAGCTCATCGTAGCACATCGTAGCACACCGTAACACATCGTAGCTCATTATAGCACACCGTTGCACATCGTAGCACATCGTAGCACGTCGTAGAACACCGTAGCTGATCGTAGCACACAGTAGCTCATCGTAGTACATCGTAGCACATCGTAGCTCAACGTAGCACACCGTAGCTCATTGTAGTACAACGTAGCACCCCGTAGCCCATCGTAGCACACCGTAGCTCTTCGTAGTACATCGTAGCGTATCGTAGCACATCGTAGCACATCGTAGCTCAACGTAGCTCAACGTAGCTCATCGTAGCTCAACGTAGCACATCGTAGCACATAGCAGCACACCGTAGCTCATCGTAGCTCACCGTAGCTCACCGTAGCTCATCGTAGCACCTCGTAGCACACCGTAACACATCGTAGCACACCGTAGCACATCGTAGCACATCGTGGCATACCGTAGCACATCGTAGTACACCGTGGCACATCGTAGCACGCCGTAATGTCGTAATTAACTGAATTAATTAAAAATCCATTGTGTCTGCCTGTCAAGCTATGGACAGGCTATGCTCGGAGTCTCTCTAAGGAATCGAATCCGAAACGAGATGACAGAATAAGCAAGCTGAAGTGGCAATGGGCCGGCCGTATAAGCCGTAGAACCGATTACCGTTGGGGTAGACGTGTTCTTGTGTGAGAATGCATACTGGTAAACGGTAAACTGGTTCCGCCACGGCTATAGATCGTGTTAGCAGCGACTTGCAAGTATAAGGGTTTTCTCGGTTCGAGGCAATTTTTTTCTTTAAATACAGTGACGCTTTGTTTTATAATGTTAGAATACAAATTTAAAAAATCGAGTGGCATACCTCAGAAATTTAAAAACGCGCCACCTATTAGAATAATTTTTTTAAAAATCCGTTCAAATAATCTTTGAAATGTGAATCAAGAGTCCAATATTTTCCATAATTTTGTGCTTTGGAGAATTAATTAAACAAGAATATAAAAATTTTGTATCAATTTTTATTTTTAACTCGAAAGGAAAAAACGGAACTATAGGATCACTTTGTTGTCCGTCCGTTTGTCTGTCAAGACCCATTTTCTCATGAACGCGTAGAGGTATTAAATTGAAATTCATATCAAATACTCAGGTCTACGAGTATAATACCTTTTAAGCTTAGGTTTGTAAGGAACCGTCGGTGCGCGAGTCCGACTCGCACTTGGCCGGGTTTTTTTAAATATTTTTTATACAATTCTATAACAAATCGATGCATATCGCGCCATCTAGTGACATTTATTTGAACCAAATTGTCTTTGTTAGCGCTGAGACCCCGTGGTATGTCTAACCAAAATATGTCTCCCTCCCACAGCTAAAGCAACTAATAGAACAGAATTTAGCAGAGAAGACGAAAAACCGTAAAAACGTGCGAAGGAAAAACAAGAACCTTCTGCGTGACATTGAAACAGTCGAGGAATGTCTGACGAAAGACATCACTGACGGCATTGACACCAACATCTATGAAGATGATGACGAGGGAGAAGACTGTGGCTGCGCTGACAGAGTGATGCTGGAGGACCCCAATGATCCGAGGGGATGCAAGTATTTTCAGGTATGTTGAATAGTTTTTACACCATTCAAAAGTTATGGGCGTTTTACTGTTTGAATCGGGGTGTTTTCGCAAGATATCGTGTCATAATTACGTGTTCAATAGATTGTCGATCGAAGCGTGTCTACTAATAGACAAATTATGTAGCATTCGTAGACTAAACTGAGATTTGGGGGGTTGCCAATAGTGTCGTACCTATCAAATCCTAAATATCCTGAGTAATCGAAAGTTAATCGAAAATCGAAGTAGATCGAAAATGTAACTATTTCACGGCAATAAAATAAATTTGTTTAGTTATTAGCGGCCCTTATTTAGTTTCTACTCATTTATGTCAGACTTCATTTTATCGATCGCATTTATTTTATTGTTGATTAGTTTCCCGCCGGAACTATGAATTTTCTCGTGATCAAACGTAGCCTATGTTACTCGTTATTACATCAGCTATCTACCAGTGAAGGTCCCGTCAAAATCGGTCCAGCCGTTTCGGAGATTACCCGGAACAAAAAGAGAAACAAAAATTTAAAAATTTGCTTATTTTTTGTTAGTACCGTATATACTTTCACGTGAATTCAATAAAATGTTGTTATTTTGATATTACATTATTTATTATTTGTATAGATTTCATATTTAACACAATAAATGTTCATGTACCATGTGTATGAATACTGTTATATTTAAATATATTACGTTTATGCCTCCGATTCTATGCTAAAAAAGAGAGCTGTTAGTATTTAAGGGGCGCACAGTTCAAGTATCTTTCCCACTGGGTTCCCGAAGACTCTAACCAATACAATAATGTCGTAACTGACCCCCAAGATCAGACAAATACTTTGTTAGGGGATCACAGTCCAACATGATCTCGTATATGTACAATTTTATTCATAAATTCTGATTTGATTTGTCCACAGGCATCAGTGCAAGTGCTGCGACACTCGACCGTCATCTACCCTGGCTTCCAATGTACGGTGCACGTCGGCAACGTCAGGCAGACTGCTATAATAGAGGTAATACACGAGAACATTTGTGAAAAATCATTAAATGGCATCCTGCTATGAGGTAGACCTTTTTTTTTTGCGTGTGGAAATGCTCATGCACTACCACGGGGAGATAGTGCAGTTATGTGGGACTCCTACCCACTAAAACTCCACGGTGTCCTCCCTCCCTCGGAGTATCCCACAACACCGGCGCACCAGAACACACTGTACGCCGTGACCACCCCAGGGACCAAACCAGCACATGGGTGCCAGACGACCCCGAGTATGGTAACCTTGGTCTCCTTGTGACGGGTCAAGGTCAATGGCCCTGCCATCTACCAGTTTTCCGCCGCAGGGGATAGGAAGAGCGGCCAACGCTGTACCAACACTCCTACTCCCCTGCGTCTAGGCCGCGGAAGGTAGAGAGAGCGGCGCACCGCAATACCAGTCTCCACAGCACTCTTCTCCCGCCGCGGCCTCCTTCCTCAGTCGTGATATCGTATGGGTATGGGAGACCCCATACGACATCGCGGCCCGCCTCAGTTGCGGTGTCGCCCAGGCGCAACTTGTTGGCCGCTTGTTGGTCATCGGCTTATCGGCAGGCGCCCTGACGAGCGGCCCCTCCTCGGGATCCTCTTCGCTTCACCGTGGGTGACTAAGCCATGGCTACTGAGCCCCCCGCCTCGACAATGCAGGAGCCCGCCGGAGGGGATGAGGTAGCCCTAGAAATTCATTATTAACTATCTTTTACAAGCGGCTTCGCCCGCGTGTTTATAAGGAATATACCGGCACTCCTCCTCCCCTGCGGCCCCACCTCGTCCGCCATCAGAAGGGCAAAACACACACCGAGATAAAAAAGTATCTTATGTGATAATCCAGGTTATAAACCACACTCCGTCTAAATCCGTTCAGCGGTTTTTGCCCAACAAACATCCAGCCATCCAATCTTTAGTAAGATTTGAGTTATTATAATTGCAGGGTATAATGTCGCTACACAACGTGCTCCGCGCGGACGAGACCGCGTCGGTTCTGTTCCGCTTCGTGCGCTGTCCCGAGTATCTGGTGCGAGGCAGGCGGCTGCTGTTCACTGCCGGACTTGGCACCAGGTCAGTACAATCATCATCAAAAGCATTTCAGCTGAAAGACGTCCTGTGCGGCTCGCATCCAGCAGGTTCTAGCAGCATTTACCAGTTCATCGGTCCAGTTAGAGAGAGACCTACGAATGCAACGTCTTCCAGCACACAGTCGGCACTATAGAACTTTTCGGCCCATTGACCATCTGTTCTGCGAGCATGTACCATGCCCACTGCCACTTTTGTTTGGCAACTTTAGGGATTATGTCGGCTGAACCGATAATCATCAAACATAGCTAAAAACACTCTCGATAAAGTCACCTTTCAAACAAAAAAAAAACAATCAAAATCGGTTCATCCGTTTAGGAGCTATGATGCCACAGACAGATACACTAACACATAGGTACACACGTCAAACTTATAACCCCTCTTTTTCCGACGGGGATTAAATATTAACTCTGTATATCGCTTTAAAAGTAAGTTTTTAATATGTTATTTTCTTCTTTTACAGAGGCATCGGCCGGATAACTCAAGTATTCCCCTACATACCTTGAACAAAACCATCACTATTCTAGACGCCATTAGATTCATTCTATCTCTGTCACTGTACACTATATTGTATGAGACAGAAACACTTGTAAGAATATCTTAAACATACACCCAGATTCTGGAACGAAAGTTATCGCAAAATTAATGTCACAATCATACGCGAGCGATTGAACGACTTTCAATATCCAATCGCATCACTTGACTTGTATACAATTTGTGACGCGTCAATATTTCGTTCCAGAACCGGGTGTTAGAATCGTTTGAGTATTAGTATTTTCAATGTTTAAATAATGCACATTTTAATGGAAATAATTAAAGGAATTTTACATCTCTGGGTATTAGGTAACACTTTCATTGTAAAATACCTATATAGATATATATTATTATTATATACAAATTAGCTATGTTCAATTAGCTATATATAAAGTAGTGAAAATTAGCAAGATTTTGACAAAATTTCGCTTGAATATTAACAAAAAATACTTAGAAGAAATTTCTGCTAGCAAGCAGCGTTGCTGTTTTCCGGTTCGAAGAGTGTGTGTGCCGTAGACACACACACACACACACATGAATCTAACTCTAATGCAAGTTCCTGGGGTAGTCACTTAAAAAATATATCGATATTTCTAATCGATATAAAACATCGGAATCCAACATCGATGTTTATCGATATATTGCTTGTTACATGGATATTATTTCAATCTATACTAATATTATAAAGAGGAAAGATTTTTTTGTTTGTTAGTTTGTACCGAATAGGCTCCGAAACTACTGGACCGATTTTAAAAATTCTTTCACCAATAAAAAGCTACATTATTCCTGAGTGACATAGGCTATTTTTGAATCCCGAAAACGGATCCTGTGGGGTGATCCACGGGAGCGAAGCCGCGGGAACAGCTAGTCTAACTATATAATGCAAGTTCCTGGGGTGTCCACTTAAAAATATATATCGTTATTTCTATTCGATGTAAAATATCAGATCCCGACATCGATGTTTATCGATATATCGCTTGTAAACATCGATATTTATTCTTTTTTATTGTAATTATTAGTCGATGGTTGAAATGCAAAAAATTAGGTGACATTTCAATAGGGCTTGGCATGCCCATTAGTTTTTACTGTTTTTCCTACAACTATGGCAATGTATTAGTTGTTAGAATATCACTTGTCAAGAGCTTCAAGAATAGAGTAACAAAAAAAAAATAGGTTTCCTCTGACTTAATTTGCCTATTCTGGTAAATGTGATTGTTTGTTAAAACTGTGTGCGCGATCTGAACTTGAGAACGGCTGTATCTATTGCGATGGGATCTCGTGAAAAGATCATTTGTTGTAGGGATTAGAATTGATTAATTATATTGTTAACTTTTGCTCGTGACTTTTGCCAAAACAACAGACTTTTGTCAAAAACTATTTATAGACACTTGACTTCGGTTGATCAGAAAATTAAAGCTGTTTGTGTCGTAATGCGCAGATATATATATGGAGAAGATTGTGAAAGAAAACCAATGGAAACTCGTCTTTGAAATAAAATGCATTGGTTAAACAACGTTGGTTACATAATTTATGTTTAAACCATACAAGATATGTGAGAATTGTGAGACCCCCGATATCTAAATTAAAAATTTTAAGGTTACACTAGTCGAAAATTCTTCCATACAAACTTAGTCTAGCGATTACTCCACTGCGAGGCTCATCGGCAATGAGGCACTGGTCGAGTCAAAGCTCCAGAGCCTTGAACATCGTCGTCGAGTTGCCAGCTTTTCGGTTTTTATCGGTTGCATTTCGGAGAGTGTGCGATGGAATTGCATGATCTAATTCCACCTAGCCCGTTTCATCATCGGACTACAAGACGTACGGCGATGCGCCATCGGTACATGGTGGACATCCCACCCATACGCACTAAATGTTTTGGAAATACTTTCATTATACGTACAGCTAAGGAGTGGAATTCCCTGCCGGAGTCTGTGTTTCCAGATAGCTACAACCTCGGGGTCTTTAAGTCAAGAGTGAATAGGTTACTTCTAGGCAAGCGTGTTACACCGTCGACCACATCATCGCTTACCATCAGGTGAGATAGTGGTCAAGCGCGAGCCTATCTAAAATAAAAAAAAAAATAAAAAAAAAAAAAATGTACGTTCAAAATGAAAAATTATATTAATTTGTCTCATCATTATCTAGCCCTGTATGGACACAAAAAAGTAAAAAAATGTATATATTGAAAGTTATGAGCGTCGAAAGTTCCACATTTCAACACTAATTTTAACGCATCTTTGGGCGGTAATAAATACCATAAGAAAAAGGAAAATTGCAAAACGGCCACCATACAGGGATAGATTAGTAGTTCAAGAATTCAAATAATTTTATTTTGAAAATATATATTTAGTCGTTTTTTCATGATACCTAGACTCCCAAAGGTCTGGTCGCGCGCTCGTTTTCGTCCTAAATCATCATCCATTTTGCTACAAACTTGCAAAAGTGCTAATTCGTACACGAACTAGCTTCTTACTGCTCATCACAGCATCTATCTCTTTTGCACGTGTTGTCGGATGATATAGCATGCATTTTAACCCTGCGCACAAAATAGTTCATGCCGTCGACTAGGGGAACCTTAAGTTGAGTATTTGTAACCTCACAGACATAAATCTAACTAGATGACGCGATTGTATGTACTTCGCGTGCCAAAAAACGGAGTAAAATTACGATCAATAATCGTAATCTGAGCTTTTCATTTAGCATTATCAACACCGGAACGTTCTTAACTCGAAATTCTCAATTCACCATCCGGTCTAGAGACTTGATCAGGCTTTTTAAAAGAGGGTGAATTCAAACGTCGCTAGCAGAAGTAATTACAATAAATATAAAGTACAATGATTTAATGCTTTAATAGTTTGTGTCAATGAATACCTTTTACTTAAGTACTCATTGAAGTACATTTGAATATAATATGTATTGTACAGTCGAACGAGGTATATGGTCTACAGGCATCTGTCTACTTACTTTACGTAACTACTTCGAACCGAATGTTTTACATGTGCTATGTCAATGCCTTAACATATATTTTTTACTTTATTTTCTGTCGTTCTACACTTTTATGTCAATATGTCTTCCATCTGCGCATGATGACATTAGGATTGGCTCCTATGGGCTTAAATATAACTGGTGAAATCTAAATGCCCTATAAACAAACACCTGCCTAACCATTCGGTGCATATATATAGCTCTCGCCGAACTTCGGGGCGCCCTGAAGTTGGGTTTCCGCATGCGTGAGGCACGAAACGGTGCTGTTTTTGTATGAGATTTACTACTGCGCAGCCATTGTAGCCGACTTCAGGGTGGCCAAGAAGTTTGGCGAGACCTATACATACGATTTTGTGTATAAAGTTGTTAAACACTCGATACAAAATAAATATTGGCAAAGATAGCAATTTTTTGCCGGTACACTAAATAGTTTGTTCTACTGTACTTTTTAAGTGTCACCGTTTTTGGAGGCTATTATAGTGCACCTACTTAATGTGAGTTTAAAAGTGATTATAATAAATAGATAGCCGTCTTCATAATTATCACTTTTATTAACAGTACACATATTAAAACTAAAAAAAAAATATTTTCTTAAGTTTCACAAAACATGACAAAATAATTTCTGTCTCCATAATAATTATAACTTTTATTGACTGTACTCATTTAGAACAAATCTTTATTTATTTTTCACAAATCTTGATTTTTGTAGAACATAGTTTCTAATGAGTATTATAAAACATAATTATCAATTTGTTAAATTAACACTACTTTAAAAAGATGGTTTTGTATTTTTCGTTTTAATTCAAAAATATGTTTAAGAATTCTTAGAACTTTTCTTAACTTGAATTGACGACTAAATATATTTTTTTGACATCGTAAATACTATTTAAAACTTAATTCTTACTGTGACAGACATAGTTAAAATATCTAACCTAATAATTGTTGAAAACCATCGAAAACTACAGTTTTAATATTCTTAAACATCCAGTTTCTAAAAGCTCCAATGAATCAATATGCTTGCCAGTAGCGTCATCTATGAATCCGCACACGAACTAATGAACTGACGTCAGACGAAATGCTGAATCGCGAAATCAGAGTTTTAAACGTGTACAACAGTCTGATAACAACTGTTGGGCAGTTGCCCCACCAGACACAAAACCCTGGTCTGGTCGGAGTATCCTCCTTTCAATGGAGGATACGGGACTTTCCACCCTGTTCTTCATACCTCATGAATATGAAATTTCGGATCTGGGTACGGATATACGAATAATATACCGGTTACGGATATGAAATTATGTTCGTTAGTTTCGGATAGTTACGGTTCCGGATATTATATTTTTAAGATATTTTAAAAGTGAAACAAAGTCTAAAATTTAAATTTCTTTATTTCAATTAGGCCACTAAGCGGCACTTTTGAACGTCTAAAATTTATAAGTAATAATAATTGATTCTACCGTCCATTCGGAAAAGTAGCTTGGAGAAGAACGGACAAGATACTACTCTTTTAAAAACAAATACTAGTTATGAATAAACAAACATGCAAGTGCCGCGAGCGGCGAGTGTTACGTCTCGGCAGGGCAGAAAAACCTGTCAAAACGTGTCTCATTTAGACTCCATCCCTATCCGAAATATCGGAAACTTTAATATCGGATTCGGTTACGGTTACAGATAGATTTATATTTCGGATATCCGATAGATTCGGTTACGAGTTTCATAACATCCCTGCTCTATATGCCTTTTGCAAACTATGTTGGGTTCGGCATATAGACTAAACAGATCCAGCTAAATACCAGTATAACATACATTGAGCAACTGCCTATCTGGCCTTCACAACCCAGTAACTGGGTACCATACTGGTTTAATAAAATTGACTAGCGAAGCTTTGCAACCATGATCACTTCAGTAAAAATTTGTCAGATGCTTTAATTTGACAATCTGTGATTGGTTATTGTTTTGTTCCACCAACCAACTTCACATATTTAACAATAACAATAGGGTGTATTTTGTATTAACAACTGAAGTGAGATTGACAGCAATTTGACAGTTGAAGCTTTTAGAAGTTGGCGTATATAGTACCTACTCTTATTGTGATTTTAAATATTTCTATCTCACAACACTTTTTATGCTGCACTCAATATAATATTAAACTTCAAATATTTGTTTTATTTCTACACTGTTGATTTTTTATCACCTGCATTTTTTTTTCAGGCGTTAGATACCAAAGAAATTCATCATGGCTTTTAAAAAGAAATAATACATTATTAAACATACATTTTCGTATTTTGTTCAACACAATGTTGGGAACACCTGTATTTTTTTATATATTTGAAATTATTTTTTTACATAAATCGAGACTGATTCGAGACTGAAACTTTGAATTTGGAAAAATTTCGAATTGTGATAAAAAAATGAACCTTAGAAAAGAGACAGGTATTGGCCGTACATTCGTCTTGTCTCTTTCTACAGAGTCGCCAATTCTGTGTGGGGACATTGACAGGAATATTGCTGAGAACATTTTGTATCATTATGAATGGGATGGATGGAATGAAGAAAACAAGGTTTTGTTCAATAAATTTAATCATTAAAATAAAATATCTTGTATCTTTAACTTATTGTGATAGTCTATCCTTGAGAGAATGGTGACCAAGAGTTGGTTCTCAGCCAGAATAAGCCGGAATTTCTGAAAGAAGGAAGAAAATTACAAATAAGTTATGTTTACAATTTTGCGTTCGATCCTCAAGTCGGGTAGTTTTGATATATTTTTACCCGATTGCGGGAAGATAATATTTTTCGAGCGCCGAGGCAATGAAGCTTAATGAAGTCCCGGAGAATGAATTTAACTGTCTTGGATCCCACAACGAAATTAATTAGAAAATAATAACGGGGGTTAGGAAAAAATACAAATTTCGACTTCCCTCCATATCAAGCAGGAGACAGAACAAACAAGGCCAATATGCACAAAGGGTCATTTACAACTGTGAAAGCCCATTTGCCTAGCAACACGTATAAAAATTATCAGTAATATTAATATGTCCTAAAATTGTGAGCTGTGATATTTTGATTCCAATCATAGGTATGGCAAAAACGCTTGAACGCACGGAAATTTTGTTCCAGTTTCCACAAGGTCCGTATAGTAAACAACTGCTGATGCAGCCTTTACATTATTCAACATAATATTACGTTCATTCTGCCAAAGAATACTCTCCTAAAATATATGATGTGCAGATTGTGATATTCGCAATCAGATGTAGAAAATTGACATAAAGGGGAGACAACGAACTTGAAGAAACAAATTTGGTTTTAAAGTCACACTACCCAAATGAGAACCCCTCCCTTTTTATGAAGCCGGTACGAAACGCGGTCACCTAAGAGTGCAAGTAGCTTGCATACCATTATGATATAGCTAGTTCAACTCATCTGTGCACGCGGCGCCTTGTGTGCGTGCGCTTGTAATAATACATTACGCTTTTGTGTGGCAGTGACGCGGCAGTCGTCGTCCGAGCAAACAATCACCCACACATAGCGCCGCGTGCAAAGATGAGTTGAACTACCTATAATAACTTCTTATTGCTAAACGTCACACGGGCATGAAAGCTACTTTTTACAAATTTATGCAAGATATAGGCATTTGTATTCTCGTAAAGGTTACATACCCAGTTTTAGGGTTAACGCCTCCCATCTGCAGAGCAGCACCGTTGCAGTTCCCATTCTGAGCCTGGCTCAGGTTGTCGCAGCGACGGCCGGTGAAGCCCCCGCGTGTTAGAGATTCCGACATGTAAAAGATGCATCTGGAAGATTGATGAGTTTGTTACAAAATGTGGCAGAGTTTCAAGAAAGTTGTGCAAAAGAGTGATAGAGTGTTGGGTTAGCTTATGTTAAATTTATAAAATATATAAGTTTTTAAACTATCATGGTCACTAACACTAACATTAACATTAGAAACGGGATATTTACCATGTTTACTGTTTAATGTGAGTTCCCGATATTTCGGTGCTGTTGCAAGCACCATGAAACAAATGAACAATGAACAGTAAACATGGTAAATATCCCGTTTCTAATGTTAATGTTATAAAATATACTCTATAAGTTTTTTAGTAGACCAGAGCCTTTTGACAAAGCGTCATCACGTTAGCGATGACTATATAAAGGGTCTTTCTACAAGGACGGGTCGATGTTAAAATTGAATAAAACAAGATGTGTGTGAGATATTAACGAAATTTATTTTTTATTTAAAAGGCCCATTTATGCCATTATGGATGGAATATGACATCGTTCAAATGTCCGCCGCGGCTTCGTATAGGTAGTGGCACGAATCCGAGAGGTCCAATTTTTTATGACTCTGCTGCATAGATCCGGCTGAATCCGAGCGATGGCCTGCGTTATGTTGGCTTTCAGGGCAACGGTCGAATGTGGTTTATTGGCATAGACCTGCGACTTCAGAAAACCCCACAAGAAAAAATCTAGCGGAACTCTAACTCTACCCTCAAACCGTTCATGCAGAATGTCGATTGTGTCGTTTGCTGAGTGGCAAGTAGCGCCATCTTGCTGGAACCACATGTCGTTCACGTCCATATTGTTCAATTCAAGCCAAAAGAAATTGTTTATCATTGATCTGTAGCGCTCGCTCGATCTATGCAACAGAGTCATTAAAAATTGGACCGCTCGGATTCGTGCCACCATACGAAGCCGCGGCGGACATTTGAACGATGCCATATTCCATCCATAATGGCATAAATGGGCCTTTTAAATAAAAAATAAATTTCGTTAATATCTCACACACATCTTGTTTTATTCAATTTTAACATCGACCCGTCCTTGTTGAAAGACCCTTTATAATAATGTACTTAGTAGCTATGCATGAAGTATCCTTGTGAGATTGAATCAGAAATGTTGAGATCCGCAAGAGCCAGTGTTACCGACATAGCCCGAAGAACTGCCAAAATTAAGTGGCAGTGAGCAGCACATTGCTCGCAGAACGGATGGCCGATGGGGCAGCAAAATTTCTGGAGTGGTGACCGCGAACCGGAAGACGTTGCGTTGGAAGGCCTCCCACCATGTGGACCGAAGACTTGGCGAAGGTTGCGGGGATCCGCTGGATGCGGGACGCACATCATCATCATCATCATCAGTCACTGCTGGACATATGCTTCTCCAATTGCACGGCATTTGCTTCGATTTTCGGCAACTCTCATTCAGCTGCTATCAGCCACCCTGCGAAGATCGTCAGTCCACCTAGCCTGAGGGAGTCCTACCTTACGTTTACCAGTTCACGGTCTCCACTCAAGAACACGTCTTCCCCAACGGTCATCGGTTCTACGGCTTATATGGCCGGCCCATTGCCACTTCAGCTTGCTTATTCTGTGAGCTATGTCGACAACTTTGGTTCTCTGACGGATCACCTCGTTTCGGATTCGATCCCTTAGAGAGACTCCGATCATAGCCCTTTCCATAGCTCGCTGAGCGACTTTAAATTGTTGTAACAGCCGTATCGTGAGTGTCCACGTCTAGGCACCGTAGGTCATAACAGGTAAGACGCACTGGTTGAAGACTTTGTTCTTTAGGCTCTGTGGAATACGTGACGCACGGGATCGGTCAATGTGGCGACGCTTAGGGGAAGGCCTAAGTCAAGCAGTGGACGTCTTTCGGCTGATATAATGATAATGATGACTCTGTGGTGATGGCGTTAGTCGGAATGCCAAAATGTAAGGCACTTGTCCCACAGCCAGCGTCGAAGCTATTATAGCTATCGACTATTTTGTCGCTGAAGAAACGAACAAAAGGTACAAATCCCGTGTCAGTAAGAGACATATTAATAGTTGATCGTTGAGTACCCTCTCACCACAGTCTGTCGCAGCGACAAGAGCTATCAAAGATAATATTCGCTTACCGATACTCGCTCGGCGAGGCTCGCTTGGCGGTCAGAACTCACGCCAAGAGACCAACCAACCAACGGGTGCAGAACTGACCGCCCGAGCGAGTGGTGCGAGTGGACGCTCGCCATCTAGCGCCTCAAGTTCTGATTTCAAATAGGTTGAACTTACTGATGATGGTTACAATTCCTGTCACCGCATCCAGGCATAACAGACCCGCCGTTCGGATAAAAGTCCACATCGCCTGCTGGATTGGTGATACCGTAGAACCCTGCATCGGTATGCATGACTTCGGTGTATACTCCGTCCGTACTTCTGAAGGCTTGAGCGTGGGTCAGCCAGCCGGGCATAGCGGGGTCCAGGGCTGGGAAAAAAAGAGTCATCATCAGTCCCCTAGTATTTAACTTAATATAAGGGAGCGAGATATAGGTACCTTAAAAAGATGAGCAAAAATTATTGAACTGACAATATACTTAGAGGTAGATATTTTATGAATAGTGTTAGTTATTGAATTTAAAGACTTCAACTATAACACACGTTAGATATATTTCTACCATTTAAATTAATGAAAGTCAGAATCAGCTGTGGGAAACAACTTAAAAGCGATGAGTTGAAGGAGCTCGACGAGTCCTGGCGAAATGATTCAATGGCAGCTGGGTCCCGAAACAAAATTGATCAGACAAGAACAGCGGACTCTCGGAAATACGGAAGATTCTGTTTGTAATACGCGCTCACCCATATATAAATACTGAACCGTTCTTTGAATTTACACAATAAGGGTGTTGTGCAGTTGTTGTCACTTAGCAGCTAGCTCCCAACAATAAAGGCTACTTATGTTCAACCTACCAGTAATATAAGGCACTCTTCCCCCAAGGTTCCTGCCGATGACTCCAGCCTGGTGTGCCCCCAGGCTGTGCCCGATGATGTGGTAGTTATTCAGGTTGGCGCCGCTGGCCGCGTTCAACCAGTTGATGTATCGGGCTACGCTTAAACCTGAGAAGAACGGAAGGAAGTTATATATATCACCCTGAGTTTAAGTGTCTAAGAGGAAAACTAAGGAACGCAAGAAGAACGCGGGTCAGTGACAATAGGATCCTAAAAATAGAGGTATAATCAAAATAAAATAGAAAAACGGTACCTCCTATCCTGAGGTACTTCGTGCAGGCGCGGATCCAGAATTTCGCTAAGAGGAGTGGCAAATGGCTCTCTAGGTGTCATTGAAAAAAATGCTGTTCCTGTTTTTCGGATCGTATTAATAACCTCTTTGGTTTTGTTTTCCTAGGATTTTAGATGAAACGTAAACTTGAAAACAATTGTGGTAAATAGCGAACGAAGCGAGCTCGAAAATTTTAGGACTTCATTGATATATATTGATCAGCTTTTGACCATTATTCAAAATTATCAGAACGTAGACAAGTTCTTTTGCCAGAGTGAGCGTACTGAGCTCGAAAAATTGAACGCCCAGCATCAGACATAAATTTTCTATAGACCACTAGTTATACTACATACTACTAGTTTGGTCAAGGCCCAGGGTGGGGTGGGGGGGGGGAGACGGCTATTGCCCCCGTTGCACCTCTGTAACTGTATCCGCACCTGACTTCATGGATGGAATGGTCAAGTACGAAGCGTATCTTTTGCTTTATCTTTATTTGCACAACCTGCTTCACACACATACTTCATGGTTTGTTTAAATAAATTATTATTTTTTATTTTATTAAGTCACCATTTTGCTAGCTTGTTTATTACACGCTTTTCTAGGACTGCCTCTTTTGATCTGTCTAATAGGACTTTTTAACTGAGGATCCGCGATGCCCGTCAGTCCATTGGAGCGATTTGTTTTTGAGTAGGCGCAGTCGAAATGTAGGCCGCTAGCGTCGGTTGGCGACGACAATTCACGCTGGCAAACAGACAAGTTCTGCTCCAGTACCCTGAAGTGTCAAAACTATGATAGTTCGACTGTAATAAAGGGACAGATGTATACAAGTCATATATATCTGTCCATTACGCACATTCAAAATAGCACTACTCTAAGAGCTTATGGTTACCCCCCTGATCTGATATTGACGGTTCTTATGGATGCTGGTTCCTATCGGTTTGTAATAAAAGTATCAAAACTGCCTGCAGGTACAGAAATTTGGACAGGCAAAGAGCGTATCGGCGCTTGCAAATGCTGGCAAACCAGCTTGAAGCTAACAGCTTCCAACGTGAAAGCACCATAAGATAGGATAGCATCAGGTTCTGTGGAGTGGTAATATGGGCAGAGCTGGCAGCTGCTTTTTAGCGGGTTTTTTCCTTTTTTGGATATCGCTGCACATGCTGAGATAGGAGCTTTTTTGGTCTCGCACGGGGTTTTTATTTTGACTATTGTGTAATTTTTATGCTTATTTCTCGTGTCTCCTGTGCGGGTCACAAATAAATATTTTTCTTTCTTTCTTTCTGCTGGATCAGAGTAGCCGAGAATCGACTTAAATACCGCATGGTCAGAGATGTAGGTATCTCTGCCAGCAGTAGACTGTTATATGTTTTATGGAGATACTGACCAGATGTAACAGTATTGGGGAGTGCCACCCAATAGTCACCCCCGGCTCCGATGCTCCAGTCCACAACGATGACATTCACATCTTGTGCATTAAGGTAAGCTGGAAAAAAAAGACAAAAACAAACTTGAAACGTATTGGAAAACGATTATTCGTTTGTCCTCGCACTGGAACGCCTTGCAACAATGACACCAATGGAGCACAAACTTATACAAACTGTAAGTCTAGATTTTACCACGTTGTTTTCCTTCACCATTTTTAGCGATGTCCAAGATAAACTTAGAAAATACATGTGAATTGCAAAAATCACGTTGGTACGTGTCCGAATTTGATGCCACCTCAAACACGAGTAAGAAAATCATCGTTGGCTAGTAGTTTTATTGGTGGCGGTAGTGCCATCAGGCCGAAAATGAGCCTGGCGTGATGGCCTAGAGCCTAACAAGACGCCTGGCGTGTTGGAGTAGAACCAACTTTTAAAATGTTCGTTACCGACCGCACTGCGCGCTTGGCGTCTTCGCGAGTCACTCTGCCAGTGCATTTTCAGCCTTAAGCTCGGATACTAAAGAGTGTCATTTCTTGATTTACTAGCAACTAAATGTACTTAAAAGTCAGAAGTGGGAGTGTTGTCCCATACTAAATAGTGTTATTCCTTAACTTACCAGCAACTATATGAACATTAAAATCAGAAGTGGGTGTGTTTCTCCAGCCGTGGACAAGGAAAACTGTCTTCCTGTTACTGCTGAAGTGGGATGCTCTCAGGATAGCATCGTTTCCAAAGGGGATCGGCTGGCTCACCACACGGTTCGACCTGTAAGGAACAAATAACATAGCATTACGACTGGATGGTTAGGCAGAAGTGCACCAGACCTATAGTACCTACACCGGTGAGAGCAGTGATTGCCCAGCAGTAATGGCCGCGGCTCATGGGCGTCGCCAAGGGGAGGCAGGGAGGGGCAGTTGCCTCCTCCTAGATATTAAAAAAAAATAGCCAAATGTAAAGAAATCAAAGTCCTTAGTCCTCACTTAACATATCTAACCGTTGTTGTGATGTCCTAAAAGAGACCGGTTTTTTATCGGTTACATTTCGGGGAGTGTGCGATGGATTTGCGTGATTTAATACCGCCCAGCCCGTTCCATCATCGGACTACCAGACGTACGGCGATGCGTCATCGGTACATTGTGGACATCCCACCCATACGCACAAAACGTTTTGGGGAAACTTTTATTATGCGTACAGCTAAGGAGTGGAATTCCCTGCCGGAGTCTGTGTTTCCCGATAGCTACAATCTAGGAGTCTTTAAGTCAAGAGTGAATTGGTTTTTTCTAGGCAAGCGTGCTTCATCGTCGACCATCATCCATCGGAAAAAAAAAAGAGACAAAAACCTTCTTTCCCGAAACGGGAAAGCGTTGATAATTATGATCGCTCTACCGTGCCCAACGTGTACGGTAGACTGAGCGATCGTTTATGAGCCTAAGGACACTAAAAACCTGGTTAAGAATTAGGTACTATGGGGGAAAATCATTTCAATGGTCTGCCCATGATGAGTTTACACAGAAAACTAAACACCGAAGATTGTGTTTTGATTTACAAAAAAAAAGGTCTTACTGGGTTTATTTATTATTCAAATCTTGTAATTGTCAATGGACCTTTTGATTATCTCCAAATTCTTTTTATTCTACTTATTATTCTAATATAATATACTAGCTGTTCCCCGCGGCTTCGCTCCCTTGGACTACCCCACAGGACCCGTTTTCGGGATTAAACGATAGCCTATGTTACTCAGGAATAACGTAGCTTTCTATTGGTGAAAGAATTTTTTAAATCGGTCCAGTAGTTTCGGAGCCTATTCGGTACAAGCAAAGAAACAAACAAACAAAAAAATCTTTCCTCTTTATAATATTAGTATAGATATGGGCCAAACTAGGTGCTATAAAGTCAATAATTGACTTAACAACTTCTACAGAATGACTCCACAGATCTGCAGTCTTTTTAACATTTAAAGTGTGAAAGGTTTTAATTATGTCTCTACAAGTAATATGTTCAAAAATAAATTCCGAATCGCAAACATTAACATTTTCTTTTAACAAAGACTCGGCAACAGAAGGTGATGACTTTAGGGATTTAGTCGTTGAAATAGGAATATCTGAAAATAAATTTTCAAAGCCCACTGCGACTTGTGAGTTTGTTTTTATGATGTTTTCAATAATAGACAGGCTGTAGTCAATGTTTTGGTTACCAGATCTTCCCGTTTCACTATTAATAATATTCCAAGTCGTTTTAATAACATTAATAATGTTTTTAATCTTCGAACTCAAATAACGCGCCTTGGCCAAACAACATACTTTTATAAATAATTTTGAATAATTTCTAACATATAAATTAAATTCAGCAGTGTTTACATAAGTCCTTTCATTGTACAGCTCATAAAGCCGTGTTCTACTTCTATGAATACCAATGGTAAATGATTGGGCCACTGAATGATGCGTTACTATTAACCGAGATAATCTTGGGAATAAAGGTGGATTTAAAAAGTTTATAGCTTATATTTAAAAAACATCTTACGATGATGATTAGGATCAGCATGCATTGACAAAATTAGGAATTTATTAATGAGTTTAACTTTAAAAGCTGCCAAGCGACTTGCAGATTTGGGATAAACAGTGATATCCTTTTTTAGTAGTAGATCCCCCAGTAGGTACCGGGCTAACACGATACCCCAAGAATAAGCTATCAACGTTGTTTTTCTTGAGGTCAGCAACCTGTTCTCGAAACTATTATATAAAATAAAGACATGTAGGTAAATAACTGTATTTTTATGAACAAAAAGCTGAACCAACAATAAAGCACGTCATATGTGTACATTTATTAGCATTCAAAGTTTATTGCACCTGACATGAAAAAAGAATTGCTTGAATAAATAATTTAATTTCATGGTAATATTTGTGCCCATTTTAATTGAAAAATATTGTGATGGTTGCATTACAATCGGAGTTAAGGCGGATATGACTAGGAAAGCTGGGGTATTTTCTATTTTTGTTATTGCTAGGCTCACGTATAACCTCAATCTTACCTGATGAAGCAAACGATGAAGCACGCTTGCCTAAAAGTAATCTATTCACAGTTCCACACTTGATTTAAAGAGTTACAACTATCAGGAAACACGGAATCCGGGGTGTTAGGTCGGTTACGTACTACACCTCCGTGTCCATGATCCGTGTCCCTGATTTGATTTCCGGGTTCATTATTTTCTGAATTATGATGGATAGAGTTCAAAAGTAGTGCGTAAGTTTGCCTACAAAAAGTACTACGGCTACTTCGGAACCGAAATTTCACGGACAGGTGTAAGTTTACGCTCAATGTAAATGAAGAATGCCAAAGAAAACGAGTTACACTGACAAGGAAAACAGGACAAGGGACTTACCTAGTAAAAAGATGATAATGGTTCTGTGTGTCAGGATTAAACCGGGCAGCAGCGAGGATATCGCTGGTCTTCATCCACAGGTCCGCCAACTCCGGTCCGTGGGGGCCGTTGATGTATTGGTAGCGAGGACCTGGGACCGGCTTGGAGAGAACATGGTCCGCTGGAAAGGCTGAGGAAAAAGAAACACCACATCTTACATAACTTCACTCCTGTATTTTCTGAAGGCTAGGCAGCGGTTCATCTAAAGTACACTCACATTCCGCCAGTAATGTTAAGTCCCATATAATAGGGGATTAAGACTTTGCTGAAGGTTCTATTGATAAATTCCAGATGGAAAAATGGATCATAGTTTTTATGTAAGACTGGGCATTTCTGCTGGTCCTAGCCCTCCCCCAAGCGCCGCTATATTCTACCGTTCATGTACTTTTGCAACCAGCGGTTTCCTGCAATCTACACCATAAGTCGTCGGTTCAGCCAAACTGAGCCTTCAAGTAAGATCCTAAAGAGGATTGTTTGCCAATCGATTTAAAGAGAACCCACAATAGGCGTTAGCAGTATGGGTCAATCCCACCGCACTATTCCCAAACCACTGCAACTCCTGAAAGCTAGAATCAACAGAAAAGCGCCGAAGCAATGAAGCTCAACGAAGTCACGGACAATGAATTTAACTGTCTTGGATCCAGCAACGAAATGAATCAGAAAATAATAAAGGAGGAGTAGGGGTCACTCGCGAGATCGTTATAGGGACGACCGACCGTTGAGAAGGCGTCGGGGAGGCAAACGACTCGACACCTAAAACATGGAAACCGCTTGCATTATAAGCAGGTGGGACTCCGTCACGGCCGCTCAGGATAGACGGTGTCACAGTGATCACGTGCTGCCGTGCAAAGGAGGCTCAGGGGAGACGTTTCTTCAGTCTCCCGAGGGATGTTTCCTTAAAGGCGTTACACAAAGGAAGTTCGTGGACCACCCCGGGGTGGTCTTTTAAGTGGTCTCGGGATTCCACCATCGGGGTGGTTTTAGTGAGATAAAAATCCCACACACTGGCCTTATTCTCCAAAAGCCCTGACGCCTTTTGAAGACAATTATGTTGAAAGAATATTCTACATAATTGTCTTAGACATGGCGATCGCTTGTTGTTCTTCCATGTTGTGGAAAGCAGTCATCAATTCCTGCCTAATTGAAATCTGGTGGTTTGCAAGTGGTCACCGCAGCCGGAGTAGTCATTGCAGATGTGCTGCCATCCCAGAAACAAAGCTACCAGAAGGAACATACCTGTAGAGGCAGCCAATCCTATACCCAGAAAAATGACACACCCAATCATTGCGTAGATGACAACAAACTGTGAGGTTTCTTATCATACGCGCTCAATTTTATATGTAGGTACCTAGAGATTATTTCATTTGTTAATCCTGAAAGCTTGCTACAGACTTTATAAGAAGAAGGTGATAAGGCATTATCAAAATTTCAGCCGAAATACGATCAATTCGGGCCTCCTCCAAGTGTCGCTATTCGTCGTCAGATATTTGTCATATGACTTGTATACATCTGTTCCTTACGCATAATGGAAATAATCTTGTTCTAAGAGTTCATGAGCACATCACCAAATTGCAAAAGTTTCGTTTTGGGGTTTGCCAGAGAACGGTACGGTGCGCAGCATACCTACTTGGTGTAAATAGAATAGGAAACATAATGCTGCGCTTCAAAACGGGCATAATAGGCTTGGGCAAAAAGGCTGCCTAGCTTAAATGTGATTGTGCATGTCGCTGACTTGATCGAGCGGGGCAAGCTGGGCATCTCCAGTGGGCTCCTGAAGATGGAAGGCGGCGTTGAGGCCGGCCCAGAAAGAGGTGGCGAGATGATTTGCACGCGTACCACGAGTGCTGGAACCTCCACCAATTCTTTACATCCGTTCGCGTGCGGCTAGCCAGGACGTGGCTGGAGGTGGATCACTGTGCTGCCCAATTTCTCACAGGGCATGGTAACTTTAAAAGTAAATTATTTTCCTTCAAGCTTGTTGCCTCGCCTCTATGTCAGTGTTCTACATCTAACTGCGAATATGTACAATCTGCACATCATATCTTATAGAAGTGTATTTTTTGGCAGAATGAACGCAATATTATGTTGAATAATGTACAGGCTGCATCAGGAGTTGTTTACTATACGGACCTTGTGGAAACTAGAACAAATTTCCGTGCGTTCAAGCGTTTTTGCCATACCTATTATTGGAATCTAAAAACAGCTCACAATGTTAGGACCCATTAATATTAATGCTAATTTTTATCCGTGGTGCTGGGCAACTGGGCTTATCCCAGTTGTAAACGACCCTTTGTGCCTATTGGCCTTTTTTGTTCTGTCTCCTGCTTGATATGGAGGGAAGTGGAAATTTGTATTTTTTCCTACTTCTCCTTTATTATTTTCTGATTAATTTCGTTGCGGGATCTAAGACAGCTAAATTCATTCTCCGGGACTTCGTCGAGCTTCATTGCCTCGGCGCTTTTCTATTGGTCGTCACTGTTGATTCTGGCTTTCAGTAGTTGCAGTGGTTTGGGAATAGTGCGGTGGGATTAAGTGCTGGCACGGCACAGAGAAGAATGTTTGGAAGGGCTTGGGGATGGCGTTTTCAGAAATTACGTTATTTCAGTTACTCTTTGCAGATCTTATTTACCTTGAAGTTTATTTTTTGCGACAACTTTTTTAGATTCTTTTGTAGCCAGCCTTCTGTTAATCCAGCAATAACACCTAATCAATGATTAATTATCACAGGATTAACGATTAAAGATCACATTTAAGAATTATTACTACGTGGAGATCACATGCTTTCGTCTTATCGGTATATTGTGCCGTTATACCTATACGTGATAAGAAGAGTGAAAAATAGTGTTTTTCTAGAGGAAGTTCCTACCTATATATAATTCAAACTAGCTTCTGACAGCGGCTTCGCCCACGTGTATGTCTAATTTTCCACAGGGAAAGTACTCTTCGGGTTAGTAAAAATTTGGTCTGCAAGGTCTAATCTATCTCTCTACCAAAATTCAACAAAATTTGCTTCAACGGTTTAGGCGTAAAAACTCAAACAAGCATAGTTACTTTCGTATTGCTTTCGTGAAAAGTATTTCATTATCCCAAGGGAGAATTAACTGCGATGAAAAATATCATGTGTCCTAATCCAGGTGGTCATCCATATGTCAAGTTTCAACCAATTCCGTTCAGCCGTTGAAGCTTGTATTGGTAATAGGCAGACAGAGTTACTATCGCGTTTCATCATCATCATCATCAATCAACTATTTTGTGCGCGAGGTTAAAATGCATGCTATCTCATCCGACAACACGTGCGAAAGGGGTAGACGCTGTGATGAGCAGTAAGAAGCTAATTCGCGTACGAATTAGCACTTTTGCAAGTTTGTAGTGAAGTGGATTATGATTTAGGAAGAAAACGAGCGCGCGACATTTTATAAACAGACCTTTGGGAGTCTAGATATCATGAAATAACGACTAAATGTATATTTTCAAAATAAATTTATTACTAAACTATACTGTTGAACTACTAATCTATCCCTGTATGGTGGCTGTTTTGCAATTTTCCTTCTTCTTATGGTATTTAATTCCTTTTTTGTTTCCATACAGGGCTAGCTATTTATGAGACAAATTTGATGTCGTTTTTTATTTTGAATGTACACCGTCAAACAGTGGAGTAAACGCCAGCATACGTTTGTATGGAAGAATGATCGAGTAGTGTAACCTTAAGTTAGTGGCAAGATACAAAATATGTGAAACAAGGAGGATTCCTGTGCTATAAGCACCAGTTACTTCCGTCACCACCGTGTTCGAGCTGCCACGTGCACAAGTGTGGTGCGGTGCAAAAGTAAGTATCAAAATTACACTGTAATTAATTTTATTACTATTATGCGTAAGAGTATGTAAGACTATGAACATATATGTGTGTATGGGATTCTGGTGTGTGTGTGGTGTGTGTGTGTGTGTATATGTGTGTCTGTCTGTGGCATCATAGCGTCCAAACGGGTGAAACGATTATGATTTAGTTTTTTTTGTTTGGAAGGTGATTTTGTCGAGAGTGTTCGAGAGCTATGTTTGAATAAAATCGGTGCGGCCGTTCAAAGTTATGGGCGTTTCACAGTTTGAATCGGGGTGTTTTCACAAGATATCGTGTCATAATTACGTGTTCAATAGATTGTCGATCGAAGCGTATCTACTATGTACTAGATAAATTATGTAGAATGATATAAAAATATATCGGGGGTTTCTTAAATTTTGAAATTTTACTTGTTTTATTTTATCATACTAATATTATAAAGAGGAAAGATTTTTATTTTTGTATGTAACGAATAAACTTAAAAACTACTGGACCGATTTCAAAAATTCTTTCACCATTGGGAAGCTACACTATCCCCGGGTGACATAGGCTACTTTTTATCCCTGTATTCCTTCGGGAAAGGGAAATACGCGGGTGAAAACGCGAGGCGCCCGCTAGTACTTTATATACGTTTTAGTAAATGAATTAATTTAGATGGATACCTATATACTGTGTAAAACTTAGTCTTTTTCCAGGTATTTGACAAACAATGTGGGACTCCATCAACCCACTAAAACTCCACGGTGTCCTCCTGTGCCGCTTATGACGGGAACATGGGCACGCGTTAGTACTCATTCGTGAACCCGCCGCGGCTTTCCGTCACCGGACCCTCTTCTGGGGAGTACCCCCCATCACCGGCCTAGATCACATTGTGACCACCCCAGGGACTAAACCAGCACATGGGCGCCAGACGACCCTGTGTATGACACCCTTGGTACGGGTTAGGTCTGCTGCCTACAATTTTTGCGGTCGCATGGAATAAGGAGAGCGGCTGACGCTATACCGACACTCCTCCTCCCCTGCTGCCCCACCGCGTCCGCCATCAGACGATAGCGACCCCATCTAGGCCGTGGAAGGTAGGCAGAGCGGTGCACCGTAATACTCCTCTTTTGCAGCGGCCACCAACCCTCAGCCGCGATGCTTCCCATACGACATCACAGCCCATCTCAGTGGCGATGTCCTGCCTCGACATTGCGGGCATCCACTGGGGGGGAGGGGGCTCAATATAATATACCTAACCTTTTTTCAAATATTTATCTTGAGATCTGCTTCCAGGCTGAAAACCTGTATTTTACATGCAGTGTCTAACTGTCTGCAAAAACCTGTATCAGGGACGCACGGAACCAGGAAGTAAGGCAGACGAAAAGGGAGGCCTGCAGGAACAAGGGTGATTCCGAGCTGAATTGATGTTGGCTGCAATTGACTTACATAGCAAGGATAGGTCAAACCACGTGATTTCATACTAGACCGAAGCTAACTCGCCACGCGGTCGGCAATCTTCGGGAGCGGTCGTCAGCGTGAGACATTAAAAATGTCGTGTTTCGTGTGTGGTGAAAACAGGTACGAGGTGTCTACTGTCTCAGTATGTAACAGATGGTCAGGATCACCATCGGAAAACTTAGCTTAACCTTGATCAACTCTGATTTTTTCACGTCCAATTGTAGGAGTACCTCTGCAGTAGGTCTTATTCCACATTGGGCACCCGTTTGAGTTAATGGACCTGAGGTATTCCACATATGGCAACACTAGTACCTACTGACCCGTAGGTGTCAACTGTGGAATAAAATTTTAAATAATAAATCATTCCACCTATGGCACCTGCGAAAAATATTTCCATTAACTCAGATGCCGTTAAAACGGGTGCCCAATGTGGAATACGTTTGCAGTAAGATAGTAACTGGCTGATAACTTATATTATCTCATGGATTAATATTTATCTTGAGGAACTTATTATAATCAAAGCGGGCAGTTGGCAAATCAATCATGATTGCAATTATCTTATCCTTGAGTGCCTTTATTTAATGTAATTTGTTACGAGAAATTATCAAAGAAGGTTTTCTTTGATAATTACTGTCGATTGATCAATGAATATTTAGCTTAAAATTTGTAAAATACCAACAACATATGCAACGTAGTAACGCGGGGCCGTTACTACGTGGTGTAGATCGTGGGTTCGTACAAGGCAGGCGCTTTAATTTGTGTAATTTATTTCCAGTGCGTTGAGTTTTTTTTCAGATTGAGTTCCAGTGCCGACCTTGCGGTTTCATCATTACATCAGTTCAATGGTACCATTTTCATCAATCCTATTTATTTACATGTATTTGTTTCATTATAGTCGCTTAACTATTACCCGTATCATACTCGTGACATAGTTATCATTAAGGAGGAGTCACAGTGGCCATCTGTGGTCTTCTTTATCAGTTCCATATCACTAAATGATACTTTCCGAGTGAAAATGTTGATGAAAATATCAAAATTGCTATAATATTTGAGGATTTCCTTCAATTTCATTGGATCCCATCATCAGATCCTGACCTGATGACCATGGGACCATCTCGGTAGTATACCCTTTCAAACAAAAGTAGAATTTTCCAAATCGCTCCAGGCGTCTCTGAGTAATCGGGTAACAAACATTTAAAAAAAGTTTCCGACGAATTGAGAAACTCCTCCTTTTTTTGAAGTCGGATAAATCTAGTATAGTGAATCGTATAAGTCGAAGTATAAATCTAGTGTTAAATAAAACAATAAATAAAAACAAAGAGGCTTTTATTATTCTTTTTATTAACTTCTGTCAGCCTTTCAATCGCGGGAGAACGGAGGGAAGATATTCGTACGAAGGTAGTAGATACCAGATTGTCTGCAACAAGGAAAAAACATAATATAACATCACGCCTTGTAATCCTCAAAGGTTAAGGCAGAGTTGCACCTGTAGTACACCCCCATTAGGCCTGATATGCTTAAAGGTACAACGTAAATAAAAATAAAAATATAATCTACTAGCTGTTCCCCGCGGCTTCGCTCCCATGGTCCATCCCACAGGACCCGATTTCGGGATTAAAAAATAGCCTATGTTACTCAGGAATAACGTAGCTTTCTATTGGTGAAAGAATTTTTTAAATCGGTCCAGTAGTTTTGGAGCCTATTCGGTACAAACAAACAAAAAAATCTTTCCTCTTTATAATATTTGTATAGATTATAGTATAGATTCATCAAAAATGGGTACAATTTAGCAGCGAAACTATTGATTTCTATGTACTTCTGTGAAATACCTTTCGCAGCTAGCGACACACGTCGCACAATCGCAGACGACGTGTCGCCCGACCGTTGATCAGCCCGTACCATGACGTGTCAAAACTGTCATGGTTCGACTGATCCCTTACGCACACTCAAAATAACCTTGCTCTAAGAGCTTATGGTCACCCCCCAGTAGTGATCAGCCAAGTCACAAACGTTTCGAATCGAATCTCTTTCTACAATCGTTAACGCCTTCTATTTGTATGGTCTGACCACATGATTTAAGGTTCCCCTAGTCGACGGCACGAACTATTTTGTGCGCGGGGTTAAAATGTATGCTATATCAACAGACAACGTGCGGAAGATATAGATGCTGTGATGAGCTAGTTAGCGTACGAATACACACTTTTGCAAATTTATAGTGAAATGGATGATGATTTAAGACGAAAGCGAGGGCCGTTTTGCAATTTTCCGTCTTCTTAAGGTACTTATTTGCGTCCAAAAATGCGTTAAAATTTGTGTCGAAACGTGGAACTTTCGACCGACATACAGGGCTAGCTAATGATGAGACAAATTGATATATTTTTTTATTTTAATCGTACATTGTCAAACAGTGGAGTAATCGCCAGACTACTTTTGTATAGAAGAATGATCGACTAGTGTAACCTTAACGTTCAGATGTGTCATTCTCATACATCAATTCGTTTTCTACTAGCGTTATCGATTTTAGATTGTCAACTTGGCTGTGCTGTAGTGACTGAGTGTAGTCAGACATTTTGTCTCACGGAACAATCACAACCAATATGAGTACAGCTCTGCCGTCTGCAGTCGGGTTCGAAATCATGACTGCAGCGACAGGACGCAACGACGTGTCGTGGCGACATAAAGCGATGACACGTCGTCTGCTGCTGCATGTAGTCGGCTACCAACTTGTAACTTTAGTCCCATGTGTAAGGGGTGAGCTTATTGACATCAATCGGGCAGAAGTCCATACTCCGGGCTGATACTGTTATATTCTAGATGGAAAAACCCAATAACACATTGTCCGACCCAGCTATTGAACCCAGGACTTTATGGTCGTGGTGACGACCTCTCGCGTCCGGACCTGGTCCAGGCCATGATACGAAGCGAGTGGGCATAGCAAGCTGTCTCCACCATCTGCGAAGCAGTAATGCATGCGAAGGAGGAGGTGGAACGCGTGAGGGAGACGCAACGGAGATCACGCCCCTAGCCGCCGCAGGAGACGCCCTGGGCGTCGGGAGTCGCAAGCCAATTCCCGGCCACCGTAGGCGCGGGCTTGCGGATGGCGAATAATGGGTAGCTCGCCATCCGATAAGGACCAGGCCCACGCGGGCTCAGTGCGGGTTTGTGGATGTCACATATCTTAGAATTTTTGGTTCTAGGACATGCCAGTTTCCTCACGATGTTTTCCTTCACCGTTAACTAGGCAGTATCCACTGACATTGGCCATCATGATCGAATCTCTGTCTATTTAACTCGATCTTAATCAAATTAAACATGGTTATAACCTAGGATTTGGGGGAGGACATACAACAACAACAACAACATCAACATCTCTCTTTTCTTTTCAATTGGCATTACTGAGAATCGTGGTCATTCTCGACGCCTTTAAGTGGACAGTCTGCCTCCATCGGCTCCGGTCCAGAGTTGCCATCAACATGTACTGAAATTTGCTTGAGGACATAGCCGCTTTCACTTCAGACCATCGGCATCGTAATGGCAACCGGGTTCGTGCTCTCTTTTGAGGCTGCTATCTCCCCTTCGCATTATGTGGCCGAAATAGACCACGACATAGTTCGCTGGTAAACTGCGAGTAAAAGTAGCAGAAGGGGCAGGTGTAGTAGTTAAAATGTGGGTAAATAGTGAATGGCTTACCCAGTCTTAGGTTCAATTCCTCCCATTTTCAGAGATCCTGATAAGTAGCACTGTCCTGCCATGGCGGCAGCGAAGGTCATACAGCGAGTTCCAGTAAAGCCACCAGTTCTGATCGACTCCCCGAAGTAGTGGAAAGACCTGGAAATTACAGAATAATCACTTGAGATTGAGTGAAGACCAGAACTTTTCAGCCCCATCAACCATCCGTTTTATGAACAATGTGCCTTATCCACTGCCATTTAAGTTTGGCAATTCTTCGGATTATGTCGGTAACTTTGGTTTTCCTGCGGATATCCTCATTTCTGTTGTGGTCATGCAAGGGAAATCAGAGCATAGCCCTCAGCATTTCCCTGGCGACCGCGTATTGGAAGACGCTGCATTGGAAGGCCTCCCACCAGGTGGAACTAGTTAAGGTTGCGGGAATACACTAGATGTGAGACGCACACGAAACCTGTGCGACAGGATAGTCAATGGTAGATAAAGTGTGGCACTTAGGGGATAGGCTACCCCCAATTGTCACCACATCGACCCCACTTAAAAAAATCACCTGTCAGCATCACACTCCTGACTTATGCAGCCAGGCATGTCAATACCGCCGTTGGGATAGAAGTCGACTTGAGCGACAGGAGTCGGGAAGCCCAGCAAACCAGCGTTCGTATGAATGACTTCAGTATAGATTCCGTCTGTGGACTGGAAGCGATCGTCGTTGGTGACCCAGCCGGCGAAGGAAGGGTCCAGACCTGAGAAATAAAAAAACTGAATGTAAGCAAGAATGGAAAAAATAAAATACCTGTCGGGTTTAGTCAATAGTACGGACGTCAAAACAAATCACAAGCACGCCCCTGGCGGCAAATTAAGAACAACTACGCATTGGCGCGCTTTTTATAACCACTTGCGTGGTGGAGACAGCAGAATATGGCAGTTGAGTTCTGACTGCCTTGGAGCTAAGAAGACGTCGTAGAATCACTGTCAATCCGTTATATTAGTAAGCAAGATTGTTACTGTGAGTTGTGACTTTTTGAATAAATTTAATGTATCGAATAATTTGTGTGATTTTATTTTCACGATTGTACCCACCGACCTGCCACACACGATGTCTTAACCAAAGGGAATAATCATAATACATCCTGACTTCCCGATAGTTTGCATCTATCGGACACCTTTGATGCGACATATCTTTATTTAGCACGTATCTATATGAAAAGCATTCAATAAATTGCGTACCACGGTATGCTGCTGTAAACACAATTTGGCAAAACGGGGTTTTATAGACCATATTGATACCCAATGTCAGTGCGGTGCCCCTGTGTCCATTATTTGACACTTATGCTAGGGTGTCCCAAGTAGTTAGTAACTGTCAGTTTGTTACGTACCTATTACGGGCGTAAAAAACCAAGTTTACATTTAAATCATATTTAATACCTAAAAGCATTGACATTCATTGACCCGTAACTCATATTTTCCATAACTAATCTGTGGTATCGCTAAATATTCACATCAATAATACAATTAGGAAAAAACCCGCCCACTTACAACACAAACTGTGTCGATTCACATATCGGAGACCTTACGCTACACCAGCGTCTCTAGCGGCGAACTCACACGTGATAGCTCCTATTGGCGTGGTCACCCACTGGGTCCAAAGAATTTAAAGAGTTTCCAGCACTAAATAAGAAATAGAATCACATACTTAAGCCTCTACTGGGCCTTGTGTGGCAACTATCCGGCTTTTACCCTATATAAAAAATGCATTGTGACGAGAAACCAACGTGTGAGCAAAATTCATTTCAATCGAACACCGGGCAGTGGTTAAAATTTAACTTTTTTATACCGGATATAGTACATTACTGCAGCGGCCAGCAAAAGAGGCATTGATGGACGAACGTGTAAATGTGGGCCGAGGAGAAGCCGAGGCACACATATGTAAGTCCATCAATGCCTAGTTGTGACCAAGGTTTGTATAGTACTTTTCTCAAATAATGTGCGGAAATTAAAACTAAGTAGTATCTAGAACTCATTTTGTCAAAATCAATGACGAACAAAAATAATTGTGCCGCGTTAAAGTGTTCTTTTGTTTTTTTTTTCAATAAACAGCGTTCTATTTGCAAGCCAGTTCGAAATTTAAATAAAACCTTTGATAAGTTACCTCCTTGGTTGCCATGCTTCGGAGTAAAAGATCGTTCTATTTTTAAATAGCACGACAGATATGAGTTTACTATGTTATTTATTTGGCCGCTAGACACGACAGATATGGATTTTCATACAACTTTTGCCAGCCGCTGCTCGCATGTATTTTGACAGTACAGCAATTTCGATTTATCTCGAAGAAGGTTGTCAGAATAATGCTCAAATTTCCAAACATGTCTGAGAAAAAAAAGCTTTTTCCAAAAAAATACTACCGACTTCCAAATAAAAAGACTAGAAAGTGAAAAATTACTTTATTTTTGGAAGTCGGTGTCTTTGGTAGGTACAATTTTTTTGCGTTATAGACACCGACTTCCAAAAATAAAGTTATTTTTCACTTTCTAGTCTTTTTATTTGGAAGTCGGTAGTATTTTTTTGTAAAAAGCTTTTTATTTTTCACTTTTTAGTTGTACAAGTTGTTTAGTAAGGTACCTATAACGCCAGAATAGATTACCCGAATATCATGAAACTAGAGTTTTACCGGTGAAATGAGAGATCTGCGTACCCCTTTAGAGCGTACTGGCGTGATGTTATGTTATGAAATGGCGTAAACAATAAACAGACATGCGATTGCAGCAATTCCGAGAGATTTGCCGTAATTTATTGAAGAGTTCTGTTGTATATCTTCGAAGTCCTTCATCAGATATTCACCAAATTAAAATGGGACCAATTTCGAAACATAGTTTTTCAAACAAAAAAAGAATTTTCAAAATCGGTCCAAAATTGACGGAGATATGCGTGAACATACAAAAAAAAAAAAAAATAACAAACATAATGTCGAACATAGAGCCGCGCGAAAGGCGCCAGAAAAAACAAGGCCAATAGGCCTTGTTTTTTCTGTCGCCTGCTTACTAGCTTTTGCTTGCTAGATGATAGGCACAAAGGGTCGTTTACAACTGGGATAACACCAGTTGCCTAGCACCACGGATAATAGGTACCGGGACATCGAGAAAGATTAAACTAATTAAAAGCTTGTAAAATTTATCTTACCAGTAATATAAGCGACTTTTCCGCCAAGGTTCCTGCCAACAATGCCAGCCTGATGTGCGCCAAGACCATGACCGACGATGTGATAGTTGTTGAGTGTAGACCCACTGGCATCGTTGAGCCAAGTTATAAATCTAGCCACGGCTTCACCTGACGAGAAAGAGAAGGTAGGATTGAGATCAGTCTAGAATGGTTTCGTGTGATTCTTATGCCATTGTAATAAGGTATACTAAAAAAACTTTTTTATAAAAAAATACTACCGACTTCCAAATAAGAAAACTAGAAAGTGAAAAATAACTTTATTTTTGGAAGTCGGTGTCTTTGATAGGTACCAAATTTTTAAGTTTTGGACACCGACTTCCAAAAATAAAGTTATTTTTCACTTTCTAGTTTTCTTATTTGGAAGTCGGTAGTATTTTTTTATAAAAAAGTTTTTTATTTCACACTTTTTAGTTGTACCTACCTAATAGGGAAGTAGATAAGTAAGTACCTATAACGACAGAATTGATTACCCGAATTACATGAAACTTGAATATAACCGGTGAAATGGGAGATCTGTATACCCCTTTCGAGCGTACTGACGTGATGTTATGTTATGAAATGGTATAAACAATAAACTGACATGCGATTGCAGCAATCCCGAGAGATTTTCCGTTATTTATTGAAGAGTTCTGTTGTATATCTCCGAAGTTCTTCATCAAATCTTCACCAAATTAAAATGGGACCAATTTCGGAATATATTCTTTCAAACAAAAAAAGAATTTTCAAAATCGGTCCACAATTGACGGAGATATCGGTGAACATACATAAAAAAAAAAAAAAAAAAAAAAAACATACATAATGTCGAATATAGAACCTCCTCCTTTTTGGTAAGTCGGTTAAAAATAGGAATGATTGACACGCATCAGTGTAATACAATATCTTTAGTATCTATTTCTTACGTAGCTTTTTACCAAATCAGCTATAAGCCCCCTTCGCCCTTTGTTTTGAGCCATACTCCATTTCAAATAACATTATAATCCCTTTTTATGGCCTGTCAACTGTCAAATTATCAAACTGCTTGTACTTGCAAAAAATAACGAATTCTTGCGAGAATTCGTATAGTTTCTCTACACGAACTGTGAACACTGCAACGGTGCTGAATAAGAAACATCTTGTCTGCGCTAGACAAGATTCGTGCTTAGTTACGACAACATTCTTGTCGTGTACATGATAAATTTGTCGTGTACGACACGAACTATTGCGTAGGCCGGCTGAACTTTCTAAGCATGTACAAGCGGACTCACTGAGTAGCAGATTTTTCAATTACCAGAGATAGGAGTATTGATCACAGCAAGAGGGTAGGCGACAGTGCCCGCTCCGTGGCTCCAGTCCACCACGATGACGTTCACATCCTCAGCCTCCAAGTATGCTGAAGACAGAAATAAATATTAGTATAATAGCTATATCCAAATGAACGGACATTTTGTGTTTTATTTACCTATGCATTTCGTGGTTTTCGTAATAGTGTAAGGGCATGGTGCAAAAAAAGAAAAGCCTTGTAACACTTTTTCTTTTGAGGGTTATTCCTTATAAAAAAGAGGAAAAAGTGCTTGATCTCCTTCGCGGAGAATCTTAACACCGCCATCCGGAAAATAACGTCAAATGCACAACGCCATCTATCGAATATGAAGTTCAACTGTCCGAGTATCTGAATTGCGTGTGTTGTGATATTTTAATTCTTGAACTCTTTAAATTCATCTAACTATTGATAGTGCGAACCGATTGCGAAACAAAAAATAAGTAATACTTCAAGTTACGCACAATTTTTTATGTACAAAAGTTATCTACATTAGTTTCGTACATTTTACGTGATGCGTGCACTTAGATGTGCACGCATCACAGACAAAAAAATTCCAAAAATGCTGGAAATGGGTTATGTTGGTTATCCTTTAACACCCAATTTATTTTTCGATGTATAGAAACGACTTTTCTACAGACTTATTAGTTGTATTGATTGATGATTCAGGAACCGTTTTGCTGAAGTAGTTTCAGTTCAGTTTCGGGACATATCATGTGTAAGTACATACCGCTTGCGATCTGAAATCTGAAAGAATTCTATATTCTATAGATGACGTTGTGCATGTGACGTCATTTTTGGAATGTCGGTGTTAAGATTCTCCGCGGAAGAATGACAAAAAAAATGGGTAGGTAGGTAAGTAGGGAAGGTAGGTAGGTAAGTAGGGTAGGTTGGTAAGTAGGGTAGGTTGGTAAGTAGGGTAGGTTGGTAAGTAGGGTAGGTTGGTAAGTAGGGTAGGTTGGTAAGTAGGGTAGGTTGGTAAGTAGGGTAGGTTGGTAAGTAGGGTAGGTAAGTAGGGTAGGTAAGTAGGGTAGGTTGGTAAGTAGGGTAGGTTGGTAAGTAGGGTAGGTTGGTAAGTAGGGTAGGTAAGTAGGGTAGGTAAGTAGGGTAGGTAAGTAGGGTAGGTAGGCAGTTGACGGGACCGAAGCCCCCGGGGCTCCGTTAGTTATTAAATATTGTAGGATATATAATTATAGTCTAAAATAGGCCGATGTGCTATTTCAGACCATAATTAAACTATCTCTGCGCCAAATTTCATCCAGATCCGTTCAGCCGTTTTAGCGTGATTGAGTAAGAAACATCCATCCATACAAACTTTCATATTTATAATATTAATAGGATTGATAACTAGCATTGCTCGCGGTTTTACTTGTAGACTACACCTACAGGATAGTCAGGGTTCTTGTGATAGCAGATTATTTATAGCAGTCAGCTTTCGCCCCCTAGGACTCTGTACCCGAGTTATTTGCAACCCTTGCACTCCCAGATAAAGCTGCCCCTATGAAAGATGATACTGGAAATTTTCTTACCAGGGACAAGCACGTTATTAATCGCAGACGTAGCATTGTCGAGCCAGCCATGTATCACGACGATGGTTCTACGACTGGAGTTGTAGTACGTTGTGGTCAGCAAGTGATCATTGTTCAGGACTAAGGGCTGACTGACGCTGGGGTTTTCTCTAAAAACAATTATAATTATTTTATAATCATCATCATCTTCATCAGCCTTTTAGTGTTCCCACTGCTGGGACACAGGCATCCTCTCTTTGAGAGAGAATGGGTAATAATCCACCACGCAAGTCCAGTGCGTATTGGTAGATGTTGGAGTTTAACAAAAAGAAATCTACAATACTCTATGTCTGTCTCTGTCTAACCTTATATTATATGGTTTGGCTTCGAACCCTTCTCAGGTAGTCCAGACCCAAATCCTATTTGGTCACCATACACAATCGCATCAGCCGTGCTAGGGAACACATGTATCATAAAGTATTACTGAAACACACCTTCCAATTTAACAAGTAAAGGGTAATTAAACTGTATTATTGAAACCCTTATAAAACGGTCTTTCATTGGTGTCCACCTCTACCCATAAATCCCAATAGGTTATGGGCCCAGAGCGCTAAGCCAAAGTGAAAATAATAATATACGGACACTAAATAATAAAAACGTGTTGTGCATCTAAGTGAAACAAGACGGAACAATAAAACAATACAACAGTGCATAATACGGTTAGTTCAAAACCCTAATAGACTTCTGGTTTTATCTTCGTGACGGGCAGTGCTACAACAGACAGGAATAATGGCGCGTGTTGGACTAGCGACGAAGGAGGAGGAGCTGCCAGTTACCTGTAAGATGGGCGTTCCAGGTGTGCTATGTTCCAAGATCCCATACCATCGGTAAAGAAAATGCAAAATGGGAATGGCCGTCATTTTTAATAAAGATGGCGGTGTCATTATGTTCTAAAATGGTTGGTAAGCCGATAAATGGTAAGTCTTTGATGATAATCTAGAATGAAATTGATGATAATTGTTTGCATCTTAAAATGCTTTAATTAGCAAATGTTTGTATTACATTCATATATAATAATTATGATTTATTGTGAAACGAAGTATGAGGCCATAAAGGCAAGTTCAAAATTAATTAAACTATTTTCTAATAGTGATGCAATCAAAAATAAGTGCTTTACGAAAAATTGTGTGAAGCGCGTATTTATTGAAAACAATTTTGTTTGGCATAACAAAACAAAAGTTTAGTATAAAATAAAAGGTAGATAATTATAGTGCACACAGATGTGTACAGTCAAAACACTTCTTCGTATATTGCAAACAAAAACCGAGTTGTGTTTTGTAAAGCTAATTTTGGTCTGCGAATTATTGTTACCTAACTTATTGTTTTAATAATGGAGAGGAAATTGTATCCAATTAAATAAGAGTCCTGAACTCGAAAAGGATACCTACTATTAAACAGTAGTTTGCATTACGGCATTGAATGATATTGCCGAATGGATCAATAAGAACAATCAACTATAGAACGGAGTAGTACATGTAATAAATTCATCATCATCATCTGTCTAGCCTTTTCTCAATTATATTGGGATCGGCTTGGAGTCTAAACGAATTTAGCTGAGTACCAGTGTTTTACATGGAGTGACTGTCTATCTTGACCTCCACAACCCAGAAACTGGATAACGCGATACCTCTTGGCCGGACTGGTGTCAGATCTCAGGCTTCTGACTACCAGTAACGACTGCCAAAGATCTTCAAATGACAGCCGGGACCAACGGCTTTAAAAGATCAGCATGTTATAAATTATACTACCTATTAAGGTCTATATGTTCCAAATCATTCAGGGATGAAATTGTTCTGGGGAGTACTTACTGAGGTTGTCAAACATACTTGAGGTTCTAAAATACACCTTATAAGTTATGGCGAAATAAGAAGCCACAACTAAAGTATTTAAATGTTTTGGTTTTACTTTGTTAATAAAATAGAAAACGAAATTTGACAAAGAGTCTGTCCCTATACCCAAGTATAACCCTTACGGTTTGTCTCTACCTGCTCGGACGAAACAACAAAAGACGAGCGGAGAGGCGCTAAGGGCGTCTTGCCCACTCCGAACATCTGGAGAACAGATGAATGACGCTACTTCGTGTCCGCAACGTGAAAGTCCCTACTTGAGTCACACTCATTTGTATTTAAAGTGTAGACAATTATGTTAGACAATTGATTTGTGAGATTCAGAGATGTAGTATTGGATGAGATTAACATCTTGTCTAATAGGCCAGTGAAACCTGAGCCCGAATGGATCTTAGCTAAAAAGTAACAATAACTATGTTATTTTGACTTGTCACACTCTATTGAAGTGATGTGAATCTGATAAGATTAAGTCAGGTTGTATATGCCTTTAAATACGAATTAATTCCTAATATCATATGCTTAATAAATCTGTTAAAGAAATACCTTGTGGAGCGTTTGATCCAGTTTTCATATCAAAATGGAAATGTGTTAACTTTACCATAAGGTAATGATAATGAAACAGAAAATAAGCAAGTGTTAGGATGCAGTTGTGTGCTGAATCTTTGATATTTCAAATACCTCAATCGTATTCTGAAATTTAATCTATGTATGCATGATAATGAACATGTACCTATGGTAAAATGTTAAGGAGGAATATAATTTATTTATTATAAATCATACCTGAAGTGAAACACTAAAATCATTTGCATATTAAATATATTTTATCAATAAAACTGTAAGTGCCATTTACGGTTAAAAATGATGAGTTTCGAAAACCTGTGAATAAATAGCTAGTGGTTCTAGTCAGAAACTTTTGCATTATTTGCATGAAACACAAGTTTAAGATTTATATCTTCAGCGAGTTAGTTTAATTTGCTAGTGCATCTTATAGATGTTAAATTATTTTGAATACGAAATTGACCAAGGAAATCTAAGCATGTGAATATTTCCATAGCATATCCTGGTTGAAAATATAATTTGCAAATGAAAAAGAAGTCACATTCAAATATATTCGTTTAAGTCATTATATGGATTAAAGCAGTCTGCAAGCTGTTAGTTCCAAATATTTGAAAGAAACTCGAACACCATATGAATTGTGGAAAGATAATAAATAAAAAACCTGCTAATAAACATTTAAAGGTTTTAGGTTCTACCGTGTATGTACGTAATAAAACCACTATAACCAAAGTTGATAAAAAGTCCTAGAATAATATTCTGGTAAGTAAGGTATGGACCTACCAAATGGCTATAAAGTATGGAACATAAAGAGTGAAAAATATGAAACAGTTGGGAATGTCATAATGAAGTGAGTTATAAGCAGTCGAGGGCTGCGTTACATTTTGAAGGAAATGAAATGAAACCGAACATTTCCATAACAAAACTGATTGTATTGAAAATCAGTGTCAATTAATTCTCACAGTTATGACAATCCTTAATCTGGTGTATTCAAAACTGGTGTAACTAAATCCAAAAAGACAAAATTGGATGGTTCAAATCAGTGGAATTAAAATAGAGTTATTTAAATACTACATGATATCAAAACAGATAAAGACCTAAATCTGGTGTGTATCAAAACTGATGGAACTAAATCCAATGATAAAAAAAAAAATTGGATGGTTTTTAAAATCAGTGGAATCAGATAATTTGAATTCTGATGAATGGATTAAAAGTAGTATAATACGCTCGATAAAATACTCTAATAACATAGATACTAAAGCCATACGATGTTAATAAACAAAGTTCTTATAAAACTTGTACTGATAAAAGGAAAATAACGATAATTCTTGCCAGATAAAAAGGAATGAAAGGATTAAAGGAAGTCCCCCTTTATTATGGGATCTAAACATAACTGGTTAAATGTGGGTGTACTATGCCTCTGCCTGACCTTTTGGGGAACACAGGCGTGATGTTAAGTCATGTTTTAAAGAGTATTTATGTAACTGACGAAATGTGGTTGTACTATAATACAGTGTACTAAGCCTCTATCTAACCCTTTGGGGAACACAAATGCGATGTTATGTATGTTATGTCATATTTTAAATTGTATTGAAGTTTTACATGTGAACGATCTTGTAACGATCGGTAATTTAAATATGTTCTATGAATAGTTGTAAAACATACTGTTATTATGTAAGACTGAAATGCGTGAAAAGCTTTTCTGGTAAACAAAGTTACTTTTGTTTAGAATATGTGAACAGTCCTTGAATAAATCAGTCAATATTTGTAACCAAGTTGAAAGTAAACTAAATTACGAAGTATTAAATTCGTGAGAACTTACTAGTGCCTTTGTAGAAATTTTGTTGTGTGCTTGATGCCATGCTGTGCACCCGACCTGACCCAAGTATTTTTTTTGTAAACTTTCTAAGTCAGTATGCAAGCAAAAACCAATAATTTATTATGGTCAGACTTAAAAAGGTCTTAACAAATTTTAAAGAACCATAAATCTCAAGTTGGTTTTGAAACAAAATTATTGGAAGTGGCTTTGTTCATTGTGAATGGGCTGACATAATGGATAGAAAAAGTACTACGAGTTACTTGTTTAACTTTAAAGTATTTGACCATTGCACAATGTGATTTTTATACAATAATAGTCAATAAACTATGATAATAACATAGTACATAAAAGCAAAATAGGTAACTACTAAGGTAACTACATGGCTAAAACTGAAGCTGAAAAAGGCTTGGTTATAATTACAAGAATGATTACATATTATGTTAATTATAATAGCATGATTGTAATGCTACAGATAAGTTAATTATAAAAACTTGGTTATAATTAAGGATGTTTTAATTAAAAGAGCTTGGTTATAATAAGAAGACAAATAACTTTAATGTCTCATTAATTATAATAGATGATATGATTAATTGGTTTGATAAGGTTTTCTTGGGTTTCCCTTATTCTGCGCAACGAATGTTGGACCATGATGATATTGTTTTCCCAAGAGAGAAAAAGGAAGGTGTGTGTTTTTATTATTGTATAAAGATGGTATGAGATAGGTATAATTACGAGTATGTCGTAATTAAATAGAAAAGGATTTATTTTTGAGGGGGCGTGTTGGAGTTTAACAAAAAGAAATCTACAATACTCTATGTCTGTCTCTGTCTAACCTTATATTATATGGTTTGGCTTCGAACCCTTCTCAGGTAGTCCAGACCCAAATCCTATCTGGTCACCATACACAATCGCATCAGCCGTGCTAGGGAACACATGTATCATAAAGTATTACTGAAACACACCTTCCAATTTAACAAGTAAAGGGTAATTAAACTGTATTATTGAAACCCTTATAAAACGGTCTTTCATTGGTGTCCACCTCTACCCATAAATCCCAATAGTAGATGTCACATGTCTTCGAATTTTTGGTTCTAGAACATGCCGGTTTCCTCACGATGTTTTCCTTCACCGTTTTGAGAGCAGTGGTGATGAAATAATTTACACAATAAGCCCCTGCTCGGGCTGTAACCACTGGGTCAGCACTGCTCCTATTAATTGTAACAATTTATGAAATAATGCCTAACAAAAATCAGTTTTAAATTATGTGTAATGTGCAAACCGACAAATAAAGAATCTTGAATCGTGACATTCTAAAGTGATTATTTTGTTATGATTGTACTAATTTATTATTTTGATATCTTGACAAATGTTTTTTATATTTTTATCTGACTTTCTGGGATGGTAATTTAGACGCATTATTTTATTGACAATCTAGAATAATTATTCTATATCAATATTTGCATGTCCAAGGCAAACATGTTTCATCATCGGATTACTAGACGTTCGGCGATGCGCCATCGGTACATGGTGGACATCCCACCCATACGCACTAAACGTTTTGAGAATACTTTTATTATGCGTACAGCTAAGGAGTGGAATTCCCTGACGGAGTCTCCCGATAGCTACTATCTAGGGGTCTTTAAGTCAAGAGTGAATAGGTTACTACTAGGCAAGCGTGCTCCATCGTAGACCACATCATCGCTTACCATCAGGTGAGATAGTGTGATAGTCAAGCGCGAGCCTACAAAAGACAAAAAAAAAAGACGTTCCATTACCTTCTTTTTAAAAACTCTTCATGCTGGCTATTTGTTATGTATGTATGTATGATACTCACGTTTGAGCAAATAAACAATGATTTGATTTGATTTGATTTGAAAAAATAAGGTAAATAAAAAACTGCGATACCCTGATGCCCAAACTAGGAAGTTACCCGAATCTTGGAAATCAGTGACCCTCCAGGAAAATATAATACAAATTTATAGTGCAAGTACAATTTTTCACTCAATTACAGTAGTAAATAAGAATAAATGAAAAAAAAAAAAGTTTTCTCTATCTGGCAGAATCTTATTATTATTATTATGTCCTTTATTTAATTATCTTTCTTATTAGTTACATTTTTAAATATTTTTACAAAACAACTACAAAAAAGAAAAACATTTAAAAATATAAAAAATAGAGGCCCACCGGTATCGGGAACAGGGTCCAAGCTACCGGCGGTCAGGGCTCCAGAGAGAGGAACCTCCTAACAATACGAGCCGTGTCCAGCAGTACTGCTTTCTGGATCAGGCCCTTGACCCAGCCGCCTAACGAGAGCCTCCTAAGGTGTTGGTCGAGGCTCGTGGCTATTAAGCCATTGGCTTATTATTATTATGAGCCTGATATGTCCCACTGCAGGGCAAAGGCCTCCCTTCCGTCTTGATGCTCCGAAATTTATTTGGCATTGCAGACTTGACATAATCTTCTTAAAACGAATATTTTTTAGGCATATTTTTTTTTAAATATATGTAATGTTTGGCCGAATGTTTATATGTCCGAATTTACAATGGCTTACTTTTAAGAAGGCATAATTTTATTTGGCATTATTTCGTTTTGCATAACGTTTATTTAGAGACGATTATTTGGTACAATTCCACTTGGCATATTATGAAGGTGATCCGTTGTTTTGCAAAATAACATTATGAAACATACTATATCGTCACGCTTGCTTAGAAGTAACCTATTCATTCCTGCCTTAAAGTCTGAATTTGACTGCCGGATTTGACTGTACTTATTTTACTATTCTTCTGTTTTTAACCCCCGACGGAAAAAGAGAGAAGTTATAAGTTTGACGTGTGTACCTGTATGTTTGTGTATCTGCCTGTGGCATCATAGCTCCTAAACGTATCAACCGATTTTGATTTAGGTTTTTTGTTTGAAAGGTGGCTTAATCGAGAGTGTTCTTAGCTATGTTTGATGAAAATCGGTTCAGCCGTTCCTATAGGCGTTTTACTGTTTGAATCGGGGTGTTTTCACAAGATATCTTGTCATAATCAATCTATAGTCTCAACCAACTTACCTTGGGCAAAGTTAACAGCATAAGGGATTTAGGTATTATACAAGATAGCAAATTACTATTTGACCAACACATTGACGGTATTGTGGGCAAGGCTTCCAGGGCACTAGGATTTGTAATCAGAGCCTCAGCCTGTTTCCGTTCTCTGAAACCTATCAAAGTTATATATTGTTCGTTAGTGCGCAGCCACTTGGAGTATGCATCGCAAGTCTGGAACCCTCAATATGGGATCCATAAGTCACGCATTGAGGGTATCCAGAAAAAGTTTCTGAGATATCTAGATTATAAGGCGCACCAAGTATCTATAGATTACAGTCACCGTTGTAAGAGGTACCATTTTCTGCCATTGGATCGTAGGCGGCTCATTAATGATGTGTGTTTTTTGATTAACATAGCGAATGGCTCGATTGACTGTCCTGAACTACTAACAAAGTTAGCATTTCGCACTAACACTAGTGGATTACGTAAAAGGCCGCTTCTGGATGTGCCTTCTGCCACGACTAATTATAGGCGTAATGCTTTTCTTATAAGAAGCGCTCGAAGTTTTAATGATGTGTCTTCTGAGCACGATGTTGACTTATTTTGCTCTAAGATAAGCGCAGCAAGGACGCTTTTAGCCAAATCATTTTTTTGTGAATAATGTACCGGCTAGTGGTTCTTTAACTAATATTTAGTAACATAAGTAAATGAATAGGAATAACATACCTACTTATTTATGTACACATTGGACTGTAACTGTTCGGTTTTTGTTTAATCGATATGCTATATATCTGTGGAGGCTTGTTATTAGCAACTTGATAATATGTTGTGGTTACCTATTATTATTTGTAATTAGACTGTAAGCCTTCTTAAAACTAATAAAATAAAATAAAAAATAATTACTAACGTGTTCAATAGATTGTCGATCGAAGCGTGTCTATTACTAGACAAATTATGTAGTTTGAAATAACAAGTAAATTTAAAAATTTCAAAAACCCCCATATATTTTTATTTCAAGCTACTTAATTTATATAGTAGATACGCTTCGATCGGAAATCTATTAAACACGTAATTATGACACGATAACTTGCGAAAACACCCCGATTAAAACAGTGAAACGCCCTTAATTTTTGAACGACTGAACCGGTTTTATTCATACATAGCTAAAAACACTCTCGCCAAAATCACCTTTCAAACAAAAAAAACTAAATCAAAATCGATTCACCCGTTTGGATGCTATGATGCCACAGACAGACACACATATACACAGATACACAGCAACACGTCAAACTTATAAACATCCATCTTTTTCCGTCGGGGGTAAAAAATATGTAATCAAATATGTGTTTCTTAAATTTTAAATGTTACTTTTACTTTGTGATTCGTGCTGTTGTGTCGTATCTCTTTCGAAAACAATATTCTATTTCTGTTTATTTTCTCACTTACCTGGTAAAAAGATGGTAGGTGTTCACTAAATCTGGACTATATCTGCCAGACTCCTCCAGGTGCTCCCGCAGCAGGTTCCCTGCTTCGCCTGTGACGTACTGGTAAGTAAGGACGTCATCTACCTTGGGTAGTAGTTCGGTTTTTTGGGGGATGGCTGTGAAGAGAAAGATTTTTGGAATTAGAAATTTTACAATTATGTCGCTGTCTGTGTTTTCCAAAAAGATAACAAGTGCATGTAAACTATTGTGATATGGGTAAGACTATTGCCATTTACTTAGGCGACGGAACCAGCTACTTGGAAATTATTATAAGGAAATAAAAATTACACTTTCCCAATTTAGGGATCGAATCCACGACAACCCTGAAAGAGCATCAGTTGTGTTTGCCACCTAGAATATAGAGGCAGTTGATTCATGGCTTTGTTTTCCGTATAGGAAAAAGTGTGGCGAACACTCTATTTGGCTTTTGAAAGCAAAGATTGTCTGGTTGATTGTCTTGTGGTTCACACAAAGCATTTGTATTTCCAGGATAGTTTTGCCGGATCCGTCACTATTGGAGGTGATGTTCACACTGCATTTAGTCAGTGTACCACCAACTTACTACAAGGATGGACGTTCTAGTGTTGTATTGTTACCACCATGTCGTCTACTTCGGAGGAAACCACGGCGTTATTGGCAGCCTGAAAAATGCCTGTAAACCTGTTAAACGGACTGCTATATATTTTGTCGGATCGGTAGTTTTTACTGGATCTGGAATACTGATATATGTGTGATGTCGCTCATACAACTACATACTTCAGCGCCGAATAAAAACGTATACGATCAAGCGGACCTGTAAAACGGGCCGTGAACGTGTACATATTTTGTTGTAGATCAGCCGACTTACGACAATATAGTTTAAAAATATTGCTAAAGAGTTTAGTATATCACTTAATAACAATTTATATCACTTCTCATTTCAAAAGGCCTTGGAAATGATTACAGATCATTTAAATTGATTAAGGATAACTAATCGCTATCTCTGACGTCTTTAACTTCTTTGTAATCAGTCAATCATTGCACATGAAGAGATTATTGACATAAAACAACATTATTATTCCTAGCATTATCTAACAGAGGTGGTCCGATGATAATTTTATCAGCTTTATAGATTACATCAGCTAAGCTGTGATTGTCGATCTATCTTGTTGCTGACTTGTAATCCATAATGGTAGAAAAGAGGCGAGAACTAAGATTACGCAAAATAGATATCCTGTATGGAATTAGATGATACGCTGCGTCGAGAACAAATTTATTCATTTATTGCAATTACTCTCTGCACTCACAGTTTGACCCAACACGTGCAGAGAGTCAATAATTACAGAATTACATAAGACGAACAATATAAATAATTTAAAATTCACATTCACATATTAAGAGTACACTAGTCGAAAATTCTTCCATACAAACGTAGTCTGGCTTTTACTCCACTGTTTGACGATGTACGTTCAAAATAAAAAATGATATAAATTTGTCTCATCATTATCTAGCCCTGTATGGAAGCAAAAAAGTAAAAAAAATATTTACTTGAAAGTTATGAGCGTCGAAAGTTCCATATTTCAACGCTAATTTTAACGCATCTTTGGGCGCAAATAAGTACCATAAGAAGAAGGAAAATTGAAAAACGGCCTCCATACAGGGATAGATTAGTAGTTCAACAATGCAAATAATTTTATTTTGAACAGATACGTTTAGTCGTTTTTTCATGATATCCAGACTCCCAAAGGTCTGTTTATAAAATTTCGCGCGCTCGTTTTCGTTCTAAATCATCATCCATGTCGCTACAAATTTGCAAAAGTGTGTATTCGTACGCGAACTAGCTTCTTACTGCTCATAACAGCATCTCTCTGTTCCGCACGTGTTGTCGGTTGATATAGCACGCATTTTAACCCCGCGCACAAAATAGTTCGTGCCGTCGACTAGTGTACCCTTAAACACAGACAACACAGGCAAATCAATTAAAACAACATTAATACAAACCATAATTCAATAAATAATAATTCAACTCTTCCATAAAATATAATTCAATAATAACTTAAATTTTTTAATAATTCAATAATAACAATTTCATAACAATAATAAAACAATAACAATTTCATAATAATAATTTAACAATATTCAATAATTTCCAGATTTTTTGAGTTAACTCATTTAGTCGCTAAAACACTCTTTGCAGCCCTTTAAAAATACACGCACATTGGAGTGGAATATGTCCACATCCGGATTCTGAGCAGTCAGGGTGTTGAGCAAAGAAACAGCTTGATTTGATGCCGCATATTGTGCGGTACAAGTCCAAATATATTGGGATAAGGTTGTCGTGGTGGCCCAATGGTTAAGACCTCTCCTCTCGTGCTTGAGATCGTGGGTTTAAATCTGGGCAGGTACTAACGTGAGTTTATCTATGACATCATTGATATCGGTGAAAGAAGACATCGTGAGGAAAGCTGCAGCCTATTTGCGCAAGTGAATTTGGTAAAGGGTTTGACTACCATCAATCGACAAAAAACATGCGAGATGAAAAACGCGATGTGGATTTATTTATTTATAACTTCATGCAACATAAAAGTACATAAGTGGACTTATTGCCTGAGGCATTCTCTACCAGTCAACCAAGGGTGGTGAAGAGATAGCATGGCAGGTGCATACAAAACGAAAAAATAATAATTATAAGCTTAAATTTATTGCAAAAGTATATAGTTAATATATAAATATATATATATATATAAAGGCACATATTGAGAAGATTCTGCTATTTGTTTAGAAAATAATGCCGCAGTGTGCATGCCGCAACTACCGCTTAAATGCATACTGACTGGTGGCCGTCCTGATATCGAGAGGGAAGCGGATTCCAGAGAAGAATGGATTGAATATGAAAGGAAGAATGAACAAAATCAGAAGTATGAGAAGGACAGAGCAAGAAAAGATTGTTAGATGAACGCAGATTCCTACCGTGAGAAGTTCATAGGTATTGAAAGTGAGGTATGAGATAAGAAGGAGGTGAGAGAGAGTTGCGTAGATAGAAAAGCGCAGTCAAGGCGCGCAAATTTCTTCTCTGCCGAATGGGCATCGATCCATCAGTTCTGCAGCTCGACACATGGTCATATTTCCGGAGGTTGAATATGAACCCGATGCAGTTATTTAAGATCCTATCCAGCTTATCCAGGAATACCGCATTCAGTTTAAAGTAGCACACGTCACTATAGTCGATTTCCGTGCTGGACAGAGCAAGCGCATTGATCAAGCGTGGTGATCAATGCTCGTGCCTTCTCTGTATGAGAAGAGGCCTTTGCCCTTCAGTGGGACAGTTACAGGCTGGTATTATGAGGGTAGGATAATGATGTTGCTAAGGTTTGTATGAAACGCCTGTTTAATTACAGTCCCATGGGACTTGAGCTCATGCCTCAGTTGCAACAGTCGCACGGTGTATTCTTGAGCAGGATGAACGTAATATTATGTTGAATAATGTACAGGCTGCATCAGGAGTTGTTTACTATACGGACCTTGTGGAAACTAGAATAAATTTCCGTGCGTTCAAGCGTTTTTGCCATACCTGTTATTGGAAACAAATATCTTAGCTCTGGCTTATCCCAGTTGTAAACGACCCTTTGTGCCTATTGGCCTTGTTTGTTCTGTCTCCTGCTTGATATGGAGTGAAGTGAAGTGGAAATTTGTATCTTTTTCTACTCCTCCGTTATTCTTTTCTGATTAATTTCGTTGCGGGATCCAAGACAGTTAAATTCATTATCCGGGACTTCGTCGAGCTTCATTACCTCGGCGCTTTTCTGGTGGTCGCCACTGTTGATTCTGGCTTTCAGGAGTTGCAGTCGTTTGGGAATAGTTCGGTGGGATAGTCCCAAAAAAAAAGTCGCACGGATAAATCATCCAGGTTAAGTAACACTCAACGTCGGTTTAAGGAAGGGTGATCATCCATTGTACAGGGTGAGTTTTTCAAGAGGATGGGTCAAATCCAAAACTATGAGTAATAGCGAGAAATACTACAAGGAGTCCCGAAGCCGATTTTGATGAAAACTAAAACTGCATCATTGGATTTTTGAAAAATCTGTATTCCTAGCCAGGTATCGAACTCGTTGATTTTGGAAAAAAAAAACACACGCTGTATTATTATACTATCCGATAGTGTCGCTAATAAGGATAATATTCTGGGAAGTAATCTTATACGGCAAACTTGAGGAAAGGCCTCATTTTTGACAAAAAACATTTTTTGTAGGTTATCATTCTACGAAGCTCGTATCACGCAACATGAAAAAATCTTTGGTGAATATTATAAACGGAATCAAAATTATTGTAATGCTGAATGTAGTACAATGCTAAAGTTGTCGAATTTGGTTAATTATTGAAAATAATGGCCATTATTTCACCATTTAGTTTTAACCGTTCCGTCCTCCATTATATGTCTCCGGTAGTTATTCGTCAGGATAACTTCGTCCATAATTGCACAGACAAAACCTTCAGTTTCCCCGAAAAGGTCACCGAAACGTAGCCAGGATACGGACGCTGGGAAATCTACATCGGGCCCATGGAGAGCCCGATAGAAGCGTCCGTGTAGCTCCTTGCCTTGCCATACCTCTTTGCGTTCATCAGTCGATAACTATATAACCCTAAGTGGTGCAATAATGGCCATTGTTTCACCACTTACGGTTATAGTTTTAATGTCGTGGTGGCCCAGTGGCTAAGATTTCGCCTCTCGTGCTTGAGTTCGTGGGTTCGAATCCGGGCAAGTACCAATGTGACTTTTTTAATTCATATGTACTTTCTAAGTTTGTCTTGGACATCGCTGACAACGGTCAAGGAAAACATCGTGAAGAAACCTAGACTTATAGTGAGTTTATATAAGACTAGCTGTTGCCCGAGATAATTATTAAAAAAAAAAAAAAAAAATAGTTTCCCGCCGGGTCTATGAATTTTCTCGTGATCAAACGTAGTCTATGTTACTCGTTATTACATCAGCTATCTGCCAGTGAAAGTCCCGTCAAAATCGGTCCAGCCGTTTCGGAGATTACCCGGAACAAACAGACAGACAGATAGACAGACAGACAAAAATCTTAAAAATTGCTTATTTGTTGTTAGTACCGTATATACTTTCACGTGCATTCAATAAAACGTTGTTATTTTGATATTACATACAGACACTTCAATTTTATTTATTTGTATAGATTGTGCTCCATTGGTGTAATTGCTGCAGGGGCGTTCCAATGCGAGGATAAACGAATAAATGAATAGTGGTACTTAACGTAGGCAGAATAAGTATTTTGTTGAAAACGAGCCTTTTCCTTAAGTTTGCCAAATTACTTCGCGAAATTTGATCCTTATTAGCGACACTATCAGTCGGTGTAATAATACAGAATGTGTCTTTTTAGGGTTTCGTACCCAAAGGGTAAAAACGGGACCCTATTACTGAGACTTCGCTGTCCGTCTGTCTGTCTGTCTGTCTGTCACCAGGCTGTATATCATGAACCGTGATAGTTAGACAGTTGGAATTTTCACAGATGATGTATTCCTGTTGCCGCTATAACAACAAATACTAAAAACAGTATAAAATTAATATTTAAGGGGGGCTCCCATACAACAAACGTGATATTTTTGCCGTTTTTTGCTCGATATTAATAACGGCAACAGGTAGACGCTTGAAATATTCACAGAATATTTAGTTGTATATTTACTTTAAAAAATAATAATTAATAAATTAAAATAAAATAAATTAAGGGGGGCTCCCATACAACAAACTTTGACACTGACACTGCACAAAAATTTTTGTGCAGTGTTTTGCGATAATGGTACGGAACCCTTCGTGTGCGAGTCCGACTCGCACTTGGCCGGTTTTTTTAATATACGAGTCCGATTCTTGGCTAGACAGGTTGATTTTCAAAAAGCCAATGATGCAGTTTTAATTTTCATCAAAATCAGCCTCGTGACATTCCTCATAGTTTCGGCTTTGGCCATCGACGTCAATTTGAAAAACTCACCTGTATACTGAAACATGTTAAGCTGCTGGTATCAGCTGTCATTTGTATACTATACAGACTGTATAGTATACATATATATATATATATGTAAGTCTTGCCAAGGGGTATCCTGTTACCCAGTTACTGGGTTGTGGAGATCAGGTAGGCAGTCACTCCATGTAAAATACTGGTATTCAGCTACACCCGTATAATATAATATAATATAATATAATATAGTATAATATAATATAATATAATATAATATAATATAATATAATATAATATAATATAATATAATATAATATAATATAATATAATATAATATAATATAATATAATATAATATAATATAATATAATATAATATAATATAATATAATATAATATAATATAATATAATATAATATAATATAATATAATATAATATAATATAATATAATATAATATAATATAATATAATATAATATAATATAATATAATATAATATAATATAATATAATATTATATTAATCTATATATATAAAAGAGAAAGTATGTATGCATGTTCCTTATAGACTCCGAAACGGCTGGATCGATTTTATTGACATTTTCAGAGAATCTTTAGTTTGACTCAGCAAATAATCCTGTAAAGTTTTGTGGCGATAGGCGCATATTTTTTTTTTAAATTTTGGCCGCGGGTGAATCCGTGGGCAGAAACTAGTATAATATAAAAGAGCAGTGGTGGCGGCGACTTACATGTTGTAGGTCGTAGGTTCGAACCCAGGCAGGCGCTTTGCTTTGTATAAATTATTTCATCAGCACTGCTCTCAAAACGGTGAAGGAAAACATCGTGAGGAAACCAGCATGTCTTACAACCAAAAATTCGAAGACATGTGACATCCACAAACAAGCACTGGGCCCGCGTGGTGGATTACGGCCCATTCCATCTCTCAGAGAGGAGGCCTGCACGCACAACGGACCAAATGGGAGTCTAAGTGTGGAAAAGGGGGTCCATCTATCCTATCCTAATATAATATAATATAAAAAAATATTTCCAATAATTACTTAACAAAGACTGGGAGCCGACCCCAAAAAAGTTGAGCAAAAGGAGGTAGATTAATACAAGGTTGTTAACTTACCTGCTACAACAGCTAATCCGAGAAGGAGCACAGAAATAATCTTCATACTGGTCGATCACACATTTAAAAATAACTACAGGCCTAAGACAAAGTGCAGTACTATTTAAAAAGAGATTTATTGATAATGTTCCGATAAAAACTGATAATTATATGAAAAAATTTGATGATAACACATCAGCACCCACTGTTTTACCCGACTACCCAAAAAAGAAAAGTTATGATTTTTAATATTTACATTTTTTTTTCTCATCTAGACAAACATTTGACAAAACACACCCAAAATAACAACGATAAGAGCAGCTAAGTCAAGCATGATTGCAAATTCACGTAATTTGGTTTAGCGGTTCTGGAATTGAAAGTACAATGATGATCAGACAGATCGATACCGTGTTTTATAAGGGTATTATTGTTGACTAACGTTAGAGGTGGTTTATTGAATAGATTATCGGATATAATAGAGTATTGTACGTAACAATAATATGGAACAAAGGTAGGCAGATGATAATGACGAAAAATATGAAAACATGAAATACGACAATAAGAAATGCTTTTATAGAAATTCTAACACCAATATTCTAAGTCTTTTTGAAAGGGATTAGTCACAGTTGGGTTTTACTAATACTATTGTTAAGGGTAAGGCCATTTAGCCAGAATGAATGATGATAGATGGACCATACGAGCCACGGCGTGGCCAGGGCCAGCAGGCCACAGAAAGAGAGGCAGGCCGCAAACACGATGGGCAGACGACATCATTCACATAGCCGGCCGGGACTGGGCAAGAGTAGCAAGCAATAGGGACGCATGGCAATCTCTGGAGGAGGCCTTCACCTGAGAGGAGTTCTAAAAAATTAAATTTATAAAATTTTATAATTTAAATAATAATAATAGGATCTGTCGACATGTTGGATAGATTATAAGAAGGCCTATGACTCGGTGCCTCATACATGGCTCATGAGGGTCCTAGAATTGTATAAAATATATACAACTTTACGCACCTTCCTGATGTCGTGTATAGGCCAATGGAGCATAGTCCTTCGCTATCCAGGATGTCGAAATATCCAGAGGAATAGCGAACCTGTAAGGATCGAGCGAGGTATATTCCAGGGCGATAGTTTGAGTCCATTTTGGTTTTGCCTAGCCCTGAATCCTCTAATCATGCTGCTGGAGAATTCAGGGCTAGGCTATCGGTTGAAGAGAGGTGGTCAGGTTATATCTCACCTCCTTTACATGGACGATCTGAAGTTCTTTGGTCCCAGCAATCTTCAGCTGATGAAGCTACTGATGGTTACTAAATAACGCCATCAGGATGGAGTTTGGTGTGGACAAATGTGCGGTCATGCATGTAAAGCGAGGGGAGATTGTGGAATCTGTAGGAATTCAACTCGCGGATTCCATAAACCTGAGATCCCTCTCTCCAAACGAAACCTATAAGTATTTGGGTATGTCGGAAGCGTTAGGTATCAGCACTACTGACATGAAGCAATCGTTGAGGGAACGCCTGGAGAAGGTATTCAATAGCCTTTTTTCAGGCGGAAACAAGGTGCGCACCTTCAACGGTTGGGTCATGCCGGTATTGATATACTCTTTCGGCATACTCAAATAGACTCAAACGGAACTCGACCCCCTGGATAGGCGGGTCCGTAGATTGCTGACTGCATATCGAATGCATCACCCACGATCGTCGGTCATGAGATTGTATATCCCGCTGAAGTGTGGAGGCCGAAGTTTTTTAAATACCAAAAATCTCCACAACCGCGAGATATGCCATCTCAGGGAATATTTTCTACACACCGACGTAGGTATGCATCGAGATGTAGTAGCAGTGGACAAGGGACTCACCCCGCTCTCCTTGGCGAATGAGAACTGGCGCAAGCCTTTAGTGCTTGACACTAACGACCGCAGGGAAGTATGGCAGAGTAAGGAGCTTCATGGGCGCTTTTTCCGGGTCCTACATGGGTCCGATGTAGATCAAGCAGCGTTCGTAGCCTGGCTGCATTTCGGTGACCTCTTTGAGGAAACCGAAGGTTTTGTCTGTGTAATTATGGACGAAGTTATCATGACAAATAACTACCGGAGATTTATTGTGAAGGATGGCACGGTTGACATCTGTCGGGCATGTCACCGCCAGGTTCCTCTCTCTGGAGCCCTAACCGCCGGTAGCTTGGACCCTGTTCCCGATACCGGTGGGCCTCTATTTTTTTTATTTTTAAATGTTTTTCTTTTTTGTACGTGTTTTGTAAAAATATTTAATGATGTAACTAATAAGAAAGATAATTAAATAAAGGACATAATAATAATAAGAAGGTTCCTCTCTCTGGAGCCCTAACCGCCGGTAGCTTGGACCCTGTTCCCGATACCGGTGGACCTCTATTTTCTATATTTTTAAATGTTTTTTAGTTTGTATGTTTTATAAAAATATTTAAAATGTAGACATTAAGAAAAGAAATTGAATAAAGAAGATAATAATAATAGCCACGAGCCTCAACCAACACCTTAGGAGGCTCTCGTTAGGCAGCTGGGTCAAGGGCCTGATCCAGAAAGCAGTACTGCTGGACACGGCTCGCATTGTTAGGAGGTTCCTCTCTCTGGAGCCCTGACCGCCGGTAGCTTGGACTCTGTTCCCGATACCGATGGGCCAATGACAGGGAGAAGTGTCTACAAATATATTATCTGCCCATCAAGCTCTTCAGCAAGAGCAAAGAGCAAGAGAAATTGCTGGAAAGAAATAGATACTTACGCAGTCTCACAAGAAAACTTTACAAATATAAATGCATTGGGTATGTGTATGACTAGACGTATGAATGTGAGTGAAACAAAAGAAGTATGTAAGGATCGTAGCAGGTGGCATTCTGTAGTTTCTGCCTACCCCCATGGGAAAATGGCGTGAGTTTATGTATGTATGTATTATTGACTTTTCACAATAAAAGCATTATTTTCATTACAATTTTTAAGCTATTGCATAGCTTCTATCGCGGGCCTTGAGCGCGGGGACCGAATCCAGAAATTCCGTAACGATAAAAAACCTCACGCTCCCCACTCCGACGGGCAAGGAGGTGTGGCTTGAAGGCCGTGCATCGTCTAACGTCGTTTCAGTTCGGCAGTCTTCGACACGGCGTTGTGTGCGATTAGACGTATTGTACGAACTCTCTCTATTATTATTTAATTAATTAACAATAATAATTATTATTATTATTTAATAATAGAAAAATTTGTTTTCTTATCGGTCACCACGCTCAAAAAGTGTAACTTGAATTAATATCAAAGAAAAAGCAATAATGCATGAATAAAATAAATAAATAAATAAAAAATTATAATTGCATAAGTTGATACAAAATGCTATGCAATAGCTTTACCGCGGCAGTCCCCCAGTGCCACACGTCTTTTTTTTTATTTTTCCATTCAAATCTGAATAAATTTAACAATTACAACACACTATGACTTATACAATAACTACAAAAATACAACTACCAAAGGCAAAAAAAACGTTTAATTTCGTAATCAAAGTTGTTTTGATGTTGGCACTTGATTATTTACCGAAATTAAGTGTTATTATAGGAAAACAACCTTTATGGGTATGTGACTTACCCCTATTTAAATTACGAAAATCGCCAAAATGTTGAAAGAAAATAAAATTATTTATTTGTGACCCGCAGAGGAGACACAAGAAATAAGCAAAAAATTTAACAATATTATAAATACAACCCCGTGCGAGACCAAAAAGGCTCCTATCTCAGCATGTGCAGCGACACCCAAAAAGGAAATAACGCTGCGCTGATATTCTAATAATTTATATTGACACTTCAACATGGTTTTCCTTTTACTTATCAGTCTTAAATTATTGCTAGGACCTTAATATCTCTTGTCTACTGAGACTCAAATACCTAATAATCTGAATAAAATTAACACTTAACACACTATAACAATCAAAACATATATTTCCATTTATTTATCAGTCTTAGATTATTGCTATGAACTTAGTTTTTCAAGAATAATCAGCTTGAGTTCATCGAGCATCTCATTTCTCCTAGTTTTGATTATAAGCCCATGCTGCTTCACCTTCGGCAGGTGAAGCAGCATGGGTGAGTGTGATCGCAGCTGGCTCTCTTACTGGTGGACCCTGTACAACAAAAACTCAATATCATTGACGGATACAACAAAAAATATATGATTGTGTGCCTGAAAATTATTAATATTTAGTAAAAAAAAATAGTCTACTACGATAAATATAAATTTTGTTAAGTATACCATTGGAAAAGCTGGTTGGACTCTTGAACACTGCAGTGCATTTGTATTGTTTTATAAGCGCGTGAGTAACGAACCACGCGTGTAGCCGTGCGGTGCGGTGTGTCGTGTCGTTAACAAGCTCATACTTGTTTTGTACAGTAGCGGCTGTACAAAACAAGTATGAGACAATCGTCACTGCTAAAAACCGCGAAGACATAGCAGCATCGACGATATAGCCGAAAAACTGTTTGTAAATCGTGTCGCGTGTGGTGCGGTTTTGTGCAATGAACAAACGGTCCATACAAATATAATTTTGCGGTGTCGTGTGTCGTCTCGTGAACAAACTGCCTTATAGTGTACATAATGATGTTTTTGATGTTCGTTTACATTAGGATTATGTATTAGATTTTTCAATTTCTTGCGTGGAAAGTTATCGCGGCATATAAAATGAGAAACGTCAACGGACTTTTTAGACTGTGTCGACTTTAACCCACTACGCCAGTCGGCTTCATTTATTTTTAAGTTATAATATTGTATTTTCTCTGTAACTGATTTTGTATTATGGTTTTGGTCAGCCAGCTCTCGCATATGTATCCTCCGACTGCACAGCATGATTTTCTTCTTGTTTACGTCTTTTTAGTTTGCTTTTTAAGCAGTCGGGTTTTTTGTTATTTTTCAATATTTTTTTGTGCTCACCACTTGGCGCCACTGGCGAGTAAGGTCCTTAAATCTAGCTGTTAAACTTTATTAAATGTTACTACGCGCACGGAAGCAAAGTTTGAATTTAAATAATTTCTAATGCCATAGAAGAGCTATTAAATATAAAATCGAGCATGGTGCAGTTTCGCACAGCATAGCAGCAAAATTTTCCGATCAAAACTCTATTAAAGCAGTTGTTGGTAAAACCTGTACCTTTCCTAATCTGCCATATTTGGAAAATATTCTTAACAATAAAAATGTAGTAAATAAACTCGCGCTAAAAGCCAAAAAACTATGAGCGTCAGGTATATTTGCTTGGCACGTGCTGAGCTGGACTCCCATTTGGTGCAACCTTGAGACGCACACCGCACTGTGTTTTGATTGTCATACCTAAAGTTACCGGTGTCACTTTTACTTTTATTTCTGTAGGTATAGTTTCCTTTTTAGGATTCCGAAGTCAACAAGGAACCCTTATAGTTTCGCTCTGTCCGTCTGTCCGTCCGCAGCTTAGCTCAGAGAATATAAGTACTAGAAAGCTATAATTTGGCATGTATATACATATTAATAATTCCGACAAAGTGGTAACATAAAATCACGAAAAATATTTTTTTTTGGGGCCCTCCCATGATTGCTGACAGGCTGGACTGTGTTCACATGAATCGTTGCTCCAGTATTTCATCTGGAATACTGAAGCAATGATGATGTTATTGTGCTACTAACATAGGTATAAGTTTGTATTGTTACTAACTCCATGATAATGTATGTTTTGACTTACTTAATGTCCTATAACCCCTAGATGGGGCAGAGGGCGTCCACAGATGTCCTCCATCGCGATCTATCTTGAGCTTCACGCTTCACCTCGCTCCATGTCATTCCGATGCTCGTCGCTTCTGCCAACACGGTGCGACGCCAGGTTTGACGGGGACGGCCACGCTTTCTTTTCCCTTGGGGATTCCAGTCCAAAGGCCTTCTTATAACTGTTCCTAAGAAAGGTGATCTTAGCCAGTGCGATAACTGGAGAGGTATAACGTTGCTCTCGATTCCCTCTAAGGTTTTTTGCAAGATCATCCTAGATAGAATGTCGAAGGCCGTGGATCCTCTTCTACGCAAGGAGCAGGCTGGTTTCCGCTCGAGCCGCTCCTGTACGGACCAGATCAACACTCTCCGTATCATACTGGAACAGGCATCAGAATGGCAGAGGGAGGTTTATCTAACCTTTGTAGACTTCGAAAAGGCCTTTGATACGCTGAAGTGGTCTAGTATCTGGTCCCGCCTACTGGACTGCCCCCAGCGAAATGGTTGCTCTTGGCTATGTGAAAAAACTCACGGCTGTAGTAAATATAATGAAATTAAAAGGAAAATTATCACGGATAACAAGGCTTTACAAGTTTACGAGTAATAGTCGACCAACTTATAAAATGTACTTGGAACAGTTAAAAATTTGTATAAATGCCATTGAAAAATTACTTAAATAAAGTTGATAGCTGTGTAAAACAGAGTAAATATAATGCTAACAAACCATGCAAAAATATACAAAAATGAAATCATAACAGGCTTTACAAGTTTACGAGTAATAGTCGACCAACTTATGAAATGTACTTGGCACAGTAAAATTTTTGTACAAATGCCATTGAAAAATTACTTAAATAACGTTGTTAGCTGTGTAAAACAGATAGTAAATGTATGCTTATGTACCAAGTAAAAATATACAAAAATAAAATCATAACATCCTTAATAATAATGTTTTCTAAATTAATAATGTTTAAGCTCGAATTACGCATTGGAGTGGCTGGTGTCGTTGGCAGTACTAGTCCGTAGTCCATACGGCGCATGCGCGCGGAGTCTATTTTGTGTTAGTGCAGAAGTATTTTCGACGTTTTGTAATTAAAACGTTAAAGTAAAGTTAAATTAGATTCGATTTCCAAGCAAATTACTTATTTTCTTTTGTCAATATCCTTCTATAAAGGCAATATTCGACCCGACTTCATCACTAATTGAATAGCGTAAAACTTTCCAGAATGAAATAGTGAATACCGCAGATTAGAGGATTCACCTCTAATCTGCGGTATTAGAGGCGATTAGATGTGAATACATACGTGTTTTTTCTAATTCCGAAAGAGAAATATTCAAGGAGCGTGCACGCAAGGATCCAGGAACGAACTATACCATTCCCCGTGGATCTAACGCGCGCTCGTATCGGCTCCTTTCGCAATTCGCACCCGCGGTGGTACTCAAATAGATAATATTTTTCTAACTTCAGTTGCGAAGTTGGATTTTATAACTCCTTCTTCAGTTACCAGTTAGTCCTTATTTAGATTATGTCAAGAGTGAATAGATTACATCTAGGCAAGCGTGCTTCACCGTAGACCACATCATCGCTTACCATCAGGCGAGACAGTGGTCAAACGCGAGAATATAGATTAAAAAAAAACATCATCCTAAGTGGGCCCGTTTTTGGACTTTGTGAGCCGCTGAAACCGTTCTAATGTTCATGTAACAACAACAAAACTCTCTTTTTAATCCGCATTATTAAGCAACTTTGGAACCCTATTACAGCGCGTGGCCCGACACGCACTTGGCCGGTTTTTTTTCTGTTTATGTTGGCACCTTGTTTTTAAACATACATATAAATTGTATTAATTTAATTAAGATTTTGTGTGTTATGCTGTGTCTTTTGTGTGCACTAAATAAATGATTTATCTATCTATCTATAAGTTGTGGTTACCTATAATTGAGTGTGCATAACATGATAATGTTTGCAATTTATATGTTTCCTGTAAGTTTTTGTTATGCCACTCGTTGGTGATCCTAAATAAATAAATAAGAATAAAAAAACCGGCCAAGTGCGTGTCGGGCCACGCGCAGGAATAGGGTTCCGAAGTTGCATAATAATGCAGACTAAAAAGAGGGTTTTGTTGTTGTTACATGAACATTAGAACGGTTTCAGCGGCTCACAAAGTCTAAAAACGGGCAAAGGATTTTTTTTTTAATCTATATTCTCGCGTTTGACCACTATCTCGCCTGATGGTAAGCGATTATGTGGTCTACGATGAAGCACGCTTGCCTAGATGTAATCTATTCACTCTTGACTTAAACTAAATTAGGACTAACTGGTAACTGAAGAAGGAGTTATAAAATCCAACTTCGCAACTGAAGTTAGAAAAATATTATCTATTTGATTACCACCGCGGGTGCGAAATGCGAAAGGAGCCGATACGCGCGCGCGTTAGAGCCACGGGGAATGGTATGGTTCGTTGCTGGATCCTTGCGTGCACGCTCCTTGTTTATTTCTCTTTCGGAATTAGAAAAAAATCGTATGTATTTGGTGTATACTGGATTCAGGATACAGAGGACTGGTAATAGAAACTCATGTAGTTCGAGACTGATTATTTATTGTGCACGGTAGGCATACAAAAACATAATTCATAAGTACCCACATATACAGCATTCTCCCCTCGTAGTTTTTTATAATTCCATTAAACAATTTTAAGTTGGTGGTAATATAGCTATAGGCAACTACACAAAATTTAAAAAACTAATAATTCGGTATGAACAAATACCATAGGTTGTATGAATCTGTAATATTTATGTAGCTTGTACTTGTTCTACAATAACACGAAGTAGCCTTTAACTTAACATTTGATTTAGGACCTTATTTAAATGCACGCATGGCATTATTTAAATTATGATCTACTTACGCCAAAGAATAGTTAAGAACAAAAAAAAATACAAAATCGGATTGAACTCGTAAACAACTATTATTATATTTAAAAATTTACAACTCAAGAGGATAGGGGATGAGTTCGTTTGACAGGTGAAACCGATGGGTCTAGTCAATATCAAACCCATATCTTTTGGGTGGAAGGCGTGTGCGTTTAGGCCGTGACTGGGCGTCCACTGGCTGCGGCGGAGGCGGCGTCGTGCGCGGCGTGGAGCGCTCGGGCGCAGGCACGGGCGAATTCGCGGGCGAAAGCGCGGGCGAAGGCGTTGGCTGGCTGCGCGGCGCGACTGATTCGGGGCCTGCGTCTGCCGATGCGTAGCTATCAAACGCGAGGTCATCATCATAATCAGCGGAATAATCACGATGCAGCTGATCTATATGCTTTTTATGAACATTTCCGTTGCTTCGAACATAATATGTCAGAGGTCCAGCGCGGTGACATACAGTACCCGTTTCCCATGTGAAAGTATTATTTCTGTACAATTTAAAATATACGGAATCTCCCTTTGAGAATTCCCTCAAATGGCCTCCCTTGTTGATAATCTGCGCCGTCTGCTTACGCTTTACCGTATCGGCTACACAGGGCCGTAAAAGGTCAAAGGTCGTGCGCACCTCTCTCTTCAGCATCAAACTCGCGGGCGTTTTACCTGTGATCGTGTGTGGAGTTGATCTGTAAATTGCCAAAAAATCTTCCAAAGCTATCTCTAGTTCCACCCTCTCGCGCATAGCCTTTTTTAGAGCGGCCTTAATAATTTTTACACAGTTTTCTGCGGCTCCGTTGCTACTCGGTTTGTAGGGTGTTACCGTTATGTGATGGATCCCTTTGCTCTGTACATAGTTAATAAATTCTCTACTATTGAAGGGAGGTCCGTTATCCGACACAAGTTCATGGGGAAATCCAAATTGTCCGAACAAGTGGCGCAATTTGGATATCGTGGATTTCGCTGAGGTACCAGTGACTCTAAAAGCCTCGATCCACTTTGAGTGGGCATCTATAACCACGAAATAATATAATGTGTTAACCGCTAACGAAAAAAAATCGCAATGCAGGCGATACCACGCTTCCTGCGGCCACACCCACGGGTGCAGCGGCGCCGACGCTGGCGCGGAACGCTCTCGCGCACATGTGTCGCACGCACGGCACACATCTTCTATATCAGCGTCAATGCTTGGCAAGTATACATAGTTCCGTGCCAAACTTTTGCACTTAACGATGCCTTGGTGTGTCTCGTGCAACTGGTTTAAAATTTGTTTACGCAGAATGGTTGGTACAATCACACGATGCCCATAAAGAATGCAGCCTTGTTCTATGCTCAAAGAATCTCTTAAATTGAAATATGGCTTGAGATCGTCGCTGTTACAATATATCCAATTTGATTTAATCACGTTTGTGAGTTGTTGCAAAATTTTGTCGGAAGCCGTGTATTTAGCGATACTCTTATAGTTAATCGGTGCGGAGTCTTCGACGAAATGTATGTAGGTATCGATGCGAGTTCGCTCGTTATCATCAGGAACCGGTATTCTAGACAAACTGTCGGCCAAACAGTTATGGCGCGTCCCTATACACTTTACTTCATAATTATAGGCACCCAAAATTACCGCCCATCTCTGAAGCCGGCTGGCGGCCATAAGCGGTATTCCTTTTTTTTCGCTAAATATTGATGCTAACGGTTTACAATCCGTAACCAGCGTAAATTTCCTGCCGTAAATATAATCGTGGAATTTAGTTACGGCAAATATCACCGCCAAACCCTCACGACAAATCTGTGCGTAGTTTTTCTCGGCGGCGGAGAGAGTGCGCGAGGCGTGCATCACCGTGTGCTCGCGCCCATCAGCGGCGCGCTGAGTAAGCACGGCCGCAACGCCGCCCGGCGCCGCGTCGCACGTTAACGACGTCGCCAACGTCCTGTCGAAATGCGCGAGCACGGGAGCCTCTACTAAAGACATTTTTACCTCTTTGAACGCGGCATCACATGTTGCATCCCAAAAAAACTCTTTATCCTTTTTTAATAGTTCGTACAACGGACTTAACATACTACTTGCATTCTTTAAAAATTTCCCGTAATAGTTCACTAAACCGAGAAAAGCTTTTAATTCCTTAATATTTTTCGGTATCGGCGTGTTGTTGACTGCGTCTATTTTTGTAGCTTCTGTACGTAAGCCGTTAGCGTCTATGATGTATCCCAAGTATGACACTGAGGTCTGGAAAAAACTGCATTTATTTGGAGCAACGCGCAAACCACAATCTGATAAAATTTTAAAAACTTTAAGGAGCCGCTGCCAATGATCCTCGAAGTTAATACCGGTCACGTTTAAATCGTCTAAATAACAAGTCACATAACGCATTCTAAATAATTTATCCATCATTCTCTGGAACTTATTCGGCGCACATTTAATACCAAACGGTAACCGGTTATACGAAAACATGCCCTGCAACGTCACTATGGTCCTTATTTTCTTCGAATCATCATCTAACTCAAATTGTAAATATGCGTGACTGAGATCGATTTTGCTAAAATATTTCCCACCCTGAAGTGATGAAAATATATCATCAATCCTCGGGATCGGATACTTATCTTCCAGTACCGGATTTAAAGTCGTTTTAAAATCACCGCAGAGGCGCACGTCACCATTCTTTTTGATGACAGCTACAACGGGTGTCCCCCAATCGCTCCATTCGACGGGCGAGATGATGCCCTCGCGCTGCAGCCGCACCAGCTCCGCGTCCACAGCCGGGCGCAGCGCAAGCGGCACCGGCCGCGGCCGCCGCCATACGGGAACAGCGCCGGTTACTATTTCCAGCTTTATCTTAGTTTTATTAAATGTGCCAATACCGCTAGCAAAAACGTCGGGGAACCGTTGCGCTAGTTTATCACAGATTTCCTTATTCTTAGGTTTTGAATCTAAAAAATGTACTGTCTCATTGATACTGACATTTGGGAAATCTATACTTAACGCTCGCATCCAATTTCGACCCAGCAACGACGGACTAAATTCATTATCAATGACGACCAAGTATAAATTATCCGCGGTTCGATTGTCAATTTTAACTGAACACGAAATTTTACCCTTCGGTTTCACCCTTTGACCACTATACATTTTTAAATTTGATTCGTAAGGATACATTGTACATTTCCCAAAATATTTTTTATATGTAGCGTACGATATAATACTAATAGCAGAGCCAGTATCACCTTCCATTGTTAACCATACATTGTTAATGTTTACCTTGACTGTCCACTTAGCGTCCGCCTCAGCGTCGTCACTCAGCTGATAGACATCCAGGGGGCAGTCCTCGAAATCCGACCCTCCGGCCGGCGCCCCCTCGTCCGCCTCACTGATCACATGATGAACGTTCTTCGGGTTCTGCCTAAAACGGCACATTTTCGCGATATGACCTACATCACCGCACGTGTAACACGCACTATTTTTAAACGGACATTGATCCTGGGGATGTCGTCCGTCACAACGGTAGCAGCGCACTCCAGACGATGCCGACCCTCCCCGGCCGCCGTCCCCGTAGCCTCGACGTCGGAGTCCCACCGGGCGCCGCGAGCCTCGAGCCCGCTCGCCCTCGCTGCCGCCGCCTCGCTGTCGCGCGGCGTCTCTGCGCACCGCGAATACGGGCTCCGCCTCACCGCGGGCCCCCGATGCCGGCTGGCCGGCCTCCACAGCCGGCTTTGAGTCTCGAACTGCCGCCTCCAGCGACAGTGCCAGCTCGGTGGCACGTGTGAGCGTCAGCCCGTCGTCCTCCGTCAGCATACGTTGCCGAATACGGTCGCTCCGTAACCCATACACGAACTGGTCACGCAAGTTTTCCTTTAATATTTCGTTGCTCGAAAACTTACAAGATTTACTCATTTTCTTTAACTGCACTAGGTACTCGCTTATGGATTGACCTTCGAGTTGTTTACACGATCTGAATATCATTCTCTCGGCGATCAATGACCTCTTCGGCGAAAGATGTTCTTCGACTAGGGTTACGATCTTATCGAAACTCACTTCCACCGGAGCGTCAGGGTAACATAGATCGATAATTAAATCCAACGGCTCGGTACCCACAATCGCCACTAGGTATTTGGAGTATTCTGCTAGTTTTACATCTTGAATTGTAAACCACGCTTTCAATCTGCTGACGTAAGTTGACCACACATCGACATTCTGTTTAAATTCTTTCAATCCACTGAAATCCGGTATTTTATCTGTAGACATGATGTACGCACTCCAAATCACAAAATACACCGACTTTTAATAGCTAGACTCGTCGCCAAATGGTGTATACTGGATTCAGGATACAGAGGACTGGTAATAGAAACTCATGTAGTTCGAGACTGATTATTTATTGTGCACGGTAGGCATACAAAAACATAATTCATAAGTACCCACATATACAGCAGTATTCACCTCTAATCTCCTCTAATACCGCAGATTAGAGGTGAATCCTCTAATCTGCGGTATTCACTATTTCATTCTGGAAAGTTTTACGCTACTCAATTAGTGATGAAGTCGGGTCGAATATTGACTTTATAGAAGGATGTCGACAAAAGAAAATAAGTAATTTGCTTGGAAATCGAATCTAATTTGACTTCACTTGTACGTTTTAATTACAAAACGTCGAAAATACTTCTGCACTAACACAAAATAGACTCCACCGCGCACATGCACCGTATGGACTACGGACTAGTACTGCCAACGACACCAGCCACTCCAATCCGTTATTCGAGCTTAAACATTATTAATTTAGAAATCATTATTACTAAGGATGTTATGATTTTATTTTAGTATATTTTTACATGGTTCATAGGCATATATTTACTATCTGTTTTACACAGCTAACAACGTTATTTAAGTAATTTTTCAATGGCATTTGTACAAAAATTTTACTGTGCCAAGTACATTTTATAAGTTGGTCGACTATTACTCGTAAACTTGTAAAGGCTGTTATGATTTCATTTTTGTATATTTTTACATGGTTCGTAAGTATTATATTTACTCTGTTTTACACAGCTATCAACTTTATTTAAGTAATTTTTCAATGGCATTTGTCAAAATTTTACTGTTCCAAGTACATTTTATAAGTTGGTCGACTTTTACTCGTAAACTTGTAAAGCCTTGTTATCCGTTATAATTTTCCTTTTAATTTCGTTATATTTACTACTGCCGTGAATTTTTTCACATAGCCAAGAGCAACCATTTCGCTGGCAGGGGGGGGGGGGACACTTGACTCTAACATGAATTTGTAACTTAAAGCTTAATTTTACGCAAACGAATCTCTGAATCGAAAAATGGTTTCAACATACCCATAATATTTTTGAAAGGCCTATCCAACGATACCCCACACAATGGGATAGATGAGAAAAAAAAATACATCCCTACTTTACGTCTATGGGAGGTACCCGAAAAAAAAATATTTTTCGTGTTTTTATGTTACCATTCTGTCGGAATTATTAATATGTATATACATGCCAAATTATAGCTTTCTAGTACTTAGATTCTCTGAGCTAAGCTGCGGACGGACAGACGGACAGAGCGAAACTATAAGGGTTCCTTGTTGACTTCGGAAACCTAATAAATGAAATTTGACATTTTGAAGACATCACTCAACACCAGCGCCCCTAGCGGCAAAAACAAACTCAATAGCCCTCGTTAAAAACAAGTTATAATGTCATTTCGATTAGAGGAAATGACTTCTAATAAAGTGATTAAAATGCTATGGTTGGAAAATTCCATATATTTCGCTTGCAATTTCGGGGCTTTTATACGACGCGAAAAACTGCATGAAATTGATTTTTATCTTTGATTAAAAACCGCATTTCACTATCACTACTTCACTAAAAATAATTAACAAGTAAAATGTAAAAATTTTAATAACCCCCGACATTTTTATTTCACACTACTCAATTTATCTAGTAGTAGTAGATCCGCTTCAATCGTCAATCTATCGAAACACGTAATTATGACGCGATATCTTGCGAAAAAACCCGGTTTCAAAGAGTAAAATGCGGATAACTTTTGAACGGCTCAACTGATTTTAATCAAAAATAGCTATAAACACTCTCGACAAAGTCACCTCAACAAAAACCAAATCAAAATCTGTTCACCCGTTAAGAAGCTATGATGCCACAGACAGACACACAGATACACAGCAACACACGTCAAACTTATAACACCCCTCTTTTTCCGTCGGGGGTAAAAAAAAAACATCCGTCGTGTCTGTCTGTTCGCGATAAACTCAAAATCTACTAAACGGATTTTTATGCGGTTTTCACCAATAGACATTGATGCATGAGTAAGGTTTAAGTGTATAATTTATGTAAATTGGTTGAATTATGACGATAATTATTGAAAATGTCGGCAAACGTCAAGCCGCCTTGGAGCTTTAATCGAAAACGCTGCCTAATCCCTTTAAGATATAACAAAACAAAGTAGAGTGGAATTGTTCCACTTTTATAGGTCTACAAAAAAGTCTGCGATGACATATATCTATCTTTCATGCATTTTCATTGAACTTGATAACTGCGCAAAGTTTCAAATTAACCCGACGGCGACGTTTTGAAGGAGGTGAAAATCACGTTCAAAGATTGCGTTACATAGATTCATAGATACCAAGCCAATAAAAACGTGTTGAAAAATAGGTTACATTACTAACGTTAACGTAACGTTAACCGTTCAAAAACTGTTGTCCCCATACATCAATATACAAAATTTTTACTTTTCCAAGTACATTTTATAAGTTGGTCGACTATTACTCGTAAACTTGTAAAGCCTACTTAGCTGTGATAGTTTTTCTTTTAATTCCGTTATATATACTACTGTCGTGATTATTTTCACATATCCAAAAGCAACCATTTAGCTGGCAGAGGACACACACTTGACTCTAACAAAAATTAGCAATTTAAAGCTTAATTTTGCGCAAACGGATCCCTAAATCGAAAAATGGTTTTGACAGACCCGTGCCTAATATTTTTGAATGGCATATCCAACGATACCCCACACCATGGGAAAGCTTTACGTGTATAAGTCATCGGCACGTAACTTGGCAAGGTTTTGGCGTAGTGGGGGTAAACTTGCGCATAGTGCGCGAACTGACCAACCACCGTATAGAGCGAACGGGACGTGGACGCGACTTGATTGGTCAGTCGACTTGTGTCAACTGACCAATCAAGTCATAATAAGTGCTAAACGTACCCCGCGTCCCGCTTGGTAACCAAAGAGACTTAAAAAATTACTTGTGCGCATCTAACGACTCTTGCCAAGTTACGTGCCGATGACTATACTGTGTGTGTAGAAGGTACCCTAAAACATTTTTTTTTATAAGTTTATATTACCACTTTGTCGGCGTGATTAATATGTATAGCCATGCCAAATTATAGCTTTCTAGTACTAAGAGTCGCTGAGCTAAGCTACGGATGGACGGACAGACGGAAATGGCGAAACTGTAAGATTTCCTTGTTGACTACAGAACCATAAAAAAACTGGTTTAAAAGTAAAACAGCAGTTTAAAACTCGAAATTCATTTATTTCTTTCGTTTCAAAAATCTTCAATCGCGGGAGAATGGAGGAGCGGCGTTGGTCTCCAAGTAGTAGATACCGGATTGGCTGGGAAAAAAAGAAAAGGAAATATTACATAACACAATATAACATCACGGTTGTTGTTCCCAAAAGGATAGACAAAGTTGGATATTTATATTTCTTAGTCCATTGTATTCCACGCATTGTGATTTTAAGCCGCACGGATTTTATTCGCGCGAAGGAAACGCACCAAAGAGCAACACCACAAATTGTGGCAAGGCCACAGCGAGTGCAGGCAGGCCAAGGAGGCACTTCCCTCTTTAGATGGCCGTTTTACGCAGAAAGCCTAAACCACAGATAACGACTGGCCACGGGACTATTTACAAGCATCTTTTTGTCTTAGGGATCACGATCAGCCCACTCTGCAGAGCTTGCATGGAGGAGGACGAGACAGCAGCACACCAGCTCCTAAGCTAATCACTGGTTACAGGGCAAAATACCTCGGTGACCCAGGTAACGTACAGGGGATAGTTGGCATCACCAAAGCGCTGCTCGCATTCCTCAAGGTGCTGGGGTGGATCGATTAAGGAAGACGAATCCCACCCGTACGCAAACTACGCGGTTTGACGTGAAGTTGACACCACCCCATCTTACTTAACTTAACCCACCCGATCTGATCGATCGAAACATGCAGCTGTTCCTTAGTCACGACTGCGACTTTTAATTTCTTTATGGACTGTTTAATCATACGTCTTCCTCTTAACTCCAAAATTCAATCGAAACTTACCCAGTCTTAGGCACAAGTCCACCCATCCTCAGGTTGCCCCAGAGGAAGCAGTTGCCAGACATAGCGGTGACGAATGACGCACAACGACGCCCGGTGAAACCGCCAGATAGGAGGGATTCCGCTACGTAGTAGAATCCTCTGGAAGATAGAAAATAATAACATGATAATAAATAATTACGTTCATTCTTCTAAGGTTTAGACAGTTGGTGCAATCACATCATCAGCCTATTAATGTTCCCACTGCTGGGACACAGGCATCCTCTCTGTGAGAGGGAATGGGCCATAATCCACCACGCGGGCCCAGTGCGGGTTGGTGGATGTCAAATGTCTGAATTTTTAGGTTCTAAGGACATGCCGGTTTCCTCACGATGTTTTCCTTCACCGTTTTTGAGAGCAGTGGTGATGAAATAATTTTCACAAAGTAAAGCGCCTGCCTGGGCTCGAACCCACGACCTACAACCTGTAAGTCGCAGCCGATACCACTGGGCCATCACTGCTCTCTCTTTATATTCTTGTATATATGTATCTATATATAATCTGAATCTCGGCAACGGCTCCAACGATTTTCATGAAATTTTGTTTGCAGGGGATTTCGGGGGCGATAAATCGATCTAGTTAGGTTTCATTTTTAGAAAACGTCGGACGACGTCGTCGACGTCGAATAGCACAGAGGACCAGCGTTGGTGTGAGGAGGTCAAGTTTATGTCTGTGCCGCTGTGCCCGAAGAATTGTCAATCTAAAGTGGCAGTAGTCAGGGCACATTGCTCGCAGAACGATCTGGAAGACGCAAAATTGGAAGGCCTACCTCTAGGTGGCCCGATGATCTGTTTAAAACTGCGGAAATCCACTAGATGCAAGACGCACAGGACAGATCAGTGTGGCGACGCTTGGGGGAAGCCTATGTCCAGCAGTGGACGTCTTTCTGTTGATATGATGACGATGCTGAAGTATGTCTTACCTTTCATGGTCACACTCCTGGGAGTTACACCCAGGCATGTTGATACCGCCATTGGGGTAAAAGTCAACGTGCCCTAGGTTACCGATGTAGCCGAGCAGACCAGCGTTGGTATGGATGACCTCAGTGTAGACTCCGTCTGTGGGTCTGAACTTGTCGTCGTTGGTGATCCAGCCGGGCATGGCGGCGTCTAGAGCTGGGGTCAAAGTTGTTTTGTTACTTTGTGATTTCTTTTTTAATGGTAGTTTTTTTTTTTTGACAATTTCTCGAAAATTTCGAGGCTTTATAATGTTTCTCTCAAATTCAAATTTATAGTAAATATTTTATGATTCAAAGGAATATATTGTTTTTACAAAAAAAAAATCGACAGACATCAAAAAACTTTTTTACAAAAGTATACAACCGACTTCCGACGTGTTCTTGTTTTTGTTGTTTCGTTTTTTTACACCGTCTATAAGCCCTCACGGATATTCTTGGGTTTTTAAATTATTTTATCCTTTTTCAATTACTTTTTAACCGTCGTCGGCATTTTAAAAAAAAATATTTTGCTTTTTTTGGTTTAATACATATCATATGTAAGAATAAAAGAGTAATGACAGACGTATGCCTCTAACCTATTTCATTCTAAACTAAAAATAAAAGTACTTCTTTAGAAGTAAGTGTACTACTGTAGTTGTGTTTGCAAGTATGTGAGAACCATATGCCTATTTATGAAATTAATGAATTTACCTGTTAATGCTTTTATTACTTTATACCTGTGCGTAGTATATGTGTAGTGCTATTTTTGGGTGCATCGTCCTCACATATATGAATTTATTAATATATGTACTTATGTAAATATTGTGATAGACCATTTTTTTAAAAGAGTTAGTATGGAGTTTCTTGTGCATTCTTCTCCATAACAAGCTACTTTGCCGAATACACGGTAGAATCAAAATTTTTAATTTTTTATTGTTTGACGTTCAAAAGTGCCGCTTATTGGCCTAGTTGAAATAAATATATTTGACTTTGAATTTGAGTGTACACAATTTTTAAAGCTTTCTTTCGTACCTCTTGATAAGAAAATCCTCAGCTCACAATCCTACAATATGAAAGTATGACTTACCAGTAATATATGCGATTTGTCCTCCAACGTTCCTGCCGATAATACCAGCCTGATGGCCTCCTAAACTGTGACCTAAGACGTGGTACATGGTCGGGCTGGCACCAGTCACGGAGTTCAACCACTCTATGAAGCGAGCTACACTCTCACCTGTGAACATAGAAATAATTGCTTTAAGAAATGATGAAAATATTTGTTAGACCCATTTCTGCAGCTAAATGATATTCCTGACGTCCATCAGTATGTATCATGTATGTATTCTACCATGTTTCCATGGATAATTTTTTTTAAACTTCCATCGAGACTTGCCCAGTTATTTATTTATTTATTCATAATTACGTAAATAACAGCCAACAGCTATAACGCTAATGCAATGTTACCACAAATATATCTATATTAGGACTACTAAAATACAATTATAATACCATTAACATACAATTAAAGATACAATAAAAATATAATCAAATATTACAATTAAAATTCAATTAAAAATACAATTAACATACAATTAAAATATAATTAGATTACAATTTAAAATACAATTAAAATACATTAAAATACCATTAAAATACAATTAAAATACCATAAAAATACAATTACAACTAATACAAATAAAAAGACAATTAAAATCACTTCTGTAACGCGCGCACCTAAATTCAAAATTCGAACATCGCGCCAAAACTCCTCCATATGCCGTAATACGTCTGTGCGGATGCGGAGACCATGCGATTCACACACGCGTACGCCGCTCGCGTGATGTCACGAGAGCCAATCAGGGCGCTCGCGGCGGGGAAGGGACTCGCTGCGAGCTTACAGAGCGCGGGGGTGCCGCAGCCAGTGAACGACAGGCGATGACGTAGTGAAGGCACGCGTCGCATGCTCTCGCGCTTCCCACATTGTGTCTTGGCTTTTGTCTAGTTTAATGTTTACCTAAGTAGATGTACGCTTGTAAAGTGAGAATACAACCCAGTTTGTTGAATAGTGGAATGAACTTCGTTTTATTTTGGCTAGCATCCCTTACACTTCTCAATATTTTCAATGCAATTCAGTGCTACTTCATCAGGTTGCAGTGAAATATATCTACCTAATTCGATAAATAATATTTAACAATCTTATGGCGCGTGACAAGGGGGCAAACCTGTTCAGAGGGCTTAGTGCGAGTTTTATCTCATGCTGAATTGCGTTAACATAAACATGAATTTGTATTGAAACTGGATAAGCGCCGTCTGGTGACGGTAAGGAGAAACTTCTTTTGTTGTATACATTTTCACATAAGAGATCGTTTACGTTAACGCGAGTGAGCATGAGTATAAACTCACACCAAGCCCACTGGTAAGTCCGAGAGGATAGCTCCATTAGCGACACGCGCCCCAGCAGCTGTCATGTTCCATGTAATAGGGAGAAACAATGTCTATTGACTTGTCACAGATACAGGGTTTATTCGTCTTCGTAAGATCAGAAGTGACATAGAGTTTATAAGCAAAAATATAGGTTTTAATGCAAGATCATCTCACCAGAAGTGACGGTGTTAGCAACAGCAGCGAAGTAGTTGATGGTACCTGCGCCCGCGCTCCAGTCTACTACGATCACGTTCACATCTTCGGCCGACAGGAATGCTGCAAAGAAAATTATGAATATTATTAAGGTTGTCCTAGTCGGCGGCACGAATTATTATGTGGCTGGGACTAAACTGCATGCTATCTCATCCGGTATGCGTTTCGATGGCGCGGCCACGGAGATTTTTTTAAAAAAGAACTATGCCAAGATTATGTAAAAATTTGTAAAAGTTGATTCCCAAAACCATAAATTTGTCAAAGATAAGGTTAAAAAGTTTTAAGGGTTTGAACGTGGCCGCGCCATTGAAACGCGGCGAACCGCGCGGCCACGGAGATCTTTAAAACTAAGCGTTGCAGAGACCTGAAATTTAGGGAAATGATAGATTGAATTTGTAAAAAATTTGTAAATATATAGAAAAAATTCCTAGGTTTATATTTTAGGAGCTGTAAGACTAAAACCCCATGGCCGCGCCATTGAAACGGTGAAAAACACGTTATCACCGATATCTCGCTGAAAAAGCATCGACGAAGTCTGAAACTTTTTGTAATACCTAGATTTGAATTTGTCGAAATAGGTAAAAATACACAAAAAAATCCTAGGTTTATATTTCAGGAGCTGTAAGACTAAAACCCCATGGCCGCGCCATTGAAACGGTGAAATCACGTTATCGCCGATATCTCGCTGAAAAAGCATCGCAGAGGACTGAAGTTTTTTGTGAAACCTAGATTTGAATTTGTCAAAGTATGTAAAAATACACAAAAAAATCCTAGGTTTATATTTCAGGAGCTGTAAGACTAAAACCCCATGGCCGCGCCATTGAAACGATGAAAAACACGTTATCACCGATATCTCGCTGAAAAAGCATCGCAGAAGTCTGAAACTTTTTGTAATACCTAGATTTGAATTTGTCGAAATAGGTAAAAATACACAAAAAAATCCTAGGTTTATATTTCAGGAGCTGTAAGACTAAAACCCCATGGCCGCGCCATTGAAACGGTGAAAAACACGTTATCACCGATATCTCGCTGAAAAAGCATCGCAGAAGTCTGAAACTTTTTGTAATACCTAGATTTGAATTTGTCGAAATAGGTAAAAATACACAAAAAAATCCTATGTTTATATTTCAGGAGCTGTAAGACCAAAACCCTATGGCCGCGCCATTGAAACGGTGAAAAATATTTTATCGCCGATTTCTCGCTGAAAATGCATCGCAGAGGTCTGAAGTTTTTTGTAAACGCTAGATTTGAATTTGTCAAAACATGTAAAAATACACAAAAATAGCCCAGGTTTATATTTCAGGAGCTGTATTACGGTATTGCGTAGAAATAAGTTGTGGTTATCTAATCGGAAATAAAGTATTAGCGAGATCTTTTTTTGTAAACAACACCTATTAATATGTATAATTACCGATAATAGGCGAAAATTTTCTTTTTGTTTCATAATATAAAACCTTGAATACGTTTTGAATGTTCCGATAGGGTGACCATGACTTATTGTTTACAGAAAACTTTCCACTTGCAAATATTAGAAATTATATCTCAAGGATTCCAAATTAAATTAAAATGAAACGTTATGATACAAAAACATATATTTATTTCTTTAAAATCAAATAAATCACAGATTGTTTACTTACACTAAGATAAAGGTAATTATCATTTCTTTCAAAATCACAAATTGTTCACTTACACTAAGGTATAGATACTTATCATTTCTTTGAAAATCACAAATCACAGATTGTTTACTTACACTAAGTTATAGGTACTAATCATTTCTTTCAAAATCACAAATCACAGATTGTTTACTTACACTAAGATATAGGTACTTATCATTTCATACTTATCATGATTTAGAATCCTTGAGATATAATTTCTAATACTTGCAGGTGGAAAGTTTTCTGTAAACAATAAGTCATGGTCACCCTATCGGAACATTCAAAACGTATTGAATGGCGCGGCCATAGTGTTTTGGTCTTACAGCTCCTGAAATATAAACCTAGGATTTTTTTGTGTATTTTTACATGTTTTGACAAATTCAAATCTAGCGTTTACAAAAAACTTCAGACCTCTGCGATGCTTTTTCAGCGAGAAATCGGCGATAACCCATTTTTTTACCGTTTCAATGGCGCGGCCATAGGGTTTTGGTCTTACAGCTCCTGAAATATAAACCTAGGATTTTTTTGTGTATTTTTACCTATTTCGACAAATTCAAATCTAGGTATTACAAAAAGTTTCAGACTTCTGCGATGCTTTTTCAGCGAGATATCGGTGATAACGTGTTTTTCACCATTTCAATGGCGCGGCCATGGGGTTTTAGTCTTACAGCTCCTGAAATATAAACCTAGGATTTTTTTGTGTATTTTTACATACTTTGACAAATTCAAATCTAGGTTTTACAAAAAACTTCAGTCCTCTGCGATGCTTTTTCAGCGAGATATCGGCGATAACGTGTTTTTCACCGTTTCAATGGCGCGGCCATAGGGTTTTGGTCTTATAGCTCCTGAAATATAAACCTAGGATTTTTTTGTGTATTTTTACCTATTTCGACAAATTCAAATCTAGGTATTACAAAAAGTTTCAGACTTCTGCGATGCTTTTTCAGCGAGATATCGGTGATAACGTGTTTTTCACTGTTTCAATGGCGCGGCCATGGGGTTTTAGTCTTACAGCTCCTAAAATATAAACCTAGGATTTTTTTCTATATTTTTACAAATTTTTTACAAATTCAATCTATCATTTCCCTAAATTTCAGGTCTCTGCAACGCTTAGTTTTAAAGATCTCCGTGGCCGCGCGGTTCGCCGCGTTTCAATGGCGCGGCCACGTTCAAACCCTTAAAACTTTTTACCCTTATCTTTGACAAATTTATGGTTTTGGGAATCAACTTTTACAAATTTTTACATAATCTTGGCATAGTTCTTTTTTTAAAAAATCTCCGTGGCCGCGCCATCGAAACGCATACTCTCATCCGACAACACGTACGAAAGTATAATTTAAAAAAAAATGGTTGATGATTTAGAACAAAAAGGAGCGCGCGAAATTTTATAAAAACGACCTTTGAGAGTATGAGTGATGTATGATGAAAAAACTACTGAATGTATTAGTTTAAAATAAAATTATTTGCATTTTGTAACTGCTAATCTATCCCCGAATGGTGACTGTTATGCAATATTCCTTTTTTTATGGTATTTATTGCCGCCCAAATATGCGTTGACTTAAGCGTTGAAATATGGAACTTTCGACGCTCATAACTTCAAAATACATGTTTCTTTTTACTTTTTTGTTTGCATACAGGGCTAGATAATGATGAGACAAATTGATATCATTTTTTATTTTGAGCGTACACCGTCAAACAGTGGAGTAATCGCCAGACTACGTTTTTATGGTAGAATGACTGACTAGGTCATGCAGGTTATTTGTCCGTCAAAGTAGATTTGCAATTCATTACTTGATGGTGTCAGTGCTTTGCAAAGAATATGTAAATCTCTACCTGAGGTGCTTTGTTTACGGTCCATAGTAAAACTTGATAACTTTTTCGATATTTTCTTTTTAAAACTCTAAGGGTACGTTCACACAGGACATCCGTATTTCCAGGATCGTTTTTAACGGATCCGTCGCTACTGGAGGTGATTACACACATAGTACTACTGTACACATTTAGTCAGTGTACTAACTTTGAACGAGACAATAAAATACAACCGACTTCCAAATAAAAATACTACAAAGTGAAAATAATAATGTCACAGACTGCCGAAATTTAAGTAATTTTTCACTTTGTAGTGTTTTTATTTGGATTTTGGTTGTATTTTTTTTTGTAAAAAATGTTTCTATTTTTCACTTTTTAGTTGTGGTAATTTTCTATATAATAGAATAGACTACCCGAATAACATGACACTTGAACATTCCGGTGAAACAGGGTGAACTGTACACATCTGTGTACCCCTTTAGAGCGTACTGGTGTGATGTTATGTTATGAAATAGTGTAAACAATAAACAGACATACGACAGCAGTAATCCCGAGAGTACATTTCTCCGAAGTTCTTTATTAGGCCTTGAACAAATTTAAATGGGACCACATAGGAAGCAACAGTTTTCAAATAAAAAAAAATCATCAAAATCGGGTCAGCTAGTAGCTACATAATAAAAATATTAAAAAAACAGTCGAATTGAGAACCTCCTCCTGTTTGAAGTCGGTTAAAAAGGAGGAGATCCTATTTATGTATATTTTGTCGAATTTCTGAATGCTACTATACTTTTATAGAAAGTTAAAAGACTTGAAAAACTACTGAATGTATTTATTTAAAATAAAATTATTTGTATTTTGTAACTGCTAATCTATCCCTGTATTATGTCTGTTTTGCAATTTTCCTTTAAGTTATTTAAATAACAGATTCCACGTTCCTATCTTCCTCAAACCATACTCATATAATACGAGGTCTTACCAGGAACGAGCGCCCTGTTAAAGTCAGCAGTGACGTCATCGAGCCATCCGTGCAGCAAGACAATAGTCCTCCTGGCGGGATTGTAGTTGTTGAGGCCCAGCAGACCCTCATTGCCGATCAGCATGGGCTGGCTTACCGTCGGGTTTTGTCTGGAAACAAAGAAATAAATAATATCATGAACATCGGATTGGCCTTCCTCGCCCACTTGAAAAATTCAAACTGTATATTTTTTTTTTCATTATAGATTTTAGAAGTCTAAATTAACAAACATCTTTTCAACATGGGCGCCACAGTCAGCCCACTTTGCAGGGGCTGTTTTAACGCCGAAGAATCAGCCGCCCATATCATCCTGGAATGCGAGGCCGTGGTATCTCAACGTGAAGAAATCCTCGGAACAGTGAGTACGCTCCGTGAAGCCTGTGAAGGTCACAGGAAGCTTCTGTGCCTTTGGACGAAGCCAGGCCGGCTATGTTAGCCGGCGTGGGGGTCCACGCACTACGGACCGAATGGGAGTCTAAATAGAGAGAGAGAGTTCTTCTATATAGGTGATAAAGTAACCTGTGTTTTGTTGGATAATTTTTTATTCATGTTCGTTATTAAATAATTTTTAGGGTTCCATACCCATAGGATAAAAACGGGTTACTAAGACTCCACGATCCGTCTGTCGGTCTGTCACCAGTCACCAGGCTGTATCTCATGAACCGTGATAGCTAGACAGTTGAAATTTTCAAAGATGATGTATTTCTGTTGCCGCTATAACAACAAATAACAGAATAAAATAAATATTTCAGTGAGGCTCCTATACAACAAACGTGATTTTTTCGCCGTTTTAGCGATAATGGTACAAGAGTCCGACTCGCACTTGTTTTTAAACAAATTTGAAAAATGCATCAATCAATAGATTGTTGTAATGCTTAGCAATAAATTGGCCACGTAACAATGTGGATGATTCATTGATTAAAAATAAATAATTATATATAGTCCGTCAAGGTTATAAAAAAAATTTGGGCACGTATTTTTTTTTGTATTATATCAATGAAACAAAGATAACGCATCAAAGATCAGCAGTAGGGTTTTTAGTATTTGTTGTTATAGCGGCAACAAAAATACATCATCTGTAAAAATTTCAACTGTCTAGCTATCACGGTTCATGAGATACAGCCTGGTGACAGACGGACAGACAGACGGATCCTTAAAACCGGCCAAGTGCGTGTCTGACTTCGCACATTTAGAGTTCCGTACCAAAGAAAAAATCTGTTATTCTTGTATTTTTTAGTAAAATATATGTAATAATAATAAACATAATCACTAAATTTCAAGTTCATATGTCAATAGACAGTTAAAAATTATTCGGAACAAAATTGTGTCACAGAAGACGGACAGAAAAACTGACAGATATCTGACATACAGACACGGGAGTAATAGCAATAGAGCTCGGGTACGGAACCCTAAAAAATATTTGCGTTTCCTTACTCTGTTGAGCAATAAAGAGAGCAAAAGAAAGAAATAAACTCCAATACTCAACCACTGCATCAAAAGTGTTCTCAAATAAATGTTACTTACCTGGTATACAAGTGGTAGATATTCTGCCTCTCAGGATTGTATCTGGCCGCCTCAGCCACATCACTGACGGAGCCCCACAGGTCTACCAGGTGCAAGGCTCCATCTGGACCCTCGACGTACTGGTGGCGAAGATCATCGTCCAGTTTCCTGATGACAGGGTCATAGGGAAGAGCTGGAAGGAATTAAGATTTTTTTATTATATCATGATGCGTTAGTTACTTATCTCGATCTCGCTTGGCAAAAACAATAGATGAAGTCTACGATGGAACGAACGAGCCCAAAAATGCTCTTGTTTTGAGAAATTGTTATGGCTATATCGACATAATTCTGTTACTTTCTTAATAGCTTTATAATTGGTATGAAAAGCTTTACAACGCCTTGCGTGTTCAATACAACAACGCGTTCTGGGTGCTGCTGGGGCTGCCGCAATTCTGCAGTGCGTCAACTATGATCGCAGAAGCGCACACGGATGGCTTTCATGCCCTAATAAGAAAACAATGTGCGTCGCTGTTGCGTCGTGTTAGGTCCAGCAACAACAGCTTACTAAGCGTGTTCGCGGACAGGTGGGACTCTCCACTGCTGCGCCACTGGATGCGCTTGCACACTGCCTTGTGAGCAGTGGACAGTTCCTTCGCGCCAAATTTAATGTGTTGCCACTAGTATCTTATTTTTTGTATCTTTTTTATGTGTTGTACCTGTTTTCTTCGTTGTATTTTGTATTGTTTATTTGTATATTACATTCTATGTTTTGTAAGTGTACAGAACTATGGGCAGAAAGTCTGAAATAAACGATAATTGTGAAATTGGCTACACAGAGAAGAGTATACGAGAAGGCTTGCTGTGGAAGTTATCCAGATTTAAAAAAACACAATAGCAATGGTAAAATACCTAAGATCTACGCCGTAAATGGACTAAAGTAAGGAATTCGATCCCTTCCTCCGAATTCGGGCCTTTTTTTTGATCCCGGGATTTCGGGATTGACGAAAAGCATTCCCGGGATAATCCCGGGCTTTTCGTTATTCCAAAAAAATATTAGAATGTCCGTAAAAATCTGATTTTATTCAGACTTTTGCAATTGCAATCGCAGTTTTGAACTTAATGACCATTATCGTCCGTAACAAATTATAATTAAACGTTAACATCGTTATGATATCGATAGGTACTTATGTTTAAACATAAGAGTAACCATACTAAAAGGTAAAACATCAAAAGCTATCCATTCGAGCTAAAATATCGTCAAACGTGTCAGTTTAAATAGTTTTCACAAAATAATCAACAACATAAAATTGCCGTTTCAACAGTGGTGGTTCTTCACCACTTGTGTGGTCAGCTGTTGAAGCCTGTATTTTGGAAACCACTTTGGTGGTATAATTTATTACGTGACATTATTTCTCGTCCTATTATGAATAAATTAAATATGTAATTCCTGTTAATCAATTATTAAAATTCGTAATAAAATGTACGTTGGATATTTATTTATTCATACTTCATGCAACACACAGGTTCATAGGCGGACTTAATGCCTGAGACATACTCTACCAGTCAACCAAGGGTGGTCTAGATATAACATGGCAGGTGCAAAAAAAAGGAATAATTAGTAAAGTAAAATGTGTACACAAAAATTTATATATTATAGACCAAATAGACATACATATTGTATAACCATAATAAACACACAAATACCTATAACTATACATATTAAGTAATAGAAAGGATATTGCGGCTTCAATACTTAACTTTCTCACTGCAGCCAACAACAAAATAATAGTTTAAAAAAAACACGCTTTAAAAGAAAACCAAACTAAAAAGTAGAAAATAATTTTAAATAAATTTCAATTAAGAATAGACAGGTTAACAAAAAAAATATACAAAAAAGCGTGGGGTGGTTTCACAAATGTAATCATTTAATTTAAAGCCCGAAAAAATATCCGGGATCCCGGTATCCCGGGATCAAACTTCCTATGCGTAAGGGACAGATGAATAAAACCTACCATTAGCTCTTACCTTGCTCTAAGAGCTTATGGTAAGGACCCTGCATCGCAGATGCGACGCCATCTCAGACTGAAACGACTCGTATGCTAGTATTTACACCATCCAACAAAACACAACCACTCTGCAAAGCTTATGGCAATAAAAATATGCATACTGCAGTATGCACTCCTACGTACAAGCTTTTTCAGAAGTAGCTCGTACAGCAAGCGTAGTAATTAATGTCCTTTCCTTCTCTATAGGAGAAGAGGCTTTTTCCAAAGGAAGAGCACAGGCTGTTATTTATTTATGCAAAAAAGAAATGGTTTACCTGACACAGCAGCTAACACACAGAATATTATAGCTATAGACTTATGCATGGCTAAAACCGGAGTAATTATAAAATTCATTAATTTGTATTTATTACTTCCTATCGTTATGAGATATGATAAATGGCCACGTAATGATTATGAATCAATTTTGGCTTGGCTTGTTTTGTTCATGGTAAACTCACTTTTTGCCGCGGCTTGGCTCCTGTGGCCAACTCCGTTGGAACAGTGCATTTTACGGGATGAAAGGTAGCTTATGGCACTAAGCGATAGTGTGGCTTACTTTCAATGAAACAAGATTCGTAATGAAGGCTCATCATCGTCATCATATCAGCCGAAAGAGGACATAGGCCTCCACCAAGCGTCGTCACATTGACCAGTCCCGTGCGTCCCGCAACCAGCGGATCACCGTAACCTTCAACAGGTCATCGGTACACCTGGTGGGAGGCTTTCCAACGCAATGACTTCCGGTTCGCGGTCGCCACTCCAGAACTTTTCTGCCCCATCGGCCATCCGTTATGCAAGCAATGTGCCCTGCCCACTGCCACTTAAGTTTGGTAATGAGGGCTAGCACTTTTGAATTTGCCGCTAGGGGCGCTGGTGTCCCCCCGATGGGTGTCCGCATTGGCGAGGCGGGGGAGCTCAGTAGCCGTGGCTTGGTCACCCACGGTGAAGCGAAGAGGAACCCGAGAAGGGGCCGCTCGTCAGGGCTTTTGCCGATTAAGTCGACTACGTAGCGGCCAACAAGTAGGTTGCGGTGTCGCTTGATAGCAGAGGTGACATCGCAACTGAGGCGGGCCGCAATGTCGTTTGGGGTCTCCCATACCCATGGAGGCCGCGGCGGGAGAGGAGTGCCGGTATTGCGGTGCACCGCTGCCATACTCGGGGTTGTCTGGCACCATGTGCTGGTTTGGTCCCAAGGATGGTCCCTTTCCCGTAAGTAATCACTGGCAACACACTTGTTTCCTATTTCCTCTTACATAATCATTAAGTGAAGAAAATGTCATCAGCAAAGTTATTTCCTTTGTAAAATATGGCTTAAAAATTTATGCAAATTCAACATAAGCCAAAACAAATTAAACTAAATGACAGATATGCTAACCTTTGCAGTATGCCAAAGTATTATTATGCACAGCATTCTTATGCTCATACAAGTTATGCGAAAGCTTTATGCCAAACAATATTATGCCTTAAAATTTTATGCCAAGAGAGGGATTCCCCTACAGAAATGACGACGAGAACGAGAGAGATGGAATACATAAAAAAAGTGTGGAAGAAGAAATATTACGTCGACTCCAGATAAATAGGAATGATTTGTCCTATGTCCCCTGGATGGGGCAGAGGGAGTTCACAGTGCTCCTCCATCGCGATCGGTCTTGAGTGCCACGTCATTCCGATCGTCGCTTCTGCCAACACGGTGCCACGCCAGGTTTGACGGGGACGGCCACGCTTTCTTTTGCCTCGGGGTTTCCAATCCAGCGCTTGCTTGGGTATATGATCAGAGTCCCTTCGCAGGGTGTGGCCATTTCAACTCCACATGCGACGCTTGATCTGGCGGTCGATCGGGCTCTCGTGGCATTTCTCCAACAGCTCCACGTTGTTGATGGTCTCGGGCCAGTAGATGCCGAGTATGCGACGCAGACAGCGGTTGACGACAACTTATATATATATATATATCTAGTAAAAAAAGAAATTGATGATGATGGCAGTCAGACAAACATACAAAATATTATTATTGTTATTTTATTCAATATTATTTACTGCTTCATTATCATAATTTGATAAGACAATAAATGGATCTCTAAAAAGATAATAAACACCTGTGATTTTGCCCGCTTATTGTCGGCGATAGTTTTCATTGAAGGTTAGATAATTATGTTATGTATTTTACGTCATGAAGTGGTAAACAAGCTGACAGTACATCTGTTGGTATGTGGTCACCGCCGCAGCCTATAGACGTCTGCAATACCAGAGACATCGCATATGCGTAGCCATCACAGAGACAAAGCGTAGTTTATTTATTTATTTATTTATTATATACTTTATTGTACACCACAAAAATATGTACAGGACAAACATTCACAAAAACAAGTGTACAATGGGCGGTCTTATCGCACAGGGCAATCTCTTACAGACAACCTTTGGATGGACTGTTCGATAGGAGAAGAATTTAGGGCAGTCAGTGTACAAAACTACATACTTAAATAATATTACTTAGACATAATAACATACAATACATACCTACAATATTATATAATATACTAATACATATCAAACAGAGAAAGGAGAAGAATAAAAATCTCCAAAGAAAAAAAAAGTAGTTCCTCGAAAGGAAAAAACGGAACCCTTTTATAGAATCACTTTGTTGTCTGTCCGTCAGTCTATCTGTGTGTTAAGACCCTTTTTCTCAGGAACGCTTGAAATTTGTATCAAATACTTAGGTCTACTGTCTCTTAAAGCTGTGATAAAATCAAACTTCTAAGCCAACGCAATCAAAAGATACAGCCGTTTATGCCGCAAATCTCCGCAAATTTTCGACACTCGCAAGGGAATTAAAACCTACAGGGTACTTCCCGTGAACTCAGAATCTTGAAATTTGGTACGAAGCAACGTCTTATAGCACAGATAAAGGAAAACTTGCGAAAATTTTAAATTTTTAGTTACATAATATAATAAAAATATTTTTAAGAATTTTAAACTTACTACCCCTTTCCTCACGTACGCGTAGAGGTATTAAATTGAAATTCATATCAAGTATATAATACCTTTAAGCTGAGGTTTGTACGGAACCCTCGGTGCGCAAGTCCGACTCGCACTTGGCCGGCTCAATTATTTTATATGTACGACATTATGCGTCCTACTATATTTATTCTATTACTATTATAAACATGAATGTTTGTGAGGAAGGATGGATGGATGTTTATTACTCTTTCTCGCAAGAACTACTGAACGGATTTTGATGAAACTTTACAGACATATAGCTTATATATCAGAATAACTCATAAGCTATAATTTATTAAGATATTGGGACTACTCAATTATTTATTTAATTAAGGTTCACCAACAGTTGTTACAGATATTATAAAGATATGAACATATAAGTAATTGTGTCTTAAATCTAACTGCACTACCAATTACAGGCAAAAACCACATGCAAATTGCTTTTTGTAATTATAAAAACTTCATGTACTTAAATTCTAGATAGATATGTTATATTAAATACTAATACTAATCAGGTTTAACAAACTTCGATATTGAGTCTGCGTGGACGCCAACCAGCAGCCTAATTGCGTAAGTGCATTCTGCAAAGCAAACAAGTTGGAACCTTCCCAAAAACGACTTTTCGTATTGCATATTACACTCTGAAACGGAAAGGTTATGCTCCTTTCATTACCAATATTTTGACGTAGAATTGATTGTAAAAGAATAAATGAAAGTGGAAGAATCGAGATAAAACTTTACTATTGGTATTGTGTAATGCAAATGTCATATATCTTCAACTCCGTAGTATCTCTAAGTAATCTGTGTTCAACTCAAAGGAGGATTTGGAAAGCTAACGTTAGCTTTCCAATTTAGTTTCGCAATACCGAAAATGTTGAAAGAAATGATTCTGATTCTTTGAAAGAATCGACTTGTTTCCTTTGCAGAATTTACTTACGCAATTAGGCTGCAGGTCACTGCGTTCGTTTACGAGTATGCACATGCGGGGTATAGGCGAATTAGTACCAAACACTGTATGGCGAAGAGGTGGAGCTAAGGAAGTTATGGGTTTGCGAGGTGGTCTATGGGGTACTCTGAAATTGAACCTATATACCAATTGTGGGGAGTCAATGGTGTTATTTGAATCTCAAATCCAAGAGCTCCCTTCGAGCTTCCAGGGTACGCATTTTGTAACAGCCTAGTTTGTCAAGGTAGGGGAAATATTTAAATTGCCTTCCCTTTGAGTACCCTAGGTATCGGGTAAACCTTTTTTGGACTCGTACCATCCGCAGCGAGTGGGTTGCGTAGTGAGGCCTCCATATTGCACTGCAGTATTCCTGGATGCTTCTTCTAATACCACGTGGGCAGAGCCGCCGGTGGCAATTAATATTATAAATGCGAATGTTTGTTATTCAATCACGCCAGAAAAATGAACAGTCCCTGTGGGATGGGTCACGAAGTCGAACCTATGTGTATGAGTTAGTTACTTTTTATGTTTGGTACAGTTAAACTATTTTCTTAATGTCCCTCGGCAATCATCGCATTTCCGAATACAAACGAATGCTAATTTCCATGTCCATCATAGATTTATCGTGTATAATAATAATTTGTATTCAGAACTATACTTCATAAAAGATAGCTTGATCTCTGCAACATATGTCAAACTGACGTATACGTTATTTTTAGCCTGTCAAGCGCTATTGTTACTGTATTGATACTGACAGCTGTCGCAGAGATCAAGCTATCTTTTATGAAGTATAAGTACTTTATTTTTTTATTTTGTTTTGATTTCCGTGTGAAATATATAGAGCTGTAAAAAATAGCAGCTGTACTCCCATTTTTAAAATAAATTACATTATGTTAAAAGAATATTAACAACTCTATATACTTCTAAGTTGATTGAGAGCGTCCGGTGTGCACCGAGTTCAAAGGGCTAATGATAGAAATCCGACGATTGACGAAACACGGACTTTGCCGAGGGAAAATGTTTGTACTGTCCTTAATAATAGGCTCTTTGATAACATTGAAAATATACTAAAAATATTGGCCATCTTACCAGATAATAGCGTATTAAAACATATTTCACTTTATTTTAAAATAAAATTATGGATTTCTTTTCAAAAAAGAAACGAAAAAAACAAATTTTTTGAAATTTTATCTGTTACAATTCTGGTGACGTCACACACAAGTAAACATGGCTGCCTCGACTGATTGTAGTTTGGATGTTTTATTAGATCTTGAAGCTATTTCTGAAACAGTTTTTTAGGGTTCCGTACCCAAAGGGTAAAAACGGGACCCTATTACTAAGACTCCGCGATCAATCTGTCTGTCCGTCTGTCACCAGGCTGTATCTCATGAACCGTGATAGCTAGGCAGGTTGAATTTTCACAGATGATGTATCTCTGTTGCCGCTATAACAACAAATACTAAAAACAGTATAAAATAAATATTTAAGTAGGGCTGCCATACAACAAACGTGTTTTGTTTGCCGTTTTTTGCGATAATGGTACGGAACCATTCGTGCGCGAGTCCGACTCGCACTTGGCCCGTTTTTTTTGATAAATCTTACCTCTAGCGGCTTAAAACTTAGTTTTGAAGCTCAAAATATTTGTAGTCCAGTATTTGTACATTGTGGGACTACATACCATTTATACACCATTTTATCGAATAAATTTTAAGATAAATGCTAAAATTCACTTCATTTGCACTGTTTTATTACGGTTATTGACTTGACTACTTGTGTGTGAGTCACACATGTCATGTGACCAGCGCCATTACCGAATCAGCGTTTTCGGCGCGGTTTTGGAAATTTAAACATTAACAATGATTTTTATTTTTATAGTGTGTTTATTATGTAATAAAGAATAGTTATAAATGTTTTTCCAAAATTAGTCAAATATCCTATTGGTGTTGTAGCTGTAGATAATTATAATTATCTCAAATCAAAGTCATCAACAACCACCTACCTACTACGACAAATGACTTGTCAATTGATCAATCAATTAAAAGAATCTTGAACGATACATTAATGATCAATAATAAGTATATTATGAGGTTTTTTATAAGATTATCTACACTTGTGTGATATAAATTAGTATAAGAATTGTATGATAAAAAATAAAATGTATGAATAATAATGTAATGTTTAATAAGTATATTTTTTATAACCATCTAAATTGCAATGCTTTAGCAGGCAACTAAGTTCTAAGAATCAAATTCAAAATTCTGTACACTTAGGTCGCGATAAAGAATTTGTGTCTTTTATTTATTTATTTATTTATATATACTTTATTGTACACCAAGATAAAACAATACAAAAAAAACATAAAAATTAAAACAAACATACAACAGGCGGCCTTATCGCGCTCTGCGATCTCTTCCAGGCAACCTTGAATGGATAGAGATAGCCTGGACACGACATGGGGTTGCACTAGGTGCAAATTTGAAAACATACAAGTATTACTAAATACAATTAGGTACTAAAAACAAACTACTAAAATAGATACATAAATACATACATACAAAATAATCTAATTATACAAACAAGTAAACAATACAGCTTAAACAAGTACAGGATCACAGAGACAGGTAATGTTCCCTTATAAGTTTTTTAAAGACAGGCAACGACTGAGCACGTTTAATTGAGTCAGGCAATGCATTCCACAAACGAGCAGCCTGGACAGTAAATGATTTATCCAAGAACGTAGTGGAATGCACAGGCAGTCTTTTGTTTAATAATAAAAGAAATTGTAATAAATTGAAGTAGCTAGAAACACGACATATTTATTCTCGGTAGCCTCGCCGTGTGTTAGGTTGGAATCTGCAATTATATTTCTTTTACTTTGTAAATAAAACTAGTCAAGTAATATTTCAGTCAGCTTTAGTGGGCCCGTACATGTTTATAAACATTTGTCTCACCAATAGATCTGTAAAGATAGTGGTTTTAGGACTAAATAAACAAACACCGAGACTCCTATTCTGCTGGTCGATTCAGTAAAAAAAAATCCGTGAAAACTTAAGTGACGTGATCATGTATACTTCATAAAATATAGCTTGATCTCTGCGACAGCTATCAGTAACAATAGCGCTTGACAGGCTAACAATAATGTATACGTCAGTTTGACATATGTAGCAGAGATCAAGCTATATTTTATGAAGTATAGTGAGCTATAATTTCAATTGATCACAAAGCTCACTTCACCTAAGATATCACGGTGAGATTGTTAAAGAATAACACTCTTCACTGAAGCTCCAGAAAATATACGTGACGGGTTTAGTCAATAGTACGGACGTCAAAACAAATCACAAGCACGCCACCTGGTGGTGAGTCAAGAACAACTACGGTTTGGAGCGCGTTTTCTAGCCGCTTGCGTGGTAGGGACAGCAGAATATGGCAGTTGAGTACTGACGGGTTAGAGCTAAGGCATCGTTAAATCACGGTCGATCCGTAATATTAGTAAGCAAGTTTGTAACTGTGACTATTTGAATAAACCCAGTGTATCGAATAATTCGTGTGATTTCATTTTCATCTGCACACACACGATATCTTAACCTAAGGGCATACAGCCTGACTTCCCGATGGTTAGTATCTATCGGCCACTCTTGATGCAATATGGGTATCATCCGATGTAAGCGATGACGATGGTTGAAATGCCAAAATATAAGGGATTGATTACGTGGCATTTCGATAGTGTTTTGACATTCCCATACATTATTGTCATTTTTCCAATCACCATCGCCATTCTTTCGATGATACAATATTTTCGTCATTACAGACACAATAGTATAAAAAAATATAGTTACATTTTTTTTGTATCTTTTTCGTGTTCTTTTCAGCAAACCCTTTCATTTAATACCCATATCATGGCAGTGCACTAAATAATATTAGTCCGCCATGGGCCGTCCACCATATTGGATTTAGAATGACGACACTAAACTAGCCCTAGCTAACTAGCTGTGTTAGCTAGGGCTAGTTTTCTTTTTTATGTTTATGTTGTGTGCTCTGGCTTGTGTCAAATAAATGTGTTTTCATTCTTTTTTTTTTCTAACCATGCATTATCATCCAAACTAAAAGTGTATGCAAAATTTTAACATAATCGGTAGAGGATAACTGCTTTAAAATTCAGTTGCAAGATTTGACTCGAACACACTTACATTGCAAGTTAAATAAAAGCTTGTAACAATTAAAACAAAACGCCTTATAAGGTTTGCTTATGGTTGTTGTTCTGCGACTGATTCAAGCATGAGGCCAGATGGGAAGTTGGCTTTGGTGATGATATATGTGGTAAGGACCAAGTGATTATACGGCATTATTCATATAGCCCGGGCAATTTGTAAAATGCTCAATACGAGTAGGCAACTGGCAATATGACTGGGCTTTCTGAATAATGCCCATCAAGTGATGGGCCGGGTAATAAAACGATGATTGATAGCGACAGGATGCATCCTGTCGAAGCATTAATAGAACTCGTCAAGGAGGCGCTGTCGGACGATCCCAGTCCGCGCAGTGAAAACAAGCGAAGGCTCAAAATAATTCTGGGCTTGCCTTGCTACATGCTCCCCCATAGGCGCCCCGGCGCCCGCCACCGTTTCGACGCCTGCGCCCGCTTCTGACTTAGGTCAACCCCCATTCGATTCCAACGGAAACAAAATGCAATTTCCGATTGTAGATCGTGCCCGATCTTTAATCGATTTCGCGGAAAATCCCGCATCCCCACAAGTCGATATCCCAACCATCGTCGAACCCATGTCCGATGATGAGCATTCCGATAATTACATCACCACCGATGACGCTTCCGCCTCCTCCTCCTCAGAAAGCTGTCAAGCTACCTCTGAGGGTAAGAGAAAGAGGAAGAAGGGCAAGTCCCACTTCAAAGCCACTAAGGCTAAAAAGGTCGCTTCGACCAACCCCCAACTCTACCTCCTCCGACGTGCAGCCCACCCCCGCCACCGCTTCCTAGCGGTCAAGGCACCCAGATCGCTCTCCTGCCCCCAGGAGTCGCTCCTGTAGTCCCATAACATTGGCTGACACTTCCCAAAAGTCGGGCTGCGCCCCCAGTCCTGCTATTAAAAAGCAGAAAGTCCCCCCAATCTTCCTCCACGACAAGATCAAGTGGCCTGAGATCCCCAAAATTTGCGTGGAACGCAAAATCAATTACCTCAATGCCATCTCTTGCCAGATGGCATTAAAATCCTGATCCCGACCCCTATTGACTTCAGGAACCTTGCCAGGCTCCTAAAAACAAGGAGGGTGGAATTCCACACCTATTCCCTCACCTCGGGAGCGCCTACCCGTGTGGTTAACCGGCGCATTCCGAAAGAAATCTCCATTGATGACATTAGTGCGGATCTTATCGCACAAAAAGTCCCGGTCCTAGCTGTCCACCACATGCGTAAAGCAAGAGGTGGACAAGAGTACGATATGGTTATGGTCGAGTGCGACCCTACCGAGTCCTATAACCCTATTTTTTAAATCAATTCTCTCTGCTCCCTTTCAGGGATATCTAGAAGCCCTACCGTCCCTTCGTTGTTGGTCAGTGCCATAACTGCCAACAGTACGGACACAGCCAAAAACACTGCTTTGCCCGCCCCAGGTGCGTTAAGTGCCGAGGGGATCATGGCACTCAGGAGTGCACCCGTCCCAAAAACCCCGCCGAATGCACGGAGCCTCCCAGCTGCGTGCTATGTGACCAAGTCGGTCACACGGCCAATTACAAGGGTTGTCCCAAAGCCCCCAAAATTGCGCCTAAAATGGCCAAACTTCACGCTGCGCGCCAAGCACGCGAAGCTTCCTCAGGAAGACACCCTCCCCGGCTAGCCCCTCAGACTTCGCCATAGGGCAAACTCAACCGCCAAAGTGTGGCTCCCCAGATCGTCCAACATTCCAGGGCTGAAGGATCATCCCATTCCGGCCCCTTAGGCACCTCTAGTCCCCATGCCCTCTCAAAGCCTACAAATGACTCCCACCACTGCCGCCGCTGAGAGCCTGCCCCACACTAAGCCCAATCCCAGACGCTGCGTCTCTGACATAATCATCAGTGCGTATGCAATGTGGATGACGGATGAGGCCAGATCGCTGGCTGCTGAGATCAACAGGATCCAGGCAACCGGGGATATGACCTCAGCCGAGTCCAATGACCTTTTCAAAAGGTACCCAACTATAGCCGAGGAATCAGATGTTTTTAGAAACGGTCAATGGGTGCGCAAGTAAGACGCACCTATACCCTTTCTAGTCATGTTTTCGCCAATTGACCCCCATGATCTCCACTCTGCTCCTTAAGAGCCTAGGGAGTAGGAACAAACGTAGCATACAAACCGATTCGTCCGTCATCGCTGCCGAGGCCCGTCGCGTATCCTTTCAAATAAAATCCCGCCAGCCCGCGAAGCTGAGCAATAGTTAAATTATTAGATATTAAATGGAGTTTCTTGTCCGTTCTTCTCCACGTAAGTAGTTTCCGAACGGATGGTAAATTCACTTATCAGGATCCAGCCATTGCTTGTCCCCCCAGCGACGCCCTGATCCGAGGTTCGACCCCAACGGGGGTAGCCCTCAGCGTTGTCGCTTAGGATTAGAATTTTTTTGCCAGGCTGGAGGCTATATAGCTTAGCCTCCACAGGCTAGCCCGGTTAAGTAGTTACCAGTCACTTTGACTGAACTATGAGACGTCAATCAGAAAAAAAAAAGTTAATAAAAATGCCGACCAAAATCAGACCCGGTTATTCCTGTCTTGGTATTTAGCCTTACTGCCTTACCCTAATAAATACATTCGTAAAGGCTGTTTCAGTACCCGTAGAAAACTTTTTGAATTATTGTAATCGGACATTTCATTCAAAAGATATCATGAATTTAAAAATTTAAGTAATCACAGTAAACTTCTAGAAAAATAAACACCGCGGCATGTTAAGTGCCACGGAGGTGATGCCACGGCGCGGGCCGCGGAGAGTATTAATTGGTAACTGCAACAAACTCACATTTTTTACAGTTAAAAAGTTCTTTCCAGAACTACCTATTATAATAATGTTAAATATAAATACATGACAACCCGTGCGAAGCCGGTATGGGCAGTACCGTCTTTATCATAACGGCACACGGGGCCCGTGTCCAGGGCCCCTTTCGCAACGGGGGCCCTGAAAGGCCGATATATTCGCTTACACTATATTTTATGTTTGTACAGAACCCTCGGTACGTGAGTCAGACTCGCATTTTTTCTTTAAAATAGTGTATTTCGGGCAACAGTAGAGTAGCTTATGCGCGAAGCTACTAATAAGTGCGCGAAGCTACAAAAGCTAATAATAAGCAAGAAGGTATTGTAGTCAGTCATTCTCGTTTGATTTTTACGAAATAAATATATTTACCGGTAATAAACACATAGGGGACCCATTATCTTAGTGTCCCCAGGGCCTCCAATAGGTTACAGACGGCTCTGGGGATGGGCCCCTAGTTACTACTAAGTGACTTAATGTCCTATAACCCCTAGATGGGGCAGAGGGCGTCAACAGATGTCCTCCATCGCGATCTATCTTGAGCTTCAAGCTTCACCTCGCTCCATGTCATTCCGATGCTTCTGCCGTGTTGGCAGAAGCGACTTCTGCCAACACGGTGCGACGCCAGGTTTGACGGGGACGGCCACGCTTTCTTTTCCCTTGGGGATTCCAGTCTAAAGCTTGCTTGGGTATGTGATTGGGACCCATTCGGAGCGTGTGACCAATCCATCTCCACTTGCGACGCTTGATCTGGCGGTCGATCGGGCTCTCGTGGCATTTCTCCAACAGCTCTACATTGGAGATGGTCTCGGGCCAGTAAATTCCGAGAATGCGACGAAGACAGCGGTTGACGAAGACTTGTATTTGGCGTGAGATGTCCTTATACTTATACTATTACTACTAAGTAGTGATAGTATTTTAGTAAGTACGAAATTGTCACGGGCCGTCAATATACCGTTCACTCACTGATCACATCACATCACATCATCAGCCTATTAATGCTCCCACTGCTGGGACACAGGCCTCCTCTCTGTGATAGGGGATGGGCCGTAATCCACCACGCGGGCCCAGTGCGGTTTGATCGATGTCACATGCCTTCGAATTTTTGGTTCTAGGACAAGCCGGTTTCCTCACGATGTTTTCCTTCACCGTTTTTGAGAGCTGTGGTGATGAAATAATTTACACAAAGTAAAGCGCCTGCCTGGGTTCGAACCTACAACTTGTATGTCGCGGCCGATACCACTCACTGATGTTTGTGTGCAAAGTTTAAAGGCAAATACTTGGCCGTTCAATATGGCGGTTGTTTTTAATCTAGAATTGGATACAGAACCCTAAATCTCAATTGTTTTGTTCTGCCGTTCATTTAATTTCAACGAAATGAGATAAGGATTATTTTAAACAATGTTCCGTGATGAAAAATTGTGAAGTGATGTGAATTTAAAATGAAGTTTTTTATTTTGATGTGTTGCACGGGTAAGTATGTTAGGAAAATGATATTCTTAAGGACGCTTACACTGTATTTCCTAAAACTATAGCCTAAATCTTTTAAGGGCCTTCCACCGCTGTGCCGTAAAACGGTTACTTTCTAAAGCATACTCCTTAGTAACGGCTAGGTTAAAAGGTTTGAAAAAATATATATATTTATTATTGATTCATGGTTTTTTCGTGTAACTAATAGTTTTGCTATAAAGTAAATAATTAACAACACGATATTTTTTCGCTACTTTTTGATACTCCTCCAAAACGACTTCAAAGTTTAAAAAAAGTTACACAGAAAAATTTATGGCTAGAATTTCTTCATAACTGAAATAGCATATGTAAATCAAATAATATTTTGCAAACAAAACTGTCCAATAGGGGGTTCAATATTATGGCCGGTACTGCGTTAACATTGAGGAATATATCATTAATCATAATCTTTATTTCTCCACGCAAAAACATGATAAATGAAACAATTTATAAATTCAACTAGCTGACCTCCGGGGCTACGCTCCCGTCAATTGCCTACCTACCATACCTACTCTACCCATTATACCTACTCTATCCACGTACCCCACCCACCTACCCTACCTACCCTACCCTACACTACCCTACCTACCCTACCCTACCTATACTACCCTACCCTGCCCTACCTACTCTACCTACCATACCATACCTACCCTCCCTACCCTACTTTCCCTATCTACCCAATCTTACCTACCCTACCTACCCTAACATGAATTTTATATGCAACATGTTGCTTACTTTGGGTTACATTATTGCAATTTTCATAAGGAACTCTAATTTTTTTGAAAATATATTATAGCCTATGACACTCAGGAATAATGTAGCTTTCTACTGGTGAAAGACTTTTCAAAATCGGTTCAGTAGATCCAGAGATTACTCTCTACAACGTCACAAACTCACAAACTTTACCTCTTTATAATATTAGTATAGAAGCATAGATTTAGGGGGTATACATTTTGCAGTCAAGTGAGTGTGCGGAGCTGGTGTCTTTTATAGGTGTTAACCTGTATTACAGATCACCAAGTCCTCACCCCATGAACAAATAGGGATAACATAACAAAACAAATATTTAAATAAGTCTATCTGGAATTTATAAATTATAACTATCTGGTTAATGGTGACAGATTAAAAAATGAAAAAATATATATCCAAATTTCATAAAGCAAATCAAAAAAATAAAATAAATCATAATAAAGCAATGGTGTGAATGTGCGTGGTGTGAGAATGTGTTATGCCGTATGAGTTTGCGTTGTATGTCTGTATATTTGTATATCTCATTGTGTATGTGTGTGTGTTTGTGAGAGTGTGTGGTGGTAATGCAATGAGTGTGAGATTATACCTAGACAACTACTGTAGTAGTTTCTCCGTGGAAATGTAGTCCAGTATCTGCAACCAGTCCCTTACCACAGCCTTACATTTGGTTTGGAAGAGAGTAGATTGATAGGATCATATTTATTGTATTTTAAACATTACAACCCTGATAGCAGAAGAAGCGATGGGCAAAGCAGGTTTTAAAAGTTATTTTGAGTAGACAATGCCCTTTCTCCGCCGATTCTCAGTCAACTTTGTTTGGATCATATGTCAGCGAAGAATGTTGGTTATACTTCATAAAAGATAGCTTGATCTCTGCGACAGCTGTCAGTATCAATACAGTAACAATAGCGCTTAAGAGGCTAACAATAACGTAACAATAACGTATACGTCAGTTTGACATATGTCGCAGAGATCAAGCTATCTTTTATGAAGTATAGTGACTGTGTGCAGAGCATAGAGCTGACGAACTGTGAGAAACTTAATCTGCCTATAAACATTGACGGTTAGGTGAAAGAACGGTAGATTTCAACTTTCCTTTAGGACAGCTCTTTAAGCCCTTTCAATTTTCATCAAGTAGGTCTTCGCTGATCCACCCTAGGCATAAATACAGTAACTAAGCTGTGACTGAGCAAGTGCAAGGTACTTAAACTTTTGGTATCAAATCCTAGTTAGCTACGTGCCGTAATTTTTAAAGATATAGATTAGTTTCCTTGTTCTTGCTGCCAACATATCAATATGTTCCTTGTCTAAACCTTTAGGGGGGTTAAAAGTCGTGTTGTAATGTAATATATTTTTTCATTACAGCACATCTTCTAACTGGAATATCATCAAGATTGCGCCGAACAACACCAATGTCATCTGCGCTGCGTTCAAATGACGATGAAGCCAGACAAGTCGCAAAGTTTGCCGACATGATCGACTTTGTCAATATTGTTCGTAATGACGGCAGAAGAAACGCAAGGAGTGGACGATATGGCCGATACCCTTCCAAACGTATGAGCAATGCTATCCCTGCCCCACTGGTCACTACTACAGATAGAGCAAAATTTACTACACTGGCCTTCAAAATTTGGTACTAAGGTTTGAAGGCATTCCCAGGTTTCTATCTTTATAAAGTTAAAAACGTTACTGGTATAATAAACTATAATTGCAAAGGAAGTTGATGAAATTTCCTAAAAAGCCTGTTTTATTTTAACTCTGACTTCTATAGTTTCGGAAAAATTGCAATTTCAAAAGTGTGGTATTATGTTTTGAAGGCCAGTGTATAAGTTTTGAGCAATTAATAAAGTAAACCTACTAACCAACTGTGTACCAATCGGAAAAAAATGTCGTACATGCATATTTTACTCCATTAAGGCTCGTTCACACAGAAGATCCGTATTTCCAGGATCGTTTTAACGGATCCGTCGCTACTGGAGGTGATGTTCACACCGCATTTACAGTACCGTTTTAACGGATCCGTCGCTACCGGAGGGTAATGGCTTAGATCCGATAAAATAGATCAGTTTTTTAATACTGTTGTGTGTGTGAACTCGCTGTCATTTGAAGATCTTTGATAGTCGTTACGAATTTATATCTTTTCCTACTCCTCCGTTATTCTTTTCTGATTAATTTCGTTGCGGGATCCAAGACAATTAAATTCATTCTCCGGGACTTCATCGAGCTTTATTGCCTCGTCGCTTTTCTGGTGGTCGCCACTGTTGATTCTGGCTTTCAGGAGTGGCAGTGGTTTGGAAATAGTGCGGTGGGATTATCCCAAAAAAAAAAGTCGTTACGGATAGTCAGAAGCTTGAGATCTGACACCAGTCTTTCCTAGGAGTACCGTGTGAGTTACTGGGTTGTGGAGGTCAGATAGGTAGTCGCTCCATGTAAAACACTGATACTCAGCTGAATCCGGTTAGACTGGAAGCCGAGCCCAATATAGTTGGGAAAAAGGCTAGGCATACTGATTGTGTGTGTGAACTCGCTCATACAACTACCTGCTTAATTGTCGAATAAAAACATATACGATATAGCGGACCCGTAAAACGGACAGCTGTATATTTTGTCGGATCTGTATTTTTACGGGATTTGGAATACTGTCATGTGCCGAATAAAAAAGTATACGATAAAGCGGATCTGAAAAAGTACCCCTTTGTGAACGAACACTTAGAGTATGAATTTGACAAATTTGTGCAGGCCATTGTTGACAGTGCATTTTGTGAAAGTTTTAGATAGTGCTTTTAAAGTTAATGGGCTGATTTCTGATTTAAGAATTTGGAGTTAAGAACGGGTTAAATCATAATTTAATGTCATTCGACAGGTTTTTGACAAATACTCAACTTCAAATACTTAACTCAAAAAACAGAATATATAATGAAGTATAATAAAAAAAACTGTTTTACAAAAAAAATACTACCGACTTCCAAATAAAAACACTATAAAGTGAAAAATTACTTTCTTTTTGAAGTCGGTGTCTTTGGTAGGTACCATTTTTTTCGTTATAGTAGCAGTTTTTATTTGGAAGTGGGTAGTATTTTTTTCGTTCGGTATTATCTCCGCAGTTCTACATCAAATCTTCACCAAATTATAAAAAGCTTTTTTACAAAAAAATACTACCGACTTCCAAATAAGAAAACTAGAAAGTGAAAAATAACTTTTTTTTTGGAAGTCGGTGTCTTTGGTAGGTAGCAAATTTTTAAATTATGGACACCGACTTCCAAAAAAAAAGTTATTTTTCACTTTCTAGTTTTCTTATTTGGAAGTCGGTAGTATTTTTTTGTAAAAAAGCTTTTTATTTTTCACTTTTTAGTTACTTAATAGGGAATTAGTTAAGTAAGTACCTATAACGACAGAATAGATTACCCGAATAACATGAAAAATGAATATAACCGGTGAAATGAGAGATCTGCATACCCCTTTCGAGCGTACTGGCGTGATGTTATGTTATGAAATAGTATAAACAATAAACAGACATGCGTTTGCAGCAATCCCGAGAGATTTGCCGTTATTTATTGAAGAGTTCTGTTGTGTATCTCCGAAGTTCTTTATCAGATCTTCACCAAATTAAAATGGGACCAATTTCGGAATATAATCTTTCAAACAAAAAAATAATTTTCAAAATCGGTCCACAATTGACGGAGATATCGGTGAACATACATAAAAAAAAAAAAAAAAAAAAAAAAAAAAAAAAAAAAAAAAAAAAAAAAAAAAAAAAAAACATGCATAATGTCGAACATAGAACCTCCTCCTTTTTTGGTAGTCTGTTAAAAACTGAAACACAAGGACAGAGTATATAATTTTTTTATTCAGTTAATGGAATATATTTTAAGTTGGACCAATATTGGAGGAGGAAATAGGCGTGCGCCAAAGCCAAATCTCAACTTATGAATTTTACTAGGAAATTCAGTCTGTGAATTGTCTATGAATGAATTATAATTGTTATTAACTATAACCATTTTTCAGATCACATTTCACGTCGGTTAGATACACCAAGAGATGTCATGAACCATTTTGCGAATTTAGCGAAAATAAGCGAAGACAAAGAGAGACAATTGAAGAAACTATCAGAGACAGTGAGGTACCAGGTTATAGACAACCCAGAGGTTATTAAGGAGTTCAAACACAAGCAGATCATCAAGAATTTAAAGTGAGGTTTCATGTTTTTGTAATGTAAGCAAACCGTTAACCGAGGCTAAAGGTTACAGCCGCATGGGTCGACCTTCAAGGTCAAGCAACGCTTGCCGAGGCTTGTTCGTGGGTGTTTGTCCAAGTCATAGATAATATAATACTAGCATATAGATGCCTCATCCTATACAAAGAAACCGTGCTGAAGCCTAGCGTTTTTCGTCTGATTAAGTTGATTATTTATATAAGTACTTCGATCGCGTTCGGTTCCGTTCCACGGCTATAGATGTTGTTAGTAACGACTTGCAAATAAAAGGGTTTTCTCGGTTCGTGACAATTTTTTTTCTTTATATAGAGTGACGATTTGTTTAATAGTATTTTATTACACGTTTTTACAGTTTAATTGTACCAAAATGTGTTACAATACAAAATAATAAAAAAAAATAGAGTGGCATGTCTCAGATATTTAAAACTATATATCTATTGGAATCTGGGGAGTATGTGGGGAAACAACAGACGTACTGAAGGTCACTCGTGATAATAATTGTTTAAAACTGTGTTAAATCTCACGCAAATACCAATAGACTGGATTATCATTAAAAAGTACGTTGGGCAAAGTGCAGGAAGATAAAAATCACATAACAAAAGCCACTGTGAAGTGAAATACTGACTGTGAAGGCATCCATCCACCAAGGTACCCCCACAAAATAAAATATAACAATTACTTCAGTGAAGTTAGGTACCTACAGGTGCAAATCATAGATTTTTACTGTGTTTGAAGCTACCAACCTTATCAACCGAATCTGACAGATAGTGTTGCCAAGAAAAAAAAATTACAAAAAAAAGTTGTAATCGACTAAAAATTAACGCGCGATATTTAAATCTTGGGATTAAAATTTAACAACACAAATGGACAACCAAACACAAATGTTGCTGGAAAAAATTCAAGAACAGATGGAAAAACAAACAGTTACAATCACAGAGTCTGTTACACGAAATATCATGCAGCAAATGGACGAGAAATTCAAAAAATTAGACGAGCAGAACAAACAGATGTATGCCGAAGTTTCAGACCTAAAAGAAAAAAATAGGGGATTAGAAATACACAAGAAAAAGAACAACTTGCTTTTTTTTGGAATAACGGAAGGAAGCGAAGATGACTCCAATATAGTAAAATATATGAAGGAAAAGATCAACTCACACCTCGCATTAAATATTCAGCAGAATGAAATTGATAATGCCTATAGAATTGGAAACAAGAAAAGCAATAGCACTCGGCCTATCCTTATTTCATTTATAACGAACTGGAGAAGAAATGCAATTCTGAAAAATAAAAATAAATTTCCTCAAGGAATGTATATAAAAGAAGACTTTACTAAAGAAATACTGGAAATAAGAAAGTCACTGCAGCCTAAAGTAGAAGAAGAAAGAAATAAAGGCAATATCGCTTACTTACGTGGTGACAAACTAATAGTTCACGAACAAACTGATTTAAGTCGTGAAAAGAGGAAGAGAGAATCCTCTTTTTCCCCTAAGTCTGAGTCCAACATACAGAACCATCCATCTTCGTCAGGCCCAAAGAAAATTGCTGCAAAGAATGCGTTTGATCTGCTGTCTCGCCCCAGAAGCAAATTAATCAAAGAAAAAAATAGTATTTAGCAATCAAAAAACAACAACAACCGGAAAAACCATATTACACAAAATAACTTACCACATATAACTTCAAATAAACCTCCCTCAAGCCGGCTGGTCCCCGTGGGGGAAAATGACCACAACCCTCCAGCTTAAGCAAAAGAAACGAATAAGCCCCTCAAAATTGGAACACTCAATGTAAGATCCCTGGGATCAGAGAAAAGATATATAGAACTGATATACTCGCTTCAGAAAATAGAAATTGACATACTCGGCCTGGCAGAAGTAAGGAGAATGGGCTGCAACATCGAAGAACATGATGATTATATCTTTTGCTACAAAGGAGAAACGCCAGGCTTACACGGAGTGGGCTTCTTAATTAAAAAAGAGCACAAAAACCAGATACTGAATTTCTCAGGTTTATCCGAACGAGTCGCTCTACTGCAAATGGAATACGATAACAAAATCCTTTCTATAATACAAGCATATGCCCCAACTGAGAGAGCACCAGAAAATGATATAAACTCTTTCTACGAAACCTTGGAAGCAGCACAAAACGAAGCAGGGGAAAATGTTCTTGTTATCGGTGACTTCAATGCTCAAGTAGGCCAAACAAAAGCGAAAGAAAACTTAGTTCTGAGAAAATATGGCTACGGAAAAAGAAGTGAGAGAGGAGAAAAGCTTGTACAATATGCCCTTGAACATAAACTGTCCATTATGAATACATATTTTAAAATGAGGCACAACCGCAAATGGACATGGCTCTCTCCTGATGGAAAAACTAAAAATGAGGTAGATCTCATCCTATCAAATGAACCCAAAAAGATACGGAACATAGAAGTTCTCCATGGCCTAGGATTTAGATCGGACCACCGTCTTGTCAGAGCTACGTACCTGCTAGAAAAACAAAAGAAAAGCAGAGCATCATATAAATCGCAGCCAAAGACACTAAAAACACCGGAGGATATCAGCTATTTTATGAAAGATTTAGAAAAAAACATACAAGCATTAAATACGAAAGACGATAACGGTGACGTTCAATCGCTCTACGATGCTTTGGAGAACATTATCAAGAAGAGTATGACACAAAAGAGAAACGAAGTAAAAGTAGATACCGTTGGAAAAATCCTCAGTATACATACACGGGATATGCTAACAAGACGAACAGAACTCATAAAAATAAAGCATAAAACCAAGGAAATGAAAAAGGAACTAAGCACATTATACAAAACAACAAGCAAAGCCATTAAAAAGGACTACCAAGAATATAGAAATAAAGTAATAGAAAGACACTTACAAACATATAGGAGTACCAAAAGAGCATACAAACAACTAACAACACACAAAAATTGGATCCAAAACCTAAAAACAAAAACTCAAGAGGCCAAATCCAGAAGGGATATCATAGACTGTGCTACAGAATTTTACAGACTACTTTATGAAAATAAGAACAACTCCTCTTCGAACTCAATTTCTCCTTATTCTACTAAAATTCACGAAAGCTGCGAAATAGTCTCCGACAACCACGATATAACTCCTGTAAACGTCATGGAAGTTTCCAAACACATTCAGAAGATTAAAAACGACAAAAGTCCCGGACCCGACGGTATACAAAACGAGGCTCTAAAGACCGGTTCTGCTCTGCTAGCTGGCCCAATTACCTACTTATTCAACAAAGTTTTAGACACAGGTCAGGTGCCAGAACAGTGGAAGAGATCCGATATAATCCTACTCTACAAAAAAGGAGACCCAAAAGATATAGGCAACTATAGACCTATTAGTCTTCTTTCGAGCGTGTACAAACTCTTTACGTCTATCATACAAAGCAGATTGAGTTCAAAAATCGACGAACACCAGCCGATTGAACAGAGAGGTTTCCGCTCTAGCTTTTCAACAACGGATCACATACATGTTATACAACAAGTCATTGAGAAATATAAAGAGTTCAATAGACCACTTTACATAGCTTACATAGACTACGCTAAAGCGTTCGACACGATTTCACACAACTCCATCTGGAAAGCCCTGGAAAAATGCCACATTCATGAAAAATACATCAATCTGTTAAAAAACATATATGATGGCAGTTCCAGCAGAGTCAAAATGGAAAAACGTGGCCCGAACATATCAATCTGCAGAGGAGTGAGACAGGGCGACCCCTTGTCGCCTAAACTTTTTATAGCGGTACTACAGCTAATCTTCGACCCTCTAAACTGGCAGTCAGATGGAATCAGAGTGAATGGGAGGCAACTTACACACTTGAGGTTCGCTGATGACATTGTCCTCTTCGCTGAAACTAGCAAGAAACTTGAAAAAATGATATGCTCACTAAGTGAAGAAAGTGAAAAAGTAGGTCTCAAAATGAACCTAGACAAAACGAAAATAATGACAAACAGCAACACTAATACAGTAAGCCTGCATGGTAAACCTTTAGAGTACGTAAACAGTTACATATACCTAGGAAAACAAATAACATTTGGGGAGAGTAATGAAGAAGAGGTTGAACGCCGAATAAACATGAGTTGGAAGAAATTCTGGTCCCTAAAAGAAATCCTAAAAGGCGCTTTCCCCCTCCATCTCAAAAAGACCGTAATGGACACCTGCATCTTACCGACCCTCACATACGGCTGTCAAACCTGGACATACAACACCAAAATAAAAACTAAACTAGTGGTTTGTCAAAAAGCAATGGAAAGGAGCATATTGAAAATAAGGAGGACACACAAAATAAGAAGCGACTACATAAGAGGAAAGACAAAACTCATAGATGCTCTTAATTACGCTTTAACACTAAAGTGGCGATGGGCAGGGCACTTAGCCAGATATAGAGACAAAAGATGGACACTAGAAACCACAAGATGGGAAGGACCAATTGGTAAAAGAAGCAGAGGACGACCAAAGAACAGATGGATTAACGAAATAATAGCCATAGCAGGAAAAGAATGGCAAACAAAAGCAAGGCATAGAAAGACTTGGAGTAAACTGGAGGAGACCTTTACCCAGACTGGGGTTCTAACACCAGACGACATAGGAATTATATAATTTTTAAAATAAAAAACGATAAATAGATTTTAAGTAAAAATATTATATTAATGTTATTTTTTTAAGGTGTCGGAAATAAATGGGTTTTATTATTATTATTATTATCTATTGGAATCAATTTTAAATGATCCGGTCAAATAATCTTTGAAATGTGAATTAAGAGCCCAATATTCCATAATTTTGTGCTTAGGAGAGTTGATTAAACAAAAACACAATTATTATGATCAATTCCAGAAAATGTTAATTTTACACTCAATTCAGTAACAAATCTATGCATATCGCGCCATCTAGTGACATTTATTTGAACCAAATTTTCTTTGTTAGCGCTGGGACCCCGTGTCCAAGTTGATATAGTGAGATATACGGAGGGATCCGTGCCTTGGAAAGCACGTTAAGCTGTTTGTCGTTGTTATTTGTAGAATTTTGTCAATTGTTACTATGATCTTGCCATGATGTAACGTGTTGCCCTATTACGGGGTTGTGGAGATCATGTTTACTAATTTTTCTTTTTTTACAGGAAACTCTCGCACGCAGATTCTGTTTCCTCTGATGACAAGTCATCCAGTACTGTAGAAAATAAATTTATAGATTTTCAGTCCAAAAGTAAGGGATTTTTTTTTTTCATTCTTCAATCTCTATATTTTGTACAGAGATAAAATCTTCAATCAATCATCCTAGCCAATTCCCAACTATATATGGTCCAGTATCTTACATGGAGCAACAGCCTTTTTCACGTCTACAACGACACATTCGACATAAACCAATCCGCACTGCGCCTGAATGGGATACAGGCTTCCTCTCTGGGGCGTGGTGCCCCAGTTCATCTGACAGATTGGAAACCTGTGTCCCAGCAGTTGGAACATTATGCTGATAATGCTGCTATGTATCACCAAAACCACACTTTTATTCATAGAATTCTAATTGCAGCATCAACACCTATTGTTACAGCTATTTCTAAAGTTATATTAAATGACGATCCTGCTGTAGATAAAATACAGAACAATGTTCAAGAACTAACTACTGACGAACCCACTTATAAACCAAGTTTCTCAGATGATGACGATGACGACGAACCAATTACAGCTGGAATAGAACCGACAAACAATGAAAAAGAAAATAATAATCCAAGAGCAGATAACAAAGATCACAGTATACCATTAAACAATAATAACACTGATAAATTTGAGAAGAGAACACATGATAATAGAGTTTCAGATATGGAATATGAAGCTCAAATTAATCAAATCGAATATAATTTAGGACATTCTTACAATAAAAAAGAGATTAAAGGTACAAAGACAGATAAAGAAGAACATAGTTTTACTAAAAATATAGAAAGAAAAGAAACGCTGAACGAAGACAATGAACGCCTAAAAGATAAATATATCCATGAGAAAAATAAAGAAGATGGCTATTCGGGTGAGAACAGTGAGAAAGATACAAACCAAAAAGAAAGATCTTGGGATAATAAAAATACAAGAAACTATACGTCAGCAGAGAAAACGATTTTTCTAATGGATAACAACATGAACAATAACCGTGATTGGGTAGAAGAGCATTCAATCTATTCACAAATATATAGAAATGAAAATAACAATAAACAGTCTAAAAAAAGTCAAGAGGAGAGAGACAATACACAGAAGAAAGACATAAATAATGACAGAAGGGGTGAAAAAGTAAGCCAATGGATTAAAATTAGTAGTCACACGGAAAATAAAGACATTTTAAGGGATAAAAAAGATGAAGACTGGGATAAAACTGACTGGGATAAACAGAGTAAAGAAGGAAAAGACAGCGATAACAACGATAACAAATGGAGTAAAAAAGTAAAATATTTGGATAAAAACGATGATAGAAAGAGTAAAAAAGAAAGAGATTTGGATAAAAACGAAGATAGATGGAGTGAAAAAGAAAAAATACGGGATAAAATCGACGAAAGAAGTAGTCAGACGGATAATAAAGACATTTTAAGGAATAAAAAAGACGAAGACTGGGATAAAACGGACGATAAACGGAGTAAAGAAGAAAAAGACAGGGATAACAATGATGACAGATGGAGTAAAAAAGAAAAGTATTGGGCTAAAACTGACGATAAAAGGAGTAAAAAAGAAAGACATTTGGATAAAACTGACGACAAATGGAGTAAAAAAGAAAAAAACAGGGATAACAACGATGATAGATGGAGTAAAAAACGAAAAGACTGGGATAACAGCGATGATAGATCGAGTAAAAAAGGAAAAGATTGGGATAAAACTGACGATAAATGGAGTAAAAAGGAAAAAGATAGGGATAACAACGATGATAGATGGAGTAAAAAACGAAAAGACAGGGATAACAGCGATGATAGAACGAGTAAAAAAGGAAAAGATTGGGATAAAACTGACGATAAATGGAGTAATAAAGAAAGAGACCAAGATGATAAACAACGCAATAGTAAAAAAAAGGGGTTTGATGCAGAGTACGAATGGAATAAAAGGCATGCAGATTATGATAATCTGGATAATGATTATAATAAAAATGATAACCAACGGGATGAAATCGACAATGAGTGGACACAGAAAGATAAAGATTGGAATGAAAGAGACGACGAATATAAGAAGAGAGACAACGATTGGACTAAGAATGATGACGGGCGGAATAAAAAGCGCGTTAGGAATCATAAAGAAGAAAGACAAGAATCAGAAAACAAATATTCTGAGCGGAGGTATAAGAATGAGCGGGAATTCAGACACGGCCGGTATAAAATAGTTGATAGAATTGATAGTTCTCCAAATGATGCTTATGATCGTTCAGTCATATAAATAAATGTTTTTCATATATTAATGTTGTTTTATTTAAGAGATAAAATGTTGAATAGGACACTCAACGATAACAGATACCGATAACGATAATGTACCTTTCTGACAGTAAAATCATGCTTAAAAAGCGAACTAAACAGATGTAAACAAGAAGAAAATCATGCTGTGCAGTCGGAGAATGCATCTGATTTTAGTCATCCAGCTCGCGAACTGTACCCTCCGACTGCACAGTATGATTTTCTTCTTGTTAACATCTTTTTAGTTCGCTTTTTAAGCAGTCGGGTTTTTTGATTATTTTAATGAACTGTTTTTTATTTATATTCCCCGATTATTCAAAGACGCCTGGACTGATTTGGAAAATTGTACTTGTAACACACCTCATTATTATGAACGTCATTATTATTGTATAATGTATCTGACAACTAGCGCCATCTGTGTATAACTCTTTAAACTGTTAGCGTTTACGATTCCTTTGAGGAACGAAAACAGTAGAGGACTCACTTAGTCAACTTCATTGATAGTATTGTAAGTGGTTTTTTTTTCCGTTTATTTTTCAATACATTAAATTGCACTTATTATACAGCATGACACTTGTCTAAAACCTTAAAAGGTTTATGTGACAAAGTGGAGGTAGCAAACTTGCACCGCATATTACTAAAGTAGGTAAACATATACTTATACCCACTTAAAACTTAAGATGTAATATCACCAGTAATATAATATTTTTTTAAGGTAAATTTACATTTTTTATATGTGCTAGTGACAATATTTGACTGCACAGTTTTAGGAATTTTATTCAAAGTATCAGGTAATATATACGCCCACGTTCTCGTGCCATACACATTTACAGTTGTAGGTAGTTTATATGTTGGCAAGTAATCCAGATCACGTAAGTGTTTTGGTCTGTTGTTTAAAGTTAAGGAGCTGATATTATTAAATTTGTCCAAGATAATTTCCGACCTGAATTTATCAAAGTTCGCAGTATAACCACTAGATGTCGCTGTTTATTGATGTGACGATCCTAGATCGCCACATCAATAAACAGCGACATCATCGTGTTACAATCTACCCCTCAGTCCTCAAAGACGTCTCGGCGTGAAGGACTGAATAATAGGGCGTTATTGTTTCTTAGGACGTCCGCGTCCTCTCTTGTCTCCAGGTAAAGGTTTGTCGTCAACAATCTTCTTTCTGGGGCGTCCTCTTCTTTGAAGTGGTTGCACAGGCTCTGGAACAGTGTCATGGCATTCGACTCTGTATGGGGTCAAAGCGGATGCATGATAAAGTCCGATTGAGTTAGTAGGATCATTTGGGAACGCTACATTAAAAGAGGCGGGTCCATGTTTATTAATGATGACGTAGGGTCCATCTCTACGAGGTGCAAATTTTGCGGTGACACCCTGAGCTCCCTTGCTAATGGGATGTAGGTTGCACAAGTTCCTGAGCTACCTTGCTAATAGTATGCTCATCTTCCTTCTCCCCCTGGACCAGAACTGCTCCAGGTGCGTAGCTACTGACATCGGTCTTGAGGGTACAGGACTTTATTACATCTACACTTGCTGTTGTGACTCGTCCGGAACGTGTGAAGTACTTTGGTTCGTCTTCTTGCTTCACGTTGGTCGCCAGTTTCTAGGGGTTTTACAGTCTTGCCCCACGTTGGGCGCCAGTTTGTAGGGTAGGTCGGTCGTGATGACGTTACTTAGTTTTCACTATGTATATTAAAATAAGGCGTAGTACACACAGCCAAGTCCGCTTGGACGAAGGCAGGGTACTTAGCCCTCCAATCCAAAAAGTCCAACTGACAGGGATGTCCCACGTGATCTTTCCAAGTAGGACGAGATCCGCAGATGCACCTTTCTGTCAGCTGGGATTTGCATTGACGAACGACAAATAATCTGTCGAAGTCATTAAACGGCGGTAATTCTTAACACTGCGTTCTAGGATCGTCGCATCAATAAACAGCGACATCTAGTGGTTATACTGCGAACCACTTACAATACTGTCAATGAAGTTGACTAAGTGAGTCCTCTACTGTTTTCGTTCCTCAAAGGAATCGTAAACGCTAACAGTTTAAAGCGTTATACACAGATGGCGCTAGTTGTCAGATACATTATACAATAATAATGACGTTCATAATAATGAGGTGTGTCACATACTTTTTTTTAAAAGAGTTTACTTTCCAGAAGAACTCCTTTATAGAGGAGATATATATACATATATATGTCGGAGTTGGTTATTAATTAAAATTGCGGGTAGTCATCAATTTGTAATAATTTGTTTTCTTATTACTATTTTAAGTGATTTTACTATCAATTATTGCCTAATAAATCAAATCATAATTTGTTGAGTACTCTGTGTACGCACCAATTGATTTTGGCAACTTATTTCGATAATTGTAATCGATGGTAAAGTTCAAAACAATTGTTGACATGTTAATTTGATTATTCTTTATGTTATCACTATTATTAGGTTACGACAATTATTCTTTTATTACTTGATGATACACGTGACGTACTTCCGTATGTCATCGGACAGAGTTGTTGTGGAGGGATAGCAAGGTATAAGAGAGCTTGCAACGGTATGCAAGTCAGTCTATCTTCGGATTAGACTCGATAAAGAGCTCCCCTGCTCCCGACAAAACTGTCGGTTTATTTGGTACAGCGCTGCTGTATATTCACATAGCTGTATTGGCTTGCTGATGGCGAACGATACACTTTGTATTTGGGTGGCTTAGGCTGCTGTACGAACTGTAACCTTAAGGGTTTGTTCGTTTAACTGTATTGTTACCATTTGTATTGTTTTGTTGGTAAAACTGGTACTGTAATTAACAACCTTGTTATTGGTTGTACAGTTCTTGTTTATCCAACAAAAATGCGAACGCCCAAATCCTGACCATATATACCCTTGGGCCCTCATGATCCTACATATATATATGCAAACATATAGCGATTCTGGTATTTTCATCAACATGGCAAGCATTTGCATTCAGAAAGTATCATTTGGTGAAGTAAAACTGATGAAGAAGACCACAGATGGCCACTGGAACTTTTCAATGACTAGTATGTTTTGGATAAATAAGATATCTCGAATATTTAAATGACCGTGTCCGGTCAAATTAGACATATCAAATTGCATTAATTCGCATAGAGCTGAAAATTGGTACGAATGTTCGGAACACCATTATAAATGAAATGTAAAAAGTTCCCATCGATCCCACAATTGCAATAATTTTTATTCAAGGTCAAAGTTCGCAAATATGTTTTTTTATCGAACGGTAAGTTTTAAGATAAAATAGGTCAGACTAAAAATGTAGATTATGCAATTATCTATAAAAATGGTCTCTACAATTTTTCTCCTAAACGTCACCGTTTCTGAGATATAATATATATGATGTACATTACCATGTAAACTTCCACTTAAAATTGATTTGAACGAGATCTAGTATGTAGTATTTTTTAATACGTCTACATCGTAAACCGCAATTTACCAAGTACGGAACCCTTCGTGCGCGAGTCCAACTCGCACTTGGCCGGTTTTTTTAACGTGGTTTCCCCGATAGGCCTATTTCACAATCTATTGTGATCCTGTTGAATTCAATAATATTCAAAATTATGTAAAAACTGGTACTATTGGAAATTATGAAAAAGCCATGGGAATTCTAGAAAGTTTGGTAAAATATCCGTCTCATTTATAATCATTTGATAATTCTGCTTCCCCTTCTTCTTGTTCTCGTTCGTCTTCTTGTAGTGTGGCTTGGTAATCAATTGGACCCAAAAGACTGGGGTTGGAAATTAATCAACAATACTTTGAAACCAATTCAGTCTGAATTGGTTCCAAAGTTACGTTACTTCCACCTAAGTTACTTCCACCTGCACCGGCAATACTCCTCAACAAATTTGTTTGCAATTGTAAAAAAGTAGGATCGTTTTGTTTTTTAGCATGTACCAGTTGTCAAGGTCAGTCGTGCTCCAATTTTGAATCGCCATCAGAAGAGGATTCGTACGATATCAGTGAGGAGATATCTGATACATCGCTGTTAGAACAATTTACTTCCACCCAGCAGGAAAAAGAAGAACAAGGAGAAGAAGAAGAACAAGGAGAAGAAGAAGTACAAGAAGACGAACAAGAAGGAGAGGAAGCAGAATTATCAAATAATTATGAATGAGACGGATAATTTTACCAATTTTTTTAGAATTCACTTGGCTTTCATCATTTCCAATAGTACCAGTTTTTACATTATTTTGAATAGTATTGAATTAAACAGGATCACCACAGATTTTGGAAAAGGCCTATCGGGGAAACCACGTTACAAAATACGCGCCAAGTACACTACCTCCCAGGTGGCGTGGAAACGTCTGCATATTATGAAGAATACAACTTTTTCAAATTTTTACACCATTATATCTTAAAAATTGTACAGACCATTTTTATAGATAATTGCATAATCTACATTTTTTGTCTGACCTATTTTATCATAAAACTTACCGTTCGACTAAAAACGCAAAAAACCCATATTTGCGAACTTTGACCTTGAATTATAGTACATCATGGTACAAGTGTGTAATCTAATAATAATCTAATCTATACACACGTGTATCATACGACGTTTTTCAACCCACTTGTGAAGAAAATAATACTAAAAATCATTTTAATAGATAATAGATATTTTTCCTTGGAGTTTTCAGGTAGTAAACTTTCCATAACGTTAAGAGCTACACTTCTCATCTTATATCGGGCGGTGTACAACATAAATCATTTTGTTCATAATTAGTATTTGTAGACATTTTAATTAATAAATAACTAATTTCAACAGTAAAAACGAGTTGTGATTTTTCGCAATGGTGAAAAAAAAATAAGCAGTTTTCATAGGAAATAGATGCGCGTGTTAGTATTGGAAGTACGTGTGACGTCATTAAATCATAAATTTACACTTTTAAGCACAATGGGTTTGCTACAAAATACAAACTGTCATATTTATTAAGCATCTACCGACAAATGTCGAAGTACCTACTTAAATTATTATTGTCAAATACCTACAATTGTTAGAGTACCCACCTGAGTAAATATTGTTGTGTGTACAGGAAATAACTCTAAAATTACATATAAGCTATAGTGATGATATTTCTATAAAACATTACTTAATTTGTAATGATCATTGTGATGTATCCTGGATTTTATATTGCTATTTTAGTATTATAAGTCTTTTGAGACAATTATTAATAAAAGACTGTCAGTTAGTATCAATATTCTTTCGAATATTGATTAAGAACGACTAAATAGGCGATATTAAATTCCTTAATTGTCTTGATACGTTTTAAAAATGTTTCATTACTCAAGAATTGATTATTGACTTAATTGTGAGATTATTTATAGCAATGTAGAAAATGGTGGGGACATTTGACGTATTGAGACAAGTTGACTTGTTCTATAAATAGTGTGTAATTCGTAAGTTAACGAGACTTCGTTATGGACTACACAAGCTTCATGTAAGTAATTTGATATTATAACTTGATTATTGCTAATGGTGGTGTTGAAACTCTATTTTCATATTGTGGCCTTTATTCATAATGATGTTAAATTGATTTAAGGGTTAGTCATGTACCTTGCCTTATCCTTGTTGTTTTGATTATGTAATATTGTGAAATGTTACAAGATTCATCATATAATAGCCATAATAGAATTAGATCTGTTATATACGATATTTATATGGTTGTAAAAGATGTCTATGAATACTTTTACAACCGTAGTTGCTTCCGTGGAGTTTCTTGCCCTTCTTCTACACGAGAACTAGTTTAGCGAACGGGCGGTAAGCTTTCTGAGCCTGAATATGAATTAATTGACAAGCTATATTGGAATAAATACCTAGTCTTGTCTTTCTGTGCTTTTATTCATAAAACCTTTCCCTTATACACCACATATAATAGGAACTCTGATACACAGTAAATAACCATCTTGACATATATCGATACTTTTATATGGAGTTCCATTATGATTCTAACACGCGCATAGGCGCGCGCATCTAACAATGGTGATTGGCCATAGACTGAACGAATGAGGTTTATTTTTTTTTGGCTTTTCGCAACTCAACCAAAATAAAATAAAAATAAACTCTATAACTCACTTGTGAATAATAGCAATGAAAAAGTCACAGTTTGATTACAGGCATCATTATGTGCCTAATTGCGGTGAAATTAGAGCCACTTTATGAGCAAGTAAAAAGCAAAAAAAAAAAAAAAAAAGTTAGTAAAAGTATTTTGAAAAATTTCTTGCAAGCGTGGGATCGATGGGGACTTTTTACATTTCATTTATAATGGTGTTCCGAACATTCGTATAAATTTTCAGCTCTATGCGAAACAAATTTTTTTTTATTTCATTATTCTGCCGCGGACATGTGGCACTCCGCGATCTTTTCTATAGTGTTTTTTTTTTGTTTGTTATTTTTCTTATTATAGTTACAGTTTTGGCTTACTTAACTAACTTAAGTCTACGTGAGTTCATCAGTCACTAAATACTATATATATATATATATATATATATATATATATATATATATAATCACACACCGGCATTACAATTTACTTTCTATTTACTACTTATATTAATGTTATTAACTATTTTGTTACTTATTTCTATTGATACACTTTCGGGGAAGATGCATGGCAGTGCGAGCAGACCAGTCCCGGCCGACGGTTCCGGTTATAGAACCCCGTCGTTAGGACGTTAAGATGTGTATGACTGACTCGCTCCACCATGCAGCTTTACAAATATATATATATAATTTTCTGATTTACAGGGTTTAGACAGGGTGATGGTTTGGTTATGTGTTTGGGTTGGAGTTTTTGGATGGGACTTGTTAGGTGGTGTTTTGGTGATGTCTGCCGACCAGGGTCTTCGCCAGCGTGAGCAAGGCCTCTATGACGACTACGTCTCGATGCTGCATGGCCGTCTTAAGATTGTAGTTGACGACCGCTTTAGTCGGCGCATCCATCGCCCTCTTAGCACGGCGGCCTGCGGCGTCATCAGCGTCGTCGGTATAATAGACGCAACTGACTTTATGTCTGGACACCGCCACTACCGCGTGGGAGATGCTGTCGTGGACCTGAAGCCTCCTGGACTTGGTGTTGATGATGATAACACTATCGTAGGTCGACAGTGGCCCTGAGCCTCGTGTATGGTTAGCAGGCGCGACCCTTCACCGGAACCAAATCCCTGGCTCGCAGGAGAGGCTTTCTCCCCCTGCGTATGAACCAGGAACAGCGTGTTTTGGGCTGTGCTCGGTATTTGCGCCCCTGTGTAACCTTTCACCTTCAGGGAGTGGACCCGCGACAGCGACGACTTGGAGGAGTATATACCGGGGTATATCTCACTCAGTGCAAAGGCCACGTCCATTGGATTGCGGTGTGTGCAGAGAAACTCCTGGGTGATGCCAGCCACCAGGTCTGGACGGGTGTACCTAAGCTTGAAAATGTTCTCTCTGTCCAAAAATGGGAGCTGGTTAACGTCTCCGACGAGGACAAGCTCGCTAGCTCCAGACAACTTTACTGCCATGACTATTGCCCCAAAGTGGTTCATAAGAGCCTCGTCTACCGTAAGACGGTAGTATTTGTCTTGGCTCTTGAAACCGTTTGCTAGGATTGAGGCCATAGTGCGCACCTTGGTCTTTGCTCGGTCTCCTAAGCGGCGCGCAAGCTTTTCCCTAAGGTCTTTGGCAGCTTCTGTTGTCGTGGTGGCTATCACGTCCCTGTCCTCGTCGAAGTGCTTTACCAGCCAGGTTGTCTTACCGCAACCCGGAACTCCGTTAATCCACCTGATATTGGATACCGCCCAACTTTCCTGCGATGCCGGGATACCTGGGGTCCCCGAAATGGACTGTGCCATTTCCAGGATCTTATCATCCGGCACGATCTTAGTACATTTGGCGGTAACCACTATCGGGTCGTCATTTGGCACACTGAACTTGTCGTCATTTGGCTTTTTGTGGGGCTCGTCGCGCTGGCTGTTGGTTGTCTGGGGGCTTTGAGGAAACTTAGGGTTTCCCCTCTATCCTCGTAAACAACGACCTCATGATGTTCTGAGGCCTTTAGACAGCCAAAGCGGTCTGCGACGTCTCCTCTTTCTCCTCCCACCACCATTGTGTCCACACTTATGGTTCGGGCCGCGGCTGACGTGTAGTCTCCTGCCTCCCCGATCTTCTGAAGCAATGAGCTTGCCTGAGCAAATGGAGTAGCCTCTCCCCACTCGAGTAATGCAATTGTTTTCCCTTTAAATCGAATTAGACGGCATTGGTGAGTGGCCACTTCCACTTGAGGTAGTGCAGCATACTTGCTGCCTTTTATGCTCGTTTTGGTGGTGCTTCCGTTAATCAAGGCGGCAAGGCCCGGTGAAAGGTGTATTCGGGCCGTAGCTCGACTTGAGCCTATGCAAAAGCCTATGCCTAACTTCTCCTGTTCCCTTTTCATGAACAGAGCGACGCCTCGCAGTCTGATGCCAGGGACTCCGTCTTCTCCGCATGCCAGGAATTGTGTGGTAGTCATGTTAGGGGCTGGTTGTAGGCTGGCTGTTGCTGCTACCGTTGATAATGGCCGTTGGTTAGAATGTGTGTGTGTAACTTGTGTATCAGTTAATTGTGTGCTTGTTGTTGCTTGTGTAGTTGTGGTTGTTGTTTGTGTGTTTGTGGTTGTTGTTGAGTGTGTTCGAATGTGTGGTCGACTTCGCAAGGTTACGTCCGTTTTGTTGGCCCTTGCTGCGATTGTGGCGACTTTGCTCGCGAATGCCAAGAATGGAATCCTAGTAGCCGGTCTCCCCATGATGGTGTGGAGTGTGGACTGGCTAAGCTGGGTTTCGAATTTTACTTCGAGCTCCATTCTGTCTTGGCTGAACCTTGGGCATTCGAAGAGCAAGTGCCAGACTGTCTCTTCGCAACTCGGGTCACAGACGCACGAGGGACTATCTTTGTGATGGAAGCGGTGGAGATACGCTGAAAATCCGCCGTGTCCTGTAAGGACTTGTACGTGGACCGGTGTGAGCACTGCGTCTCTGAGTGTCCTTTTCGCCGCTAGGACGTCTGGAAAGAACACTTTCTTGACCGATCCTGTACTCGAGGAATCGTACCGGGCTTGCCACTTCCTTATAGTCCCCTCCCGTATCTTCCTCCTCACGAATGAAACGGGGACCTTGCTGTAGTCTGATGTGAGTTTTGTTAGGACTGCCTCCTTGGCCAGCTCATCCGCTCTCTCATTCCCGGCAGTCCCCACATGGGCCTTGAGCCAAAAGAGCCTCACTTCTCTGCCCTCCTCTCTGATTTCACGGATGCTTCTCTTGATTTGGAGTGCCAGGTGGTGCGTGACAGACGGTCTCCTCAGCAGATCAAGTGACGATCTTGAGTCACTTAAGATGCTTACGGAGGCCGCCTTGGATTCTCTTGCCATACTGACAGCTCTGAAGAGAGCGTACATTTCCGATTGGAAGACTGTGTTGTGAGGCTCCAAGCCGAAGGTGCTGAACCTTGACTCCGTCCCGTTTTTCCACCAAGTTCTAGGCATTCATACTCGGTTGTTGTGAGTTGCGCTGGGTGAGGATTTTTGGAGTGGTGCACGTTGCACTCCAGCACGCGGCCCAGCGGTATGAACTCTTGGGAATGTCCCTTTTTGATCTTGAAAAGGGTTGCCGCTTCGAGTACCCGGAGGTCTAGGGGGAGTTGTCCTGACAGGATAAGTGCCGATGTCAGAGACACCGTGCGGTATGCTTTGCAGATCTTCTGCGCGAAGCCCCTCTGCAGTGAGTCAAACTTTTTCCTTGTCATCAGTTTCTCAGCTGCGGGGGCCCACGCACTCGCTGCATACATCACGATGGGCTCTATCACCGACACGTATATCGTCCTGATTATCTCTCCGTTCAGACCCCAAGTCACCTTCGCCGCACATGCCAACTGCTTATAGATGTCCGCGGCCTTTCTACAGGTCGCAGACACATGCGCATTAAAGGTGAGTTTGGAGTCTATCGTGAGACCTAACAGCTTCACTTCCTCAACCAGGTTTAGCTGCGTGTCCGACATATGAATTACCGGAGCGTCGTACTTTCGCTTCCTCGTTAACACCATCGCATTGGTCTTGTGCGCGGCGAATAGTAGCTTATTTTGGACGCCCCATTCCGATACTTTGGCTAGCGTGCTGTTGGCTGATTGCTGCAGGGGACCGGCTGTGAAGTCAGAGAAAACCAGGACTACGTCGTCCGCGAAGGCTTGGCAGTATACCCCCATACTAGCCATTTTGTGTAGGAGTGAATCTAGGATAAGGTTCCAAAACGTCGGTCCGGCAATTGAGCCCTGGACGCATCCTTTCGTGGTTCCCTTCTCGCTAGTCGCTCTGGCGTAGTTGACCCTGATGTTCCGGTCTTCCAGGTATGAGGCGACGAGAGCGTAGATATTTGCTGGACAATTCTTGGCTACCATCTGCTTCTTGAGTGCGGGCCACCACGCGTTGTCAAAGGCCCCCTCTATGTCCAGTGATATCAAAAGCACGATCTTTTTGGCTTTGATTTCGGCTCGTAAGTGGCTCACTAGAGCATAGAGGGCGTCCTCGGTTCCGCGCTGTGGCATGAAGCCGTATTGGTTTGTGTGTAGTGTTGGGAGAAAGTGCCACTGTAGTCGGCCTACTAGAAGTTTCTCGACGATTTTTCCTAGGACCGAGAGCAGACCTATAGGCCTGTAGGACTTAGGGCTGGTGTAGTCGTCCTTTCCTGGCTTGCGGAGAATGCACACGTGGGCGACCTTCCACTGCTTCGGGAAGTATGACAGTGACAGACACTTGTTTGCTATCGCTAAGAACCCCCCCTCCCCCTTCCCTATCGCAGTTTATTGCCGCTGTGCAGATGTCCGCTGTTAATCCGTCGGGACCGGGGGCTTTTTTCGGATTTTGGTTCTGGAGAACCATTTCCAGCTCCGCGGTCGTGAAGGGCGGATCGTCTGCAGACAGACCTTGGGGGTTCTTCTCCTCTGTTAGCCTCCTCAGCGCAGTGTGGTAGGGCTGTTCAGCATCCGTTGAGTCGTCGGGGTAGAAGGTTTTTGCCAGAAGATCCGCAGATTGCTCTGGACTGAGCGTCTCGCCTGCGGCGTTTCTCAAGAGCGCGTCGTCCTTTCTTCTGGCTGTCTTCCTTATTACCCTGTAGATGCCGTCCCACATGCTCTCTCGGTCCTGCTTCGTGCAGAACTCCTTCCAGTTGGCTGTGGCTGCTTCCGTTGCTGCTGTCGTGTAAGTTTGTTTGGCCAGCACGTACTCTTGGATAGTGAAGTGTCTCCGGCTTGCGGCTGCGTTTCGGATCCTTCTCTTCTTCGTCATGGCGTCTTTTTTGAGACGGTCTAGAGAAGGGGTCCACCATGGGGGCTTGGCGTTGTGTTTGGGCGACCCAAGTTTTGGAATCGCTTCCTCGCATGAGCGGTGGATGTTATGAGTATAGTTTGAAATAATTGTCTCCAGATCCTCTGGGTTCGATGCGTTCGAGACTCTGACTTGAGTGATGCCACTCTCTGCTAGGCTGGTCTTGAAGTGGGTGTTGAAGTCGGACCACTTGGCCTTCTTGGTGTTGTAGATGCGCGTCGAAATTGGCCTTAAGGGTTCCAGGGCCTTTTCTAGGCGCATCGAGTAGGTTATAGCGTTGTGGTCTGAAGTTGTTAGACTTCTTTCTACCCGCCACTCCTCGACCTTGCCCAGCAGCGACGAACTGCAAGCTGTCACGTCGACTATGCTTGTGCACCACCTGTCATTTCTGTATGTCTCGAACGTTGGTGTTTGGCCCGTATTTAGGATGTGGAGATCCCGCTCATTGAGGAAAGAACTGTACGCCGCCCCGCGATGGTTTTCGGAAACACTTCCCCACCAATGGCTCCAGGCATTTACGTCTCCTCCCACCACGATGTTGTTTGTATTCAATTTGTGTGCCTTGTTTTGTGTTTCGGATAGGTAAGCACGTCGATTCTGTAAAATTCAGACAACAACTCGCATTTCACGTCGCTATTCACTCTCACTTCGCATAAGGTTCAAAATGACCTTGATTTTGCATTCTGTACGCATCACATAGACACTTGCGAAGTGAAGTGAGCTCCAAAGCGACCAATACTGTACTAGTGACTACCACACTCAACAAAATGTAAGTCGAGATTTATCGGTTTTTTATTTTACCAGTTTTTGACACAGAATTTTAGCCAATAAGATGTTTAAATTAAAATTTCTTATTTTAAGGCATTTGAGGCAGCTAATAAGTAAAAAATAAACTGAAAACTCTAACTTCATGCCGTAAATGTACGAAAAAAAATTACTGACAGCCGATATCATTATTAATCTGTGGACAATATTTTCATTAGTGCGTTGCATTTGCTTGAACGCTTTGTTTGTTTTTTGATCGTTCAGTGCCGATAATAATTGTGAAATAATCATGAAGTAAGTTTATATTTCTTGTTGTAAAGTTCAAAATTAATTTTAATTAAAGAAGTGTTTATTTTGTTTTCTAATCCAACAATAATGTTTCAGTCCAAATGAGACACGTTCCTCTCACCCATCGTCAGCTCAGGTTGAAACTCTGTTATGAGTGAGTTTATGGAAAGAAACCCTGGCATGGCGAAGGGTTTCTTGAGAACTCAAAATGCCAGAGAGCGAAGTCGACGCCAGTGGGAGGAACTGCACGGCTAGTAGCCTAAATAGTATAGGTGGTGATCAAAACCTACAAACAGTGGACTAAGGTTGGTTAGCAGTGCTTTTTTAAGAATTTTTATGTTTAGAAAACTAAGTAATATGGTTATTTTACTATTGATATGATGATATCATTACTCGATATAATATCAAGCAAGATGAATATTGTAAATCATAGAAGTGACGACTTAAAGAACTTTCATGTAATTTATATACCTAAATGTTTATCTTTTTAGCTTCACGTCACGCAGCTTCAGCTGCTTCACCTTCTCGCCGCCCTAGGACAGTTCGTGGTAGTCGAGGTGGTTCTGTGTGTAAGTACAAACTAAAAATATTTATCAAAACTTCATTTTTGAAAAAAATTACAACGAAAAGCTGTTTTATTAAAGCATGTAGTAATAGGTGTTCTCTTTTCAGCATCACGTCACACGTCTTCAGTTGCTGCTCCTCCACCATCACAACGGCGAACGGAATTCTCCACCATCACCGAGAGATTCCTAAGGGTGGAAGAACAGCAGCTCCTGTATCTCCAACAAAGATTAAATACACAGATCCTGCAGTCCTTTCTGGAGAGGAGTGCAGAGAAGGATAAAATGTTAGCTGAAGCTGTGACCGCAGTCGGAAAAGGGCTGCAAGCATTGGCAGAAGCCAAGAATAGAGATAGGGTTTAGCAATGTAAGTCGTGTTTTAGTTTTTAAAGTAAGATTTTTAGTTTTAAAGTAAGTTTTTTAAATATCTATATTAAACTTTTTTAACGAATACAAGCGCAGTTTTATTGAAAGACCGCCTCACACACCATAGAATACATACAATTAATAACACCAAAATCTAAATCAAATATTTTTATTTCACATAGGCCCATGAGGGCACACATAAAACGTCGAAAACAGGTGCTCGGTTCGGGTTGGTCGATTCCATGGAGAAGAACCGGCAAGAAACTCCATGGTTACTCTTTTAAAATATGGTATGGTTTTACAAACTGATTGTTACAATTTTTGAATAGGTACTTAGATACCCTTGTTCGCATTAGGACAGATTCGCTTTACGACAGATTCGCTTTATGACAGATTCGCTTTACGGCAGAAGTACAGTGAACTTGACATATCTAAATCTGTAAAACATATTAATAAAACAAGTAACAAAATAGCTTTTTATTACTTATCTTACGATACTTAGGTACCTTACTTAGGTTTCTTATATTCAGCCTGCACAAGCGTTCTACACATACCAGAACTGAAATTTAGTTTCATGACAATTTTTAAATATGATACATTTAGTTGCTACAAAGAAGTATTCGGAACGAATAGTTCCGAATACTTCTTTGTAGCAACTAATAGTCCCTGAACACTGAATATTTTTCAGAATCATTCACTGATTCTTGAATAACTAAGATACCTTCAGGGATCAAAATTTGTGGTAACAATGCCAATTACATATACATTTGTGTAATACGTTGCCCACCGTCGACTTTCTTCAGAGATTTTGGCTTTTTTTTGAGAGCGCTTTCCAATAGTGGTAGAAGAAACTGGTAACTTTATCATTGGGTTTTGGCACAGATCATATAATGTTTTGAGATATAACTCTAATTCTTTAATCAAATCTATACTGCTCTTTATTTAATGAAAACTGAGCCCGCCACATAGTAAACAGTCTTTCTTAAGTAGTTTGTGTTTTGTTAGGTAAGAGTATATAAATAAAGGGTACAAAATTTACGGTAACATCGTTTCGTGAAGCATTATTATGTAACGTGTATTATTTGATAAAAAGATCCTGGGAAAAACTTTGAAGGTACCGTCACCGTAATAGCATTTCTAGTTTTGAAATTTGGTCTTCACTAATGGTGTTCCAAAAAGCAAAATTTTCTTCTTTCTCCCATAGTAAAATCAGAAAAAAAAATATCCACAAGACTGAGGTTCATCTCTACAAGTTGAAAAATAAAGGAGTTTTCTATGCTTGACAATATACATATATACCCAGGCAAATTACGTGGAGTCTATTTCAACACGACTGTACTATTTCTGCCCTAAAGAGAATCTGCCGTAAAGCGAATCTGTCGTAAAGCGAATCTGTCTTAAAGCGAATCTGTCCTAAAGCGAACAAGGGCTTAGATATGTGAGAAAAAGGTAGGCCTGGGGCCGTAACAAGGGGAAAGTCCTTACGAAAATTAGCACTACAAAAGAAGAAATTTATATATATACACACGACCTACTATGTTCTTACATTCACAAACAAGGAGTATAAAAATCTATATTAAAAAGAAAATACAATATTGAAATCCATTTTACCAATTGCACATTTCTTGCATGGTAGCCTTTGCGGCAGTAAAAACGTTCTTCATTCTCTGCTGGTTTTTTCATTGCCACCAGAGTGCCATCAATACACCCAAGAGCTGCTGGAAAGCCAAACTTTTTGTAGAACCTGTAATTTACAATAACCACTAACATGATCAACTGTCACATAAAATGTAAAAATCAAAGGGTCACTTTAATTATAATATATTATACCTGTCTACTAACCTTTCTTTTAACATTTGTATTTCTTGTATATTTTGAGGAAACCTTATATATTTTTTTATTATTGCCGGATTGTTAAGAGCTTCCACAACTTCATTTATGCAACGAGATGCTGATGGTTGCGATAAATATGTTCTTATATTTTCTTTAATAATTTTCTGATAACTGCCATTAGCCAAGAATGACAAGGTGCATAATAACTTTTTTCTAGTGTATCCAAATCATGAGCTTCTTCTAATAAAGACAAAAAACATTTTTGCCATCGTTATCGCTTAAGTAGGTAGGCACTTATTCACTTTAAAAACTTTATTTAAACACTATTTAACTATGATTTCTTCTATTTTCACTCCTAAAATAGATGCTTATAATTTGACACTTTGAATCGGGTTTGAGTGCGAAGTGAGCGTCGAAGTGAAGGGAGAATTACCTTATAGAATGCCACTTTTTACGTCATCTCATACTTTATCTGTCAAAATCTCGAGTTCAATTTAGTTCAATTAACAAACACTCTCGCAAGAGTAGCGCTAGTGTAGATTCGAATTATCAACCGAGTTTAAAGAATGCCAATCAAGAAACTCACAGCGGATTCAGATTCGAAGTTTAGAATGAAGTCTTACAGAATCACACTGCTGGTTCGATGTCCTGGTCACCCTCAAAATAGACCGACAGTACTCCAAAGCTGAGCTGACCCACCTTTAGCAAGACAGCAGCAATGTTCTCGGTCACAAGCTGGGGGTCGTGGACGACCTCCAGGTTGTTACCGAAAACAACAATCGCTGCCTTAACTGGCTTTTGGCGGTTGAGGCTGCACTGGATGACTTGTGTGCCGGGGTTTTGTTTCATCACACCTGTTCTTCCTACGTAGGGCTCTTGAACAAGTGCTACTGAAATTCCTCTTGCCTGGGCCGCCAAGTAGAGTTCTTCTGTGGCCAGCTTGGAGCGGTGAAGATTTGCTTGGATGAACCGCAATCTTGCTGTCGGTCTTAAGGAGATTTCGGGGGTGACTTGTTGGTTTGTTGGTGTGTTCTCGTTGCCCTTAGCAATAGGATACGCGCGATCTGGCTATGCCATCCCACTTTTGGCGTTCCTGGCAGTCTTCGCTGAATGCGTTCAGGTTCAGAATGTCCAATTCCCAAAATGTCCAACGGTTTCAAAATGTCCAATTCCCGAAATGTCTAACTCACAAAATGTCCAATTCCCGAAATGTCCAATTCCCAAAACGTCCAATTCCTAAAATGTCCAATTCCCAAAATGTCCAATTCCCAAAATGTCCATTACCAGAATGTCCAATTCCCAAAATGTCCAATTCTCATAAAGTCCAATTTCATGTTTCAATTATGAAGTATCATTATTTTTACAATTTATTTTGGATGTATAGGACAGCTAACGAAAACTGATGCCATGGACTCAGTTTTCGTTAGCATGTCCCTTGGTCCCTCTATAAATTGTGAAAATAATGGTATTCCTTGCTTAAATAAAACTATATTTTGTTTGTTTAATTGTTTTTACATAACATTTTGACAATAATGTAACTTTGAACTTGTGAATCTTAGTTAACCTATAAATAAAACATATGATTATTTAAGTATTTTTTTTTATTGTTAGAAGTATTTAAAAAGCGCAATGAGGAATTATTGAAAAAAATACCACTATTTTATTGATTGGGCTTTTTAGACATTTCGAGAATTGAACATTTTGGGAATTGTACATTTTGGGAATTGGACATTTTGATAATTGGACATTTTGGGAATTGGACATTCTGGTAATGGACATTTTGGGAATTGGACATTTTGGGAATTGGACATTTTAGGAATTGGACGTTTTGGGAATTGGACATTTCGGGAATTGGACATTTTGTGAGTTGGACATTTCGGGAATTGGACATTTTGAAACCGTTGGACATTTTGGGAATTGGACATTCTGAACCTGAACGGCTGAATGCTGTGTGTGCCAGGTCGTTGCCCGTCCTGTGTGCTACTTTGCAGTTTGCGCATGTGGGCTGTTTGCCGTCCGCTCGAGTGAGGCAGTCCCTGATATAGTGCGATCCACTGCAGTAGCCGCAGACTTCTTTTGCAGCCCTGCATATGGACCTATTGTGTCCATATGCAAGGCACTTTGTGCACTGAACTAGAGGGGACTGGTCCTCAATCGAGCATCGCTTGATGCCCACATGGACTTTCTGGACAGAGGTGTAGGATTTCCAGAGCTCCGGGGAGAGCTCTAGAACGGGGTGGCACTCGTGGGGGTTTCGCGCGCGCTTCCTGTAGCGCATCTTGATGGTCTGTTCCTCCACAGCGACGTTTTGCAGAAGGTGTTGGTTCTGCGCTTTAAGGAGATCGACGATCTCCCCGTCGCTGTAGCTGGACAGCACACCCTTGATGCAGACTAACGGGTTTTGCGGTTTCGGCTCCTGGACCTTGAGCCCTGAGTTCGACTGGACTTGGTCTTTAATCTTCTTCAAGTCCATCTTACTGGTGCACCTTAGGACCACTTTCTGGTTGCGCGCTTTCCGTACGGTGTCGACTCGGGCTCCGGTTGACTTGAGGTCCAGGGCGGTCCTGATCCTCTCGATCGTTATCCCCAGTGTGCTTGGGGTTCGTCGACGAGACGATCAGGGTGTATTTGGGTTGTGTGGGCGGTTTGAGGGGCTTTGGTGTACTGGCGACCTGAGCAAAGGTTTTGGGGCCCTGTTGTTGTATTTGTGGTTTATCCGCTTTGCCCAGGTCCGCTACCCCTTTCTGTATAGTTTGGAGCGTCTTCTTTACCTCCCCGACTGCGAGCTCCGTTTCTAGATTCAGCGCTGGGTGCGCCTGGATTTGCGGCTCTTTGTCGCGCAGTACGCGGAGGTCCGCCGAGACGAGCTCCAACCTATCCGATATAGGTTTGAGGTGTTCGGTGATGTTTATGGGTGTGTGTGGTGGTGGGGGGGAGGCCACAGGCCTGTTGGCGATGGTCTGCACCTTTGCGGTTAGATTTGCCATTTCCTCCTCGAAAGCCGCGGTCGTGAGTAGACCTGTCTCGCGGCTACTCGGGTCCGTCTCTGTGTCACTTGGCCGGTTGAGGTCCTCTTTGAGCCTTTCCAGAGTTTTCAGGAGGACGTCCAGCTGGTTGGAGATGCTGGTGAGATTTGTGTCGAGGCGTGATAGGCCGGCCCCCATAGTGTCCCACTTGGGATCCCCTGGGGTCCTTGCACTTTCTTGCCTCGTCCTCTCGTGCTCCTTTAGGTTTTTCAGGCTCGCCATTGCAACCTCACCTTTCAACTCCTTTATTCCGTTTAAGGCGTCAAGGGTCTCGTGACCGAGCCATTCTCGGATCCCTTTCGCCTATTTTTTCGTGTCCGAGACGTCAGTCCGCATTAGGATGAGCTCCTTATTCACACGAAACTAATTTGACCGGACTAAATAGTTCTCATGACAATGGCACCTTCGAACTGATCTGGTGATGAAGCCGGAAGGTAGGCACCAGAACTCCGTAATAAAACAATGTGTCCCAGTCGTGTTTGGGCTTATTGGAATTGTTTAGAGAAGCCCTGGTAGAAGGCTTTAAATATTTTTTATGGTTATATAAAGTATTTTCTTTTATGGTTATATATCAAAACTAAAAAGAAAAAATAAAACATCTTTAACAAAAAATTTAAACCGACTTCTAAAACAAAACAAAACACTGCAAAGCAAAAAAAGACTTTCTTTTCGAAAGTCGGTGTCGATAACGAAAAAATAAAAAATACCAAAGACACCGACTTCCGAAAAAAATTTTTTGTTTTTTTTAGAAGCTGGTTTAATTTTTTTGTTAAGAAGTTTTTGCGTTGTTTTATTTTAGTGTACTTTGCTTTATTAATAAATTCAAAGACGTGACATCTTCCAATCCGTACTGGGCCCGCGTGGTGGATTATAGCCCACTCCCTCTATGAGAGGAGGCCTGTGTCCCAGCAGTGGAAACATTAAAAGGCTGTTGATGATGATTTTTGCAGTGTTGGGAATGCAACCAGGAAAAAAACATACTCAAAACTTTAGTATAGTTATATTTTTCACATACAATCGATGTGGTGACACTTGGCCTATGTCCAGCAGTGGACATCTTTCAGCTGAAATGATGTTTATCTATCATCTATTTCATTATCGGTTGCAAAATTACAAAAACTTTTTAAACAAATATTTTACTGATTTTGTGTTGTTGTTGTTGTAAAGTTGTCAAAAAATAATAGACGTTTTGACAGCTATAAAAATACTTAATAATTAAACTTGATGCTTGCGAATGATACTCGTTGTTATAGTGTATGGGTAACATAGTAATTAATTAGGATTATGAATTTGACAAGTTCATTATGCTATGTAAAATTTCGTTGCAAAAATTTACTTCCATATCTTTTTCTTTTTAGGGTTCCGTACCCAAAGGGTAAAAACGGGAACCCTATTACTAAGACTCCGCGGTCCGTCTGTCTGTCTGTCTGTCTGTCACCAGGCTGTATCTCATGAACCGTGATAGCTAGTCAGTTGAAAGTTCAAAATATTTGTGTGGGCTCCCATACAACAAACGAGTTTTTTTTGCCGTTTTAAGCGATAATGGTACGGAATCCTTCGTGCGCGAATCCGACTCGCACTTGGCTGGTTTTTTTTATCTTTGCCCCACACTAGGAATTTCTTCCTGTATAGTGAGTGCCTTTATAAACATTTAAACTCACATGCACAAGACACCCACATCCGAAACAATTATCAGAAGGCTATACAAATATTTGTTCCGTGCGGGAATCGAACCCGCAACACGCACTGCAGAAGCCGATCGCTCAACCACTACACCAACCGTGTCGTCATCAATTCCATTACGCGGCAATGTAAATTGAGCCTTAATCCAATGCCCCAAAAATTTAGATTGATAACGCAAACACATAAATAAAATCGAGCCTGAATTTGCCGACGGGTTGGGTTACCTATTAATAATAGTTCACCCAAATTTTACCATTAATGTTTAAATCAAGCCTATTGCCACCTTGCGTGATCGAATCAGAAATATAGAGATCCACAAGAGAACCAGGGTTATCGACATAGCCCGAAGAATTGCCAAACTTAAGTGGCAGCCTAGTGGCACATTGCTCGCAGAACGGATGGCCGATGGGGCAGAAAATTTCTGGAGTGGCGACTGCAAACCGGAAGACGTTGCGTTGGAAGGCCTCCCACCAGGTGGACCGATGACCTAGTGAAGGTTGCGGGGATTCGCTGGATGTGGGACGCACGGGACCGGTCAATGTGGTGACGCTTGGGGGAGGCCTATGTCCAGCAGTGGACGTCTTTCAGCTGATATGATGATGATGATTGCTATCAATCGGGCACAAAGCCATTCTCCAGGCTGCTACAGAGAAATTCCAGATGGAAAAACCCAATAACACTAAGCCTCACCCGGGCATCGAACCCAGGACAAGTTCAACAGTAGTGATTGCGGCCACTGGACCAACGAGTCGGTATAAACACAAACACACTAGTACATAAAAAAAAAACATTTTTATTAAAAAACCCTACCGACTTCCAATTGTGAAAGTCGGTGTCTTTGGTAGGTACGAGTATCATTTTTTTGCGTTATGGACACCGACTTCCAAATATAAAGTTATTTTTCACTTTGTAGTTTTCTTAATTGGAAGTCGGTAGGATTTTTTTGTAAAAAAGTTTAATTTTTTCATTTTTTAGTTGTACCTACCTAATAGGAAAGTAGTTTAGTAAGGGACCCATAATGCTAGAATAGATTACCCGAATGTCATAAAACTGATCATAACCGGTGAAATGAGAGATCTGCGTACCCCTTTCGAGCGTACTGGCGTGATGTTATGTTATGAAATGGTATAAACAATAAACAGACATGCGATTGCAGCAATCCCGAGAGATTTGCCGTTATTTATTGAAGAGTTATGTTGTATATCTCTGAAGTTCTTCATCAGATCTACACTAAATTAAAATGGAACCAATTTCGGAAAATACTCTTTCAAACAAAAAAAGAATTTTCAAAATCGGTCCACAATTGACGGAGATACCGGTGAAATAATAAAAAAAAAAAAAAAAGTTACATAATGTCGAACATAGAACCTCCTCCTTTTTGGTAAGTCGGTTAAAAATAAGATCATAAACAGTTTTTGACGACACAATAAAATATTTTATTGTTTATTCTTGGTTTAGTGCCGGGTATGAATGTATTGAATTTGACGTAACCGTGAGGTGGTTTTAAAATCAAGTCAATGTATTCAGTAACACAAACGGCATTTAATATTTCTAATCAATAATGTACAGAATAACTTTTAAATTATGTATTGTGTTTTGCATTGGTAAGTACGAGTGCTGTGTCATTTTTAGGGTTCCGTACCCAAAGGGTAAAAATCCTATTACCTAGTATTATATTATCTGTGCTATTACTAAGCCTTCGCGGTCCGTCTGACTGTCACCAGGCTGTATCTCATGAACCGTGATAGCTAGACAGTTGAAATTATCACAGATGATGTATTTCTGTTGCCGCTATAACAACAAATACTAAAAACAGAATAAAATAAATATTTAAGTGGGGCTGCCATACAACAAACGTGATAGTTTGCCGTTTTTTACGATAATGGTACGGAACCCTTCGTGCGAGTCTGACTCGTACTTGGCCGGTTTTAACATTCTAGCGGTGGCCCAGTGGTTACAGCCTCGACCCAGGCAGGCGCATTACTTTATAAAACAAACTTTTACTTCGTGTAATTTAGGTATTTCAACACCACTGCTCTCAAAACGGTGAAGGAAAACATCGTGAGGAAACCGGCATGTCCTAAAACTAAAAATTCGTAGACGTGCCATATCCCGCACGGGGCCAGCGTAGTGGATTAAGTCCAGTTCCTCCTCTCACAGAGAGGAGCCCTGTGTCCCTGCAGTGCAGCGAACTTTAAAATACGTTATGCTACATATTATCATTTACCTATACTCTATTTGAGATAACATTAAACATTTAAAAAATCCCATTTTACAACCCGTTCAGTCGATTTTACTTCTATTGCGTTGGTGATATGACAAATGGCAGCTGTATTAAACAGTTAGTTTTGGTAACAGATTTATGCTTTTTAAGCCATCCTTATATTTACGGGATAGAACTCAAAATCGGTTGAACGGACTGTAAAAAGTGGTTGTAAAAAATTCTAATGTTATTTCAAATGAAGTATAGTCAAATACTCAACAACTCCCACTATCAAACCCTAAGGAAAATGTTGGCGGTTTTTTTCGACACGTATAGTTTTACGCCATTGGATGATACCCACCCACCCAAAATGTTCGCAAGTACAATGTTGAGGAGGAAGCATTAAAACTGTACATTATACAGGATTTAAAATCTGTACTACATATTCGCGAGCTGGCGGACCAAAACCAGATGTACCCTCCGACTGCACAGCATGAGTTTTCTTCTTGTTTACGTCTTTTTAGTTCGATTTTTAAGTAGTCGGGTGTTTTTATTTTTTTAATTAACTTTTTTTATTTACAACTTTTTAGTTATTTTTTTTTAGAATTAGGTACATTTAAACATATAAGTGTTATATATTTTTGAAATTGCCTCTTAAAATCCTTTATTTTGATACCCCACACGATGGGTTCGGAAGAAAAAAATTTTTTTCCCCCTCAAAATGGCGCCCAAAATCCGCCATTTTTGTCTTTTCTATAAAAGTGAGCATCATCCCGGAGGGTCTAGCATTCCGTAGTCTACTTAGAAGTCCCTGAATCACATCTAGGGGCTACTCACTAAGCACGGAGTCCGTAGTACCGGCTTACGTTACTGGCGTTTCCTACTCCGAATCACATACGGACGCATGATTCATTCGGGCCCAAAACAACGAATGAATGACAACACAATTTGACAGTTGTGCCCTCTACTCCCGATGTTTTTTTACCCGGCCGAAAAATTTAATCATTACGGAGTAGGGTTCATTTCGAAGTACCGGAGTACTTTCGGACGGGCCTGTAACTTCGTTAATGGAGTTAGGGAGTAGACCCTCAGCACCCAAGGAGCAAGGTGTAACTCCAACCTTGCCATTAAATGGGGCAACCACGATGGAACTTAATTTATATTATAGTAATGCTTTATTTCACTTTTTCTTCTCTTTTCGTTTAAAAAATTGACTCGCACACTGTCTATTGTAGTTGAATTAGGTAATTTACCTATGTTTGCAATATTTGTAAGTATGTGAGAACTATGTTCCTATTTAGCAAATTAATTAATTTACCTGTTATTGCTTGTAATACTTTATACCTATACGTAGTATAGTAATGTTAGTCTGGGTGCATGGTCCTCACGTATGTGAATTAATATTACATTTATATATACCTATGTAAAATTGTATAACAATTTTTTTTAAAGAGTTACCATTCTTCTCCATAATAAGCTACTATTCCGAATGGACGGTAAAATCAATTATTATTACTTTTAAATTTAAATGATTGTAGTTTAAAAGTGCCACTAAATGGCCTAAGTGAAAAAAAAAGCCGGCCAAGTGCGAGTCGGACTCGCGCACGAAGGGTTTCGTGCCATTATCGCTAAAAACGGCAAACAACATGTTTGTTGTATCGGAGCCCCACTTAAATATTTATTTCATTCTGTTTTTAGTATTTGTTGTTATAGCGGCAACAGAAATACATCATCTGTGCAAATTTAAATTGTCTAGCTATCACGGTTCATGAGATACAGCCTGGTGACAGACGGAAAGACAGACAGACAGACACACAGAAAGATTTTACCCTTTGGGTACGGAACCCTAAAAACTCCTACTGCCCATTGAAATATACGTAGTAGTAGTGTTATGGGATCATCGTCCTCAAGTGTATGAATTAATGAATGTATGTAAATATTGTAAAACTAACACTTTTTTTTAAAGAGTTAGTGTGGAGTTTCTTGTCCGTTCTTCTCCATAACAAGCTACTTTTCCGAATGGACGGTAGAATCAATTATTACTTAATAGCTGACCCGGCAAACTTTGTTTTGCCATAAAGACACCAAACATTCATCTACCCTACTTACCCTACTGCCCTACCCTACCCTACCCTACCTACCCTACCCTACCCACCTTACCCTACCCTACCTACATACCTACCCTACCTACATACCTACCCTACCTACATACCTACCCTCCCTACATACCCTACCTATGTAGGTAAAGTACCAATATTTTTTTCTCTCAATATTTTTTTTCATAAGAACCTTCTAACAATAACAAACAACAAAAAAAGAATAAGCGAAATCGGTCCAGCCGTTCACGCGTGATGCCGTGACCAAGGGAAATAGGGATTCATTTTTATATATATAGATAAATTAATTTTTTTGAAGTTCAAAAGTGCCGCTTGAATTTGAAATAATAAATTTAACTTTCGTCAAGGATTTTCCATACAAACTTATTATCAAAATTAATCCGGGGCTATAAGATGATGCACAGTTTATTTTTGAGAATTCATTATGGCTTCCTTGAAGAAAGTTATTAATTGAGTTTTAGTTTTTAATTCAAGATTCTTGTTTTATGTTTCTAGTATCACCAAGTTTTCCCTCCCAAAATGTTCGCAAGTACAAAGTTGAGGAGGAAGCGGTAAAACTGTATAAACAGGATTTTAAATCGGTCCTCAAAAGATTTAGAAGGACTTCTGATTATCTGAAGATCTTGCAAGATAAGGTAAACTGTTTGTTATCGCACCCACGAACCAGGAAGAAATTCCAAGAGTGGGGCAAAGTTAAAAAAAAAAAAACTAATTATAAGGGCTTGTTCACACAGAACATCCGTATTGATAGTCCGTTTTAACGTTTCCGTTGCTACTGAAGGTGATGTTCACACCACATTTACGGTACCGTTTTAATTGATCCATCGCTATTGGGGGTGTAGCGGCACCGACGCCGCCACTTACAAACTAATGACATGACGTCACACAAATCCTGCATCGCGCAAGCAAAGTTTTCGGCGCGATTTGAACACATACAACATTCCGAAAAATAACCGTTGGGCAGTTGCCCGAACCAGACACAACACCCGTCTGGTCGGAGGATCCTCCCTTTTCTATGGAGGTTTGTGGGACTTTACACACTGTTCCACATACCCCCAAAGGGGTAATGGCACGATCCGCGTGGCTTCGATCCAATAAAACGGATCAGTATTTTAATACTGTTTGTGTGTGAACGCGCTCGTACAAACTACCTACTAAATGATAAAGCGGTCCTGTAAACCGGACAGCTGTATAATTTGTCGGATCGGTATTTTTACTGGGTCTAGAATACTGTCATATGTGTGAAGTCGCTCATACAACTACATACGTCAGCGCCGAATAAAAAACGTATACGTTAAAGCGGACCTGTAAAACGGACCCCTGTGTGAATGAGCACTTAGAGCACCGAGACGCCTCGACGGTCACTGTTAGAGACTGTTGGTATGTTGCGGCATTAATTTTTTTATTTTTATATTTGACCACTATTTCGCCTGATGGTAAGCGATGATGTGGTCGACGGTATAACACGCTTGTCTAGAAGTAACCTAGTCACTTTTGACTTAAAGACCCCAAGGTTGTAGCTATCAGGAAACAAAGACTCCGGCAGGGAATTCCACTCCTTAGCTGTGCGTAAATGAAAGTATTCGCAAAACGCTTTGTACGTATGGGTGGGATGTCCACCATGTACCGGTGGCGCATTGCCGTACGTCTAGTTGTCCGATGATGGAGAGGGCTGGGCGGAAGCATATTGTGCAGTTCCATCGCACACTCCCCAAAATGTAACCGATAAAAAACCGACAGGCTGGCCACTTGGCGTCGATGTTCAAGGCTCTAAAGCTTTGAGGCGACCAGTGCATTGTGGCCGATATCAATGCCGCAATATACCAACTAATGATCTGACGTCATACAATATTCTGCATCGCGCAAGCAATTTTTTCAGTGCGATTTGAACGCATACAATGGAGAAAATGACTAATAAAATATTTTCAGTCCGTCAGTTAGATTTCCAAAAAATATTGGACACGTATTTTTTCTTTTGTAACGATAACAAAAAATGATGACAATACAGTGCGTTAAAAAATCGCATGACGTCATGTCTTGGTACGGTTGTCGATTGAAACGTGTCTGCTACTAGGTATTTTATTTATTTTATTTTATTTTATTTGGAAAACTTACAGCTAATTTTAACAATAGTTGGTTATTATAATAAGAAAGGATATATATTATTATTATTATTTATTATTATTATTATATCTCTTTGTAGTGTTTTTTTGGCAGTAGGTTGTATTTTTTTGTAAAAAAGGTTTTATTTTTCACTTTTTATTTATGGTACATACTACATAATGAAAAAGTTCTATAGTAAGGTGCATTAAAGTCACGGGGTCTCATTACTAAGAAAGAAAATTTGGTTCAAATAAATCTTACTAGATGGCACGATATGCACCTACATCTGTTATTGAGTGTGTGTAAAATTAACATTTTCTGGAATTGAACACAAAAATTGTATGTTCTTGTTTAATCAACTCTCCTAAGTACAAAATTATGGAATATTGGGCTTTTAATTTACAGTTCAAAGATTATTAGACGGATCATTTAAAATTGATGCCAAAAGATGGCGCATTTTTTAATTTCTGAGGCATTCCACACGATTGTTAAAGTTTGCATTTTAACACATTTTGGTGCAAAAAAAAAACTGTAAAATCATGCAAATAAATACTAAAAAACAAACCTTCACTGTATTTAAAGAAAAAAATATTCACAAACCTAGTAAACCCTTTTACTTGCAAGTCGCTGCTAACACCATCTATATATCACCGTGAAACAGAACCGAATGCGTTCGATGTACAAAAATTGCCAGATTAAGCAGATGAAAAACGCTAGTTACGTCGGCACGGTTTCTTTGTATGGGATGAGGTATCTGTATGCTAGTATTATATTATCTGTGACAAAGTTAAACCAGAAAAGATTACCCGAATAACATAAAACTTGAACAAACACCGGTATTTACATACATACGATACATTAACCGGTGAAATGAGAGTGTACCAGGGTGAATTGTACTGTACACATCTCTCACCTCTTTAGAGCCTACCGGTGTGATGTTTTGTTATGAAATGGTTTAAACAATAAACAGACATGCGATTGCAGCAATCCCGAGAGATTTCCCTTGGTTATTGAAGAGTTCTGTTGTATATTTGCTAATTTCTTCATCAGATCTTCACCAAAATTAAATGTGACCACATGTGAAGCACCAGATAAAGTAAAAAAAGAATTATCTAAATCGGTTCACATAGTAAAGAGTTGAGTGAGTTGAGGCAAAACACTTAGCAAACAAAATACAGTCGAATGGGGCTCCTTTTTGAAGCCAAGTAAAAATGGGTTTTTCAATAATCCTGTGACATATAAAAATTATACAAGTCGCGTGGATTGCATGCGCGGTTGCTGGATTCGTGTGACGTTAACGTTCTGGCATATACTCGTAGTTCATATGTGGCAGTGTAGATGGCGTCATAATGATGATGATTTTATTTTCTGTTAAGTTGGCAGACCTGAAGACTTCAACCAGGGAAATGAACTTACAAGTTCTTCATTACTATCACGGAAAGATGGAAGAACATGTGGCGGCAACGCTACCAAATACAACCACATCACAAACTCCTAGTTTTAGAGCAACCGGCGATGAAAAATACAATAAGTGAGTAGGAAAAAGTATTTTTCATTTCACTGCCTCGTAAACTGCGCGATGTTATTTATTATTTTTGAATATCGCTGCATACGGTGAGGTAGACTTTTTAGTATCAGAAAGGGTTCTTTATTTTTAATTTTTAACTCCCGTCGGAAAAAGAGGGGTGTTATAAGTTTGACTCGTGTATCAGTGTATGTGTCTTTAGGTAGTTGTGTATCAGTCAAACAATAAAAGGCCCATAACTTTAGAACGGCTGAACCGATTTTCATCAAACATAGCTAAGAACACTCTCGATAAAGTCACCTTTCAAACAACAAAAAACAAATCAAAATGGGTTCATCCGTTTAGGAGCTATGATGCCACACATAAATACTCAAATACACACATACACAATCACACTCTTGTGCGAGTCACATTGTTTTTTATTTATTTCTTTCTTTATTGCACTACTAAATGTATAGGTTCAGAATACAGTGTATTTCACATACGTGAAATTCTCTGTATTCCCAGCAGCAGTCTGGAGTCTGCATGTGCCTGGTTGATGGCATTAGGCTCGCTTCTATTACGCACTACAGGTGTATAGGTCAAATCAAATCAAACCAGATCAGATCAGACCAAATCAAATCAAATCAAATTATTTGCTCGAACATGAGTACCATATATACATAACAAATTGTCAGCATTATTTATTTATTCATTTAGTTTTTAGCAGACGTTATTTATTTAGTTTTTAAACTTTATTGCTGTTTCTATTTTAAAAGTTTTTTACTATTCCAGCCATTCTGAACATACAATGCTTACTAACAAACGGAAATTGCTGATTTTTTTGGAAATCACCATGCAATTTTTATGTTCTTACAAAATTATAAATAATAAATTATTTTATTTCTGTAAGTTGGTTTGTACAAACACTTGTAGCGGCACCGACGCCGCCACTTACATACTAATGGCATGACGTCATACAAATCCTGCATCGCGTAAGCAAAGTTTTCGGCGCGATTTGAACACATACAACAGTCCGACAATAACCGTTGGGCAGTTGCCCGGAGCAGACACAACACCCGTCTGGTCGGAGGATCCTCCCTTTTCTATGGAGGTTTGTGGGACTTTACACCCCTGTTCCTCATGCCTCCAAACTGGTGACCTTCGAACATGAACATTAGCGCAGCCTTCGTGCAGAACTACTTCATCGTGACGTCATCATCACTTCCTCAAGCTTTAGAGCAGCGAGTCACACAGCCAGCCAGTACCCACGGCATCTACGGGGGTAACCTGACCACCAGCATGCAGCGGACGCGCATACCTGGTTATCACCCTCAGCTTCTTTCATCACCGCTCCGACCCACTGGAGCCAGCAGCACTGTCCCGACTCACTGGGACATCATCACCGCTCCGAACCACTGGAGCTAGCAACACTATCCCGACTTACTGGGATATCATCACCCCGACTCACTGGGTCACAACCGCATACAGTTCCGACTCACGGCGAACTCTGCGACTTCTGGTTCCGTCTCACGGGAACCAATCTTCCACTGGCCAGGCACGCATCACAAGATGTACGGACGACTCAACCTGCTATCGACCTCCGGTCTCCGGAGGGGAGTGATGTAGCGGCACCGACGCCGCCACTTGCAAACTAACATGACGTGACGTCACACAAATCCTGCATCGCGCAAGCACAGTTTTCGGCGCGATTTGAACACATACAACAGTCCGACAATAACCGTTGGGCAGTTGCCCGGACCAGGATACAACACCCGTCTGGTCGGAGGATCCTCCCTTTTCTATGGAGGTTTGTGGGACTTTACACCCTATTCCACCTACACCCAAACACTTTTACATGTTGATCATATTTTTAAAACTAGTAATTATAATGATTTTATCTATAAATCCCATCAAATTGTCATAATTTTCATTTGTAATTGTCATGTATCATCAATGTACAAATCGTCAATAAGAAATCAAAAACAAAGATTAGAATCACCAGAGAATATTTAAATTTTTACCCGACTGCCGAAGGAGGGTAATGTGTTTATCAGTCTATGTATGTATGTATGTATGTATATATGTATGTTTGTTCCTATGTGGCGTTCTAGAGTTCGCGTTGGCCGATTTAGATGTTTCTTACCTCAATCGATTCGTCTTAACCCTGCGAGTGTCACTGGGTACATTAAAATTGGAAAAGAAAAAAATAGCGAATTTTGGGTGACATTTTGAGGGGGAAAAAAATATTTTTCTTCCATCCCCATCGTGTGGGATATCAAAATAAAGGGTTTAAAGAGGTGATTTCAAAAATATAAAACACTTATATGTTTAAATGTAACTAATTCTAAAAAAAAGTAACTAAAAAGTAATAAATAAAAAGTTAATAAAAAAATAAAAAGCCCAACTGCTTAAAAGCGAAATAAAAAGACGTAAACAAGAAGAAAATCACGCTGTGCAGTCGGAGGATACATCTGGTATTGGTTAGCCAGCTCGCGAATTTGTATCCTCCGAGTGCACAGCATGCTTTTCTTCTTGTTTACGTCTTTTTAGTTCGATTTTTAAGCAGTCCCGTTGATTTTTTAAATTAACTTTTTTTATCACTGCCAACCCTAACGAATTTCATACTTGACGTCCTGGTTGACAAACAATTGATGAAGATGGCTCAGTTAAGTATTAGCTTGCCGCGCTTGACTCGGTGGAACGCAGAGCCAAGAGGCGCATTGGCGAAGTGGCGGATGCCAAGCTTCACAGCTTGGCTCATTGCCGCAAGGTTGCCTGCTTGTTGGTCTCCTACAGACTGTACTTCGGTGAGTGTGCTCAAGAACTCCACGACTTCATCCCACCAGATTCACCCTTCTACCATCGGACATCTAGACGCACTGCAAGTTACCATCCTTACCTTGTTGCCATTCCACCAATTCGCACCAAGCGCTGCCAAACAACCTTCTTAATGCGCACAGCGAATGAATGGAACTCACTACCTGTGTCTGAGTTTCCGAACGCCTTCAACCCGAATCTCTTCAAAGTTAGAGTGAACAGGCTTCTTCTGGGTAAGCTCATTCCATCGTCGACTCTGTCTCTGTCCTAGACTCTAGTCAAGAGCAAACCAATCAAAAAAAAAAAAGAAACAATTGGTCGTTTTTTTTTTCCGACTTGTAATTTAGAATATTATTATATAAATAGGTTACTTCTAGACAAGCGTGCTACACCGTCGCCCGTGAAGCGCGGGCCTATCCATAATAAAAAAAACCGGCCAAGTGCGAGTCGGACTCGCGCACGAAGAGTTCAGTACCATTATCGCAAAAAACGGCAATAAATTCACTTTTGTTGTATGGGAGCCCCACTTCAATATTTATTTTATTCTGTTTTTAGTATTTGTTGTTATAGCAGCAACAGAAATACATCATCTGTGAAAATTTCAACTGACTAGCTATCACGGTTCAAAAGATACAGCCTGGTGACAGACGGACAGACAGACAGATAGACGGACCGTGAAGTCTTAGTAATAGGGTCCCGTTTTTACCCTTTGGGTACGGAACCCTAAAAATTCCTATGTTGCGGAGTCGTAGTGTGTCAGCAGGGTGGAGAGTGGAGACTTGGTTCAGGGTACAGAAGAGGCGTAGGAAGTTAAAGTCATGGTCTGGTTCAAAAATTATAATGAATGTAAAAAAACGATCTTTTAGTTAAATACATAGACAATATAGAATATCATAGACAAAATTTACACATGATTATTATTGATTTCTTAACGAATGTGGTGCCATCTAACCGGGATGGCACGAAATAAGAAGAACGACGCCTGACTGTAGTGTCGTCCGGTGGCCCCAAGATGGCGCTGCGTTAATAACCTAAAAATAAAAAAGGTTTTCATCCCTGCTGTTTGCTAATTGAGTCAGTACTTTGTTAGTAAACATTGTACCATAATCTTGGCCAGAAGTAGTTTTAGTAATCAAATCTTGCAAATTAGTTTTGTACCACTGAAATATGCGCTCTCTATTTTTTTTTTGTTTAATTATAATGCAATCTATCCGGCGATATTCAGCATTAGGTTGGTATTTTCTGGTCTTGGGCTTGTGCGAGATTGTTCATTAACAATATCGCTTCATCATTATGCGATCTACAACTTCACAATAAATAGATCTTGTGGGTTTTTGCGTTTGAGCCTTCGTGGCATTTGCACTTCGTTCATTAGATCCTTTGCAAGTACATTAGGGTGGTGTGTGATTATTTTTTTTATATTTAGTCATCCTTGCCTTTATTTCCTCCTTGAATAAATCTCATAAAATTATATGAAAAGCGATGCTTAAGGGGTAAACTCCAAAAAGATTATTGTCCTTAATACTTTTTCTTGTTCCTATTTTCCAGTTACTTCCGCGCTTACGGCAACAGGAAGCAATTGGCAGACCCCGCGCCAGCAGAGGGACGACCTGAGGAAGAATGGCAGAAGATCAACAACCTGGACAACTATGCCTTCTTCAACTCGCATCTGTCCGTGCCTGAACGTAACAGTATGAGAGGGATGGGCTTTTATTATGCGGGGTGAACATTATTTTTATATAAACCTATACTGTCCCACGGCTGGGAAAATGTCCCACCAAATCCTTCCCAGTATTCTTTTCCTAAGCCACCTCGGACCAACCCGGGTGAACATTAGCATCATCCTTTTAATGTGCCCACTGCTAGGACACGGTTTTTTTTGGGGTCCGAAATCATCCAGAGAGTTCTCCTACTCTAGGTGAATTGGGAAGGCGTGTCAGATTGATTAAAACCCACCCGTGTACCTTGAATCGTGGCAATAGCGATTGGATAGATGTCAAAAATGTATGTGAATGTGAGAATGCCAAACGCTATCGAAATGTCACGTAATAATAGCGCCTTTATTTCTTACTAATTATAAACATATATCTATAAAATTCATATTAAATTTAACGCAATAAGAGGACATTTCATATTTCATCATCATCATCATAATTATCAGCCGAAAGACGTCCACTGCTGGACATAGGCCTCCCCCAAGCGGTCCCGTGCGTCCCGCATCCAGCGGATCTCCGCAACCTTCACCAGGTCATCAGTCCACCTACTGGGAGGCCTCCCAACGCAACGTCTTCCGGTTCGCGGTCGCCACTCCAAAAGTTTTCTGTCCCATCGGCCATCCATTCTGCAAGCAATGTGCTCTGCTTACTGCCACTTAAGTTTGGCAATTCTTCGGGCTATGTCGGTAATCCTGGTTCTCTTGCGGATCTCTACATTTCTGATTCGATCACGCAAGGATACTCCGAGCATAGCCCTCTCCATTGCCCTTTGGGTGACTGTAAGCTTACTGATGAGGCGCATTGTGAGCGACCACGTCTCAGAGCCATGGGTCATCACTGGCAACACACACTGGTGTTCTTGACTTTCGTCTTGAGACACTGTGGTAAGTTGGACGAGAAGATACCGCACAACTTCCCGAACGCTGCCTAGCCGAGTCGGATTCAACGGTTGACCTCTTTCTCGAAGTTGGCACTACCCAACTGGATCGTTTGTCCCAGGTAGACATAGTCGTCCACAACTTCAAGTGTAGAGTCTCCAACCTTAATAGGAATGGGTGTAACATGGGTTGAAGTCCCACATAACTGCTCTATCTCCCAATGGCATAAGCATTTATCCACGCAAAAAAAATGTAGCTGACCCTAAGAACAGGGAGCCCGTCGCCCGGTATCACCACTGCGTCGACTGCCTGGAGGACACGGCATGGCCTACGCTGGGAGTGTGCCGTTTGGGAGGAGCAGAGTGTGCCGCTTGGGAGGAGCCGCGTCGTGCCCTCATCTCAAGTGTAGGCAGTGAACTGTCATCTCAGCCCACCCTCCCCTCCCGACGAGAGTTCGAGGCCCGCGGAAGGCAGGGGTTGCGGAAGGATCGTATGTTCCCTCGACCCCCGGCGTAATCGTGAGATGGAAAACCGGGTTGGTTTTTAGTCATTAGGAGTCTGACATACTCCTCCTACCTACCCCTCCATAGACATCCAATGAGGATTATCCACGCCGGAACAAAAAAAAATGCCGACCCTAATATAGTTTGGCAATGCTAGGCAGACTGATTGATATTTTCAAAACTGATTATTATTGTAACTAACTTCTGCCAGAGGCTTCGCCTGCAAGTCGCAAATTATCTCAAGGGTATATACTAAACATACATATTGACAAACTGCAGCGCAAAGGCCTCTTCTGAGACAGAGAAGGCACGAGCAGTTGGCGATTTCAAACGTATATATCATCTCACTATAATATTATAAAGGCGAAAGTTTGTGAATGTGTGTGTGTGTGCTTCTACACGCTCAAACGGCTGGACTTATCTAGATGAAATTTGGACAGAGATAGATTATAGTCTGGAATAGCAACATAGGATACTTTTTATCTGGGGAATATGTGATTGGGATAATTTTCGACATTCACGCGGGCGAAGCCGCTGGCAGAAGGTAGTTAACTATAATTCCGGGTTTCCTCACTATGATATCCTTTAACGTTGTCAACGATGTCCAAGTTAAACTTAGAGAGTACATGTGCTCACGGATTTGAATCCACGGCCTCAGGCACGAGAGGCGATACCACGACATTAGAATCTGATGATGATACACTGATACATATTTTTCTATTCCCCAGAGAAGTCATTCACTCGATTATTGATAATTTGCAACCACTAACTGCGGAAGAAAGGGTCACAAAACCACCAGAGGAAAAGGACAGCAAGAAATTCTCAACACCACACCCGAAGACCCATCAGGTAACCATTCTCCTTTGATCCTCATTATCATGGATCAAGTGATTAATCAGTGCACTATGAATGATGCCCGGGCATTATGGATCAAGTCAATTCAAATCGGGCAATGTAATGAATACTACTGATTTAATAGTAGTTTATCTACACTCACAACGTAATGTTTCAAATATGAATTCAAAAAATATTGTATAAACACGTACTTTATATTCGTGGATAGGTAAAATAAAAAAAAAAAACCATTACAGTGCAACATTTTCCTTCGATTTTCAAACAACTGTATCATAACAGTTATTTATGCTACAAGTGCGGAAGGTAGGTGATTTCTATCTTACGATTGGAAATCATCTTACGTACGTGTATCATACAACATTTTACTATGCATTGTGCGAAAAAATTAATAATATGGCGGGCTTATTTGAGCGCGCTCAGCAAAACCACAGGTTAACTAAAAGTTCCTCGGGTATATCTACATAAATATACGTTCTGTCAAACATAGGTATTTAATGAATATTATCCAACGTGGCAATGCTGCCAGCGTTCTGGGCACTTTTCACGTTGACAGCGATGTGGACGAATTTTTTGACGCCCTATGACCCCTGCCCCTTTTATACGTGTTCGTAGTTTTATTTTATTTTTATTTAACTGTGTATATAGGTAGTTATTGTTATTTAAGTATTTAATAGCATGTAAATTTTAATTGAAATAAAATATTAAAACAGTTGAGCGGACTAATATTATAAAAAAAAATGAATATTTAAAATTAATAATTTAATGATCAAAATCTAAATCTAGAGTAATTAAAAACGCGTTTAATGAAGTATTAGTTTTATTTTACCTTTTATATGAATGATAATCTGTACTTAACTAATTTTTTAAACTTTTCTCAAATAATAAAAACTCTATGCGACGGGCTGACGTTGGAGTTAAAAATTAAAAAAAAGAACTGAAAAGTAAAAAGCACTAGTGAAAAAAAGTGATTTCCGCACAGTTTGGCTGCTTGGAAAACGCTCTTTTCGAGGACATGCATTGTAAAATAACTTTTTAATTTTTATAGCACACTTTTACTTTTTAATTTATTGACGCTTATGGGCTCATTGAAGTACTGTCATTGTCTAAGGAGGCGCGAACAACTTTATGAGTGAAGATAAAGTAGTGTATGCAATGGCTTATAATTCGGTATTAAAACACTCGCGTAATATTATTATCACATTCAGCTTCGCCTCATGTTTTAATAACCCCTATTATCGCATATTCAACATTACGTTGTGAGTGTAGATGTTTTTGAAATCACCTCTTAAAACCCTTTAATATGATACCCCCACGATGGGTTCGGAAGTAAATTTTTTTTCCCCATAAAATGGTGTCCAAAACCTGCCATTTTTTCTTTTGTATAGACGAATCGATTGATGTAAGAGTCATCAAAATCGGCCTACGAATTTGGTCTCTAGAACGCCACATAGGAACAAACATACATACATATTAATAAACGCTTTACCCTCCTTCGGCAGTCGGGTCAAAAGCAGGTTATTTAAAAAATAAATTTGTTTCTTAACTGTTTTTTTTCTTTACAGGTGGTAAGTGATAGATCAGTAAGTTCTAGCTAAATAATGTGACAAAAAAGAATATGCTTAGATGGTAAGATATTGTTGTGAGTATGAAGAAATTATATAATTACTAACTTTGATTGAAATATACATGATAAATACTTTTCCGAATGGACGGTAGAATAAACTAATATTAATTTTCAATTTATATTTTTGATTTTCAAAAATGCTGCATAATGGCCTAGTCGAAATAAAAAAAATTATGTCTTTGTGTTTGAATGGAAGGCGACTAACAAAACGCAGATATGAGTGACAACAGAAAGGAATATTTAGAAGAACATACAAGGATGTAATTGGTGATTTTCTTCAGAAAGGTCGGGTGCGCTATATTAATAACCAGCGTGCTTATATGACAAGATTTATGAACGTAAATGAAGCAAAAGGAGTATGTTAGGATAATGTAGGTGTTTGTATGTATGTGTGGGCAAGGTAGATTGCTTGTAGAACGGATGGTCGATGGGACTGAAAGTTATATAGTGGCATCCGCGTCAGGGTAATGATATTTGTGCAGGATTGTCACTCGGCCCTGTCCTTGAAATAATTACTTACAGCTGCGCGGTACGTAAACACGCGACAGGGCTGCCCACCTACAGTATTTTAATTTCATCTACCTACTTGGTTTTCTTTCTAGATTTAATACCTACCTATTAAAAACAGAAATAAATTACGTACTATATAAAAAAATATATATATTCTTAATTTTCGGCGGTGCCAGATAATTTACATGTTATCTCTGGGTGTGTTATTGAAGAATTCAAACATCCGAAAACAGCTCAACATAGTTAATATTTTCTTTTTGCCATACTAAAATTGAATGACATAAAAAATCAACAAAATGCATCTGTGGTTTTTGAGTATCCGACGCCGTGTTTTTTCGGGGTCCGTAACTTAACTTGGAGAGTCATAAGTTCGATGAATGGAAAGTCGACTGAACGATTGTTCGAATGGAATTTATTGTGGAACTACCTTTTATCGCCAAACGCTACTTCGACTGAACGTTTCATCGAATATTTATTAATCGATGGACTACTCTTTCGAATGAGTTTTAGCTATTACGTGTAGTTATATGTAGTTTAATAATTGAAATAAAATTATAAAAAAAGACTCATCATCACAAATTATTTCATACTTAATCGAGGAACAAACACTTTTAAGATTTTTACCAGTCACACCTTTTTTTAGAAGTTATAGGGCAGTAACCTCGAAAACTAGTAGTGCTATGTGTAAAGTTATGGCCTTTATCCTCACAATTTGCCAACCTTCGAGACCTATTTTCCATAAACCCAAGAATATTCCAAGGAAGACGGCAATTTATCAATATCTACGTAATTACCCAAAAATAAAATCTAATTTGGAGTTTCAGACTCAGTTTGGTCGAGGCCCAGGGGGGGAGGCAACCACCCTGTTGCTCCACTCCCCCTGTGTCTGCACTTCATTCTGGCAGGGGATTTCTATGTCCATGGTCCATGTAACGATGGCGCATCGTCATATGTTGTATTGCCAAATTTAAGAATGACGGAATCAAATTTTGCAATGTTCAATTTTATTTTTACGTACAAAAACTCACGGCTTTTCCCCGGGTTCGTAAATGAATGTTTAAATTATTTATAATTTATTTGATTTTTTTGAGTTTTTTATTTGATTTTTGATTATTAATGTTTGGATTATTAGTGAAGTTCTCAGGCCGTTAAAGAACCCTAAACTACCAAAAAGGTTTGGATTACCTTAATTTTGTACAAAAATCGTAACCTAAATGGTTTTTTTCATAATAAACATTTTTCCCTTCATTTGTGCTTTATTATCTTCTTTTTCACCAAATTTCATATTTCCAAATCTACGGGAAGAACGTAAGATATCTTAAAAGTATTTGATTGCCTCAATTATGTATGTAACGAAAAATATTATTTTTACAATTTTATTTCAGTTAGTAAACTATATAATAAATAAAACTTCTTCGAAAGAGCAGGACTACTCTTTCGAAGAAGTTTTATTTATTATATAGTTTACTAACTGAAATAAAATTATATCGATTAATAAATATTCGATGAATGGTTCAGTCGAAGTAGCGTTTGGCGATAAAAGGTTGTTTCCCAATAAATTCCATTCGAACAATCGTTGAGTCGATTTTCCATTAATCGAACAAATGACTCTCGAAGTTAAGTCAAGGACCCGTTATTTCGTTGTGTAAACAAAATAGTTCTTTTTTTTTTTTTTACTGTTGTATGTTCTTTATTTGGAATTGCTTGTCCAAACATTGCCTACACTATTGTTTTATCGTAATGAATTGTATAAAGTGATATATTGTGATAAAGTTTTATGGCACGATTGAAAGATAAGCGGTTGAAAATTATAAAAGTGATAAATTGCTACCGTATTTCGTCAATGCGAGATGAGATCAGTTTGCTTGCTTATTGAATGATATAAATAGTTGTAAACTCATAACGAAGCCGGATGGTATAATAATAATATCATGGTTAATGGGTATAAATTACCGATTTCTCAGTTTTCTGATGGACTTGGCCTGCACTAGAGGGTAAGCACCACAGACATAAATCGAAAGATAACCCAAGTCCCTCCATCTGTATGAAAACCAAGCGTGCCACTTTTTCACAAACAATTTAAAAACAAATTTACTTACCAATGAAAGAAAACATTTCCAATGCCTCGGCCAACTTTTTCTATACATTCTTTACAGCTCAATATGGGGGTGCGTCTCATATCATATAAAGTAATTTGGTATATTTTCAATTCAATAACGTTCACAAGATATAATAAACGTGAGTTATACCAACTGTTGATATAATTTCTTTAGATATATTTATTTATTTAATACTTTATGCACAAAAACGTACAGAGGCGGACTTAATGCCTTAGGCATTTTCTACTAGTCGACCTTTGGGTGATGCAGAGACAAATAGTGGTAGGTGCAATATTAAGAGTCAAGCAAATCGCGTTTATTTAAAACGTATACCTATACTATAAATACAATATATACTCAAATAATAAACTAAATATACCTAAACAATAAGTAGTAATAGATAAATAATTCAGTTCGACGGTAGACAGCAAATCGACCGCTCGCATACGCTTCGCGACTCAGTGAACGACTAATTACTTGACTGCGATTCTCAAAGTTTTCAACACCTACACAAAATGTTTAAATGCAAGAGTTGCAAAGCTGAGAGTAGGGACGGCGCTAAATGCGTGGGATGCCTGGGACAGTTTGACTTTCCCTGCGCTGGCATAACCGAAGGAGGATGGAGGAAATTGGGGGATCGCAAGAACACATGGAGGTGCAGTCATTGCAAATCCTCGGCAGCATCCAGCCCTCGCCCCATAACTGCAGTAGCAGCTACGCCCGTAACAGCTGACATGGAATCCATTATGTCAGAACTGAAGGCCCTCTCAGCCCAGATGGAAAACTTACCTGCTTTAATGGAGAACGTGAAAGCTATCCAATCGGAACTGGCGGAGCTCAAGTCGATTAGATCGGAGTATTCGAGTCTAAGAACAGATGTCGAGTTTATGAACCATTCTGTGGAGGCATTAACCAGCAAAGTGTCGGGATTGGAGAGTGAGGTGGAGTGCCTTAAGAAGACTAAGGAGGAGATGGCGGCGTTGCATGATCGATGTTCCAAGATTGAAGATCTACATCGTGAAAATGAGCAGAGATCGAGAATGAACAACTTAGAAATTAAGGGTGTTCCAACAACCAACTCAGAAAATCTATACGAAATTGTTAGCAAGATAGGTGAAATCATTGGATGCAGTATTCCTAAAGAGCAGATAAACTTCATAGCGAGAGTACCGATGCGAAACAATGAACAGAGTAAAAATATTATTTGCTCAGTACATAACAGATACCTCAAAAATGATTTCGTGGCTGCAGCAAAAAAACTTAAATCATCAATAACTGCAAGCAAGTTGGGTCTGCAGTCCGACAGTGTCATCTACGTCAATGATCATCTAACTTTTGAGAACAAAATGCTGTTGAACAAAACGAAAAAACTTGCTAAAGAACGAGGTTTTTTATACACTTGGGTAGTTGGTTGCAAAATCCTTATAAAGAAAAATACTACTTCTCCAACCCATCACATAAAAACGGATCTCGACTTAAAAAAGTTTTTAAACTAAAAATTTATTGTCAATTTTATAATATGTTTTGCTTGTATACTCGCACGCATTTCGCTAATAGGTTGAGAAACACTGGTGCCATTTTTTTGTGCGCATTTCGTTACCGCTGTCCTTTTGTTCTCTTATCGCTCGATGTTGACCAAAGCTATTTCTCTATTGTATCCTATTTGCATGAAGCTAAGGTTGAGATCGGTTTGATCTCGCTCATTTTTTCAATGTATCATAATTTATTGTTTTGCTTTAAACTGAATGTACCTCACATAACAATTTCTATTGTAGCACTAGTAAATAATCTTTCTGTTTGCAATGCCACCTATTAGTATATTTTACCAAAATGTTCGGGGATTGCGTACAAAAACATCAATGTTTTATCGTAATGTGTGTGTTAATTTCTACGATATCATTTGCTTAACTGAGACCTGGCTTATTGAGGGTATTAAGGACGGTGAACTGTTTGACGACCGTTACATAGTGTGGAGGCGCGATAGAAATTATTCTAGCACGAAACAAACTTTAGGGGGTGGTGTGCTTATTGCAGTGCGACGCGAGCTTATCAGTGATCTCCGCAGTGAGTGGTTTTCGTCTGCCGAAGACTTGTGGATTACCCTCACCCTTCATAGGAAGAGACCGCGAGTATCGTATAAAATGCATATCTGTGTAGTGTACATCTGCAATCAAAATCTTGGCTACTCCCAAGCAGGTCAGTTAACTAATTTTTCTAATAACCTAACGGATATTGTCCAGAAGCATCCTGCTGATAAATTTTTAGTTCTTGGCGACTTTAACCTTCCCAATATAAACTGGGCACCAGATGATGATGGTCAGTCTGTTTGCCCCAGTAACATCCAGGGTCATGTTCAAGTCAATTTGTTTGATAATTTTACCGTCTGCAATATCTCGCAATACAATTCACACGTAAATGTCTCTCGTGGAGAACTACAGACCCATATCAAAACTATGCATTTTCGCTAAAATCCTGGAAAAAATTATCTACAAGCAGCTTTACTCTAGTCTTAAACTTAGCATCAGTGACCGCCAACATGGTTTCCTGCGAGGTCGGTCTACAACCACTAATCTCATTTTGTGTAGTGACTACTTGACTGAATGTATGGCTAATCGCACACAAGTGGATGTAATATACACTGATTACAGTAAGTGTTTTGATCGCTTGGATCATGCTATTCTTCTGCGCAAGCTGTTGGCTATAGGTATCAGTGGAAATCTCTTCAGGTGGTTCTCATCTTATGTGGCGAACAGATGTCAAACTGTTGTTCTTAATGGATACACATCCAGAACTATGATTATCCCCTCAGGAATTCCACAGGGATCGCTATTGGGACCTTTGTTGTTCAACATCTTCATCAATGACGTCTCTTCTTGTTTCTCAAACGCAACAGTTCTTTTGTTTGCGGACGATATGAAGATTCTTAGTGATATCAGAACTTATGAAGATGCTGAGCATCTCCAACGTGATCTGGACAGATTCCAGGAGTACTGTGTGGCCAACCGCTTGGATCTAAATGTTTCAAAATGTTATACATGTACCTTCACTCGTAAACTTAAACCTATTCTTTACGATTACAAACTGGCCGACACTTCATTAGCCAGAGTTAATACGATTAGAGATTTGGGCGTCACTTTTGACTCGAAACTTCTTTTTGACACACACATCGATAATATTATTAAAAAAGCTTCTAAGGCACTAGGTTTCATCTTGAGGATATCAGCCGATTTTAAAAACATAAAAACCCTCAAAATTCTATATTGTGCTTTTGTGCGCAGTCATCTCGAGTACTGCTCTCCAGTATGGAATCCGATCTACAATACTTACGTCAATCGCATCGAAGGTATACAAAGGAAGTTCTTGAGGTACATTCAGTATAGATCCAAAACCTATTTACCTAATTATTACAGCCGCTGCAGGAAGTTTCACATTCTTCCACTAATTGAGCGGAGAAGAATTGCCGACATAGCACTCCTGTTCAGTTTGGCTAATGGTTCAACTGACTGTTCTGAACTGACGAGCAAAATTGGGCTGCGTGTTCCATCCTTCACTTTAAGGAATCATCAACCTCTGTATGTTCCCCCTGCGCGGTGCACTTATCGACAAAACTCTTACATAATAAGAGCTAGCAGGGCATACAACTCGATGTGTCAGAGTATTGATGACCTTGATTTATTCTCCACCAGTGTTCCCAAACTAAAAAAAAAATTATGTAAAAACTTCTTTGAAGATCACTGACACTTGTTCTGTTTCATCTTTCATTATCTACGAGTACTTATTTCTTACGAACTCTTGCTTGTCTACTGTTTCTTGTGCTACCCTAATATTGTCTGTGAAAACTTTTAATTGGCCTTCCTTCACTAACTGTCTACTATCTGTATCCTAGCTGTAAGTTTTCTTAAGTAATAAAATAAAATAAAATAAAATAAAACATTAGCGCTGTGATGATACTACTGCCAACTTCTTACGAATATGCTCGCGAACTTTAACTTTGAAGGTAAATCGGTTGGTTGCCATCCTGATTTCCTGGGGGAGCGCATTCCACAGAGAAATAGACTGAACGAAGAAAGAACAGTGAATGAAGTCAGTACGGTGAGTGGGACATTGAAGAAGGCGGTTATGTGATGAACGTAAATTTTTATTGTGGTTGGCGCAAGTATATTGAAAGTGAGGGACTAGATAACTAGGGGAATTGGAAGAGGTAAGAAATGAAAACAAGATAGTTAGTGCCCTTTGCTCTCTGCGTTGGCGTATGGGCAACCACTTTAAAAGCGATCGATGCGCAGAGACATGATCATATTTACGCAAATTGAAAACGAATCGAATGCAGTAATTTAAAAGACGGTCAAGTTTGTTGAGGAGATCTGCATTCAGGTCATAGTAGCACACGTCACCATAATCGATGATTGAAAAAATATGGGTCTGCACAAGCATTGCCTTCGTGTTCGATGGTAATAAATTTTTCAAACGATACAGAGCCCGCAGCGTTCCAGTGACCCTCTGACTCACACTAGCGACTTGAGTACGCCAGTTAAAGGTATTATCGATGAGCAGGCCTAGATCCTTTACATCATTGCTAAATGGAACAATAGTACCGTCGAAGAAAACAGGTGGTAAAGTTTAGTTTATCCACTTTAGCGATGCTTTGAGAACTCCCAATGACTATCGCCTGACACTTATTGGGGTTTACTGCAACACCAAATCTATCGGACCAGGTTTTTATTGCCATCAAGTCCCTGTTTAGTTTGCCAATTACGTCTGAAATTTCGTGGACACTCCCTTGACAGTACAACTGCAGGTCATCTGCATACAGATGATACGCACACTGAAGTTCGGAAGTAATGAGATTAATAAAAATAGAAAACAGAAGAGGAGAAAGAATGCCGCCTTGAGGAACGCCAGTTTCCAAATCACACCAGCGAGAGGAAGAATCCCCAACGTGTACCGCCTGCTGACGTTCCTGAAGGTAGGAGGTGAACCATTCCAGTGCATCGGGAGAGACCATCAAGTAGGACAGAATGGCTAACAGGATGTCGTGACTGACGGTATTGAAGGCGTTCGAGAAATCGACCAACACTAGTGCAGTGAGTTTGGTGTCTTCCAACCCTGCCCTTATATCACCAGTCACTTTAAGGAGGGCAGACACTGGCCTGAACCCAGATTGTAGAGGGCTAATGATATAACATTTATATACTCTAAAACTTATTTCGTATAACGTTATTGGATATAAGGTTTATTTAATTGAAAATCATTAGTTCTATCGCTTTAAATATAGAATATATAACATCTTTATAGTTAACACCCCGATTCAAAGCAATCTGACTCGGATGGATTATATTAGGTTAGAAGGCTAAGGCGGGAGCGGAGCGGAGTGCCAGGTCCCCTCTATGTTGGTGAATCATTTGAGTTAGGTTTGGTTAGGACAGTGACCATTAACGCGCGAAGGTGAATGAATGAAGCGAGCGTGCTGCGGGAGCGGCGTGACAGAAACGAATCGTTGCAAAACCGACTCCACGTAGTCTTGTCTGCCCTACCCCTAGAGTGTTATTTAAAATCGCGTAGGCACGGAGGGCCGAGGCGACCTGCGAGCTGAGGAGCAGGTGGTTTTAACACGCGAGCGTGAAACACATCTGCGACGATAAGCTTGCTTGGGACCACCGGAACCCCGCAGCGCCGGAGCCGTGACAGATACCATGCCTGCTGCATGTTTGCTGCATGCTTGCTTGCAGGCTTGCTTGCATGCTGCATGCTTGCTTGCTTGCATGTTTCTAAATAGGTTGTATGTCTTTTGAGTGGTATATCAAACGATTTTATATTCGATGTATGTTATGCTTATAAAAATTAGTTACTTTAAAATTATATTAACTGATCATTATATCAAATAAAATTATAGATTCAGTTGTTGTCTTGTAAATATTAGAGATTTTGTAATTATATCATATACTAGCATTACTTACCAATACAAAGGCATTTTCAAAATTTCGGTGGTTTTCCGGTGCCGATAATGCTAAATGAAAAGCTCAGATTACGATCATTGATCGTAACTTTACTCCGTTTTGTTGGCACGCTATGTACATACAATCGCATCATCTAGTTACGTTTATGTCTGTGGTAAGCACACTATTATTAAAGAAAATACTCTTGAAAATAAATAAAGATCATAAATTCAGTACAATTTTGCTTGCATCATCATCATCATACCAGGACCCAAAGACGACCCACTGACCGGAAGTTGTAACTCCAACCTCGCAAAATGGGGCCACCTCGACGGAACAGCAGCATGGTGTATATCCACATGTACGCCATGCTGCTGTTCCGTACCACTCAGCACCACTACTGAGTCGCAAATCATACTCCACCTAATGACCTGCCCTCTGTGCCCCAAACAGTGCAACCAGGATGATCTATGCACTGCTGCCACCGACGACACCGTCGAAGTCACTAAGTTTATAACCAAACAAATGTATTGTTTTAACTAAAATAAACTAAAACCTTGTGTGGGTCTTTCAACGGGGATAGTGATATAAATAAAAATTCTTAGTCAGGGGGAACACTCACCTACGTGTATTTTCTTATTAAATACACAGTTACATAAAAAACAATTATAGAACACAGTTTATAGAACACGGGTTCCTGGATCCCGGGTTCTGTAAGTGGCATTATGTGTTCCAGAGCCCTTCCAAGATTCCTGAAATTGAGCCACTCGATCAGGAGACTACTCGTCGCACAGAGAAGACGACTTATCGCACGGAGAAGACGACTCATCGCACGGAGAAGTCGACTTATCACTGGGACCAGGATACGACGACTGTTTCAGATGACCACGACATGCAAGCAATGAGTACTAAGGCACGCGCGAACCGCAACGCAGGGCGATTCAGGTAAACTTCTTAAGAGATAAGACGAGACGAGATGAGACGAAACAAGACAAGACACACAAACCATTAAATAGGACAAGATAAAAAACACAAAAAGAAATTTGCATTTCTGTGTTTTTTTTTTTACATTATTGAATTCAGAATTCGTTACTTTATTATCTAGAGCCCAAAAAGCCCGACCGACCGACCAACCGAAACCCAAAAACCGACACCCAAAAAGTGGAGGTTCTCATCTCATCTCATCATTCTCATCAGGTTTATATTTCTTTTCAAAGATTTGTTTTGTAATAAATCTCATTATTTATTAGTATTTTGTCGCCGTATATCTAAAAGACGACCTTCACCCTATTTTGAAGAAGTAAAGAAATACAAACGCACATATACGGTAGCTGTCCGTGTGTGAATTGTACTATATTCCAGTTGTCCGTTTCAAATGCTATTTTAAATTTAAAAAAGAGAGCATTGTTCTTGTAGCGGTTATAACATTATCGAGTTAAAAACGCTCTCCTGAAAAGTAGAGATATTAAAGATAGCCGTTGTTAGTTCTTTGCTGCCGACGTAGAATGTCACGTTGTGTGTAAAGCAACTGGGGGGTGACCATAAGCTCTAAGAGTAAGGTTACTTTGAGTGTGTGTAAGGGACAGATTTATACAAGACATATACATTTGTCCCTTACACACACTCAAAAAAAAGTTAATAATAAAAAAAAAAACAACGTATATGCGAGCTGGCTGACCAAAACCAGATGTATCCTCCGACTACACAGCATGATTTTTTTCTTGTTTACTTCTTTTTAGTTCGCTTTTTAATCAGTCGGGTTTTTTCTTTTTTTTTCTTTTTTTATTATTTACACTTAAACATATAAATGTTTTATATTTTTGAAATCACCTCTTAAAACCCTTCATTTTGATACCCCACACGATGGGTCGGGAAGAAAAAAAAAAGCCCCACAATACGGCGCCCAAAAGCCGCCAATTTTTTTATTTTCCAATTTTAATGTAGTCAGTGACACTCACAGGGTTTAGACGAATCGAATGACGTAAGAATCATCACAATCGGCCAACGCGTTTGGTCTCTAGAACGCCACATAGGAACAAACAAACATATATACATGTACATGCATAGATTGATAACACATTACCCTCCTTTGGCAGTCGGGTAAAAAGAGGTTTCTCCTTACCGTCACCAGACGGCGCTTATCCAGTTTCAATACAAATTGACGTTTACGTTAACGCAATTGAGCGTGAGTAAAAACTCGCACTAAGGCCTCTTGAGTTTATTATAAGATTGTGCTCCATTTGTTTAATTGCTGCAGGGCGTTCCAGTGCGAGGATAATCTAATAAATAAATGATGCAGGATTGGTGATACTGCATCTATCGGTTCTAATGCTACGCAGACGAAGCCGCGGGCAAAAACTAGTAAATTATAAACAAAAAATATGGGTAATTTAAAAATTTGGTTTTTATTTTCAGAGCGTTACCAGTTTCTGAGACTCCAAAGAACTCAACGAAAGTTTCGAAGAAGCATAGCAAGGGTTCGGTAAAAAGGTATTAATACTCATTTTTTCTCGCATTTACGAGTTTAACTGACTTTCTGTGAAAAATAAACACATTTTCGTGTCTTTCTTCCTTCCTTTTCTTTCGGTTTTTCTTCCTTTTTCTTTCTTTTCTTTCTTTTACTTTTTCTTTTTCCTTTTTTCTTTCTTTCATAGCAACAATCGGCAGTGACTATAGAAATGCCATACACACTATCTATCTACATATATACGGGGTGGGCAAAAAATCGTGGATCAAACAAAACAGGATGATATTTGGGGTTATTTGCAGTAGGTCCAAGAGTTTTATTCTGGAGATTATCTCAACTATCACCCTGTTTTATTTTATCCACGAATTTTTGTCCACCTTGTATATAAAAATGAATCCCTATTTCCCTTGATCACGCCATAACTTAAGAACGACTTTACCGATTATATTCACCTTTTTTGTAAGATTTCTAATACTTTGTAGAAGGTTCTTAGGGAAAGAAAAATTAAGAAAAAATAAGAAAATAAATTGGTAGGTAGGTAGGGTAGGTATGTAGGTAGGTAAGGTAGGTAGGGTGGGTATGTAGTATCCCCCCGGTGGGTGCCCGCATTGTCGAGGCGGGGGCGCTCAGTAGCCGTAACTTGGTCATCCACGGTGAAGCGAAGAGAGATCTGAGGAGGGGCCGCTTGTCAGGGCTTTTGCCGATAAGCCGACGATGTAGCGGCTAACGATGTTGTGGTAACACCTGGGCGACATCGCTACTGAGGCGGGCCGCGATATGGTATGGGACCTCCCATATTCATACGATATCGCAGCTGAGGGTTGGAGGCCGCGGTGGAAGAATATTACGGTGCGCCGCTCTCCCTACTTTCTGCGGCCCGGACGAGGTCACCATCGTCAGATAGCTGTCACGGCATACAGTGTGTTCTGGTGCGCCAGTTATGGGTTGGTTCGCGGTGACTGCTAACGCGTGCCCGTATTCCCGCCATAAGTGGTACAGGAGGACACCGTGGAGTTTTAGTGGGTCGGAGTCCCACATAACAGCATTATCTACCCGTGGCAGTGCAGTAAGCATGATAATTTCTCAAAGCAAAAAAAAATTGATAGGTAGGTAGGATAGGTAGGTAAAGTGGGTGAGGTAGGTAGATAAAAAAATAAATAATATCTAAGGATTGTTTTTATTCCAAGACTTTATTACTTTTCTGTCATATATATGTTCGGTAACTAAACTTCAATTTTTCAAGCACTCCCTAGCGTATGTTTCATCTGAAACTTGGCGTAATTGTTTAACTTTAGAATTATTCAAACAATTTTTTTTTTTTTTTTTTTTTTTTATAATTTTTAGGCTCGCGTTTGACCACTATCTCACCTGATGTTAAGCGATGATGTGGTCTACGGTGAAGCACGCTTGCCTAGAAGGAACCTATTCACTCTTGACTTAAAGACCCCAAGGTTGTAGCTATCAGGGAACAAAGACCCCGGAAGGGAGTTCCACTCCTTAGCTGTGCGCACAATGAAAGTGTTAGCAAAACGCTTTGTGCGTATGGGAGGGATGTCCACCATGTACCGATGGCGCATGGCCGTACGTCTTGTAGTCCGATGATGGAAAGGGCTAGGCGGAATCAAATTGTGCAGTTCCGTCGCACACTCTCCGAAGTGTAACCGATAAAAAACCGACAGGCTGGCAACTCGGCGACGATGTTCGAGGCTCTGGAGCTTTGAGGCGACCAGTGCATCGTTGCCAATAAGCCTTTTGGCCCGTCTGTCAATCGACTCAAGTGCATCAAGCTGGTATTTGGCAGATCCATCCCAGAGGTGAGAGCAGTACTCCATGCAAGATCGAACTTGCGCTTGATACAACTTAAGCAGCTGTTCCGGCGTGAAGTATCGTCTCACCTTCGCAAGGATCCCCAACTTTTTGGCAGCCAGTTGAGCCTTTGCCTCAATGTATGGGCCAAAATTAAGTGTCGATGTCAACGTTACGCCAAGAAGCTCAAGATGGTCCGTTAACGGTATGGTTACACCTCGGAAAGAAGGAGCCGGGTGAAATTGGCTCTTTTTCGCGGAGAAGAGACACGCCTGTGTTTTTGCGGCATTGAACTTGACCAGATTGGCATCGCCCCATTCGGAGACTGCCTCCAAGGACAAGTTCAAGCGTTCAACCATGGCCTCCCGGAGAGACCGAACCTGAGGCCCAGTAGCCCGCGCGTCGGACACGTATCTCTCAGCAACAGTGCTGTCGTCTGCGTACCCAAAGGTTCCGGGTTTTAGCAGATCATTAATGGTACTATCATTGAGCTGATATTATGATGGAGCCGGAAGTTAGCCACAGCAACTCCTCAACCTATTGTTAAGGGTTTACCATAAGCATATACTTACATTGTTTGTCGTTTTGTGACAATTAAACACATTTTCTTTCTTTCTTCCTTTCTTTCTTTCTTTCCTTCTTTCTTTCTTTCCTTCTTTATTTCTTTCTTTCTTTTCTTCTTTCCTTCTTTCTTTTTTTTATTACTGATAGGCTCGCGCTTGACCACTATCTCACCTGATGGTAAGCGATGATGTGGTCGACGATGTAGCACGCTTACCTAGAAGAAACCTATTCACAATTGACTTAAAGACTTTCTTTCTTTCTTTTCTTCTTTCTTTCTTTCCTTCTTTCTTTCTTTCTTTGTTTCTTAACCAGACAAGATAGCACCATCGTGTTTGGGCTCATTGGATATGTATTGAAAAATTATTAAACATTTCGCTTTTAATTAATACATTTAAAGCTTCTTTTAAAAAGATTTTTACTTTTATTATTTATCAGGTCGTTAACGGCTTCTGAGGCTCCAAAGACATCAACGAAAGGTTCGAAGAAGCATAGCAAGGGTCCGATAAAAAGATATTTTTACAATGTACAGCAGCATTTTTGAGAATAAACCTGACCTACTGTGACAAACAAACACGTTTCTTTAAAAAATAAAGCTTAATTTCAAATAAGCGGCACTATTGTACGTCAATAATTTTTAATTTCAAAGTAACAATAATTAACACTGCATTTGGCAAAGTAGCTTGTTACGGAGAAGAACGGACAAGAAACTCCAAACATAGTCTTTTAAAAAAATTGTTTTACAACGTTTACATACTTCTATTAATTCATATACGTGAGGACGATGCATCTAGACTAACACTACTATACCACGTATAGGTATAAAGTATTACAAGCACTAACAGGTAGATTCATTCATTTTATAAATAAGAACATGGTTCTCACATACTTACAAATATTGCAAACATAGATAAATTACCTAATTCAACAGGGTTCGCTCTATCTGGCAGAATCTTGATGCTCCGAAATTTATTTGGCATAACACACTTTTGATAAACTTCTTTAAACGAATATTTATAAGACATATTTTTTATATAATTATTGTTTGGCCGAACGTTTAGTATGTCCGAATTTAAAATGGCTTACTTTTAGATGGCAGAGTTTTTGGAAAAGTAGAAAGTATTACGTGATAATAGTAATATAGAGACAGAAGTCTTTTATTCACGTTTAAAAATAGAAAGTGAATAACAGCCATGGTTTTTAAGATGCAGGTAACCTAAGTTTAAGAGGCAGGGTTCACTAATTGCGTACAGATCTTCTTCATCCAATGCTGTCTCAGTCTCTTCTACCAACCAGTTGTATTTTTTTATTTGTAGTTATTGAAATGATAAATCTAATTATTATATCTGTAAATTTTTGGTACATTGTTTTTTTATTTTTTTTTGTTTTGATTTACTATGGCATTAATGACATTAATGTGAGTCACGGGAATGTCGAAAAACATTTAAAATTATTGTATACAGACCGAGTTATTTAAGTAGGCCAAATCCGAAACAATGTGGCAAAGCTGAACACTGAAAGGAGTCTCGGGGCCGTTTTGATGAAAACTAAAACTGTATTATGGGATTTTTGGAAACTTAGGCAGGAATCGAAGCTATTGATTTTGAAAAACATAAACACGCTGATTATCGCGTAGTGTCGCTAATAATGATCAAAATCTGGAAAGCTATGACACACAGCTCATTTTTAACAAAAAGTACAGACGAAAAATAAAGTCCTCTGAAACCGTTTGATTATTATTTTTATTGAAACGATTAGTAAATTTTTTCTCTATAGATTTTAAATAAAATAAATATATGCAATGAAAGGTCACATTATTCTCTTTAGGTTAAAAAATCAAACCGACAGAAATATAACTTATTAACAAAAAAAACAAACTTACTTCCAAAAGCCAGTCCCAATTTTTTATTAAAAAGTTTTTTATTTTGCATTTATTAGTTTTGGTACCTCAAATTGCCATGAAAATTATTTATAGCCGTAGTACATCTCATGACGATTCAAGTAAGCCCAAACACGACTGGGATAAATTGTTTTATTTCAGAGTTCCAGTGTGTGCAGCTTCAATTTATTGATACTCGTAAAGATGTCACATTTATTTAAATTCTTTATAACTTCTTCAACTTTATGTAAGCAAACGGCTAATCGACTCTTCACGTGACCAGAGGGCTGGGCTTTTCCTTGGCCAGAGAATCAGCATTGCCATCCAACGTGGCAATGCTGCCAGCGTTCTGGGCACTTTTCACGTTGACAGCGATGTGGACGAATTTTTTGACGCCCTATGACCCCTGCCCTTTTATACGCGTTCGTAGTTTTATTTTATTTTTATTTAACTGTATATATAGGTGGTTATTGTTATTTAAGTATTTAATAGCATGTAAATTTTAATTGAAATAAACTCACTTCGGGTAACTTATTATATGTTTTTTATGGACATGACAAAGGTACTATTGTCCCGCCCGTTTCGTCTGGATTAAAACACGTTGCGTATGCATCGTGAGCACGGGGCACAAAACTATGACGGTTTCCTCACGATCTGGTTGTTTGCTCCATGATCGTGAGGGAACCGTCATATCCAAGAACCGTAAAGTCGAAGACATATGACATTCACCAAAAGGCACTGGGCCCGCGTGGTGGATTAAGGCCCAATCCATCTGTCACAGAGAGGGCGCCTGTTTCCCAGCAGTGCGACATTAAATGGCTGATGATGATGGCATATGCAACGACCTTTAGCTTCTGCATGCTCACGTCATTAACATGCTATTGTGACGTGTGCCGGAATGCATCGCGAGTCTGTCACACAAAAATACAGTTATTTCAAAGAAGTTTTCACTTCTGTCGGTCATCATCATCTAATAATAATAAATAATAATAAAATAATAAAATAATCTGCCTAGCCTTTTTCCCAATTATTTTTGGGGTTGGCACTGACACTGGCACTACACTGAAACACTGGTACTCAGCTGAATCCGGTTAGACTGGACTAATCGGATTCAGCTGAGTTCCAGTGTTTTACATGGAGCGACAGCCTATCTGACCTCCACAATCCAGTAATTAGGTAACACGATACCCTTTGGCAAGACTGGTGTCAGTTCTGACTACCCATAACGACTTTCAAAGATCTTCAAATGACAGCTGGGATCAACGGCTTAACGTGCTTTCCGAGGCACAGAGGAAACTCGGTATGTTGAAATGGTCACCCATCCACGGACCGACCTCGTCAAGCGTTGCTTAACCTTGAAGATCGACACGTGCGGCTGTTATTATTTAGCCACGAGCTCCTCTTTTTCACTTCTGTCAGTATTTATTTAAAAAAAGGCTATCATGGGGTGATTTCCTTTTTTAACCGACATCCCAAAAAAGAGCAGGTTCTCAATTCGGATGTTTATACACATTATTATTTTTTTTTTTTTTTGTTTGTTCGTGCATAACTCCGTCATATATAAATCGATTTCAAAATTATTATTTTTTTTTCGAAAGAAATTTATTCCAAAATGGTTCCATTAGAATTTGGTAAAAATCTGATGAAGCACTTTGGAGATATCTCTCGGGATTGCTGCAAACGCAAGTCTGTTTATTGTTTACACCATTTCATAACACCACGCCAGTATGCTCTAAACGGGTACACAGATGTGTACAGTTCAACCTGGTACATTCTCATTCCATCGGTAATGTTATTCGGGTAATCTATTCTGGCATCACTGTAATGAATGTGACATTATAGGTACCTTACTATAGAACTTGTCCATTGTATATCAAAAAAAAGTGAAAAACAAAAATCGTTTTTACAAAAATAAAAAATATAACCGACTTCCAAATAAAAACACTACAAAGTGAAAAACTAACTTCAATTTCGGAAGTCGGTGTCAAAAAACAAAGAAACGAAAACAGGGACACCGACTGTATTCGGTTGTATTTTATGTTAGAAAAGATTTTTTTAAATAATTTCTTAACTTAAACTAGTACCTACGAGTATCTTATTGTATTTTTTTCAGTTCCAGTCCTTCCGAGGCGACGACAAAACGCAAGGGACGGACCGTATTTGTTAGTTTTGCAGATCAATAAATCCATTTGCAAGCATTATTTACTAGATTTTTATTTGATATCCGCTATAAGAGAGCCGGTATACGAAAAAAATATTTTACAATTAAATGTTATATGTATACATACTATCAAATTAAACGAAATACTTATTATACAAACACAAAGATATTTTATTACAAGTAGGCCATCAAGCGGCACTTTTGAACGTTACATCAAAAAAAAATATGTGTGTGTGTACCAGAGTACACAGGTAAGAAGTGAAACTTCTTTACGACATATCACTTTTCTACTATTTGCAACTTCACGAAAATGGGGTAGATAAGGCTTAAGCCTTAAGAAAAACAATTTTGTCCGTATTAAATTAAAGCTATTTTATTATTATAGACATGCATACAATTAATGAGTAATTTATATTTATAAATTAATTAATTTATAAATATTAAAATCATGCTCATACGTGTTGAATTTATAAAACGAAATATATAATCACTCACTTTTCTTGTAAATTCACTTAAATTTGAATAAGTCTTTTTACTAAACTTTGATAAAAAAGCAACATGGCGCGTAACCGAAAAACGTGACGATAGAGTCCGTCCAACGAAAGAAGTCCCGTAGACGCGGCGCTAGTTTCTATGCGACTGTACGCTGTCCTCTAACAAATCTTGTTAGTTCCATGTATTTCCGCGGGACTTTTTTCGTTGGACGGACTCTACGTACAAAATTTTCTCCTATACGTCGATAAAGAAGTTTCACTTCAAAAATATTTTATGTAACGTTAAAAGCTACTTGCATCGGCAATTAGCTTGTTGAGAAGAATGCACAAGAATTTTGAATTTTACATTAATAAATTCATATATGTGAGGACAATGCACCAAGAATAACACTACACACAATACTACGTACAGGCATAAAGTATTAAAAGTACTCACACATGTACTGTACAGTTATATAATATATACTAGAAAAACATTAACATCCGAAGCAGTTAAATTATGACCAATTCCAACTGACGGCGTCCATTCACATGCTGGGTGTCAGACACCCAGCGCTGATTTTCGGTTGGCACCCCGCTAGTGAAACACGGACGTGGATAAATAAAATTAATACTTAAAATAATAATGTCATAAAATAGATAATATAAAGTAATGTAATAAATATTTAATGTAATATAATATAAAGTGCTACAATTTGATGGTTAAAGTTGTCCACAGATTAATGATATGAAATTGTCTCAAAAAACCCTAAATGACAGTGTGGCCACGGTAAAGAGTGGCATAGACGCAACCGGCCTATCACATCCAGCCAATCTCTTCCCGACTCATTACCTAGAAATAGGCACAATAGTTGATGGATTAAACCAAATTTTAAATTAATGTGGAAATGATTGATATTAAATAATAAATATTGGATTAAATTAAAATAAGATAGACGATTTGTCAATATTATTGACATTACATTTTATTTGTGAAGTCAGAATGAATGCCTTATGTTTTGTCTTAAAAGTTATTATATTCCTAGGACTAGCAATGAGCCAAGCATTTTTATCAGTGATGTAATCCCCCAACTTATAATATGGCATATTATAAGTTGGGGGATAAGTTGGGGGCCTGCATAGTGTGCGTTTTATACAAGTTTTAAACTCCGTCTCATTAAGTTCAAGAATGTGGGGAGGAATTTTATTGTAACATTTTGTACAGTACCCCATGAAAGATGAGGCTACTTTAGCCAGACTGAAACCTGGTTGAACTAATTGGTCCCTATTTCTAGTAACGTAATTATGTCTGTCACCGTTTTTACTAAAAAGATGTAAATTTTTTCTCACGTACATGATGTTTTCATAAATATATTGACAAGGAACCGTCATGATGTTAATGTCCTTAAACAGTTCCCTTAGAGAATCGCACCGGCGAAGATTATATATCGCTCTGATGGCTCGTTTTTGCAGAATAAAAATTGTTTCAATGTCTGCAGCCCTTCCCCATAGTAAGATACCGTAAGACATTATACTATGAAAATAACTAAAATAGACTAGTTTCGCGGTATCTATATCAGTTAACTAAACTAATATTTAACCAAACTTAACGCTGATTGACCTAGCCCGTAATGCTCAAGTTTCAGAAGTAATGTTTCATGATTAACGGAATCAAACGCCTTCGATAGGTCGCAGAAGATACCTATGGCATCCTGCGACTCTTCCCACGCATTAAAGATGAGTTATAATAGGGTGACACCAGCGTCAGTTGTACAACGTCCTCTGGTGAAACCATACTGTTTATCATGCAAGATGTTATTCGTATTAAAATGAATGAGCATTTGATTTAGCATTATCTTGTCAAATACCTTGCTGAAAACCGGCAACACGGACTGGTCTATAATTATTTGTGTCTAACCTGTCCCCGGATTTAAAAAGTGGTATAACCTTACTTTATTTCATTAGATCCGAAAAGACTCCTTGATCTACACACAAATTGAAAATCAAAGCCAAATACGGCGCTATAGTCTGAATAATGGAGGTACAAGCTTTGATGGACATTCCCTACAGATCTTCAGTCGATTTGATCTTGATTTGCTTAAAAGCTTTCATTACTGTTACGGGGTTTATATGTAAAAAGTTAAATATATTCGGACAGGCTGAAACGTTCGCGTTTAATAATTCAAAAGCAAGCGAGGGCGAAGAATTTAAGGTTTCAGTTGTTTTAATTGGGATGTTGGTAAAGAAATTTACAAATTCTTGCACAACTTTTTTGTTTTCTTTAAAGTCCGTATGTGGTCTCAAGCGGTCGGTCTTGAATTTATTTTCTGCTAATTTAACCTTATTGCTAATGTACAAGGCCTTAGCTGCCTTGCATGTATTTAAAAAAAATCTTGAGTAAGTAGCAACATACTTATTAAACGTTTCAGTGTTAATACAAGGCCATACAGCTCGTAAAGTCTTTCCCTACTTTTTATAAGTCCTGTAGTCGCCCAGTCACTGAATAAAAACTTAGTTTTCGTCTAAAAAGTGTTATTGAACTCTTTTTGAACCACTGAGAACTTCATCATACAAAATATTACCATCATTCACTGTGAGGTCCTGATCGCTTAACTTACTGATTAAAGTGGTGTTAAATTTATTTAATTTAATTGATATTATTGGTCTGGATTGAATCTGCACTTGTTTTATTAGCATAATGAAGTCAAAGGCCACCAGTAGCCCACTATTATCCGAAGGCAGATAATTTATAATGGCCTTGTCCAAGTAGTTGCAGCAACAAAAAACATTATCAATACATGTAGCAGAGGTCAGTGTAGTTCGGGTTGGTTCCATAAACACATATGACAAATAAAATGATTTAAAGAGATTTAATAACCTACTGCTCTCTGAATTATCAAATCAAAGAAAATTACTAGTTTATTACCCGTTGCAAGTTTTGCCAAAACATCTTCTATCACTGACTCGAATATAGAGTAGTTTTTGTAATTAGGGGGTATGTAGACGCACACTATGACATGCTTATCCAGCTCAACACAGGACAGTTCAAAAATATGTTCAACTGATAGGTCTACTATATCTTTACGAGGTTTTGATTTAATACCATTTTTAATTTATATAAGAAAACCCCAAATATTTCTGTTAAAACAACTGCCCACAGTATAATTTTCATAATTTATTAGCATTGCATAATCTTTCAGCCAATGCTCAGTGAAACAAACAATTTCAGACATTGTTTTTTTCAAAAAACAATTCGATTTCCAATTCCTTCGAAGAAAAACCCTGAATAATCTGGTGGAATAATTTCAGAGAATTCTGCTCAGACCTTTTTTTGAAATTAATTTTTTGTGAGCAAGAAGGTACCTTTTTGATGGTGGATATACTCGTAACTATTCCGTTACTTTTACCCTTCCTTGTCCTATCAACTAGTTTAAAGAATAAAAAAATAATAGCATTTTTGCTAACGTTACTCAATGTATTGGCCACCTTTAAATTAGTACTATTACTATCAATAATAATTGGTTACTTCGACATGCTACTTATGTCTGAGTTTATTGTATAAGATGATAGCCGGCATTTATACCTGGCAACTCGATAGTTGCGCAGCACCCTTTTTTTTAATTCCTTGGTATATTCTGCTCGATTTTCATAAATAACAAATCAAGGAAGCTGATCGAAAACATTTATTTTTATTATTTAACATCATCGGTGTGCGATTTAGCTGGACAAGATTTTGCGATATATCATTGTATATATTATCTACCTTATAATCCTTATCATCATAAAATAACATATGGAGATATATATGTTAACTCAAGAATCCAGAAGACTGCTTCTCGGAACAATGTTTCTACATGGTATTGTGCATAACAAATATGATTGTTCAGACTTCTATGCCATACCAATAACATAAAGAGGAATGATATTTTCGTTTGTTTGTTTGTACCGAATAGGCTCCAAAACTACATGACCGATTTAAAAAATTCTTTCACTTATGGAAAGTTACATTATTCCCAAGTAACATAGGCTATAATTTATTCTCAAAAAAATTAGAAATCTTTATGAAAATTGCAATAATGTAACCCAAAGTAGCAAAATCTTGCCTATAAAATTCATTATTTGGCGTGCGCTGAGAAAACTATTGATGATACATAAAAATTATGTAGTACACGATTAAAGTACTCATTATTACCTACAAAAAAAATTACAAGAGAATATATCTAACTATCATAGTTAAGTCACAATAGCAGCTTTTGTGTTCTAAAATTTAATTAGATCGCCAGTTGAAACAAAAGTGGTTACATTCGTATTGTAGTATTTATACTTATTCAAATAAATAGGTTAACAAAGATAGGGTATATATGGTAGGTGGGTAGGAGGTATAGGGTAGGTGGGTAGGCAGGTTGGGTAGGGTATGTAGGATAGGGTAGCGTAGGTAGGGTAGATAAGTAGGTGTGTAGGGTAGGTAAGTGGATAGATAGCCAGTTGACGGGAGCGATGCCGCGGGGATCAGCTAGTAATAAATAAAATTTGTTACTTCGTTCCGAGGACAGTAGTGCGTACTGTAGACAAGCGCGTTCTATTATTATATCAGGCGCGTCTGTAATTCCAATGCTGGCTTTCGCACTCCTCTGCGCCATCTTGTGGATTCCTACAATACTAGATATGAAAACATTGATATTTTTTTTATATAACAGCAAATTACGTTTATCACAGCTGGGGGATTGGAAAGAAACCCGAAATGATTCTAAACTTTTAATTATTAAAGTTAATTACAATTAATTATCCTAAAACTGACCATTCCAAGTCGAGGTTGGAACATGGAATGGTTACAACTACTAACTGCAACTAGCTAACCTACAGATGTCCATTCCAAGCCGATATTAGGACATGGAATGGTTACAATAATTAAATAGACTAACTACAACTAACTAGCCTACGAGAATCCATCCTACTCGATGTAGGAATATGGAATGCCTCCTTCTTACGAGAAATGCTGTTAAATATTAGTTCGGCATTGGTCGATTCCTTGACGTCATGGCAGCATCGGTTTCGAAGTAATTGCACCGTCAGTAACTTCCTATATTGATGCTACGTACGTTTCTGTGTCAGCGAATGTCTAGCTACGTGCGTTGGCTTCACGGTAACTGCACTGTCAGCAAGGTCTAAGAATACTTAGTGTCCGCAATGTCAGATTCCTAGGCATACGTAACAAGCACATCAATTTAGGAAATCTGTAGTCGAATCTATCATAGCTATATAAATTACTACCTTCTGCCCGCGGCTTCGCCCGCGTTCAAAGTTCATAAATAAAATGCTCCGATCGCCACCAAACTTTACAGGATTATTCACGGTAACTGCACTGTCAGCAAGGTCTAAGAATACTTAGTGTCCGCAATGTCAGCAGATTTCTAGGCATACATAACAAGCACATCAATTTAGGAAATCTGTAGTCGAATCTATCATAGCTATTTAAATTACTACCTTCTGCCCGCGGCTTCGCCCGCGTTCAAAGTTCATAAATAAAATGCTCCGATCACCACCAAACTTTACAGGATTATTTATTTATTTGGCCAACCAACAATTGTACATACTGATACATATAATTTCAAATTTAATTTTAATGTCTAAGGTTAGTATTACAATTTCTTAAAGGTTAGCACCGCATGCCCCATAAAATAATAGTTACAAATCAAATTAAATTAAAATCCAAAGGAAAACATATGTCAACTCGATAACAAAATCAAAAATATAAATCAATAAAATCAAAATTATAATTAATATAGAAAATAAAATTAAATTAAAATCAAAAAATATAAATCAATAAAATTAAGATTACAATTAAAATGGAAAATAAAATTAAAAATACAATTAAAATAGAAAATTGAAAGTTAAATTAAATTACAATAAAATTAACTGCCAAAACAACACAAAAACAAAATACATAATAAAATAACATAAAATCTAATTTACACGAAACAACAGGAAACAGAGATACGAATAATTACAATATTAAACAGCATTAAAAGTTATTCTGTGGAACCTGCCAAACGAGTCAAAATGCACGTCGACAAGATCGCTGTAGCCATTCAACTGTTTACTGAGTCGAGGGACAACAGAACTTGTGCCGAGTACTGTTCTACGCGGTGGGGGGTACAAAGGTGTGGTGGGGGTACGAGGGAGTCCAGCAGGAGCACGGAACTGAAACTTGCTTAGCAACTGAGGACAGTCAGTTTGGCACCGGAGTATTTTATATTGGAATATGGAGTCAGCAATTCTTCGGCGTTTCTCCAGTGAAATCATTTTAAAATGTGATACTCTGGCTCCATACGACCGTTTCCTCCTGGAGATTCCGCTGGCATAAGCTAGATGCCATACGAATCTCTTCTGTATCCGCTCTAATCTCAGGTTGTGAGTAGCATAGTGAGGTCTCCAGACAATGCTGCAGTGTTCCAAAATACTTCGAACAATACTGTTGTACAGCAAAATCTTGGTCCCACTACGCTTGAAACCGGAAACATTCCTAACAACGAAACCCAGCATTCTAGACGCCCTCTTAATAACATCTTCGATATCAGGTACGAATGTCAGTTCTCTATCAAAAATAACACCCAAGTCCCTGATCTGATTCACCTCTTGGATTACATTAGAGCCCACATGATATACACTAGCCGTTATTTATTTTTTCCGGGTGTACTTCACATGGTAACATTTTTTGACGTTCAATGTCATTTCGTTCTCGCTACACCATTGACGTAACGAGTCGATATCGCTCTGCAGTAGTTCAGCATCATCGCAAGACTCAACTATCCTGGCGAATTTGAGGTCGTCTGCGTACATATAGCATTCTGAGAATTTGAGGCAGTGTGGGATGTCGTTAACGAATATATTAAAAAGAATCGGACCTATATGCGAGCCTTGAGGCACTCCCGAGGTCCCGAGGTCCGAGGTCCTATAAGTTTCAGACTGGAAACCATTGACCGCGACATAGAAGAATCGATTATCTAGATATGATTTTAACCAGGTATAGAGTGAGCCAGTAATTCCGTACGCAGAGAGCTTTGACAGAAGTATATGGTGAGTAACGCGATCAAAGGCTTTACTGAAGTCTGTGTAAATTACGTCGACCTGCTTGCCGCAGTCAATGGAATCCGTTACATTTCTGAGAAAGTCGCCAAGTTTGTGCTAGTTGACCTAGAAGCTACGAAGCCATGTTGGGAGTCACTCAAATAGAGTTTAAAGTGTGACTGGAGATAGGGACAAATTAGGGTCTCGAAAATCTTAGCGAAAGTTGATAAAATAGAGATGGGCCTGTAATTCCCGATATTATCCTTCTCATCACTTTTATAAATCGGCACAACTTTTGCCTTTTTCCAGTAGTCTGGAAATACACCTGAGCTGAGAGACTTATTAAAAATCGTTACTAATGGGGAAACCAAATGGGTAGCGCATTTGGAAACAAAAATTGGCGGAATACCATCATGCCCAGCGCCTTTACGAATATCCAATCCCTTAAGTTTGTTGAGTACGCTATCGTGATCAATCATAGGTGCCGTTAGTGGTAGGCTATTATTGTTCATATTATAAAGAAAATCAGAGACTGGTTAGCTTTGGGTCACTTTTGTATTGCCAAAAGCCGATGAAAAATGTGAAGCAAACATTTCACAAATTTTTAAACCGTCTGATGTTGCCGTGGTTCCGTTAGTTATTGTGGCGGGGAAAGTACTAGAGCCTCCTCTTTTAGCTTTTACGTAAGACCAGAAGCGATTTGGATTTTTAGGGATTTCATCTTCCACAGCTTTAATATAATTATTATATGAGCTGGTTGCTAATTTAGAACATCTTTGGCCCAACAATTTGAGTTCAATTTCGTCCATGGGATTTTTATAAATTTTACCCAAGGAGGGTATTTTTTTTTACATTTCGCAGTGGGCTGGGAAGGTACATGCATTTGTATGATATTCCGAATTGTTTCGTAAAAGACTTGGAGCATATCATTGACATCAATAGAATCCTCAAACGCAATATCCCAGTCCACCCTACCAAGATCAACGCAAATTTCTGCGTAATCAAGTTTAATAAAATTAGGCCTTATATTCTGTGAGTTGTATGGAAGCCAGGTTTCCTTACTCGCTCTTAGCAGGTTTTCGATTGGGGGGTGTAGGACATCAATAGCGCTGAGGGGGTTTAGAGCTGCAGTTACGCTACTAGAAGGTAAGTTCGTCAAAACAAGATCTAATATTCGCCCAGACACATTCACAATGTCATTAAGTTGCGCTAATTTGTGCATGTGCGTAAAATCTATCAGTACATTACTAAAGCCAGGAGGAGCATAGTTGATTACTGAGTCATTTAACAAGTTCCACTTGATGTTACCTAAATTGAAATGGGTGCTAATTAAACAGGCTTCTTTTTAATATCATTATTCGCCTCCAAAAATGTATGTTGCCTTCTAAATTACTAAGTCAGCCACAATTAACGAGCATCTAAATAATACTATGTTAGCCACTAGTTATCTTCTATGTAAACCACTCTAAATACAACTCAGCATGATGGTTATTTTTTAGCATCAAAATTTTTAACATGCATTCTAACAGTAAATTTCTAAAATACTATTAAATGACATCAAAAAATATATTTATTTAGCTTCTAATTTTTTAACTCAGTACGTTTAAAATGTAACTCATGCCATATTAATTGATCGTAAAAAAATTGCAAAAACATTTCATCAAATAGTATATTGGCCACTAATATTACCAGAAGCTATTGAGGAGAGACAAAATAAAAGACTATATTTTTTGGTTTTAATATAGAATAGGTGCAAGTTGGATTAGTATTTATGCGACAGAGTCGACGGAGCCCCGCTGCGCGGGGCTCCTATTTCTGTATGCAGGGTTTAAAGTAACCTAACACGAAGGAGATGACGGGAGCTGAGTTCGCTCGCTTTGCTCGCTCACTTCAGCTCCCGTCATCTCCTTCGAACCTAACCTGTCCGTGTCGGGGTGCCCTAAGCTCCCGAGCTCGCTACGCTCGCTCTTGGACTTATTCATTGACCGTCATTTATTATTTTAAATATAATATATTATTTAAAATTCCTCGTCAGAACAGTACAGTGGTACTTCATTTTCACTTTTAAACGTCATAACTAATTATTACTCATCGAAAACTTTAATTTAATTACAGCGAAAACAATTGCAATACGAACGCACGAACGACAATAAACAATTACATGTGATCAACTCAACTCGTCGTCACATGAATCGAATGGCGCTCTCTGATTGGTGCAAATGGCCGGTCGCTGTCGTCTCGCGTACTCGCGCCAAATCATGCAGTGGCTATTTTCACGATAAAAGAATATGATGTATTGTTTTACATGCTAAGTTATAATAAATTATGCTTTCTTTCTTTCTTCGATAGAAGCTTGAATTATATTTTTTTGAGGATATTGCGTTGAAGCTGTAAAACGTAAAATGGTGACAAGATATAAAATCCGTGGCCGAGTTAGTAAATTACGTGGCAATGTATAATAAGAAGGACAAGTCACAATAATTGATGATCTTTACTTGACGCTTTCTGTAGAATATTTAGTTGGCGTTGCAAAAAAGACGAATTAGTTTATTAGAGGCTATGTCATTTTCCCGTTGCTTAGTTATAAAATTAGAAGTTTAATCACGTGTCCAATAAATAATTTTGTGGCTAGACTTATTATTTCCCAATTGAAATCACCGACAATACAGGCGTGCAAGCCCGTCCGTTCAAACATCAAATTACAGCAATCCAAAAAATGGTCTAAGGTACTACGTATAACAGGGGGTGGTAAATATACTGCACACAGAGCTATTTGACGAATAGATTTCATAAACGGAACCTCGATAACAACCCAAAGATCCTCACATTGGCTTTCCCATTGAACCATACTTTTCGAACTAATTTTTTTAAACAGTTTTTACTACCGTCTCTATCCCTTCTGTATACTATATATCTATCGTCAAAAAGCTCCGAACTCAAGACACTACTATTCAACCATGTTTCAGTCAATATTACAATATCGTAGCTTTCCAAAGACAAATGACGACAAAAGTTATGGGTCTTTGTGCGTAGACCTCTTGTGTTTTGGTAATAAATATTAATCTCCGCGAATTTTAACAAAAACAAAATGCCAATGCTGCGATGCACATGTGTACGAAAAAAAAAAAGAAACTAAGAAAGCTTATTTAAAGTGTCCATGTTTCATTATCTGCTGGGTAATGCTAAAGATTCTCTGAAAATTTCATTATACATACATACATACTTTCTCTTACTTTCTTTATAATATACACATAGTAATTAATCTATCTGTACATTATATAAGAGAAACAAAAAAAAAATTTTGCTAATCCATCTAAATATATATCTTACATTAAAAAAAAAAGCAACCTTTTTACGTAACTATTCTTCTCGGCAAACCCTTTCATTTGATACCCATATCATGGCAGTGAACAAAATATAACAAGTTCGCCATCATGGGCCGTCCGCCACATTGGATTTAGAATGACGTCACTTATCTAGCCAAGCGTTGTGTCATCCAAACTAAACGTGTATGCAAAATTTCATCTTAATCGGTGTAGGCTTTAAAATTCAGTTGCAAGATTTGACCCGAACACACTTACATACATACATACATTTCAAGTTAAATAAAAGCTGATAATAAAAATAGAAACAATCGAATTGAGAACCTCCTCCTTTTTGGGAAGTCGGTTAAAAATAACAGAAATTTAATAATTACCTACGCAGTTATGTTATTGAAAACACACAAAAAAAATATCGATTTATTTAATTGTAATAAGCTGTGACCCAACTGTATCACGTTTTTCAGTACCTATGACGCTTACAATTTTAAATAAAAAAAACAAAAGAATTTTTAAATCAATAATGCTAAAACTATGTACCCAAGCTTGAGTCTTTGTTATTATAATATTAATTGGATAACACTAAAATAAAGAAAACATATGTCGTATTGAATTAAATTACGTCAGACGGACACGTGACTTTAATTCCGGTCAAGAGTTTTGCACGGTGGTAGGGTACTTTGTAGTACCCGCCTGGCTGGCAACCACCCTCAAGTTGAAAATCTGTCGCCAAGCACCTTCCGGTGTGTTCCGACAGCAGCACTTGAGAGCCAGTTCCCTTCTAGGCTTTGTGTGCTTACCACCATCGGCCACATCATCACTGACCACGGTGAGATTGTGGTCAAACACAGGCCTATACATAGTAAAAATAAAAAAAAAAGAGCGAGTTGTAACGTAGGATCGAAAGTTCCATTTTGAGTTCGTATACCAGGGTCGATAATTTTAGAAACCAAAAAAAAAATAGTAGGATGAAACCCATTGGAAAAAGAAGATAAGATAACACAAATGAAAGGAAAATAATTTACGGGCGATCTGAGGTTGGAATAGTATATTTTTTACACCATCAGAAAGTAGAGATTTTAACGAACAAAAAGCCCACCGACTTTTTAAAAAAAGCGGATATTTCGACGTGAGAATTTTCGATCGAAAATTAGGGTGCTTTTTTCTATATTAAGTCAAAATAAGGTAAAAAATAAATATTTTAAATCACAAAAATTACAGTGTGTTTGTGACATAAAAAGGTAAATTTTCACCAAATTTCGATTTTTTTTTTTCAATACTTGGTTATTTGAATTTTCACATAAATTTTGAGGTTATGTGAAAAAAGTGTAAATTCAAAAGTTGTAGATCTTTTTATTAACTACAACTTTGTCATTTATTTTTTTTCAATAGGACTTGTAGTTTTGCCGGAAATTGAGATAAATCAGAAAAGATTATCGGAGGAGTAGGAAAAGAAACCTAATTTCCACTTCCCTTCATATCAAGCAGTCAGGACAACAGGCCAACAGGCACAAAGGGTCGTTTATAACTGGGATTAGCCCACGGATAAAAATTAATCATTAATATTAATGGGTCCTAACATTGTGAGCTGTGTTAAATTTGATTCCAATAATAGGTATGGCAAAAACGCGCACGGTTGACTAGGATGACTCTTATTGGAGAAAGAACTGCCCGACCTGACAACCCAGTACAGATTGTCCTGGCGCCAAAAAAATAGGAGAGCACTTTTGGGTGGGGACCCAAAAGTGGTATATATGTCATGGAAAAAGTGATTAATCAGGGCAGTATGTAGAATGTAATTTGAAGCGGATAGAATCAAGGCGGGCACCATGGAGGCAGGTCAAAGTCGCCTTTATATCGAACGCGAACGCGGGTAGACCGACTTACAAAGAAGCTAAAACTTACAGGCCCATGGGTCCATCATCATTTCTCTTTAAAGCTCTGGAGAAACTGGTAGACAGGTACCTAAGAGAGGGACCACTTAAAGTATTCCCTCTGCATAAACTATAGTGCCTAGGCCTACAGCCCTGGAAAATCTACGGAAACCGCATTGCACTATGTTGCGAGTCGAGCCGAGGCTGCGCTTGAGGGACAAGAGGTTTGTATCGGGGCTTTCCTCGACATAGGGAGGGAGCCTTCGACAAGACAACATTTGAATCCAAACGCATTGCTGCAAAGGAACATGGAATCAATGATACCACGTGCAACTGGATGTACTATATGCTGATAAGCAGAATAATCAGATCGGAACTGATGGGAGACAGTCTTGCAAACAACCTCTTGTTGTTTTTGTACTAGCAAAAACAACAAGAGGTTGCCCGCAAGGCGGGGTGCTGTCACCATTATTGTGGTGCTTGGTAGTAGACTCGCTACTTACCAAACTCAATACCGGACAATTCTACATAGTAGGTTATGCAGATGACATAGATATAATGGTTAATGGTAAATTCCCGAACATAGTCTCTGGATTATTACAACAGGTATTGACGATGACAGAGGAATGGTGTACAAAGAACCACCTCTCTATCAATCCAAGCAAAGCAGTCAGCAAAGCAGTATCTCGGAATCACGGGTGCTTTCAGGACAACAGCTACCTACGGCAGCGATTGAAAGATACTACTACATATATATATACTATAGATATTTACTCGAGGCAAGGAAGACATTACATCGTCTTGCTGTTGCTGGACTATGGGATGCATCTAAGCCATGCAATGCTTTATTGACCATACAAAATTCGATGGAAATGAAGACCTGAATCGAGTAACAAGCAAGATATCCGATAAAATGCAAACTATGTTTGTGTTTGAAAGGTCTTTATCTTTATTTAGATTTGGACCTTAATGCAAACAATTTTGGACCTTAAAACATTAAAAACATCTACTCAAATACCGAAGCGAGGATACAACTGGAAACTCTAGGAAAGAAGTTTAAGATCGAGAGGGGGGTAAGACAGGGGGATCCTCTGTCACCGAAACTGTTCTCTGCCGTACTGGAAAGCATCTTCCGCAAACTGGACTGCAACGACTTTGGCATAAACGTGGATGGTATAAAACTTAATCACCATAAGATTTGCGGATGATATAGTGCTGTTTGAAGAAAATCCGGAACAACTGATAGCAATGATAAAATCGCTTAAATTCGAAAGTGAGAAAGTAGGTCTAACTATGAACAAAGACAAAACCAAATTAATTACAAACTCCGAACCAATAGCTATAAAAAATTACAACCAGTTGCTTGAATATGTGCAAGATTACATCTATCTAGGGCAGATTATTTCTCACAAAGACCAAACCACCAAAGAAATCAGTAGAAGAATAGCGAACGGCTGGAAGCAGTACTGGTCACTGAAAGAAGTCTTAAAATCTAAGGATCTAAGCATGTCAATAAAAAGGAAAGTCTTTGATTCCTGTGTACTTCCAGTGGGAAGTACACAGGAATTATTATTATTATTATTTATTATTTCTTCTACCTATGGGTGCGAAACTTGGTCCCTCACGAAACACCACAGAGAAAAGTTGGAGCGATGCCAGAGAGCCATGGAGAGAAGCATGACAGGAATAAGGAAGCAAGATAAAGTAAGAAGTTGCGAAATAAGACAGAAAACTAAGGTAACAGACATAATTAGCCGAATAGACCAACAGAAGTGGAGATGGGCCGGCCACATGATCCGAGAGACCCAATATAAATGGAGAAAAACTGTCTCCGACTGGTACCCCAGAGACGGGAACCGCAACAGAGGACGCCAGCATGCAAGATGGGAGGATGATCTGAAGCTGACGGCTGGACGCCACTGGAGAAGGGTGGCGCGAGACAGAAGCCAGTGGAAGTTGTTAGAGGAGGCCTATGCCAAAAGGCACGCTGAACTGCGGGACATTATTTAAACCAAATTAATCTGTTATTATGTTTTTGTATGCGTAGTTCAGAATAAAGGGCTTATTATTATTATTATATTATTATACAAACAATAGAGGACTGGATGAAGGGACTCGATCCACCAGAATAAGATAGTCTGGTGTGGTACACTGATGGATCCAAAACGGAATCAGGTACAGGAGCGGGAATTGACACAAAAGGTTACAAATGTAGCAAACTCTTAGGAAAGATGGCAACTGTATTCCAAATAGAAACATATGCCATAATAACTTGTGCTCAAGAGAATACAGATAGAGGAACCAGAGGTAAATCCATATATATTCTTAGTGACGGTCAGGCTGCAATAAAAGCCATGGCATCCTATAAAGTGGACTCCAAACTTGTTCTGGATGCTATCCAAACCCTAAACAGGCTTGGAAAGCATAATAGAATAAGACTGATGTGGGTCCCTGGGCACAAAAGAATCCATGGTAACGAAGTGGCAGATGAACAGGCAAGAGATGGCTTGGTAAACAATTTTGTGGGTCCAGAACCATCTGTAGGTATTTAAACGTGTCTCGTAAAAGCCACATTCAGGGAGTTTGCAGATCACAGGCATCAAACACATCAGCTGTCTAATACCGGTCTGGAACACTCCAAGAAAATCCTGGGCTCTACGTTCAAAGCACCGGAATGCATTTGGAACATGGGCATGAGGCAAATCCGATACCTGCTTGGGGCCTTTACTGGGCGCTTTGGAACCAATGACATGCTAAAAATACCCGAAAGAGGTAAGCAGAGGTGTAATGGTATTTTTCCACCAAAGATGAGCGAGGTGGACTAAACCATAAAGTATACTAACTTATACTAAATCTAACTAAAAAAGCAATGTACACCTAGACAGCCAAGTACTCCTCTACATCGCTGTCATCCGGAAACGTACCCAGAGGACTGGCAGCATTGCCACGTTGAATGGCAATGCTTATTCTTTGCGCAAAGAACGAGCCAGTCCTCTGGTCACGATGTCGATCAGACGGAGACAGATGTCCTTGAAAAGAAGACGCTCACTCGGGCCTCATGCATGCTACAAGCGGTTCGACTCCAAAGGGCTCAAAACCGTATTATGAGTAGAGTCTTAAGAATTGACCGATACAGTTATAGAATTGACCGATGGAAAGTTCAAAAACTACATCAAACGTGTCCTTATTAAAAAAAACATATTACAAAATCAAGGACTACGTTGAAGATAAAAATTTTAGCTCCTTCTGCGCATGCGGCTTCCCTGGTAACTCATAAACGGCACAAATATGTGGATGTCTCTAACTATTCTCAATCTCATTTTTACTTTTTTTCTTTCTTGTAATTAGACTTTTTACAATGATTTCAATAATCTTTATAGCCCTTTGCTATGAATAGTTACAGCACTGATAACAACATATGTGCCACATGTTAAATTTAGTCTTGTTATATATTTTAATTTATTTTTCCTTTGTATTGATTAGATTCTTTTACTGATTATTTTGTGAATGTGTGAACATTGTAGGCCTTCTAGATTTCTAGACGCTTGTTAACATTTGTTAACTCTCTCGTTTATACAATTTTTTTTTAGTTTCTTACGACTTATGTCGGGCCTACGTTGTCCCCCCATATCTAAGCACTAATACTGTAACATGGAAATATTGTAAAAACAAACCAATTTTTTTAAAAGAGTAACCGTGGAGTTTCTTGCCGGTTCTTCTCCACAGGAAACGACTAACCCGAACCGTGCACCTTTTGTCGACGTTTTATAAGTGCCCATGCAAGGGCCTATGTGAAATAAAAAACATTTGATTTTGATTTTGATTGATTTTGATTTTAAGATTTTTCTTCTAGTTGTATCAAACTTCAACTACAACAACTACAGCTGTTGGTTACTGGCAAGATTGAAGGGAAACGTCCTAGAGGTCGCTTTCCAATAAGATGATCAGACCAAGTCCGCAAATCGTCGCGCACGCAAAAGACAGGCATAGATGGTGCAAATTATACTGTGATTTTTAATTTCGTGGACTAAACTGACAGCTGCTATTGATCTTATTTTTTTTAAATGTTGCAAGCGCGGAGCATAGTGTTGTAGGTAAGGCTCAATCATAAGTGATTCATCGAATCGATGTGACATGACTCCTGAATTTATTTTCAGTAATTGGTGTAAATAAATGTTTTATGAATATAAACGTAATATATTTAAATATATCAGTATTCATACACATAGTACATGAACTTTTATTGTGTTAAATATGAAATCAACAATAAAATAAATGCAATCGATAAAATTAAATGTGACATAAATGAGTAGAAACTAAATATGGGCCGCTAGTTTCTAAACAAATTATTTTTTTTATGCCGTGAAATAGTTTCATTTTCGATCTACTTCGATTTTAGATTAACTTTCAATCACTCAGGATAGTTAGGGTACGACACTATTTTAATGTAACAATAAAGTGACAACCCCCCAAATGTCAGTTTAGTCCACGAAATAAAAAATCACATTATAGTGAAGGCAAAGTTGCTTCCACGACGACAGGGGTTTCACGACCCGCAGTAATGAGGAACACGACGCAAGGAGGAGGATCAAACTTCAAAAAGCCTTGAACTGTAGCTATAAAATAAAAGGTTACGATTTTAAAAACATGACGTCAATTATGATTTCCAGACAGCAAATTCTTATACGCACAGTTGTGTAAATATTGAATAGGTAATTAAATAATGGAGTTAGCAGTAATCCATTGTCTGCTAACGAAGCGAATAGGAGTCTATACTAAAGGCCTGTTACTATCTCACCATAGTGCAAAGGCCTCTACTCAAACAGAGAAGGCACGAGCCTTAATTACCACGCTTGTTAAAAGTGGGTTGGCGTTTCAGACTTATATTAACAAATGTGCCCGCAGCTTCGCTCCTGTCAACTGCCTACCCTACCTACATACTTAGCAATTTTTTTCTAGGCTCATTCTTCCGCGGAGAATCTTATCACCGCTATTCAGAAAATGACGTCAAATGCAGAACGCCATCTATAGAATATGGAGTTTAACTGTCGGAGTATCTGAATTGCGTGTTTTGTGATGTTTTACTTTTTGAACATTTTAAATTTATTTATCTTTTAATACAGTGTACTGATTGCGATGAAACAAAAACTAAGTAATATTTTAAGTTACGCACAATTTTTATGGGCTTATGTTTAACAAACCACCAAATCTAGTAATATACTGACAAAAATAGTAAATGATCACCAAAATTAAATTTAGAATCGCAACAGAGTCGACGGAGCCCCGCTGGGCGGGGCTCCTATTTCTGAATACAGGGTCTAAAGTAAACTAACACGAAGGTGATGACGGGAGCTGAGTTCGCTCGCTTTGCTCGCTCACTTCAGCTCCCGTCATCTCCTTCGAACCTAACCTGTCCGTGTCGGGGTGCCCTTAGCTCCCGAGCTCGCTTCGCTCGCTCTTGGACTGATTCATTGACCAAATCACTAGATTTGATATCTTACGATTTTAGCACTTATGAAATTTGGTGATCAATTTACTAAATTTGGTTTAGGTTTATTTTTTTTGCTGATTAGTATATATTTTAGGTGATAGGGGTTATCGTCACAAAGTTTTTTTTGGTGGTCATTATATTTATTCCCATTTTTATGTATAAAAGTTATCTAGATTTGTCTCGTATATTTTACGTGATGCATGCACAACTAAACAGACAAACAAACCAAAAACGCTGGCAATCAGTTATTTTGGTTTTTCTTTAACATCCTGGCAATTTTTTTGGAAATATTTTCGATGTACAAAAACGAGTTTTCTACAGATTTATTGTATGTATTTTTATGATTGATGATAAGTTCAGATTTCCTCACGATTTTTTCCTTCACCGTTGCCAGTGATGTCTAAAATAAACTTAGAAAATACATATGAATTGAAAAAGTCAAATTGGTCCTTGCCCGGCTTTGAACTAACGACGTTAAGAACGAGAGGCGGTTTTGGGCACTGAGCCAAGCACAGACAGAAAAAAAACGCCTTGAGCCAACAATATTCATTTTAAAATTAGTTTCGTGGTTTAGGGGAAGAAAGCGAAGACACAGGCTGAGTTAGACAGCGACTTTTTTACCCGACTGCCGAACGAGGGTAATGTATTTATCAGTCTATGTATGTATGAATGTATGTTTCTTCCTATGCGGCGTTGGCCGATTTTGATGGTTCTTACGTCAATCGATTCGTCTTAACACTGGCTATATTAAAATTAGAAAATAGGAAAATGGCAGCTTTTGGGCGCCATTTTCAGGAGTTCAAATTTTTTTCTTCCAAACCCGTCGTGTGGGTTATCTAAATAAAGGGTTTTAAGAGGTGATTTAAAAAAATTATAACACTTATATGTTTAAATGTAACAAATTCGAAAAAAAAATACTAAGAAGTTGTAAATAAAAAAAGTTAATTCAAAAAATCAAAACACTCGACTGCTTGAAAATCGAACTAAAAAGACGTAAACAAGGAGAAAATCATGGTGTGCAGTCGGAGGATACATCTGGTTTTGGTCAGCCAGCTCGCGAATATGTATCCTCCGACTGCACAGCATGATTTTCTTTGCATTTCAAGCAGTCGGGTTTTTGATTTTTGGAAATAACTTTATTTTTTAATGACTGGAATCTAATTTTTAGAGTTCCGTACCGTGCATCATTGTCGATGAGCTTCTTGGCAGCTTTTCGATCAAGCTGATGTTTAGCAGATCCGTCCCAGAGATGAGAACAGTAGTCGTAGTATCGAAATTGCGCTTGAACTATGTTTGCGGTTGACTTCCAGTTTAACTAGATCAGTGGTCGGCAAACATTTTTAATGGGGGGCCAGAAAGTTTAAGAGGAGGGCCAGAATTATAGGAAAAATGCATTTTGTGTTGAAATTTTTAATCTTATAAAAACATTACAGCATTACACACTTGCACAAATATTACTCACTTCACCACGCTTCTTTGCGCCCCGCTCCCCGCGACCCGCAACAAAATCATTAACTACGCGGCTAGTCTAGCTGGCTCCTTTACCTATGCGTGTATTATTCTACTAAGTAATATCTACTTTATACTTCTGGACCATAAACATATAATTGTCGCGGGCCATATTCTATATATGTCGAAGGACCGTCGGCGGGCCGGATTAAATGCTTTCGCGGGCCGGAGCAGGCCCGCGGGCCGTACTTTGCCCATCACGGAACTAGATACTTATTTATTTAAAACACTTAAAGTTAGCCTTATATTTTTAGCCAGTAGAGATTAGGTACGTGACGTTAGAGCGTGTCGAACTCACACATTTATGATTGTAATAGGAAAAATGAGACAATTTCAAAGAAAATATCTGATTTATCAATATATTGGTATTTGTTAGTAAAATATACTTGACAATAAAAATTATCACCAAATTTCAAGTACATAGGTACAGGTACAGCTAGATAAAGATTTGTCTACAGAAGACCCGGTCTTGGCACTTACATCTATAGTCACAAAATGGACAGTCGTGATAAGTGTATGGCAGTATTTTTAGACCTAAAAAAAGCCTTGACACAGTCAGTGTCCCTACACTCTTGCGTAAATTAGAAGGCATTAGCGTAAGAGGAATACCACTTAAACTCTTTAAAGAATACCTAAGCGAACGCAGATATGAAGTTAAGATAGGATCATTCACTAGTTCCGAAGAAATAGTCACATACGGAGTGGGACAAGGCAGTGTGCTCGGCCCGACGCTGTTTCTCATTTATATATACAGCCTTTGTAACATGAAAATTGACGGTGGTTACATATTTTCCTATGCTGATGACACAGCAATTGTTTTCTCGGGAGAAACTTGGAACAGCGTCGGTCGCGCTGCCGAACGTGGCTTGTCTACAATGGCTACTTGGCTTGAACGTAACCTTTTGACTATATTTGTTTCTCCATTGACAATCGTACTCAGCTATCTCAAGATTGCCAGATTAAAATACATACCTGCTCTGAATCCCCTGACACCAACTGCTGTTGTTTAAAAATCAGTAAATTAAGTAGCACTAAATACCTTGGTGTTATGCTCGACCAAAGGCTATCGTGGCACTTGCATCTAGAACTGATAATGAACAGAGTCAGGAAATTATTTGGACCTTCAAAACTCTTCGGCACGTGGCTACTAAAGATCTTATCCAGCAAATTTATGTGTCTCTGGTTCAATCCATACTGACGTACTGTTTACCAATTTGGGATGGAGCATCTTAAACAAAGTTTTTGGAACTGGAGAGGGCACAGAGAGCTTTACTGAAGGTCATGTTTTTTAAACCCCGATTATTCCCCACCGAAACCCTATACTCAACATCGAACCTCTTGTCAGTTAGAAAGCTCTATGTCCTTCTGATAACTTTGAAAAAGCATAAATCCCTTCCCTTTGTCACTCCCAGGATACAAACTAGGAGGAAGAATAAAGTTGCTCCAGAAACCCTAGTCAAAACTACATTTGCTACAAGACAATACACAAAGCAATCCTCTCGCTTATACAATTTCCTCAACAAAACACTAACCATATACCCAATGACATACCGCGACTGCAAAAATACACTCACAGAATGGTTGAAGAGCAAAACCTACGAAGAAATCAAGGCTATGTGCCATACAATCACATAATTCCCAAAATACATAATCATAATTTACAGATACAAACTGTCGCTAGACTAAACAAAAATAAAAAATACACAAAGAACACCTTCCACACCAACATTCACACCCCTACATCACACTCACCGCCACCTCACACATACTGCCCCTCACAAACACATAACACCACGCGAGCTCCTTATTCCTTACTTACACAAATAGTTTTAGTATTTTTAACCGACTTACCAAAAAAGGAGGAGGTTCTATGTTCGACTATATGTATGTTTTTTATTTTTTTTGTTTGAAATATTCCGAAATTGGTCCCATTTTAATTTGGTGAAGATCTGATGAAGAACTTCGGAGATATACAACAGAATTCTTCAATAAATAACGGCAAATCTCTCGGGATTACTGCAATCGCATGTCTGTTTATTGTTTATGCCATTTCATAACATAACATCACGCCAGTACGCTCGAAAGGAGTATGCAGATCTCTCATTTCACCGGTTATATTCAAGTTTCATATTATTCGGGTAATCTATTCTGCCGTTATAGATGTCGTTACTTAACTACTTCCCTATTAGGTACCAACTAAAAAGTGAAAAATAAATAACTTTTTTACATAAAAATATTACCGACTTCCAAATAAGAAAACTAGAAAGTGAAAAATAACTTTATTTTTGGAATTCGGTGTCCATAACTTAAAAATTTGGTACCTGCCAAAGACAGAAGTTATTTTTTACTTTCTAGTTTTCTTATTTGGAAGTCGGTAGTACTTTTTTGTAAAAAAGTAATTTATTTGTTGTTAGTCTTCTGGCATTCTTTCAAAATTATCTACTGTTTTTGTTTATTTTTTATTTTTTTTCTCATACATATGTATAGATAATGTAAACTGGAGCCACCTAATGCAAGCAAATCTTTGCTTAAATGGTGACTTCAAAGTTAACAATGTAATTTAATATAAGTTGATGAAATGAACATTTTTTTATTTTTTATTATTGGTCAATGGGAAGTTTAAAAAAATCAGAACATAATTTTGTAAAAAATGCTGACTTTAGTGGCTTCTCAGTCCTTTGTTTTTCAATATTATTAAAAACAAAAAATACACTATTTATCTACTCAACGAGCTCTAAACAGCGGATGGATACATATTCGCGAACTGGCTGACCATCTGATCCTCCGCCTGCACAGCATGATTTTTTCTTGTTTACAGCTTTTTAGTTCGCTTCTTAAGCAGTCGTATTTTTGATTTTTAAGGGTACACTAGTGGACGGCACGAACTATTTTGTGCGCGGGGTTAAAATGCGTGCTATATCAACCGACATCACGTGTGGAACAGATTGATGCTGTTATGAGCAGTAAGAAGCTGGTTCGCGTACGAATACACACTTTTGCAAATTTGTAGCGAAATGGATGACGATTTAGAACGAAAACGAGCGCGCGAAATTTTATAAACAGGCCTTTGGGAGTCTGAATATCATGAAAAAACGTCTGAATGTATTTGTTCAAAATAAATTATTTGCATTGTTGAACTACTAATCTATCCCTGTATAGAGGCCGTTTTTCAATTTTCCTTCTTCTTATGGTACTTATTTGCGCCCAAAGATGCGTAAAAATAAGTAACTTTCGAAGCTCATAACTTTCAAGTAAATTTTATTTTTACTTTTTTGCTTCCATACAGGGCTAGATAATGACGAGAAAAATTGATACCATTTTTTATTTTGAACGTACATCGTCAAACAGTGGAGTAAAAGCCAGACTACGTTTGTATGGAAAAACTTTTTATATTTACAACTTTTTAGTTATATTTTTTTTTTCGTATTACTTTTAATCATAGTGGATAGTAGTCAGTGGTATACATTTTTGTAATCAGCTCTTAAAACCCTTCATTTTGATACACCATTTTATGGGATCGGAATAAAAAAAAATTGGGACCCGCACAATATGGCGTCCAAAAGCCGCCATGTTTGTTTTTTTTAACGTAACCCATCTAAGAACACTTGGGTGGTCAAGACATAACTAACGATATTTTAATTATATAAATCGGACCAGCGGTTTAAAAAAAAATTTGGTGATAAAGAATATTACATACATACAAGATACGCGCGAAAAACATAACCCTTTCCTTTCAGTCGGGTAAAAATCCAATAATACTTTTAACCCGGACATCGAACCTAGAAATTCATATTTATCAGTAGCGCTTGTGACCGCTTCACCAACGAGCAGACTAGCAAAAATTTAAATTGCGCATTGGCAAAAATCTATACAAAAATCCAGCAACAATTAAACTGCTTATTTACTCAACTGAAAATTGTGATTTATGTCTTCAAATATTAACATTTAAACCAATCATACACTTAAACAATTTAGAACAACTGTGTCAACATGGCAATTTTTGGTCTTAAACAAATATGTTTTTGGTATATATAGCCAATTTTTTTTGGCTAATTCATAGTAGGTGTTTGGCCTTTTACGGTCTTACTACCTTAAGTTTAATATTTAAACTTAACTATGGGATCTGCTACGCTTCTTGTGGCCCTCGCTCTGGTAAGTTTTATTTTGTTTTCACACTTCCAACTTTAATTCAAGGTTAAAAATCCCCGTTTTCCTGTCTTTAGGCTCAGTGAGATTGTGCAAAACAATTGTCGAAATTGCAAATTTTTAAATTGTTTTTTTTTTTTTTGCCTTTTTATAATATGTATTTTTGTTAAATTTAATTTTCTTGACTGTAATGATGTATATACTACATGTGTCTAAAAATAAATTACTCGTAATAGTAATAATTTACTAAACATTCATAATATAATAAATATTTCATTACGCAAGTAAAAAAAATCCCTATTGGTAATTTTGGATCCGACTTTGTGCTAACTAAGCACCTCACATTATTCTAACTTACAACCCTTATACTTTGCAAAATATGCTTGAATACATTTTGTAATATCCCTATTTGATTATCTATACAATATTCTAGTCACCTAGCTAACCTTACAACAAATTAAATGGTGTTCACTGAAATTATTCCGCATCACCGTCGACTGGGACGACTGGGCCAAATACCAGCGGCCTTGCCTCGTTGTATAGTAATCCTGTGACCAAAAAGTTAGCCCTTGTGTCACATACAGAAAACCCATTATTTGTCTTATTATAGTTTCTATTGTTATGGTAAATCAAGTACATATATATTTTTTCGAGATCGGTTAGTCGATTCTTTACGTGACCAGAGGGCTAGGCTTTTCTGCGGCCAGAGAACCAGCATTGTTATTCAACTCTTTGCCTATCGAAATCGATGTGGATGAATTTTTTTATGCGTAATGAGCCCCTTACCCACTTGCCTTTGTATATAGGTACGTTTTTTGATAGTATTATGTTTAAGAATGTTGAATTATATCTAACATTGGCATTTTCTTTACAGTTGGCGATAGTATCCGCCTCGCCATACCACCACAAAAAGGGCAGTGACTCTGACTCCGGCAATGACAGAAGGATCACTCTTGTCCTACCCTGGCGCCTGGTCTTGAATGGTGGTACCAAAACTAACGGTGGTACCACTAATACTGATGGAGGGGTAAGTAAAGTCACACAAATGTTTATTTTTTACACCCGTCGCAAAAAGAGAGAGAGATGTACCTGTAGGTCTGTCTGTGGCATCTTACCTCCTAAACGGATGAACCCAGTTTGATTTAGTTTTTTTATGTTTGAAAGATGATTTTGTTAAGTTTTCTTGACTAGCGGCGTGACGTAACAAGTTTTTTTTTAATGTTTTTTTTTATCGTTGTCGTCACTTTATGAATAAGTGTCAAAAAAAAATACGTGTCCAATATTTTTTATTAATCTACCTGACGGACAAAAAACAAATTTTCAGTAAACTACCCTTCAGTAACTTTGTCTCTGATAAAAATATAAAAAAAAAGATGTTTGTTGACTATAGTTAATAAGTATTTCATTTAGCAAACATGCATATTGCCTAAATAGCAAAAAAGTTACATAAAAATACCTCGGTTTAAGTAACGGAATTTAATGTTTTTTCTTTATTTACAGGTTGCTGGACACCTCTTCGACAGTTGTGGTAATTATTGCCTTTGAATCTATAAATTCATCATTCTCTTCTCCAAATTGTTCCAAATTAATTTGGGCTTAGCGAAACACGTCTTCTTCTTCAATTGTTTTTGTATCAGTCATCATGTCTGTATTTTTACCCATATCAGTTTTCAAAGAGTTTTATTGACCCGACGCAGAAGCAGAGACAAGGAGGGCTTCCGTTTTTGTGATTAAATATAGCCTTTAAACGTTGTTATTACGCACGGAAGCAAAGCTTGAATTAAAATCATTTCTAATGTCGCAGTTTTACACAGCCATTTTTTTTCGAAAACAAGGCGGATTTATTTTCCAAAACATAAAACTCTATTAAAATGGTGGTTGGTAAATTCCGTACCTATCATAATCTGCCATATTTAGCAAATACTTGAACAATATATATTTTTTTAAATAAACTCGCACTAAAAGCCAAAAAATCCTATGAAATTTGACATTTTGAAGATCTCACTCTACACCAGCGCCCCTAGTGGCAAATTCAAACGCGGTAGCCCTTAGTGACATTCTATCAACAATAGCGTCTATTGTCGATTGTCGATGTCGAAAATGTATGGGATTTCCAAGAGACCGAATATCACGTCATCAATAGTGCGTTTGTCCACCGCTGCCGTCACTAGAACGTCAACGAGAACGAGTTTTTTTATACCCGAGATCAAGGTGACGTGACAGCGATCGTTTGTCCACCGCAACGATCTCGGTGGTATACAAAGCACTATATCTTGAAAACAAAAAACGGCACGGTGCGAATGCTTCGGTGTGGTGGTCAAGTTGAAACGTATTTTGTATTGCGCGATACATCGGCCCGTCACAATGCCGGGCCGAGTTCGCGACGGCCAAGCGGCTATAGTAAATGTATTGTCGCTACATCGGCCCGTCATCACGTCCTCGTTGACGTCCCGGTGAGGGAGGCGGTGGACAAACGCACTTACATTTTGACATGCCTAGTGTTAGTCTACCAGCGGTAGACTAACACTTTGTCTACTAATAGTTCTATATTATACTTGGTGTCTTGATAATATTTTAATGCCAGTTTTTATTTTACAGGATATCTCGCTGGTGGAATTACCGGTAAGTGGTTTTTATATATTTTTACAAGCGTTAATTTATCTTATTACTTTGTTAGTTAATCAGTATGTATTGGTCAAATCTTCCAACTGAATTTTAAAACAGTTATCCCTAACCGATTGAGCCGAATTTTTGCATATAAGTTTGGTTTGGATGACAATGCAAGGTTAACTAAGTGACATCATTCTATAATATGGCGGCTTCAATATGGCGGACTCCAAATGAGGACGGATCAATTATTTTTTATGCATCCCCACTATTGTAAAATGGTATCAAATGAAAGGGCTTGCAGAAAGGAATATAAAAAAGCTTACTTTGAAATGATTTTTATTCTAATATTTTTATTTTTTCACCATAAATTCATTAATGCAGAGATTTAAAATGAAAATAACTGAAACATATTAATTTCTTTTTTTTTTCTTTTTAGACCGAAGTTCTACTGCATACCAAGCTTTCAAATGGATTGCCGGCAGAAGTAAGTACAAATAAATTTCTAAAGATTGGGCGCTGGCACTTATCTCACTCGAACAGGATAGGTTTTCTTCTCGCTATTAGTATAGAGAATTTTTTGTCCACTTATGCAAAAAAGATCGAAAACAAGAAAATATTTTTTTTTTTTTAAGTAGCGAGCGAAGCGAGCTCGAAAATTTTAGCACATCACTTCGGATTTCTTTATGTTTTTGTTGCACTCATCTGGCGTAATTACAGAAACAATAGTAAAACAATTAAACAAAAGCCATAAATGGTCTCGCGCCAGTTGAGGTGATTGGTATATTTTATTGTAATCCAGAGGCGTACAAGTGCACCCCCCCCTGTCTACAAATGTCAGCCGGGAACAACGGCTTTTTGCTATAATTGAAACAAATTAATAATGTTTTCTTTTCTTTTCAGGGCAAATCAAAAACTACAATGACGTCTTGGAAATCTTGTTAGCCTATTCCTATGGAGCTTCTGATTTCCTCAACATACATATCAATGGCCGTGAGTTCTATAGCTATATTTATTGATCAAAACACAAAGAATATATTTCAGTTTGGAATTAAATGACGTAGTCTTATGAGACAGGCATATTTTTTTGCAGTCCCGTGTTAATTGGTACCCGTAGTACCATTCTGCCACTATCTGACAATAGACAGATATAAATTTTTTGATGCCATCATAATCCGCAAAAAAATATCCATCGACCTGTCTAAAAAGTATTTTGCTACTATCAACAGATTCCGGATAAAAAATAAAAACACCCCAAATTGTTATGTTTGAAATCCTAAAAAAAGTAATGGCCCATTTGTATGTAAAACTTAACTCAGAGTTAGTTTCTAACACGAGGTAAAATTGTCAGTTTGTCATAAGTCCTATAATTTAAGCTCGTGTTACAACTTATTCTGAGTTAAGTTTTTCGTGCCTTAGCGGTTTATTTCCATTACTCTACTAATTTTGTTTATTTTCTGTTTCAGTTGGCACCTTTCTTCACAAAAGTAAGTATTTTTTTCTGTATTCTTTCTTATAACTAGCTTTACCTCTAGGTCTCGCTTCTGAAGCCTATCCAATAAAACTCGTGCCTTTTTCCGGGATAAAAAGTGGGTTAATTTAATGCTAGGCTGCAATGCCGAAATCAGAGAGTTTAATATAATTTAGAAATAGGTCGAAACTGTTCCACAACTAAAACGGGGCACCCCGATTTCACGTAGTTTTGGCTGCTACCCCTAGAGTGTTTATAAAAACTGTAAGAGCTAAGGGGTTGCACTTCCCGCAGCGCTGGAGACAATCCATCCTCTTTATAATATTATTATATCCTTAATATATATTATATATATTAATATTATTTGTTATCTATACTAATATTATAAAGAGGAAAGATTTTTTTGTTTGTTTGTTTGTTTGTACCGAATAGACTCCGAAACTACTGGACCGATCTAAAAAATTCTTTCACCAATAGAAAGCTACATTATTCCTAAGTCTATGTTGGCTACATTTTTATCCCTAAAACGGGTCCTGTGGGGTGGTCCACGGGAGCGAAGCCGCGGAGAACAGCTAGTTATGCTATATATTACACACCCGTCCTGAAGTACTGAATCAAGCCCTTGACTCAGCTGCCTAATGAGATCCTCCAAAGGTGTTAGTCGAGGCTCTGGGCTATTAATTAAGCTATTGGCTGACACGACTATTGGTACAATGACCACGTCTCCACATGTCAGCAAGCTCGCGAGCTAAGTCAAGATACGTGATTATTATTATTATTTTATTATTATTATTTTTCTTTTCTTTTCAGTCGTAATAGCTGCCACCAGAATCGGGAATTGTGTTCTTGGTAACAAACAAGGTAAATGAATTTATGATATCTTGTACACTGAATGCCTTACATCCATGTCCTCTTGTTCAGTCCATCAAAAGGTTGTCTGTAAGAGATTGCCCTGTGCAATAAGACCGCATATTGGACACTTGTTTTTACAAATATTTGTCCTGCTCTTATTATGTGGTGTGCATTAAACTATATGATAAATAAACTCAAACAGTAATAGTGAGTTAATACATACAATCATTAAAGTGTCAAAAGTTAATGGTTTGAAACATTAGGCTTATGGGGTCCGAGTGCTCATCAACGTTTTTCCGGGACGCCAGAAAATAGTTAGTCAACTTCTCACGTGGCCAGAGAGGTGGCCTTGTCTTCGGCCAAAGAATAAGCAGTGCCATTCACCGTGGCAATACTGCCAGTGTTTTGGGTACTTTTTTCCTTGACACTTCTCGGTGTTCGTTTGAGCTGAAATTTTGCACACTCGTTTGGTTCTTGGGACAACGCAATTTTGCAAGCTTTTATTTAACTTGCAATGTATGTATTTAAGTGTGTTCGGGTCAAATCCTGCAACTGAATTTTAAAGCAGTTATCCTCCACCGATTAAGATGAATTTTTGCATACTCGTTTAGTTTGGATGACAATGCATGGTTAGCTAAGTGACATCATTCTAAATCCAATAAAGCGGACGGCCCAAGATGGCGGACTAGTTATTTTTTGTGCACTGCCATGATATGGGTATCAAATGAAGGGGTTTGCTGAGATGAATACGAAAAAAGATTGTTTGATATTAAAAAAAAAAATGAAGATTTTTTTTTGATATAAAAGTTTATTTAAGAAACATATAAAAAAAAACTTGTTTTCATTTCCAGCACTCATTTGTTCCAACGGCAATTGGGGAAAAAAATGGGGTGTGACTGCATACGATGGTGAATATAGCAACGCTGCTGAATTCATTCGGAGCTGTCAGCTCCAAGCCGCTCTGAAAGAAACCAACGAACTGCTGCAAACCAAGGGAGAAATTGATAGCTTGGAAGGTAAGAAGGATATTCTACACTAGCTTCTGCCAGCGGCTTTACCCGCGTGAAAAGTGTTTTATCATCCCAAGGGAACATTATACCAGGACAAAAGTAGTCTATGTTCTATTTCAGACTATAATCTATCTCTGTGCCAATTTTATCCAGTTCCATTCAACCGTTCTGGTGTGATTAAGTAACAAACATCCATCTATTCACCCAAACTTTCGCATTTATAATATTAGTTTGATAAGATCATCATCTTCTCCAATTAACTAATGGTCGGTGGAAACGGTGAAGGCAAACATCGTGATTTTTATATCCCCACAAAGACAAAGATAAAAAATCTTTATTTCAACTAGGCCATTAAGCGGCACTTTTGAACGTCAAAAATATAAATTTAAAATTAGTAATAATTGATACTACCGTCCATTTGGAAAATAAGCTTGTTATTGAGAAGAACGGACAAGAAACCCCGTACAGACTCTTTAAAAAAAAAGTGTTTTACAACATTTAAATACATACATAAATTCATAAACGTGAGGACGATACACCCAGCACTACTATACTACGTATAGGTATAAAGTATTACAAGGAACATGGTTCTCACATACTTACAAATATTGCAAACATATGTAAATTACCTAATTCAACAACAACGGAACAACAATAATTATGAATATACAACATACATACCAATATACCACGTCCGAGAACTAAAATTTGGAAGACATGTGATATACTTGCTAGATCTGCATTTAGCCCACGTGGTAAATTAAGACTAGAGCCTAGTGCCTCCTCTCTTTCATAGAGAGGAGGCTGTTCTAATAATAGGAACGTTTAATGGCTGTTTATAATATGTATAAATATGCTTATTGTTTCAGGTTCTGAAAAGCAATTAGCTGTCGCTATTCAGAAAATTGCCAACCTGTTCGAGAGTAAGTATATTGTACATATGGTAACTACGTAAGAAGTTGCGTTGGAAGGCCTCCCAATAGGTGGTGCACCGACCTGGTCAAGGCTGCGCAAGTCCGGTGGATGCGAGACACCCAGGACCAATCAGTGTGGCGACGCTTGGTGGAGTCCTATATCCAGCAGTGGACGTCTTTTGACGTTGATGATGATGAAGCCAATCCCAAACATTTTTAATTTTTCGATAATATTTAGAATGTCTCTTTGTATAGACCTGTTCGTAACTATCTTGCTTTCCATGGTATGTTTTTTCCTATAAAGATTAATTTTAGGCATATTTTTTTTTTTTTTATAAAAAACAAATCTTTTTAATATTTTTTTTTTCCATAGGCGAATCTGATTGGTCGAGAGAAAAAGTAAATCTAGTTTTTCAACAACGTAAGTACTTCCAAAATATTTTATATTGATAGTAAGTTTGAAATTTCAATTCGCCTTGAGCAAGCGAGTTGTCCCTGTATGACAAGAGGCATTTTGCCCTGTATTGAGACAGTAACAGGCATTATTACACTAAGTATTATTATATTATTTTGGCAGTTTTTTTTATCACCAGTCAACAAGAAACATACAAAATCAGCTATTTAGTACATTTTTTACCGCTCAATTCAAAAAAAGGAGGGAACTGCAGATAGTTTTCTTTCTTCAGAGTTTAAAATCCAAGCTAAGTGAAAACAAGAATATATCAAAATAAAAACATAAGTAATGAAATTATAACAAAATTCAATCAGATAAATTAAAATTACTAATCTGATGCTTTAGAATACCCTAATCTGATGCTTAATAATAGGGCAGCCAAACTTATCAGCAACAACCGCCAGAATGCTATTGCCGCTAGTACGCACTCTGCGCAAAAAGAAGGCAACATTTTGCCGCAGAATGGCCGCAAATCCATCTGTACGAGTCTCATAGAACATATATCAGCTAAAAAATCTTGTTTAACTTCACTTGTGTCAGTGTTTCAAAACACAACTTCCCGGTGTCCGATTTAGCTGAAATTATCTACACACGTTTTTAATCATGACAATGCAATTTTAATTTTAAAGCTTGTTTTAAATTCAATGTTATCTTTTTTACAGTGACAATTATAATCGGACTCATCGCAAATAATTACAATCAGAATCGTAAGTTTATTTTTTACTTTATTTATCTAGGAGCAGTGTTGGCCCAATGGTTACGGCCCCGACTTACGAGTATAGGTCATGGGTTCGAATCCAAGCAGGCACTATACTTTGTGTAATTTATTTCATCACCACTGCTCTCAAAACGGTGAAGGAAAACATCGTGAGGATACCGGCATGTCCTAGAACCAAAAATTCGAAGACATGTGATATCTGCCAATCCGCACTTGCCCCCGTGGTGTATTATAACCGACTCCCTCTTTGTGAGAGGAGGCCTATATCCCAACAGTGGGAAGATAAAGGTCTGATTATGCTTTTCTATCTCTGCTTATTTAATAGAGCTAAAGAGTTTCTTTTTGAACGTGCTAATCTATGGCACTATCAGTTGGATTAAGAAATAATATTTACGCATTTGGTAGCCCGATTAAAGGCAAAGGTTTAAAGGCAACTCAACATTACGCTACAACTCTAAATAATCGAGTAAAATAAAAAAGCCAGTAAGAACGTTAAGCAAAAACGAAGTAATAGTGCGGTGGAAGTTATCACAGGACACATCAGCTAGTTATAAAATAAACAAAAGAAAGTAAAAAGTGCGAGAATAGGTACCTATAGATATGTTTTTAATTCTTACCATATTTTTAATTTTTATTTATCTCTTACAGTTGGAAAGTACGTCGTTAGGGGTGAGTCAACAAATAAAATAATTAATTATAAATAGTGGATTCACAATACTCTTTTTATGATGTTCGTCATCGTTGACGAATAATAACTGATTCTTTTTTATATTTATCTTAAAACAAATGTTCTTCTTTTTTCAGAAATTGTGGCTCTTGGCAGGAACGGTTATGCTCGCACCAATGGAATTGGTGAGTTTAAAATTAAAAAAATAAATCTGTGGAGTGACAAACATATCGAGACGAATCGAGAGAGATGTAGCGGCAACTATACTACAGTACAAATATACAAACAGTATGGAAACTACCTACAAACGCTCGAAACGGCACACTCACACAAACATGCGCACCGACGAGACCCCTTTTTTTTGGGTGAGAAATCATGCAATGACTTCTCCCGCTCTGGGTGAGGCGGGAGGGCGTGTCAGACTTTTACTGACTAAAACCCACCCGTGTTCCTTCAGTTGCTTGAGCCAGGGCCGCGGTAACTCTTTTTCAAATTTATCCGCGACCCACCGACGAGACGCCTAAGCAGCAACCGCGGCTCGCGTACGCTCCCGCCAAAACTTATAAAAAGGTACGGTTAAAGAATCTTACCTGCCGTAATGACAAAGTTAAAGATCTATTTTTTTGTTTTTCACTTTTAGTTATATATTTAAACATGTAAGTGTTATATATTTTTGAAATCAACTTTTAAAATCCTTTATTTTGATACCCCACACAATGGGTTTGGAAGAAAATAAAAAATCTATTTTGCAATTAAAAGTTGCCAGTGACACTCGCAAGGTTAATACGAATCGATTGACGTAAGAATCATCAAAATCGACCAACGCGTTTGGTCTCTAGAAAGCCACATAAGAACATACATACATAGACTGATAAACACCTTACCCTACTTCGGCAGTCGGGTAAAAAACAAAACACAAAAACATTAAAGTTACAGTTGCTTCAATGTAGCGTAGGTAGTAATTTTATAAACTAGGCTTAGTTTCTATACTGTTTGTATATTTATACTGTGACTATACCCCTACATACAAACTCCGAAAAAGACCAAGTTGACAATGTACAATCGATAACGCTAGTAGAAAACGAGTCAATGTATGGGCACGTTATTGTCACGTGGTCAGACCATACAAATAGAAGACGTTAACGATTGTAGAAAGAGATTCGATACAATTTTTTTTTAACTTGACTAGGGGGCTGACCTCACACAAATCCTAGATCACGCTATCAAAGTTATCAGCGCGATTTGAACATATACAACAGCTGGACAACAATCATCAGTTGCCAACCAGATTAAACAGCTCTAAAGGTCTAAATAAAATGTAATTCTTACACCGAAGGCGATAACCGAAATGCCAGAATTTAATGGATTGATCACGTGACCTTTTGATAGCGCTTGGCAACCATACCACGCCACGGGGTCTCATTGGTAAAAAAGAAAATTTGGTTCAAACAAATCTCACTAGATGGCGCGATATGCAGCTATCTGTTATTGAATGTGTGTAAAATTAACATTTTCTGGAATTGAACATAAAAATTGTATGTTCTCGTTTAATCAACTCTCCTAAAAAAATTATGGAATATTGGGCTATTATTTATTATTCTCATTTCAAAGATTATTTGAACGGATCATTTAAAATTGATGCCAATAGACGGTGCATTTTTAAATTTCTGAGGCATTCCACTCGATTGTTAGAATTTGCATTGTAACACATTTTGTTGCAAAAATAACTGTAAAAACGTGCCCAAAAATACCGTAAAACGAACCTTCACTGTATTTAAAGAAAAAAATATTCACGAACCTAATTAACCCTTTTACTTGCAAGTCGCTGCTAACACTATCTATGTATCACCGTGAAACAGAACCGAACGCGTTCGATGTACAAAAAATATCAGATTATGCAGACGAAAAACACTAGTTACGTCGGCACGGTTTCTTTGTATGGGATGAGGCATCTGTATGCTAGTATTATATTATCTGTGCCCATACATACAGCGCTACCAAAATATCACCAGGCCAATATATCAATCAGTTCAATATATTGAACAAAACAAAGTTAGTTACTAGATAAAATTATATATAAAAACCTACTGAATATTACCTTTTTTTTGCACAGATTTGGGATCTGAAGAGACAATCACAAAAGAAATTTCAATAAGGTATAATAAGCCATGGCTACCAGGATTTAACTCTTGCACTGATGATAAATTCAACAACGGTAGCGAAGATGAGGATGGCGATGACAAGACAGAAACCTATGGCAAAAAAAATTATAGAGAATCGAAAACTTCCGAGTCTGAAGATGGATCTAATGATACACAATCAGGCGAGACCACTAACAATGGTAAAACAACTGAAAACAACAAAACTGTTCGCGGTTCCACAAGGGAGAATGGATCAAAACTTTCAAATAACGATAACGAAAGCAGCCAAGGTAACTCTAAAAAACAAGTAACGTCTGACGATGAAAGTGATGATGATGTTACACTTATAACTAGAACCATTGTCGAAAAGTTTATAAAGAATAAACAACCAAAAACACCTTCTGATAGTAATAACATTGAATCCACTAGGACTAAAAATAGATCTAAAACGTTGGGAGACAACAATGATCATAAATCTTCAGAACCAGGAAAACTCAAGAAGGAGAAATCTGGAAAACATGACATCAAAATTGTCAAAAAAGGTAACATACTTAATGAGAGGAGGATCAAATATAATATTAAAGGTGATAAGAGACAAATCAAAATAGATTCAGGCACAAATGGGAAGATAGGAGCACAAAAGCGAAATAATGGCAAAAAAGGCAAACAAACAGGTAGCAATGAAAATTCTGGCAACGGAATAAAAAACAAGAAAAACAATGGTGACAAGGGTTGTGATGGCAATAATGATCATAAGTCCATGGATAGCTCATCATCTAGCCAAAGTGCAACAAAAACAACTACCACAATAACGTCATCAAATAAAAAAAAAATCAACAAAGAGAAAACTGAAAAGTTAGAAAACACAAATAAAAATGAGGAAATTGGTATTGATGATAATAACCAATTTTCGAAAGAGGCTTGGAACAAACGAAACACCGATGTGAACTCTAAGAGATGGAATGGTGATGATGCTGCTAATAATGATGATGATGACGATAACAACGATAGCAAAGAAAGTGATGACGAGGTTGAAGATGATAAAGATGCAGGTTTTAGAAAGAATGTAAACTATGGCCAAGGAGACATTAAAAAAAACGCTCAAAAACAAAACGGTGTGCGTGGTGATGACGAAAATCAAGATAGCAAAAAATCTGGAGAAGATAATAATCAATCAGGTGATGACGATGATGATGAAGCTGGTAGAAATGGGGTTAAGAAATCATTCAAAAATAAAAATGAAGATGATGACGACGATTGTGGTGATGATAAAAACAAAAAAAAATACAAGAAATCTGGAAGAGATAGTAATATTTCTGATAAAGATACCAAAAAACGTGACTCTAGCGACGATCGTACAAACTCTAGTACAGAGGAGACTGACTCTTACGGATCTCATGACAACACTTCTACCTTTTCGGATTATAACTTGAAAGAAACTAACAGTAAAAATAAAAAATCAAAGATATCTAAAGGCAGTTTGGGTAAAAACACCGATATAAGAAATGCTGGTGCTGGTTCAAACAAAGGCTCTAAAGAAATTTCAACGGAAATCACAGAGACAGAACAAATACAGAAGAAAAGAAAGACAGAAAAAGGAAATACAGTAACTAGAACTAGAACTAGTTCTGGATCAGATTCTACTGATAGCAACGAGTTTCAATCTACAAGATCCAATGAAAAAGAAAGTAACAACGAGTCTATAGGGTCTAACAAAAAAGGCACTAAAACTGGAGGATCTGACTTAAATGGTAAAAAATCTAGCAACGGTAGCACAAGCTCTGGCTCTGAAGAATCTGGATCAAACCAAAATGGTCAAAGTGGCGCCGAAAATACCAGCGACTCAAGCTCTACTCAAACTGGAACAGTATCTAAAGAGGATAGCAGTTTAGATCAAAACAGCTCTAATAATCAAGAAATCCAAATAAGCATCGTAAAACGCACTAATAGCGAATCGAATGTGACAAACAACGGCAACGAAAAGCAACAAAGAGGTTCAAGTGGATCCAACAGTGGCACCTCTGTCTCTCAACGATCTGGTTCAAGCCAAAGTGATGAAATTAGTTCTGAAAATGGAGGATCTGACTCGAATGTGTCAGAGACCAGCACTGTACAGCAACAACCTAATCCAAGTGGACCCAACAATGACAGCTCTGGCTCTCAACAATCTGGGTTAAGCCAAAATGGTCAAAGTAGCTCTGAAAAATCCATCGACGTTAAAACAACCTCTACTCAAACTGGATCAGTGTCTAAAGAGGATAGCAGTTTAGATCAAAACAGCTCTAATAATCAAGAAAGCCAAATAAGCATCGTAAAACGCACTAATAGCGAATCGAATTTGACAAACAACGGCATCGAAGAGCAACAAAGAGGTTCAAGTGGATCCAACAGTGGCACCGCTGTCTCTCAACGATCTGGTTCAAGCCAAAGTGATGAAATTAGTTCTGAAAATGGAGGATCTGACTCGAATGTGTCAGAGACCAGCACTGTACAGCAACAACCTAATCCAAGTGGACCCAACAATGACAGCTCTGGCTCTCAACAATCTGGGTTAAGCCAAAATGGTCAAAGTAGCTCTGAAAAATCCATCAACGTTAAAACACCCTCTACTCAAACTGGATCAGTATCTAAAGAGGATAGCAGTTTAGATCAAAACAGCTCTAATAATCAAGAAATCCAAATAAGCATCGTAAAACGCACTAATAGCGAATCGAATTTGACAAACAACGGCAACGAAGAGCAACAAAGAGGTTCAAGTGGATCCAAAAGTGGCACCGCTGTCTCTCAACGATCTGGTTCAAGCCAAAGTGATGAAATTTGTTCTGAAAATGGAGGATCTGACTCGAATGTGTCAGAGACCAGCACTGTACAGCAACAACCTAATCCAAGTGGACCCAACAATGACAGCTCTGGCTCTCAACAATCTGGGTTAAGCCAAAATGGTCAAACTAGCTCTGAAAAATCCATCGACGTTAAAACAACCTCTACTCAAACTGGATCAGTATCTAAAGAGGATAGCAGTTTAGATCAAAACAGCTCTAATAATCAAGAAATCCAAATAAGCATCGTAAAACGCACTAATAGCGAATCGAATTTGACAAACAACGGCAACGAAGAGCAACAAAGAGGTTCAAGTGGATCCAACAGTGGCACCGCTGTCTCTCAACGATCTGGTTCAAGCCAAAGTGATGAAATTAGTTCTGAAAATGGAGGATCTGACTCGAATGTGTCAGAGACCAGCACTGTACAGCAACAACCTAATCCAAGTGGACCCAACAATGACAGCTCTGGCTCTCAACAATCTGGGTTAAGCCAAAATGGTCAAAGTAGCTCTGAAAAATCCATCAACGTTAAAACACCCTCTACTCAAGCTGGATCAGTATCTAAAGAGGATAGCAGTTTAGATCAAAACAGCTCTAATAATCAAGAAATCCAAATAAGCATCGTAAAACGCACTAATAGCGAATCGAATTTGACAAACAACGGCAACGAAGAGCAACAAAGAGGTTCAAGTGGATCCAACAGTGGCACCGCTGTCTCTCAACGATCTGGTTCAAGCCAAAGTGATGAAATTAGTTCTGAAAATGGAGGATCTGACTCGAATGTGTCAGAGACCAGCACTGTACAGCAACAACCTAATCCAAGTGGACCCAACAATGACAGCTCTGGCTCTCAACAATCTGGGTTAAGCCAAAATGGTCAAAGTAGCTCTGAAAAATCCATCAACGTTAAAACACCCTCTACTCAAACTGGATCAGTATCTAAAGAGGATAGCAGTTTAGATCAAAACAACTCTAATAATCAAGAAATCCAAATAAGCATCGTAAAACACACTAATAGCGAATCGAATGTGACAAACAACGGCAACGAAGAGCAACAAAGAGGTTCAAGTGGATCCAACAGTGGCACCGCTGTCTCTCAACAAACTGGTTTAAGCCAAAGTAGCTCTGAAAATAGAGGATCTGACTTGAATGTGTCAAACACCAGCGGTGAACCGCAACAAAGTGGTTCAAGCCAGTCTATCAGTGACAACTCTACGCCTTCTAAATCTGGCTCAAGCGGATCCAACAACAGTCAAAGCAATTCCGATGCGTCTAGCAATCAAGGCTTTGATACAGAAAACTCTCAAAGCAGGAGCTCTAATGGAGGATCTGGATTGAACAATGGTGCCAACTCAGGATCAAGTGGTGGCACTCACAGAAAAGTACAAACTTCACATCAGAGATCTGTGTATGGAAAGGGAGGTGAAAATTCTTCTGAAAGCCACCAAAATAACGCAGATGGCAGCTCTTTTTCTGCATCAAGTCAACACTCAGATGCATCTCATGGGAAAGCAGAAAAGAGCTATTTATATTCTGAAGAGACGAATGCTGATGGCTCAATTAAAAAAGAAAAGAAGGAAAGTGAAAAGCTAGCCCGGCAGACGCAACAAGAAAACAAGGAAGAAAATAAACAGACCAGAGCTGATGGTTCATCAAGCTTCACTCAATCATCAAATAAATCATATGACTTCGAAGAAAGTGAAAATAATTCAAGCTCTTTCGAAGAAACCTACAAATAAATAAACCCCGTGCTATAAAAGAAAATGGTGGATAAACAAAGCCGATTGACACACTTTCTCTCTCGCACGTTTCTCTTTTTCTAAATGTGCAAACGAGAAGGCACAGTTATCGACACCATTTTTATTTGACTAGGCTCACGTGTAACGGATTTTGATTGTATTTTTTAGTTTTTAATTATATCAGGCATCAAGAAGTTTTGTTTTTTCATTTGCCACCTTGGCATAATAATAATACCATCCTTTTACTTTCCCACTGTAACGCTTCCAGACTTCCCACCTTTGCCTCTTCTCAAACAGGGAAGGTAGCAGCATTATTCCCCACGCTTGCTTAATGCATGTTGGCGATTTCAAACATATATCACACTAATCATAATACTAATATAATAATCACACAGATTTTTTTGATTTTGAAATTTCTTTATTTTCACATAAATAAAAAGGAAATTAATGACATAATTGTCCCTGACCTTATTCTAAAAGTATTTAAACATAAGAAATGCGTGTTTTTTGCAGATTATAGCGCCTATATAAAACATTTACTTATACTAAAAGTAATGTACAAAACTACTTGTTATGAAACATGGATATCATATAACTTACGCTAGACAGTTATTTATGTACTTACAGCGCGATGGTAAGACACAAACGCACTGTTTAACACAAACTATTTATAAGATATTGTAACAAGGTACACTGATACTTAACAATTAATTTTACTTAAAACAAAAAAAATAAAACTAAGTACGTAAAATAAAAAATGCAAGTGAACTTCGTGTACTGAGGGTGATTTTATGCAAATCTACCTACATTTGTGTCGAACTTAAGAAAAAGTTCGGCCATCGAGTAGTTTCGTCTTTGTTACTCATACAGCAGAAAGTGATGTGGGAGACGGTATCAATGATATGTGTCGATGTATTTTAATTTTTTAAATCGTGTTTGGCCAATGTTAGAAATAAGTGGATTTTGATGTTTAGGGTTAGTTTTAAGATAAAACTTATAAGTGAGTTTTGTAATGAACTGTTTTAATGTAGGTAAATTTAATTGACTGTGTAAGTTTTTAAGATTAGTCCGAAATGGTGTACTAAAAGCAGTTTTTATAGCCTTGTTTTGGACTACTTGAAGTTTGCTGTAGTTGCTTTCACATGTACTACTCCAGACCGGAGCCGCGTAGGTAATGCATGGTCTGACAAGGGTTGTGTAGATTTTTAATTTGGTATGTGAGCTGACTTTAGACCACCGTTTTAAAATTGGATGTAGGCAGTTTAGGGCTTTCATTCCTTTAACGCGGAGGTAATCGATATTTTTTGTCCAGTTCATTTTATTGTCTAGTGTAACCCGATACTAGATGGTTATACTCCATGGTAAAACCTTATCGCCTATTAGTATGTGCCTTTTTGGTAATGACCTCTTTCTTGTGAACATTATGACTTCAGTTTTTGTGGCATTTAATTTTAATTTCCATTTAGTGAAATATGAAACTAAAAGCTGTAATGATAACTGGAGCCGTGCGACTATTAAATCGGTGTCTTTACTTGTCGTAAAAGAGGCTGTGTCATCAGCAAAACAAGCAAGATGAGTATGTGCTTGATTGGGCATGTCATTTATGAAAAGTATGAATAAATGAGGACCCAGCAAGGAGCCCTGTGGCACCCCTGCAGGAATAGGTCTAGGTTGGGATATAGTATCGCCGATATGTACACAGAATGACCTATCAGTCAAATACGCCTGGATAACTTTAACGAGTCCTAAAGGTACATCACACATTAAGAGCTTGTGTATAATCACACTAATATTTAAAAGGCGAAAGTTTGTGAATGTGTAAGAGTGTTTGTATGTTTGTTACTGTTTCACGCGAAAACTACTGAACGGATCTGGATGAAATTTGGCACAGAGATAGATTATAGTTTTTTTTTATACATGGCATGTCTGCTCTCGTACCAAGACGTATCAAAACTATCATGGTTCGACTGTGAGAAAGGGACAGATGTATACAAGTCTTATAAATTTGTCCCTTACGCACAATCAAAATAATCATGCTCTAAGAGCTTATGGTTACCTCCCTGATTTGACACATATCAAACAAAATGGTGTTTTACACACTAATTGAAAAAAAAAAATTAAAATAATAAAAAAACCCGTTTTCAGCAGTTTATTCACTTAGAGCTTTTTAGAGGTTTTTAAATCGGGGGTTTTTATATTTTTATTTAATTTTTATTTCATGCTTTTTAAACTATATATAATATACCTAGTAGTAGACACGCTTCAATCGACAATCTATCGAAACACGTAATTATGAGTAACTAGTTGTTTCCCGCGACTTCGTCTGCGTGGTTATGAAGATATAAAGTTTAATAATGGTTATGCATGCACAAAAAATTAAAGACTTTCATACAAACTTGCGAGAGCCCTTAGACCCCCTAAATCCGGCCCTGTCGCAAAATCCGTTCTTAGCGGACGTCTACTAACTATAAACTACCTCCCTGCCAAATTTTAAGTTAGTAGTTAAAAAAATGAAGGACTTTCATACGAACTTGCGAAAGCCCTTAGACCCCCTAAATCCGGCCCTGTCGCAAAATCCGTTCTTAGTGGATGTCTACCAACCATTAAATACCTCCCTGCCAAATTTTAAGTTTGTTGCTCAAAAATTAAGGACTTTCATACAAAATTGCGAGAACCCTTAGACCCCATAAATCCGGCCCTGTCGCAAAATCCGTTCTTAGTGGATGTCTACCAACCATTAAATACCTCCCTGCCAAATTTTAAGTTTGTTGCTCAAGAAATTAAGGACTTTCATACAAACTTGTGAGAACCCTTAGACCCCCTAAAATTGGCCCTGTCGCAAAATTCGTTCTTAGCGGACATCTACTAACTATAAACAACTTCACTGCCAAATTTTAAGTTAGTTGCTCAAAAAATGAAGGACTTTCATACAAACTTGCGAGAACCCTTAGACCCCCTAAATCCAGCCCTGTTGAAAAATCCGTTCTTAGCGGACATCTACTAACTATAAATTACCTCCCTGCCAAATTTCATCTTTATAAGTCTAGCGGTTTTCGATATTTCGTGATAGGTGAATGAATGACCTTTCGCGTTTATAAAAGATTATGACATGATATCTTGCGAACAAACCCAGATTCAAAGAGTAAAATGTGAATTACTTTTTAACGGATGAACCAATTCCAATTAAACATAATTAAGAACACCCTCGACAAAGTCATCTTTCAAATAAAAAAAACTAAATCAATATCGATTCATCCGTTTAGGAGCTATGATGCCACAGACAGGCACACAGATACACAGCAATACGCGTCAAACTTATAACACACCTTTTTTTCTGTCGGGTATTAAAAATGATTAGACAGGTAAAGACCGGGTGGTTTAGATTTAGATGCCTAATCAATCAAAACAAGTTATGCATTAACTTGTTGCCTGACATAAGGCCACAAGTGACATTTATTAAGGGTACACTAGTCGAAAATTCTTCCATACAAACGTAGTCTGGCTTTTACTCCACTGTTTGACGATGTACGTTCAAAATAAAAATGATATCAATTTGTCTCATCATTATCTAGTCCTGTATGGAAGCAAAAAAGTAAAAATAAAATTTACTTGAAAGTTATGAGCTTTGAAAGTTCCTTATTTTAACACTAATTTTTACGCATCTTTGGGCGCAAATAAATACCATTAGAAGAAGGAAAATTGAAAAACGGCCTCCATACAGGGATAGATTAGTAGTTCAACAATGCAAATAATTTCATTTTGAACAGATACATTCAGTCGTTTTTTCAAGATATCCAGACTCCCAAAGGTCTATTTATAAAATTTCGCGCGCTCGTTTTCGTTCTAAATCATCATCCATTTCGCTAAAAATTTGTAAAAGTGTGTATTCGTACTCGAACTAGCTTTTTACTGCTCATAACAGCATCTATCTGTTCCACACGTGTTGTCGGTTGATATAGCACGCATTTTAACCCCGCGCACAAAATAGTTCGTGCCGTCGACTAGTGTACCCTTAATAAAAGTTATGGGTTTTATACAGTCTCATCACCCTACATTTTTCTGCATACTGGCAACCTACTTTAGGCCAACGATGTGCGTCATAATTTTACCGTATAAAATATCATAACAAAGCATTCAACGTTGATAGTGATCTTTTAGCCGTGTTGCTATAAAAACCAAGAGAGAAATAGTCGCCTTCCATGACCTCTGACTTGGCTATTTCAGACTTACATTAACTATATAAGTCCAGGGTTCCTCACGATGTTTTCCTTCACCGTTGTCTGTGATGTCCAAGATAAACTTAGAAAGAACATATGAATTTGAAAAGTCACATTGTTACTTGCCCGGATTTGAACCCACGGCATCAAGCACGAGAGACGAGTTTTTAACCGCTGGGCGACGGCGACCATCGCTGATAGAATGAGACTTTGTCACAAGACTCACTTTTGTACACTTTAGGAATCTCGCGATCTAAAATACCGGCCAAGTGCGAGTTGGACTCGCGCACGAAGGGTTCCGTACCCAGGGTGGCGTCAACTATGTATGTAAGGGGACAACCTTTAATTTTCAACATTTTAATTTTTTTGGTATTTTTCCTTTATTTGTGCTGTAAGACCTTACTTTTTTGCCAAATTTCGTGATTCTGGGTCAACTGGAACTCCCATTTAGGTATTCGACCCAAAACCTATAGGGTAGTTCCGGTTGACCTATTGTCAAGTTTGGTTAAAAGCAAGGTCTTACAGCACAAGTAAAGAGAAAATTACGAAAATAAAATAAATGATTGTAAATTAAGGTAAATTTTGCAACTTACAAATTTTTTGCGATAATCTATCTTTTTATATTTGCCCATATCTTTTTATCGTGTTGACTCAGGACGTTGATTTTTATACACGCAATAGGGACTATAGAGCTCAGTACCTATACAAATAAATAAAATTGAAGTGTCTGTATGTAATATCAAAATAACAACGTTTTATTGAATGCACGTGAAAGTATATACGGTACTAACAACAAATAAGTTGTTTTTACGATTTTTGTCTGTCTGTCTGTTTGTTCCGGGTAATCTCCGAAACGGCTAGACCGATTTTGACGGGACTTTCACTAGATAGCTGATGTAATAACGAGTAACATAGACTACGTTTGATCACGAGAAAATTCATAGTTCCGGCGGGCAACTAAAAAAATAAAAATATATTTCTTACGAGTTTGACGCGGACGAAGTCGCGGGCAAAAGCTAGTCTGGTATAAATTTCAACTTTCTAGGTCCACCCGTTCCTGAGAAAATCGGTGGTCACACACGGACATACAGACGGACAAGAGAGTGATCTTATAAGGGTTCCTTTTTTTTACCCGACTGCCGAAGGAGGGTAATGTGTTTATCAGTCTATGTATGTATGTATGTATGTTTGTTCCTATGTGGCGTTCTAGAGACCAAACGCGTTGGCCGATTTTGATGGTTCTTACATCAATCGATTCGTCTTAACCCTGCGAATGTCACTGGCTACATAAAAATTGGAAAATAGAAAAATGGCGGATTTTGGGCGCCATATTGTGGGGGCCCAAAATTTTTTTTTCTTCCGAACCTGTCGTGTGGGGTATCAAATTAAAGGACTTTAAGAGCTGATTTCAAAAATATATAACACTCATATGTTAAAATGTACCTAATTCTAAAAAAGATAACTAAAAAGTTATAAATAAACAAAGTTAATTAAAAAATTCTAAAAACCCGACTGATTAAAACAGCGAACTAAAAAGAATGTAAACAAGAAGAAAATCATGCTGTGCAGTCGGAGGATACATCTGGTTTTGGTCAGCCAACTCGCGAACATTGTGGCATTGTTTGTGTGTGTTTTTTCCTACTCCTCCGTTATTCCTTTCTGATTAATTTCGTTGTGGTATCCAGGACAGTTAAATTCATTCTCCGGGACTTCGTCGAGCTTTATTGCCTCGGCGCTTTTCTGGTGGTCGCCACTGTTGATTCTGGCTTTCAGGAGTTGCAGTGGTTTGGAAATAGTGCGGTGGGATTGTCCCTATAAGAAGTCCGACAATGACCGTTGGGCAGTTGCCCGCACCAGACACAACACTCGTCTGGTCGGAGGGTCCTTGCTTTTCAATGGAGGATGCGGGACTCTCCACCCTGTTCCAAATACCTCTTATAACTTCACATACCGCCGACTTCGACATTAATTGACTTATTAGCAATAGCGTCGCGGTGTTTTGTGCTCAGTTGTATAGACCACTCTAACCCATCTTATGTCCATTTAAGGCCAACGGAGATCGGGACGGGATGGCAAGGGAATTAAATTTTTACCAATGGACATTTAAACGTATCGATATAGAAATACGACATAAATCGCTATGCTTTAAAATGAGGCCGTGGCATTAAAAGGGACTTCATGCACGGCATTGAAAGACGCACCACGGGCTTCTGCGGCTGGACGCCGTGGCGTACTGCGGTAGGCAACGGCATGCCAAAGACGCCGGTGTTCGATGTGACATACTGCGGGGTGAGGCGGGGGTAGAGAAAATGGGGATGCACATCATTTGCGCCTAAATATGAATCGGGCACTACGGTATGCCACCTTCGCATGCCGTGGCAAGCCGCTGGAATGCCGCGGTATCTAAGCGGCTAGTGTGCTCTGACTGCCGGCGAAAACCTTTGCCTTCCCGTCCCGGTCTACGTTGGCCTTTAGACGCAATAAAATTAAACTATATGGGACCAATTTGACCCTTGGTTCAAGTTTGACGATTCCATTATATTGAGTTGGGGATTTGGTCAATTTGTGGGGACGAATATACCCCAAATTTGTGAAGCGTATAGCTCATGCATCATTATTAGGGACAAACTGAAGTCGATTACCCTGTTCAACATTTGCACTGAAAGTGTCTATTTCGAACTCTTTTCTTAATATCAAAACAGATTTTTAGTTTTTATTAATTAGTTTTCTATTATTTTATTTAAGTTTATTTTCGAATAACTAAGATTTGCATAAATTTAATAAAAATACATTCGGTTATAACCAACACAAGGTTTGTGTCTTCAAATTTAAGCAAACTTCATGTATTAGAAGCCCTTGTAAATTTCATAAAATAATACAATAGTACATTGTGATACAAGGGTGGAAAGTAGGTTATATGCAATAACCTACACACCCGTGTATCACACGACGTTTTTCAATACAGTTGTGGGAAACAGTAAAAACAAATTCAAGAATTACTTTTGTATTTCCATAAAAAATAATTATCGTAAGTCGCCATAGATCTTTCTCGAGATTTTGGCGGCAAAATTTCATCTTGCGCAGTTTTCGCCTCAGATCGGGTGGAGTAAATTCCATTTCATCATTTGTACCTACTTGAAATCATATTAACAAAAAAAAAAAACAATTTATCACACAAAAAATAATATTTTCTGAAAATGGCGCGTTTTTGCAACTGGACATATGTTTTTATAACGAAAACGATATACGAATAACGATACAGCCTATTCGACTTTTGACATTTTTTTATGCGAAAATAATTAAATTAAAACTGGTAATTAAATATACTGCCAAACTCAAGTGGCAGTGGGCAGGGTACATTGCTCGCAGAACGGATGGCCGGTGGGGCAGAAAGGTTCTGGAGTGGCGAACGCGAACCGGAAGACGTTGCGTTGGAAAGCCTCCCACTAGCTGGACCGATGACTTGGTGAAGGTTGCGGGGATCCGTTGGTTGCAAGACGCACGGGACCGGTCAATGTGGCGACGCTTGGGGGAGGCCTATGTCCAGCAGTGGACGTCTTTCGGCTGAAATGATGATGATAAATTAAATATAATAAACAACCATTTAAAAGACTTTTGAGAATTCAATGCTAAGACGTACGGACTCATTCATTTTTCCTCGTATAAAATCTATCCCATTTTATTATAATTATGAAACCACCATGCTTCTAAACTTTTTTAAATTGACTTATGATACACGGGTGTCTACACACCCGTGTATCACACGATGTTTTTACAAACTTTCCACCGTTTATTGCACCCAATATTTTTTCAGTATAAATTTAGGGACAGGTTAAAACCTTGTTCAACTACTGAACATAATATCATCCATCTGATCTTAGCCCTACCCTTTCTAAGGAAGAGAGTAACAAATAATTTATTTTATTTGTTAGTCGCACAAGGAACACAGACAAATACCAGCCAAGTAAGAATCCGACTCACGCACCTAGGGATCCGTACCCTAAAAAAATTGTTAACTCTAGCCATTAATCACGAATGATATTCTTGACCACCCAATGTCCGCTGAGTACAATTATCTGTGTTCAAGACTACGAGTTTGTGAATGCCTGCTGCAAGATTTTACACAAATGCTGGAGTGACCAAGTGCCTATACACATGTATTTTGGAAGACCTTATACTTGCCATGGAGGACCTGCAATGGTTCATGTCCATGGTTAAAAGTGGTGGCATGCAAAAGGTGCAATGCTCAGAAGACCTCAGAAGGGCTTCCGAAAGAGTGGGTCTTAAAATGAACATGGACCAAACCAAGGTCATGTTGAATGCCCATGTAACAATACAAAGTCTCCTAGGAACCCTTATAGTTTCGCCATGTCCGTCTGTCCATCCGTCCGTCCGCAGGTTAGCTCGGAGACTCTTAGTACTAGGAAGCTATAATTTCGCATGAATATACTTAATTACGCCGACAAAGTCGTAAAATAAAACCATATTTATTTTGTATTTCCTCCTGTACTCGCAAAGTCGGGATGTTTTTTAGGGTTCCGTACCCAAAGGGTAAAAACGGGACACTATTACTAAGACTTCGCGATCCGTCTGTCTGTCTGTCTGTCCGTCTGTCACCAGTCTGTATCTCATGAACCGTGATAGCTAGACAGTTGAAATTTTCACAGATGATGTATTTCTGTTGCCGCTATAACAACAAATACTAAAAACAGTATAAAATAAATATTTAAGGGGGGCTCCCATACAAAAAACGTGATTTTTTTGCAGTGTTTTGCGATAATGGTACGGAACCCTTCGTGTGCGAGTCCGAGTCTCACTTGGCCGGTTTTTATTAGAGTCAAGTGTGTCCCCTCCCTGTCAGCTAAATGGTTGCTTTTGGACGAGTGTCATTCTGAATTTCGACAGTTAATTATTTCAACACGGTCCCAGTTTCGAAAAACAATAGTTCGGTTACTCATTACTTCTACAGATTGTAATTAAAAAAAAATCACATCAGTATTATATATAACGAAATTAAAAGGCAAACTATCACAGCTAAGTAGGCTTTACAAGTTTACGAGTAATAGCCGACTAACTTACAAAATGGACATAGAAAAGTAAAAATTTTGTATTTTGATGAATGTGCTTTGATTGTTTATGACCGTTGGTAATGTTACCTATTTATTTTGGTAAATGTAGCTGTTTATACGGAACCCTCTGTACACGAGTCAGACTCGCACCTGGCCGGTTCTTTATAGAAAAATAGAGTACCTACATCTGATTTTAAAGAGGGTAAATGAGGAGTACTAATAAATTAAAATATATATATATACTAGCTGACCCGGCAAACTTTGTTTTGCCATAAAACACCAAAAATTCATCTACCCTACCTAGCCTACCCTACCTACCCTACCCTACCTACCCTACCCTACCTACCCTACCCTACCTACCCTACCCTACCTACCCTACCCTACCTACCCTAGCCCTCAAAAACCAGAACCGCCACATCTTCAAAGACCTGGGTGAAGAACAGAAGATAGTGGAGGTTCTGTACAAGAAACGTCACAGGAACCCGCACATGTGCCACCTAGTGTTGAGGGTCGCCACAGAGGTCTGGCGGCGCATGCTCGAGGTCGGATCGGTGCACGTGGACCTTAATCGGGTTAGGGTCGAAGACCAGTCCCCGCTAGTCCAGTGCTCGCTCTGCCTCGGGTATGGGCATAGCCGACGCACTTGCACGGAGACCGTGCCTAAGTGCAGCCACTGTGGCGGACCTCACATGAGGACAGAGTGCGCGGACTGGAGTGCTGGTCTGCCACCAACCTGCTGCAACTGCACACGTGCCAAAATCGACAACACGCACCATCACGCCTTCAGCTCAGAGTGCACAGTCAGAAGAAGATGGGACGCTATAGCTCGCTCATCCGTAGCGTATTGCTAAGGGCGCCCCGGGGACTCCTGCCCAACAAACAGCAAGACCATACCGTGTGGCCCAAGCAAACTTACAGCGGAAGGAACTGGCTACCACCGAACTCTTTTTAGAGGCCAGTGAACGAAAGATCTCGTGGGCACTTATTCAGGAGCCGTATGTGGGGGGAGCACGAAGTATGAAGAGCTACCGTGGAGCGAGAATCTACCAGTGCGAGGTCGATGGTAGTGGGAGGGTTAAAGCGGCGATAGTCGTCTTTGATCATGACTTGGACGTCATACCCTACCCGAAACTCACCACAAATAACATCGTAGTGGTGGGGATCCGAACCAAAGCCTGGGAAATCGCAGTAGTTTCTTACTACTTCGAGCCAGACCAACCCATAGGGCCATACCTGGACCAGATGACCCGGATCAACGCGGAAGTGGCCAACGGTAGGTTGCTGATAGGTGGCGACGCTAATGCGAAAAGTGCCTGGTGGGGCAGCATCAAAGAAGATTCCAGGGGAGAGGAAATGTCCGCTACCCTGGACGAACTCGAGCTTCAGGTACTAAACACTGGTGACGCTCCCACCTTTGACACCATCAGAGGTGGTAGAGCGTATAGAAGCCACGTGGACGTCACGGCATGTTCGCTCGACCTTTTTGACCTGGTGGACGGCTGGCGGGTCGACACGGGAGCGACATCCTCGGACCACAACACGATATTTTTTAATATAAATACGAAAAGGGAAAAAGGTGTTAGCATCACTAGAAGTACTAGGATGTTTAACACTAAGAAAGCAAATTGGGATGCATTTGAAATTAAATTGGGGGAATTGAAAACTGGGGGTAATATAAATTTAGATAATATAGAACAGATAAATAGTCGAGAGAATTTAGATATAATAGTAGAGAAATATATAAAGGTAATAACAGAGACATGTAAAAGCACAATCCCAAAATTAAATAATAAAACCAGAATTACCTGTCCGTGGTGGTCCGAGGAGCTCACTGTGAAAAAGAGAGAAGTGATGACAAAGAAGAACCGCATCCGCAATGCCGCGCCGGTCCGGCGAGCAAGGGTCGTTGGCGAGTACCTGAAAGCAAAAGAAGAGTATGAGATGCAGGCAAAGAATGCCCAAATCGCCAGTTGGAAGGAGTTTTGCCGGAGGCAGGATCGTGAGGGAGTTTGGGAGAGTTTCTACAGGATCATTCGTAGGACCACTAAAAGGCAAGAAGAACTGACCCTATGCAGCGATGGCGCATTCCTCAATCCGAGTGAATCGGCCGCCCTACTGGCGGATACGTTCTACCCCGAAGACAGAGTAGACCAGGACAACGCTGACCACAGGCGAATAAGAGAAGCAGCCAGCCGAGTAAATGAATGGGCTCATGATGAACATCATGATCCCCCATTTACGACGCTGGAGCTGAAGTCCGCTGTGGCGGGTTTCAATCCCAAAAAGGCACCAGGAGGGGATGGACTGACTTCTGATATCTGCAGTCGAGCGATCTACCAGGACCCGGACGCTTTCCTTGCCCTATACAACAAGTGCCTTGAATTGGCACACTTCCCTACCACCTGGAAGGAGGCTACAGTCGTAGTCCTCAGAAAGCCGGGCAAGGACAGCTATACCACCCCCAAGGCATATAGACCAATCGGTCTGTTGCCTGTTCTGGGGAAGGTCCTGGAGAGGATGGTCGTAGCTCGTCTAAAATATCAGCTTGTACCGCGTTTTAGTACTCGTCAGTTTGGCTTCATGCCCCAGAGGAGCACCGAGGACGCCCTCTATACGCTAATGGAACAAGTACAGGACAAGTTGAGGCTGAAGAAGCTAATTGTCCTGGTGTCATTGGATATAGAGGGCGCCTTCGATAGCGCCTGGTGGCCAGCCATAAAGGTCAGACTGGCTGAGGAAAAGTGCCCGGTCAACATCAGAAGGCTGGTAGACAGCTATCTCGATGGTAGGAAGGTCAGGGTTCGGTATGCCGGGGAGGAATGCTCTCGAGAGACAAGCAAGGGCTGCGTTCAGGGGTCGATCGGAGGTCCAATCCTGTGGAACCTCGTTCTCGACCCACTACTGCAGGACCTAGAGCAGCGTGGAGTTTTCGTGCAGGCGTTCGCGGATGACATCGTCTTGGTCGTGGATGGGGACACGGCGACTGAAGTCTCAAGATCTGCCAATGCAGCCCTCGCCCATGTTCATGATTGGGGCGTCCGAAATAAGCTGAGGTTTGCACCGCACAAAACCTGTGCGATGACCATAACCAATAAGCTTAAGTACGACACTCCAATACTGAGCATGGCCGGGGTCGACATCGGTATGGTTAAGAAAATGAAGTTGCTGGGTCTAACCATAGACGATAAGCTCACTTTTAATGAGCATACCGCGAACGTCTGCAAGAGGGCAGCTGACGTATACAAGCGGCTGTCCCGAGCGGCAAAGGTGAGCTGGGGATTAAACACACAAGTAATACACACAATTTACACGGCAACGATTGAGCCCATAGTGACATACGCAGCCGCCGCCTGGGCACCCGCTGCAAAGAAGTTGGGTATACGGAAGAAGTTAGGCTCTGTTCAACGAGGATTCGCTCAGAAGCTCTGCAAATCTTACCGTACTGTCTCTCTGAACTCGGCACTGGCACTGTCTGGGATACTACCTCTAGACCTGCGCATACAAGAGGCAGCCGACCTGTATAAAGCGAGGAGAGGGTCATCCCGGTTTGTGCCAGGAGATAGGGAGATCGAGAGTGCGGTAAGGTTTGCAGAAGCCCCTCATCCAGCTACACAAACGCCCCTGGAGTTCATGTGCCTGGCAGACCAAGAGTTACTAGACAGTAACAATGTGCAGGCGGTGCGAATATTCACCGACGGCAGCAAGATTGAGGGGAAGGTCGGTGCCGCATTATCCATTTGGGATAATGAGGGCGAAATCCGGAACCTCAAGCTTAGCCTTGCCGCGTACTGCACAGTCTACCAGGCGGAACTCCTGGCCATTTGCAAGGCGACAGAAGTGATCCTCGCGCGGCAAGAGGCGAGCTATGGTTTGTACAGCGACTCAATGTCCGCATTGCAGACGCTTGCAAACCATGGCTCGCTCCATCCCCTGGCAGTTCGCGCGCGCGCAAACCTGGCTCACGCCCTGTGCCAGAACAAAGCTGTGACTTTGTTCTGGATCAAGGCCCACGCGGGCCTGCCGGGGAATGAGCGAGCGGACGAGTTGGCTAAGGAAGCAGCATTGTCGTTACGGAGGAAGCCGGACTACGATCAGTGTCCGATTTCATTTATCAAGCGACAGATCCGTTTGGAATCGCTTGATGAATGGAATCGAAGATATGTGTCGGGCGAGACTGCTTCGGTGACGAAAATGTTTCTTCCGGATGCAATAGCGGCTTTCCGTATCGTACAACAGGTGCGGCCCGAAGGCGTCCTCACGCAAGTTTTGACGGGGCACGGTGGGTTCTCTGAATACTTGAATCGCTTCAAGTGTAAGGATAGCCCATCGTGCGTCTGCGATCCAGGCGTGGCAGAGACTGTCCAGCACATACTTGTAGAATGCCCGTTATTTATCAGGGAGCGCTACCAACTTGAATGTGAGCTGGACAGGAAAATAACGAGGGAGAGCCTGCATGGGCTCATGGACAAGAAACATAGGGAAAGATTCTTGGAATACTGTATTAGAGTAGCCACTGCGGTTATACATCGAAATAAAACCTGAGGCGCACCGTGCTTCATTAGTATTATGTATGATATTTAAATGCAAGCACGGAATGCAGCCTGGACATGTGTAACCGGCAGTATTTCATGTTAGTACCTAAGTTTATAAACTGTGTAATATTACTGTGATAATTTTGATAACTGTGCTTGTGTTTTTATCCCTAATTATAATATGATATTGTATACATAATTTCTGTGATATACCGCTCACTGTATACCTGTGATAAACAGCACTGTTTGCTCAATTGTTATAATAGCACCTTTTGCTCAATGTGATAACCGCACCATTTGCTCAGATGTAATATACCACACTGTTTTATTGTATTTTAACTATTTTTATAAGAAATAAATCATGCCCATAGAATAGATTAAATAAAAGTGGGAGTCCTACCCACAGAATATAAGATGATGAATGCAAGAAAGAATTAGTATGAAGAATGAAAGTACGAGAGGCATAAAAGATTGACCGGAATGACTGAGGTTGAGCAAATAAGGCGCCAATATCGTTGGCGGGGATTAGTGTTAAGAAAAAAAAAAAAAAAAAAAAAAAAACCCTACCTACCCTACCCTACCTACCCTACCCTACCTACCCTACCCTACCTACCCTACCCTACCTACCCTACCCTACCTACCCTACCCTACCTACCCTACCCTACCTACCCTACCCTACCTACCCTACCCTACCTACCCTACCCTACCTACCCTACCCTACCTACCCTACCCTACCTACCCTACCCTACCTACCCTACCCTACCTACCCTACCCTACCTACCCTACCCTACCTACCCTACCCTACCTACCCTACCCTACCTACCCTACCCTACCTACCCTACCCTACCTACCCTACCCTACCTACCCTACCCTACCTACCCTACCCTACCTACCCTACCCTACCTACCCTACCCTACCTACCCTACCCTACCTACCCTACCCTACCTACCCTACCCTACCTACCCTACCCTACCTACCCTACCCTACCTACCCTACCCTACCTACCCTACCCTACCTACCCTACCCTACCTACCCTACCCTACCTACCCTACCCTACCTACCCTACCCTACCTACCCTACCCTACCTACCCTACCCTACCTACCCAAGCAAGCAAGCAGCAAGAGAATTATTTTAATATTCTGACATCTGACACACAAAAGGGAGTACCCTTTACAGTACCCCCTTTTTACAATTTTACTTTTACACATAATAGAGGTGCTTTTTACAACACCTCTATTTTGACACATACTAATCCCAGCCACCCCTCACTTTCCAAAATGTCCGGTATGCCTGGTGTACGCACGCCGGTTCCACACTCGGCGACAACCAAACCCCCGACTAAAAGCCCCCAGAGGGCACCTGAGGAAGCAGGGCCTTCGGCGCAGAGCGTCAGAAGGAGCGTGGGTGAATGGGAGGCGGGCAAAACCGTCACTAAGAGGACTCCCCCCAAAAAACTGGACCGACCAACACCAGTAATGTCGATCTCCTTCGAGGTCGGCAGCCCGCCTACCCAAAGGAGTAAAGTCGCCGAGGCGAGGATGTGCTCGAATAAAATAAAATCCCTAATGACCACATCTAAAACGACCAAGAACGAGATTAAAGCGGAGGTCAAGGCACAGGCAGACCGGCTCTACCGGCTTGTAAAAGAGCTTGAGCAGGGGAATGCCCCCCCAACCGTTAAGACCATGGCAACGACAGGGACCCAAGTCCAGGAGGAGCCAAGGGCGCTGAAAGTCCCTCTCCCGTGCTCAGAGGCCATTCGTGAGGTCGAGACAAACTCCCTCATGCGAGCTCTAGAGGAGCATAGCCGAAACCTGGCCGAGAACAGCCTGAAAATGGATAGGCTGAAAGAGGCACTACAGACTAGCCGAGACCAGATGGTCTCGTATGCTAGTGTAGCGGCAAGTCGGCCATCCAATCAGGCTCCGAAACAGACCACACTGCACTCAATCGTAGTGTCGGCCAGGGATGAGAAGGAAACGGGGGAGCAAGTCCTGGACCGACTTAGGAAGGTCGTAAACGCCAAGGAAGGGGGTATAGCGGTAGAGAAAGTGAGGAAAGCGAAAGATAGGAGAGTTATACTAGGCTGTAGGTCAGAAGAAGAGAGGGAAAAGTTGAGGGAAAAGATCAGGAAGGCGCCCGAGCTGGAGGCGCAAAATATTACAAATAAAAATCCGCAGGTTGTGTTGCGCGACGTGATGCAATACAACCCAAATGAGGAAGTACTCAAGGCCCTTAAGAACCAAAATGCCGCCATCTTTCAAGATCTCAAAGATGAGCAGGCCAAAATAGAAATTATATACAGAAAGCGAGCCAGGAACCCGCTAATGTGTCACGTAGTGATGAGGGTCGCCACAGAGGTTTGGCGACGCATGCTCGAGGTTGGGTCGGTGCACGTGGAGTTCCAGCGGGTGAGGGTCGAGGATCAATCCCCGCTGGTCCAATGCTCGCTCTGCCTCGGGTATGGGCATAGCCGACGCCTTTGCACAGATTCTGTGCCAAAGTGCAGCCACTGTGGCGGCCCCCACATGAGGACGGAGTGCGCGGACTGGGCCGCAGGCCTACCTCCAAAGTGTTGTAATTGCACGCGCGCGAGGATTGACAGCACCAACCACCACGCTTTCAGCTCGGAGTGTCAAGTCAGAAAAAGGTGGGATGCAATAGCCCGTTCTGTTATAGCGTACTGCTAAGGGCGCCCCGGAGACTTCTGCCCAACAAAACGCAAGACCATACCGTGTGGCCCAAGCAAACCTACAACGAAAGGACCTGGCAACGACCGAACTCTTTTTAGAGGCCAGTAAGAGGAAGATCGCATGGGCACTTATTCAGGAGCCGTACGTGGGAGGGGCTCGAGGTATGAAGAACTACCGAGGTTCGCGAATCTACCAGTGCGAGGTTGATGGAAGTGGGAGGGTAAAGGCGGCAATTGCCGTCTTTGATGATGACCTGGATGTCATTCCATACCCGAAACTCACCACAAACAACATCGTTGTGGTGGGAATCCGGACCAAAGCTTGGGAGATCGCAGTAGTATCTTACTACTTCGAGCCAGACCAACCCATAGGGCCATACCTGGAACAGTTGACCCAGATCAAATCGGAAGTGGCCACCGGTAGATTGCTTATAGGCGGCGACGCGAACGCCAAGAGTCCTTGGTGGGGTAGCATCATCGAAGACTCCAAGGGCGAGGAAATGTCCGGAACCCTGGAAGACTTAGAGCTTCAGGTACTGAACACTGGTGACGCTCCCACATTTGACACAGTCAGAGGTGGTCGAGTGTATAAAAGCCATGTGGACGTCACGGCATGCTCGCTCGACCTTTTTGACCTGGTGGACGGCTGGCGGGTCGACACAGGAGCAACATCCTCGGACCATAACACAATATTTTTCGAAATTAAAGTAAAAAGGGATAAAGGGGTAAATATCACCAGGACGACCAGGAAATTTAACACAAGAAAGGCGGACTGGGATACATTTAAAGATAAATTAGGGGATATCAAAATTGAAAATAATATAAATTTGAATAGTATAAGGGGAATAAATAGTAAAGTAGATTTAGAAGAATTAATTGTAAATTACAGAGATTGTATTTTAAAAGCATGCGAAGATTCTATTCCCAAAACTAGTATTAAAAGTAAAATCACTTGTCCGTGGTGGTCCGAGGAGCTCACTGTGAAGAAGAAGGAGTTTACCAGACTGAAGAACCGCATCCGCAATGCCGCGCCGGTCAGGCGAGCGATGGTCGTAGGCGAGTACCTGAAGGCCAAAGAAGAGTACGAGATGCTAGCGAAGAGCGCCCAATTCGCAAGTTGGAAGGAGTTCTGCCGGAAACAGGATCGGGAAGGGGTCTGGGAGGGAATCTTCAGGGTGATTGGTAGGACCGCCAGAAGACAGGAGGAACTGACCCTACGCAGCGATGGTGTATTCCTCAACCCAAGTGAATCGGCCGCCCTACTCGCAGATACGTTCTACCCCGAAGACAGAGTAGACCAGGACAACGCTGACCACAGGCGAATTAGAGAAGCAGCCAGTCGAGTAAATGAGTGGGTTCATGATGAATATCATGACCCACCATTTACCTCGCTGGAGCTGAAGACCGCCGTGGCAGGTTTCAATCCAAAAAAGGCACCAGGAGGGGATGGACTGACGTCTGATATCTGCAGTCGAGCGATCCACCAGGACCTGGAGGCGTTCCTTGCCCTTTACAATAAGTGCCTTGAATTGGCACACTTCCCGAACATCTGGAAGGAGGCCACAGTTGTGGTCCTCAGAAAGCTGGGCAAGGACGATTACCTAAACCCCAAGGCATACAGACCAATAGGTCTACTGCCGGTTTTGGGGAAGGTCCTGGAGAGGATGGTAGTAGCGCGTTTAAAATGGCAGCTTGTACCGCGGTTTAGTACTCGCCAGTTTGGATTTATGCCCCAGAGAAGCACTGAGGACGCCCTCTATACGCTAGTGAAGCACGTACAGGACAAGTTGAGGCTGAAGAAGCTAATTGTCCTGGTGTCACTGGATATAGAGGGGGCCTTCGATAGTGCTTGGTGGCCAGCCATCAAGGTCAGACTGGCTGAGGAAAAGTGCCCGGTGAATATAAGAAGGCTGCTAGACAGCTACCTCGACAGTAGGAAAGTCAAGGTTCGTTACGCTGGGGAGGAATGCACGCGAGTGACTAGCAAGGGCTGTGTTCAAGGGTCAATAGGTGGTCCCATCCTGTGGAATCTCATTCTAGACCCACTATTGCAGGAATTGGAGCGGCGCGGAATCTTCGCACAGGCGTTCGCCGATGATATCGTCTTGGTTCTGGATGGGGACTCAGCGACTGAAGTTTCAACATCTGCCAATGCAGCCCTCGCCCATGTTCAGAGTTGGGGCGACAAAAACAAGCTGAGGTTCGCACCGCACAAAACCTGTGCGATGGTCGTAACCAACAAGCGCAAGTATGATACCCCAAGGCTGAGCATGGCCGGGGTCGACATTGGTATGGTTAAGAAGATGAAGTTGTTGGGTCTAACCATAGACGAGAAGCTCACCTTCAACGAGCACACCGCGAACGTCTGCAGGAGGGCAGTTAACATTTATAAGCAACTGTCCCGCGCCGCTAAAGTGAGTTGGGGATTGGACGCACAGATCATACACACAATCTACACTGCTATGATTGAGCCCATAATAACGTACGCGGCCGCAGCCTGGGCTCCCGCTACGAAGAAGCTGGGAATACGGAAGAAGCTAGGCTCGGTCCAACGAGGATTCGTCCAGAAGATCTGTAAATCTTACCGTACTGTCTCCCTGAACTCGGCACTGGTACTGTCCGGAATACTACCTCTAGATCTGCGCATACAGGAGGCAGCCGCCCTGTATGAAGCGAGGAGAGGGCCATCCCGGTATGTGCCAGGAGATAGGGAGATCGAGGGTGCGGTAAGGTTTGCAGAGGCTCCTCATCCAGCTACGCAAATGCCCCTGGAGTTCATGTGCCTGGCAGACCAACATTTGCTAGACAGCAACAACGTGCAGGCGGTGCGAATTTTCACCGACGGCAGCAAGATTGAGGGGAAGGTCGGAGCCGCATTATCCATATGGAATAATGAAGGCGAAGTCCGGAAGCTCAAACTTAGCTTAGCCGCGTACTGCACTGTCTACCAGGCGGAACTCCTGGCCATCTGCAAAGCGACGGACGTGATCCTTACGCGGCAAGAGACGAGCTATGGTTTGTACAGCGACTCAATGTCAGCATTGCAGACGCTTGCAAGCCATGGCTCTCTCCATCCCCTGGCGGTTCGTGCGCGCGCAAATTTGGCTCAAGCCCTGGGCCAGAGCAAAGCTGTGTCTTTGTTCTGGATCAAGGCCCACGCGGGCCTGCCGGGGAATGAGCGAGCGGACGAGTTAGCGAAGGAGGCAGCATTGTCGTTACGGAGGAAGCCGGACTACGACCAGTGTCCGGTTTCATTTATCAAGCGACAGATCCGTTTGGAATCGCTTGATGAATGGAATCGAAGATATGTGTCGGGCGAGACGGCCTCTGTGACGAAAATGTTTCTTCCGGATGCAATAGCGGCTTTCCATATTATAAAACAGGTGCGGCCCACAGGCGTACTCACGCAAGTTTTGACGGGGCACGGCGGGTTCTCTGAATACTTGAATCGCTTCAAGTGTAAGGAGAGCCCCTCGTGCGTCTGCGACCCAGGCGTGGCAGAGACCGTCCAGCACATACTCGTAGATTGCCCGTTATTTATCAGGGAACGCTACCAACTCGAATGTGAGCTGGACAGGACATTGACGAAGGAGAGCCTGCATGGGCTCATGAGTAAGCAACACAGGGAAAAGTTCCTAGAGTACTGTGTAAATGTGGCCTCCACAGTCATTGCACGAAACCGAAGTTGAAGCGGCTCTATGATTCACTAGTATTATGAGAATATTTTGTAAGAAGCATAGAAATAGCACGCACAAAACTGCAATGACAAACGGTGCACTGGGGTAGTACCTAACAGAAACAGATTGTCTGTGTGGTGAAAAGCACTGTTGTGCTTCTTATCCTTAAATAAAGTAAGGCAAATTTATATTAATTTCCTATCCTCCGTGATAAATTGCTCTCTTGTATTCTGATGTGATAAACTGCACTTCTTGCACATTTTAGAGAAAAACCGCACTTTTTGTAATTATTGCATTTTTGTATTATTTAAACCTACATATTTTGATCGATAAATAAAGATGCCCATAAATATTTGAGTTTGCACAAAATGGGCACCAGCTTCGTTGGCGGGATTATGTAAGGCAGGAGGGGTTTTTAGTCAGTTGGAGTCTGACACTATCCAGACTGGCTCACTTTAGAGGCACTTTGGGTGTAAGTCCGACCGGATTTCCCCTCCTGCCAATTAATAAAAAAAAAAAAAAAAAAAAAAAAAAAAAAAAAAAAAAAAAAAAAAAAAAAAAAAACCCTACCTACCCTACCCTACCCTACCTACCCTACCCTACCTACCCTACCCTACCTACCCTACGCTACCTACCCTACCCTACCTACCCTACCCTACCTACCCTACCCTACCTACCCTACCCTACCTACCCTACCCTACCTACCCTACCCTACCTACCCTACCCTACCTACCCTACCCTACCTACCCTACCCTACCTACCCTACCCTACCTACCCTACCCTACCTACCCTACCCTACCTACCCTACCCTACCTAGTAATAGTGTAACTAACACGACTTTCTTTTATACATTTTCAATTTTTTTTTTTTTTCAATTGTAAATCTAAACCATTCTCGAATCTCCACGAACACACACAAAAAATTTCATCAAAATCGGTCCAGTCGTTTAGGAGGAGTTCAGTCACATACACACGCACACAAGAAATATATATATTAAGATATATATGTCGCATCAAGGCTGGCCGATAGATGTAAACCATCGGGAAGTCAGGATGTATTCCTTTAGGTTAAGACATCGTGTGTGGGCAGGTCGGTGGGTACAATCGTGAAAATGAAATTACACAAATTATTCGATACACTGAGTATATTCAAATAGACACAAGTTACATTCCTGCTTACTAATATCACGGATTGACACTGATTCTACGACGTGTTCGCTCTAAGGCTGTCAGTACTCAACTGCCAGTACATTTTAGCTCAACTGCTATATTCTATTATCCCCAACACGCAAGTGGTTAGAGAAAGCGCGCCAAAGCGTAGCGCGCTTTGCCGCCAGATGGCGTGCTTGCGATTTGTTTTAACGTCCGTACTATTGACTAATCCCGTATATATGTTATCATATATATATCTTTAACCAACATTTTAACTGGTTCCATGCCGTAATAACCGAAACAGGTTGTGTGCGAGGGATGTGTGTGAGTAATGTGTTGTGTGTTGAAGCGACTAGCGACTTTGACGCTAGTTTTAGCGGATTTTGTGAGTGATTAGCGACAAAAAAATATTCAACGACTTCTAGCGACTTTTGAACCATAGCGCAAACCAAGGCTAAAAGCAGTTGGTGGAGATATTGGAGAGGCTTCAACTTCCAGTGCCAGTGATATTTTATTTGAATATCCGTTTGGCATTTCTTTTGAGTTTGAAATGTAGGTACAATTACTTATATACCTATATTTAAATCAGACCGATTTGCGCAACATACCTAAGAATTTTTTGTTGTCTCATAAATAATTGTACGATTGCTAGACCTGGGGGGTGACCATAAGCTCTTAGAGTAGCTGAAGGTTACTTTGAGTGTGTGTAAGAGACAGATGTATAGAAGTCATATACATCTGTCTCTTACACATACTCAAAATAACCTTGCTCTAAGAGCTTATCTATAAAGAGTCTCCGATCTTGATAGTCCTATCAAGATCAGAGACTCTTTACTCGAAGTTGTAGATGATTATGTCTACCTGGGACCAGTTGAGTAGATCCAACTTCGAGAAAGAGGTCAACCGTCGAATCCGACGGTTGGCCTCGGCGTTCGGGAAGTTGCGTGGTATCTTCTCGTCCAATTTACTGCAATGTCTCAAGACAAAAGTCTATGACCAGTGTGTGTTGCCAGTGATCACCTATGGGACCGAGACGTGGTCGCTCACAATGGGCCTCATCAGAAAGCTTAAAGTCACCCAAAGGGCAATGGAGAGGGCTATGCTCGGAATTTCCTTGCGTGATCACGTCAGAAATGATGATATCCGCAGGAGAACCAAAGTTACCGACATAGCCCGAAGAATTGCCAAACTTAAGTGGCAGTGGGCAGGGCACATTGCTCGCAGAACTGATGGCCGGCCTAAAAGTTCTGGAATGGCGACCGCGAACCGGAAGACGATATGTTGGAAGGCCTCCCACTAGGTGGACCGATTATCTGGTTAAGGTTGTGGTAAAGCGCTGGATGCGAGACGCACGGGATCGGTCAATGTGGCGACGCTTGGGGGAGGTCTATGTCCAGCAGTGGACGTCTTTCGGCTGAAATGATGATGATGAAGAGCTTATGATATGCTTTTCTAATCGGTTTGCAATGATGACCGAAAAGATAAAAAACTCTATTAGCGAAATGACAGAAATTCATTCAATTGAATTTAAAACCGATACGAGTATTTTAGCGTACCCTTTTATTGCTTTTATAGATTATATAAAAAAATAAAAGCGGGTACATATTCGCGAGCTGGGTGACCAAAACCAGATGTATCTTCCGACTGCACAGCATGATTTTCTTCTTGTTTACATCTTTTTAGTTCGCTTCTTAAGCAGTCGGCTTTTTTTTTTTAATTAATTTTTTTTATTTATAAGTTTTAGTTCACATTTTTTTCGAATTAGGTACATTTAAACATTTAAGTGTAATCAAATCAAATCACCTCATAGATTCCTTTACCCCCACCCCACACGATGGGGATGGAAGAAAAAAAATTGGGCTCCCACAATATGGCGCCAAAAAGCCGCTATTTTTCTATTTTCCTATTTTAATGTAGCCAGTGATACTCGCAAGGTTAAGACGAATCGATTGACGTAAGAATCATCCAAATCGACCATCGCGTTTGGTCCCTAGAACGACACACATAGGAACAAACATACATACATACATAGACTGATAAACACATTATTCTACTTCGGCAGTCCGGTAAAATAGGTCTGTATATTAGAGTACGGTTGGTAATCTTACTAATGACATCTCTAGTCGCTGCCGTCACGGTGGTTCTTTGCTCTGTGTTTTTTTTTTAATTTTCCCAGAACATTAAAAATCAAAAGCGTATTGTTTAAGAATTCACAATGTTAAGGTGGGTATAGACTAGAGCATTTAGTTGTAACAGAACAACGAGCATTCGCTGTTTTAACATTTACTCGAATCACACTGCGAACATGACGCTCGATGTTTTGTTTGCGTTTGCCTCTTTAGCCTTGACCACTATCTGACCTGACGGTAAGCGATGATGTGGTCGACGATAGAGTACGCTTTCCTAGAAGTAACCTATTCACTCTTGACTTAAAGACCACCAGGTTGTTGCTATCAGACTAACTCCGGCAGGGTATCCTTTGCTGTACGCATAATAAAAGTATTCCCAAAACGTTTGGTGCGTATGGGTGGGATGTCCACCATGTACCGATGACGCATCGCCGTACGTCTGGTAGTCTGATGATGGAACGGGCTTGGAGGAATTAGTTCATGCAATTCCAACGCACACTCCCCGAAATGTAACCGATAAAAACCGACAGGCTGGCAACTCGGCGCCGATTTTCGAGGTTCTGGAGCCTATATTCAACCAGTACTTCATTGCCGATGAGTCTCTTAGCCCGTTTTTCGATCGACTCAAGTGCGTCCAGCTGGTATTTGGCAGATCCATCCCAGAAATGAGAGCAGTACTCCACGTACACGTGGAGAGCAAAGACACTGGCGCGGGTGACGTGGAGTGAGGTCAATTAAATAATTAACGCAATATACAAAGAACTGTTACAGCTCAATGCTCACTCGCCTTGAGCATAATGTTGAACGCAGTGCCGAACATTCACAAGAATGTTACATTAGATGGAAATGCTTTAGGAAACTTAGCATTTGTTTGTATCGTACCATTCGTAAGAACGTTACATAACACTGCAATGCTTGCGAAAATGCTCTAGTCTACACTCACCTTAACATTTTCTTTCTGTTGATTTTGAGGAGTTCTATTGTGAATATTAATGAGACAAGGGGAAGATTTTGAGAGAAACAAAATAAAATTAAGAAAAATAAAAGGGAGAACCGCCTTCAAAAGGCATACAATAATAGGGAAGTATTTGGACTAACTGATTATTGACCCGTCTCAATAATCAGTTATTGGGCGCACGGTTGGCGTAGTGGTTGAGCGATTGACTGCTGCGCTGCATGTCGCGGGTACGATTCCCGCACGGAACAAATATTTGTATGACCTACAGATAGTTGTTCCGGCTCTGGATGTTTGTGTATGTGAGTTTATTTGTTTGTAAACGCACCCACGATACAGGAATAGACTTCTATTGTGGGGCAGCGTTTTTTAAAATATAATAAAAAAGATATAGTAGTTTCTGCCAGCAATGTGGCAGATTCGAAGTGGTTCAGCACTTTTCCTTCCTTGGTCAGGGGCAGATCCTCCGGTCTTTTCATAGTCATGCCGATGTATGGGAATACGACGCAAGGAATCAAACTTGCAGTATCTCGAAAAGTTGAACTTTACTCCAGAGCCAAAAAACTATATCAAAAATTCATAACTCGTAAACTAGCTGAATCGGAGAGGCCTACCTCAAAAGGTAAAAAAAGGAACCCTTATAAGATCACTCTGTTGTCCGTCTGCTCGTCTATGTGTCCGTGTGTCACCACCGATTTTCTCAGGAACAGGTGGAGTTGAAATTTATACCAGATAGTGAGGTCTATAGTCCCTATTAGGTGTATAAAAATCAAGGCTCTGAGTCAACACGATAAAAAGATATGGGCAAATAGAGATTTTCGGGAAAACTTGTAAGTACTAAAATTTACCTTAATTTTCAACTTTTTTATTTATCGGAATTTTCTCTTTACTTGTGCTGTAAGATCTTGCTTTAAACCAAAATTGACAATTCTAGGTCAACCGGAAGTAACCTATTGGTTTTGGGTCGAAAATCTATCTAATCACAAAATTTGGCAAAAAGTAAGGTCTTACAGCACAAACAAAGGAAAACTTACAAAAAATAAAAATGTTTAAAAATTAAAGTGTGTCCCCATACATACATAGTTGACGCCACCCTGGATACGGAACCCTTTGCACTTGGCCGGTTTGTAGAACACGAGTTAAGTACTTATAATGAAATTTATCAGATGCCACTAATGTTAGCATTCTGAAGTAAGTCTGACATGCATTTCATAATAGTTACAGCAATTAGTATTTCAATTTCAAACAGCAATTTTGGTGTATCTTGTTAGTTGTAACGAGGATCATGTATCTTGACTACCAATACAGTATTTATAGCATTTTTGCTGTATCTTTAATACATTGATAGTTGTTTTTATGTTTTGTTAAAAAAGTTTAGAAAAAATCAACGTCGTATCATAAAAATGTCGTAGAAAAACGTTACTCAGACCGTACGACGCACTCGATGCAGTATTTTTTCCTAATTTAAATTTTTCGAGATACTACAAAATCGCTTTCTAGCGTCGAATAATCTATAAGCATATTCGAAGATTACTCCACTTCAAATCAACGATAATAAAAAGCCTCACTTTATATCAATTAATAGTAAGTTATAACTGAATCTGAATGAGTTGAGTGTAGGAATTATACATACAGCAACCCACGGCATTTCTCAAGGAAAAAAAAACGCTATTACAAAAAAAAAAACAACCGACTTCCAAATAAAAACCAATATTATAAAGTGAAAAATTACTTCATTTTCGGAAGTCGGTGTTCTTGTTTTACGTTTTTGAATACCGGATTCCGAAAGAGAAGTTATTTTTTACTTTATAGTATTTTTTTTTAAATTTGGAAGTCGGTTGTATTTTTTTGTAACAATGTTTTTATTTTTCACGTTTTTGCTGTGATACCTAATCGTCGAGTACTATAAGGTACCTATAATGCCAGAATAGATTAACCGAATATCATGAAACTTGTACATGACCGGTGAAATGAGAGTGTACCAAGGAGAACTGTACACATCTGCGTACCCCTTTAGAGCGTACTGGCGTGATGTTATGTTATGAAATGATATAAACAATAAACAGACATGCTATTGCAGCAATATCGAGAGATTACCTGTCATTTATTGAAAGAGTTCTGTTGTTTTCCTCCGAAGTTCTTCATCAGATCTTCACCAAATTTAAATGGGTCCAATTTGGGAAAAAATAAAAAAAAAATTGGTCCACAATTGACGGAGAAATCTGCGAAAATACACACAAAAATAAAAACTAACATAAATTCGAACATATAACCTCGTCGTTTTTGGCAAGTCGGTTAACAACTACAGAACGCCAGCTATGATCCTTACATACTCCTTTTGCTTCGGTTCATCATCATTAGTCTATTAATGATCCCACAGCTGGGATACAGGCCTCCTCTCTGTGTGCTTCAGTTACGTTCATATATCTGCCAAAATGTGACACTGCACCATACCCCTTCATGAAATTAGGTAAGGCGTGATATTAGGTTTCATAAGTTTCTTAACCCGCCATATTGTTCGGTCTAGACGATGAAATAATTTAGATTTTAGAGTCTGGAGGCGTGGTTTGTAGTCCCTCCCAGTATAAGCCACGCCTTCCCTAAATCTATCCCGAAAACTTCAGTATCAACTGCGGTTGCACGGGAGAGCGACGTGTCGGAAATTTTCCCGAGATTTTCTTAAATAATTTTCTAATTTTTTCTTGTAATTTTAAGTTTTGTCAGTGAAAAGACAGAATGGTGTGCTATTGAATTGAATTTTGAACTTTTCTGTGCTTTTATGTGTGTTTTTCAATTGTTTTATTTTCCAATGTTTGTATTTGTTTGTTTACAAACAAGCTTCACGTGATTTTTCAAGGTTGATAGGTTAGTGACCTTTGAATAAACAAAACGTCAGAGTTGTGAATTTCCTCATGTGTTAAACAACTGTTTTAGGTGTAAACAATGAGTGAATTTGTTTGTTTTGAATTTAATTAAACTTTTTACATTGGGTTACGTGACAAAAATACAATCTACCATTTTGGACATAAGCGATATTTAGTGGTGATTATAAAGTAATCGATTTTGAATAAACTAAATAATTTTAATTAAATAAATTAAATCTACTCAAATAAAAACAAACAACAATAAAATATATCGCTATCGTTTTTCTATCGATTATTTAAAAAGTAATATAACAAGACATATTAAGGATATGAAATTAATAACTGATAAAATATAAAATAATTAATATAAATTTTGCGGTTTATTTTGACACTTCATATGTTTTATATATTTAGAAAAAATACTTAATAATAAAACAGCCTATCATACACTAATTTAACAAATGTTTATTCTTAAATAGTTTATTAATTTCAAAAATCAAAAATTACGAAGACTTTCATAACATTCCTGGAATAGAATATATTTTCTTTTAGGAAAATATTTTATGCCGGGATTAAAAAATAGTTCCTTTCTCAGTTATAGTATAGCTTTAAATCAGTGGAAGATTTTTTAAATTGGATTTCTAATTCCAGAGATTGTATATCTTTTGTAAAAACAAAGGTTAGATTCATATTATTTAACCGTACTAATTAAATAATCAATAATAAAACCATTTATTTTTCTAGAACAACAACTTACTTATATTTAATACCAAATCACAAATAGGACAACAAACTAGAAAACCATGAACATTGACAATTTTCTTGTATAAAGACTAGAAAAAAAATCAAATTGGATTCAAAAAGACCCATTGAGGCCCTACCAGGGGCCTCAAACACAAAAACACTTCAAAAAACCCAGAAGACTCTACTAGTCCATCCATTCACAACGGGCATTGTCAACAATAACCAGAATATAGACACCAATGACAAACCAAAGAACTACTTACTAGAAACGCCAAAAGACTTAAAAAGACGCCAGCCATTGCTCGAATTGCCCGGGGAAAATAAAAAACCTAAACTTTACAAAAAAGACGAGGCTAACGATGACAATGAAATGAAACGTGGTCAAAGTGGTCAAATTGGTCAAATTGGTCAAAGTGAAGAAAGTGTAATTCTTGACGAGAAAAATAGTGAGTGTAACAAAAATAGTGTAAAGAAGTGTCACTGCTGTTGTAACTGTTCTGGTGAGAGTGAGAAGTCGTGTCACCAGCCGGTCAAAGTGATTATTGCTCCAGCTATGATGCCGTCTATCTTTGGACCTGTGCCGGGAATTCCGTACATTGTCCAGCACGGAAAAGTTGATAAGGTCAGTTTTAGCTTCTGATTGATAAATGTTTTTTAGTTTATTTTCAGATTTTTCTAGCATTCTACTGGCTATTTACCTATGTATTTTAATTTGGGATTTGGAATTTAAAAAAAACACTTTACTCGCCAATTTTTTTTGTTAAATACTGTAGGATATTTTATGATACTGGAAGTTTTACACTAGAACTAGTTTCTTATGTTTGAACAGTGACACTATGGAGAGAGTATTAGAGACAAGAAAGCTTGTGCAGGGGCAACGAGGGTACTGAAAGTTGATGCGCACACAACCAACTTTATTTTTTTTGGACGTTGCGCCACACTCGGCATTTTTTCCTGTATCGTGGCTGCGTTTACAAACATATAAACTCACAAACACAACACCCTGAGCCGGAACAACTATCTGTAGGTAATACAAATATTAAATCTAAATTAAATTGCTTGGACCTTCTGCTGACAACAGATCCAGACCGCTACTCAGTGGCAGTATCTTCACTATTGTATAGTTTCAAACATTGTCTGGTGAAGTCTGTATCCCCCACCCGATCCCAGCTCAAGAGGCGCTTGGCGGGTTTGGCGGTACGAGTCAGCAGATTGGGATGGCATGCGTTCTTTTTTCGAATCTTATCCTTGGCAGCCTACTTGCTTCTCTTCGGCTAATCCTTCGCCGACGGTATTAAGGTTCAACAATTTAACCTTTTAATACTGTTTAATATAAAAGCCGAAGTCAGAGAAAATTAATATTTATGTATATTGAAATTAAGATTCTAATGTCTTATGACGTTTGATACAATCATTGACACAAGGGTTACTTTGCCATAAGACTTTTCTAGAAGTATTGTTTTTTGGCATGACATTTACAAGCTTTTAATAACCTTGCAATGAATGTATGTATGTATGTTAGTCTGTTCGGGTCAAATCTTGCAACTGAATTTTAAAGCAGTTATCCTCCACCGATTAAGAGGAAATTTCGCATACACGTTTAGTTTGGATGACAATGCATGGTTAGCTAAGTGTCGTCATTGTAAATCCAATATGGTGGACGGCCCAAGATGGTGGACTAGTTATTTTTTGTGCACTGCCATGGTATGGGTATCAAATGAAAGGATTTGCTGAGAACAATAAGAAAAAAGCTTGTTTAAAAAAGATAAAAATATAAAGATATAGTCATTGACGATTTTCTTTCAATGTCAAAACCATGTTTTCGGCAATTTACATTAGCGTTATAATTTTTTAAAGACCTTTTTTTAGCTGTAGGTTAAAACCAGGATAGTTGTCCCCGGGATATAGTTGCATCGATTTTACTTTATTTTCGGGCCATGGGGTCCGAGTGCACACCTATTATTTCGGGATATCGCCAAGCGGTTGGTCGACTGTTCACGTGACCAGAGGGCTGGTCTTTTTTTTGGCCAAAGAATCAGCATTGCCATCCAATGTGGCAATGCTGCCAGCCTTCTGGGCACTTTTCCTGTTGACAGCGACGTGGACGAATTTTTTGACGCCCCTTAATTGTACATATTTTTATTCTTATTGAAGTTCTAATATTAGTTTGTAAATAATTTACATATGTAATATAAGTTTCGCGAATAAATCGCAAGCTATTATATTAACCGACGGTTAGCGTAGTGGATGAGCGATCAGCTGCTGTGCTGAGTGTCGCAGGTGCGATGTCCGCACGGAAGAAATATTTGTATAGCCTACAGATCTTATCTTATCTTATGGAGGGGCCGAGAAATAACTCGGACACTTCGACCCATTGGGATCTATTGTGGTCAATGGCCTGCAGATAGTTATTCCGGATCTGGGTGTTTTTTGTATGCGAGTTCAAATGTTTCTAAAAGCACTCATGATATAGGCCGAAAAAAAATCTCCAAATACCACTAAATTAACCGCGGATTGCATAGGAAGGCAAAATGCGATCAATGTTTTTGCGGGATTGGTGTCCTGTTTCCCGGCGGGGCATCTATCCTAAAAACAAAATGAACATGAACAACATGGATTAAGCAACTATCTCCTATGTAGGATATATTATATGTCCCAAAATATAGAGGTCCGCAAAAATCGCTAATACTCTGGCAATATTAAAGATAATGTTTTTTACTTTTCATAAATCTATATTAATATTATAAAGCTGAAGAGTTTGTTTGTTTGAACGCGCTAATCTCAAGAACTACTACTGGTTGGATTTTTATTTTGTTAGTTTTTGATAGTAAAGGGTCTTTCAACAAGGACGGGTCGATGTTAAAATTGAATAAAACAAGATGTGTGTGAGATATTAACGAAATTTATTTTTTATTTAAAAGGGCCCATTTATGCCAATTATGGATGGAATATGACATCGTTCAAATGTCCGCCGCGGCTTCGTATGGTGGCACGAATCCGAGAGGTCCAATTTTAATGACTAAAAATTGGGTCTTTAAGTCAATAGTGAATAGGTTGCTACTAGGCAAGCGTGCTTTATCGTCGACCACATCATCGCTTACCATCAGGTGAGATAGTGGTCAAGCGCGAGCCAATACTAGATTAAAAAAAAAGAAATAACATTATACTACCTACATTTTGCTCAAATAAAGTATTTTGCTTTTTGTACTGTGATATAGAGTGATTTCAAAAAATTTGACAAATCTCCGGCGTTTATCTAATGTTAGCAAAGCAAACACCCTAAAAAGTATATCATAAGTGCAAAGTAAAAATATGAAACTTAAAGTTCTGAACCCTTATTCCTTGACTGTATCTAAATAAAGCAAAACCATTAAAATACTGGCTTAGTACGAGTCGAACTCGCGCATGAAGGGTTCCGTACCATCATCGCAAAAAACGACAAAAAAAACACGTTTATTGTATGGGAGCCCCACTTAAATGTAACATTTGTTTTATTTTTTTTTACTTATAATAGTCTCGCGCTTGACCACTATCTCACCTGATGGTAAGCGATGATGTGGTCGACGGTGAAGCACGCTTGCCGAGAAGTAACTTATTCACTCTAAATAATCATTCTAATAATTAAATACCCCTAGATTGCAGCTATCGGGCAACACCGACTCCGGCAGGGAATTCCACTCCTTAGCTGTACGCATAATAAAAGTATTCTCAAAACGTTTAAATTTTAGTGTTTGTTGTTATAGCGGCAACAGAAATACATCATCTGTGAAAATTTCAACTGTCTAGCTATCACGGTTCATGAGATACAGCCTGGTGACTGACGGACAGACAGACAGACGGACCGCAGAGTCTTAGTAATAGGGTCGCGTTTTTACCCTTTGGGTACGGAACCCTAAAAAGTATTTTACTTAAGCCTACATACGGCAATCTTACCCCTAGAAATCTCAACACGTACCCTAACCCGTTTCGGCCCGGAAATACCGTAAGTAGTGGTTACCGGGATAACGCGCGGATATCCGAGCCTCGTAAATCCGTCAGGTGTCAGAAGCCTTGTTTCTGTAATAGTTTATCTCACAGATTTATTGGCTCAGGTTAACTTACCGGTCAACTGTTTGGTTAAAAGTTTTTTGACATCTTAGAAAAGATAAAACATCGTTTTCTGGATTTCAGGGGTAAATACAGGTTGTAACGGAAATGAGTTGTCATATTTTAAAAAATTGCTTTTGCCCGTGGAAGTGTACAACTTTGAACAAGGCATGGTCAATTCCCAAAAACCTTTATAGCAAAAAAAATACCGACGAAATAAGGAACTGAAACGCAAAAAATAAAATAAACTTTTAGTCTAGCATTTCGAGTTGGCGCCAAACAAAGACACAAGCAAATTAATTACTTAAAACGTAGAATGATTGTAGCTAGGTTGAACTTCGGTGATGGTTTGTTTGGCGCCGCCTCAAAATGCTAGACTAGTTACTAGTTTATTTTTATTTTTGCAGTTCCTTATTTCGTCGGCAATTTTTTTTGTTAAAAATGGTATTTTTCGCTTTTCGATTTACTAAATTTCAGCAGAATCGGTTCACAATTGAAAATTTATTGGACAAATTATCAAGAAAAATTCGAGGTGGATTTTTAAAATCCATCTCTAAAGTAGAAAGTCTCGGCCGCGTAAAGAAAAATGGGGAATACAATTGTTCGTATGAGCCTGATTTTGTTGACTTTGGTAATGTTGCTGTACGAGTCGTAAGTCCGTACACTGATTCGCCGTTAGTTGGTTGGAGAGAAACACGTCACAGTTAGACCCACTAGTTAAATATATTTCAGTTACGTAAGTTACAGTATAACTTAGATGGAAGGTGACTATTTCTCTCTCTTGGTTTGGATAGCAACACGGCTATAAGATCACTATTTACGTTGGTCGCTTTGTTATGATTTTTTGTACGGTCAAATTATGACGCACATCGTTGGCATAAAGTAGGTTGCAAGTATGCAGAAAAATGTACGGTGATGAGACCGTACAGTTGCGATTCCTCTACAATTTCCCTAGCTTCTCCATCGCAGTTCTGGCCATGGCCATACCGGTAACGACTCTCAAAGATCTACGGCAATAGATAAGTAAAGGTCTTCCACAAGGCATCTTGTATTTGTTATTCCTGGTAGCAAGCGATGTTCGTACGAAGAGAGACTGTCTCGTTTCGGACTGCATACCCTACAGCATCGCAGATGCATGTTGGGCTTGCTGTGCCTCCAGAAAATTGTGCGAATCGTGTGATGCACTTTTCGAGCGTATCGGCATATGCGTTCCAAAATTAAATGCCCGGCGAAAATGTAGGAACTTGTTTGTTACCCTCCAACATAGATCGGCTTCCTTCAACATACAATGCTTGGTGAGCTACTTGACCTAGACATCTCAAATTAGCTTAGACGGAAGATCTTGGCAAAGGAAAGATAGTTGTGATCTGTGTACATTCATACATAAACTCACGCCTTTTTCCCATGGGGGTAGGCAGAAACTACAGAACGCCACCTGCTACGATACTTAAATACTTCTTTTGCTTCACTCACATTCATACATCTAGTCATACACACACGCCGGTTACGAGTACTGCGCACCTGGCCTTTCTGAAGAACATCACCTATAAGGTCTATGTATGTCTTTCTAGGGCGTCCCCTCCCGGCGTTTCCATTCACGTCTGCCATGTAAATACCTTTCGTTAGTCGCCTTTCATTCATTCTCTCAATATGACCAAACCATCTTAACATACTCTTTTCAATTTTAGTCACTACACCTTCTTTTGAACCACAACGTTGTCTTATTACCTCCTTTATTATTCCTCAATCTATCATTTAAAGTTACATCACACATACTTCGCAAGGAACGCATTTCTACTGCATTAATCCTACTTTCATGTCTTTTTTGCCATACCCCACCTTCACTTCTTCACTTCACTTCACACATAAATGTAGGCACCAGCACACTGTTGTGAACGGCGATTCGAGCTTCCGGAGACATCGATTTGCTGGTCTGATCTGTGTGATACGATATAATTTGATTTTAATACAATCATTTTTTCTCATTGTTTTAATTTAATTGATTTTTTATTATTAATACACGATCTTTATTTTCTATTTATAATTTGTATTGTAATTTTGCTTATTTCATTTTTTTTTCTTTGTTAAATTAGAGTTTTGACATTTGATTTTATTTGTGGAAGTGCTGTGCACCTCTTTAATCAGTCAGAGACACTAGAATAAGAACCCCGAAAATGAAATATGTCCATTTTTGTGTTTGTTTTGTTGATGTGCCTTAAATAAATAAATCTACAAATGGCAGTCGAGGTCAAACAGTTATTATTTTATTTATTCGTTTATCCTTGCACTGGAACGCCTTGCAATAATTACAATTACTTAACGTGCTTTCCGAGACACGGAAGAAACTCGCTATGTAAAGATGGTCACCCATCCACTGACCAACCTCGGCAAGCGTTGCTTAACCTTGAAGATCGACCCGTGTGGCTGTTATTTTTTGGCTAATTTAAGCAAACGATTCCACAATAATGCACCGGTATTTATTATTCCCGAATTGAAAATGTCGCTATGGCCTCCACAGAAGACCCAAGAACCTAAATATCAATCCAACTGATCCCCAAACAACTTAACTTCGAAACACATAAAAGCTAGAGAACCCAACAATATGTAAATGTAATACCAGATATATTGCAGAACTCTCCGTTTATATGTGCAATAAATTCTTGCGGATCCCTAATTTTATTCATGGACTTTTTTCCGCAGCGGTACACACCCCTTATGTTTATACTATACTGTTGAATCACGGAGTAGATAGCTGCCAGAGACTAAAGACAAGATTCATAGATAATTAGATATATTCATAGATTCTTTGACATTCCTTTGCTAAGTCAAGTTAGTGTTTCATATAAATTTAAACCTTATTAACTTTAGAAAAAGGAGGTTATCAATTCGATATGCATATACGTTGGAATGGGGATGTGAACTGCCATTTTTTCACGATATAATTTTAAAGGGCGCCAAGGGCGGCAAATATTATCAATACCCGGCGCGACGAAATTACTTGGCCCTGCCTATCGAATACCCGGCGCGACGAAATTACTTGGCCCTGCCTATCAATACCCGGAGCGATGAGATTACTTGGCCCTGCCTATCAATACCCGGAGCAATGAGATTACTTGGCCCTGCCTATCAATACCCAGAGCGATGAGATTACTTGGCCCTGCCTATCAATACCCGGAGCGATGAGATTACTTGGCCCTACCTATCAATACCCGGAGCGATGAGATTACTTGGCCCTGCCTATCAATACCCGGCGCGACGAAATTATTTGGCCCTGCCTATCGAATACCCGGCGCGACGGAATTACTTGGCCCTGCCTATCAATACCCGGAGCGATGAGATTACTTGGCCCTGCCTATCAATACCCGGAGCGATGAAATTACTTGGCCCTGCCTATCAATACCCGGAGCGATGAGATTACTTGGCCCTGCCTATCAATACCCGGAGCGATGAAATTGCATTGTTCTGCTTATCAATACCCGGAGCGACGAAATTACTTGGCCCTGCCTATCAATACCCGGAGCGATGAGATTACTTGGCCCTGCCTATCAATACCCGGAGCGATGAAATTACTTGGCCCTGCCTATCAATACCCGGAGCGATGAGATTACTTGGCCCTGCCTATCAATACCCGGAGCGATGAAATTGCATTGTTCTGCTTATCAATACCCGGAGCGACGAAATTACTTGGCCCTGCCTATCAATACCCGGAGCGATGAGATTACTTGGCCCTGCCTATCAATACCCGGAGCGATGAAATTACTTGGCCCTGCCTATCAATAACCTGAGCGACGAGATTACTTGGCTCTGCCTATTAATACCCGGAGCTACAAAATTACTGGGCTCTGCCTATCGATACCCGGAGCGAAGAAATAAAATCAATTTCAGATAAAGCTTCTATATTGATAGTTCCCCAAATTTAAAATCTTGTCGGAATGGTAATCGGTTTTACACTCGCTAACAGCCAAATCGACTCAGCCCATAAACTCGCATACATGTATAAATTTTATGCACGCTTACGGGTTCAGTCAATTTAGTTGCTCACGAAGTCACGAGTGTATCATAAGGCGTATATATGCCCCAATGTTAACGCAGTACTGGCCGTGCGCCCGCGCTCGGAGCCAGAATATCAATATTGAACCTCCTTTTTTGCAAAATATTCTTTGATTTACATATATGCTATTTCAGTTATGAAGAAATTCTAGCCATATTTTTTCCTGTGTAAAAATATTTTTAAATATCCAAGTAGTTTTGGAGGAGCATCCAAAATTAGCGCAAAAATATTGTGTTGTTAATTATTTTTTTAAAGCAAAACTATTAGTTATACGAAAATCTTTGATTCAAAAATAATGTACATGATACAAAAATAAATATATATTTTTTTCAAACCTTTTAACCTAGCCGTTACTAAGGAGTATGCTTTAGAATGTAAAGTTTTACGGCATTAAAGCGGTGGTTGGCCCTTAAGGGTACACTAGTCGACGGCACGAACTATTTTGTGTGCGGGGTTAAAATGCATGCTATATCAACGGACAACACGTGCGGAACAGATAGATGCTGTTATGAGTAGTAAGAAGCTAGTTCGCGTACGAATACACACTTTTGCAAATTTGTAGCGAAATGGATGATGATTTAGAACGAAAACGAGCGCGCGAATTTTATAAACAGACCTTTGGGAGTCTGGATATCATGAAAAAACGACTGAATATATCTATTCAAAATAAAATTATTTGCGTTGTTGAACTACTAATCTATCCCTGTATGGAGGCCGTTTTTCAATTTTCCTTCTTCTTATGGTACTTATTTGCGCCCAAAGATGCGTTAAAATTAGTGTTGAAATATGGAACTTTCGAAGCTCATAACTTTCAAGTAATTTTTTTTTTTACTTTTTTCTTCCATTAAGGGCTAGATAATGATGAAAAAAATTGACATCATTTTTTATTTTAAACGTACATCGTCAAACAGTGGAGTAAAAGCCAGACTACGTATGTATGGAAGAATTTTCGACTAGTGTACCCTTAAGGAGACCTTCCTTATGGCAAGACGCAATTTAAATTGCTTCAATTAACGATATCACGCATGTATTTACTAAGAAAATTTCAAGTGCAAATCAAATTGCATTGCATTGCGTCCGCGTGAACATAATTATGTACTTGCAATTTCGCTTAGCAAAAATCGCTCATCGGTGTGATATAAATCCTATCGCGTAGATCATCGTGAAGTTGGCCAAGCCTCAGGAGATGAAAATAATAAAGCTCGCCCTCTGTTGCTAACTACTCCAGTGCAACATATCCAGAACAGTAACAGAATATCTAGTATGCACCATTTATTTGGGAATACAAAATCAAGAAGGAAAATCGAAACTGACAAAGATTTACTTACTTAAAATATATTCTAGTATTTCAGGCAGTAAAAGGTTTTTCTTGTTGGTAAGTATCCGCGACGCAGACGTTGATGCTTGAAAAAATACAGAAATCCTGCCTAAGATTCCTATTTCTTCCCTTACATGTACCCCACGAGTTATCTTTTCGGAATCTTGGGTTTTAATTCGTTGGAGCTGAGGAGAGGCTACGATCAGCTCGTAGTAGCTCCATGACCTTTTCTGACGACAGTTTGTGTCCAGCAAATACGTTGGGTACCATCAGAGTCACCGTCAAGACCTGTTCGCACCACCCCCATCCAGAATGATTGCCTGAATCCCCAGAGCGTCGTGCTTTGAGGATGCTCAATGCCCTTTGACTACCAATCCTGAATGTGATGTGTTTGCGGACGAATGGAATAAACTGATACGTGCATGCCTGATGTTCTGTAAGATTTTGATTATATATTGCCATTCCACTGTGCCATGTTCATAATATTGTTATGTTTGAATTATTGATTTTATGTGACATAATTGTCAATATTGTTATTACAGTCATAGATCTAAATAGATAACGCAAATCCTTCCAAAATTTTAAAATCAAATTTACTTACCAATGAAAGAAAACATTTCCAATTCCTCGGTCAACTTTTTCTATACAGTCTTTACAGCTCAATATAGCACAAAATGGCATTTTTCTAGATTTCGGTGGATTTCCGATGCCGATAATGCTAAATGAAAAGCTCAGATTACGATCATTGATCGTAACTTTACTCCGTTTTTTGGCACATTTATGTCTTTGATTGTTGTGTTCTTTTTCTGTGTTAATTCTTGTAATTGGTCTTTGTAATCGTTTTAATTAACTTTAAACAAAACAAATAAATGATTGGATATCTACTTATGATTTTATAACTTTGTTTATAAGTTGAGTGTGTCATGCTCTCTCTAATTTCTCTCTGATGGTGGCACATGTGTTGGATCATTCGGTTCCCTTCATGATGGTTGAGCTGAGTGGTGCCGATCCATGCGTCATGTTCGTGAACAGGCGCCATCAGTTGGGATTGGTCATAACTTAGCTGTCTCGGCCTGTTAAAGTGCTTTTTTTTTAATTATTTGTTACTCTAGACGCTTTACGTACACGTCTTTTTACATCGTTCTCACATATATGTATTTTTTCAACAAGAATGATGTAAACAAAGACTTGTAATTAAAACTGATGGAAAAGAGTGTCCGGGGAGTTTCTTGCAAATTCTTCTCCATTGAGACCTACAGACGCTTACGAATTTGCAACTAGTCTTCTTTTTATTATTTTTTTGTTTGACAATTCAAAAGTACTTCTAAAGTTTACCTATATACCTAAATACCTATACCTATACCTTGAAATAGATTTTGATTTTTGTCTTCTCTAGTAGATAGCAAACTCTTTAAATATTTTGAGGCCAGTACATGCACTTTGGAAGGTCTTGTGCTCGCCACAGACCCCGCAATCGGTGTGACTACTTACTGGTCTCAAAATCTTACTAATATTAAAAATTCGAAAGTTTGAATGGATGAATGATGTATGATTGTTACTCAACGACGCCAGAACGGTGAACGGATCCGCAGGCTTATTACGTATCTTTTGCAAGAGCAAAACGATAGCGATGTTTGCGCAATAATTGCTCTTCAATACAGAAGTTTTAGAGTTTTTGGCGTTCTTTTTTCAGAAATAAGTGTATTTGACAAACAGCGAGCGATTAGCAAACGATTTTGTAGGTACCTACCATACCTACATTGTAGGTAATGCCAACTTTTATGACATAAAGCTTTTGATCGCACGATGATTGCTGATTTCTTACGTAATATGCCTGCCTCTCACAGAGAGGAGGCCTGTGTCCCAGCAGTGAGAATATTAATAGGCTGATGATGTGATGTGATGTGATGTGATGCCTGCGGGATGAAATTTGGTACAGCGATAGATAATAGTCAGGAATAGCACATAGGCTCATCCCGGCACAATGTTCCTTTGGGATAAGAAATCATTTCCCACGCGGGCAAAACCACTGTCATAAGCTGGTGATTTTATACGAATCATGTATTATAAGTACAGGGTAAAAATACAATTAAAATTAAACATAGAAACGCCGCAAACTACTTTACCTGTCACGTCCACGGGATTTCCCTAATATAATCCAATGGCGATAAAATAAAATAATTAATTTCAAGCCGATTGGAAACGCCGGGAGCGGACGCCCTAGAAAGACATACATAGACCTTATAGGTGATGTTCTTCAGAAAGGCCAGGTGCGCAGTACTCGTAACCGGCGTGTGTGTATGACTAGATGTATGAATGTGAGTGAAGCAAAAGAAGTATGTAAGGATCGTAGCAGGTGGCGTTCTGTAGTTTCTGCCTAACCCCTTTTGTGTGCGGCAATGAGGCACTGGTCGAGTCAAAGCTCCAGAGCCTTGAACATCGTCGTCGAGTTGCCAGCTTGTCGGTTTTTTATCGGTTGCATTTCGGAGAGTGTGCGATGGAATTGCATGATCTAATTCCGCCTAGCCCGTTTCATCATCGGACTACAAGACGTACGGCGATGCGCCATCGGTACATGGTGGACATCCCACCCATACGCACTAAACGTTTTGGAAATACTTTCATTATGCGTACAGCTAAGGAGTGGAATTCCCTGCCAGAGTCTGTGTTTCCAGATAGCTACAACCTCGGAGTCTTTAAGTCAAGAGTGAATAGGTTACTTCTAGGCAAGCGTGTTACACCGTCGACCACATCATCGCTTACCATCAGGTGAGATAGTGGTCAAGCGTGAGCCTAACTATAATAAAAAAAAAAAAAAAAAACCCCATGGGAAAAAGGCGTGAGTTTATGTATGTATGTAATTTTAAGCATTTACATTTCCCTTCAATGCCAACGACCACTGGTAGTGTAGTTATTATACACACATCTATAGATTCTCAAACATATCGTTTTAAATATCGCCTACTGTGGGAAGCTAACACATAAATCTTTCCGTTACATTTCTTACACTGTTATTCACTTAGCTTGAACCCCTTAAGCACGTCAAGATTTATCGCTGGATTGCCATGCAAATAACGTTAGATCCTAGTATTTTATATTACTCAATTAAACATAGATGTCTAAACATTTTGTAAGAATATAAAAAAAAGTTAATTAAAAAAATCAAAAAACCCGACTGCTTGAAAAGCGAACTAAAAAGACGTAAACAAGGAGAAAATCATGCTGTGCAGTCGGAGGATACATGTTCGCGACCAAAACCAGATGTATCCTCCGACTGCACAGCATGATTTTCTCCTTGTTTACGTCTTTTTAGTTCGCTTTGCAAGCAGTCGGCCTTTTTGATTTTTTAAATTACTTTTTTAGTTATTTTTTTTTCGAATTAGGTACATTTAAACATATAAGTGTAATATATTTTTGAAATCACCTTTTAAAACCCTTTATTTTGATATCCCATACGATGGGTTTGGAAGAAAAAAAATTGGGCCCCCACAAAATGGCGCCCAAAAGCCGCCATTTTCCTATTTTCCAATTTTAATATAGCCATTTGCAGGGTTAAGACGAATCGATTGACGTAAGAACCATCAAAATCGGCCAACGCTTTAGGTCTCTAGAACGCCACATAGGAACAAACATATATACATAGACTGATAAATACATTACCCTCCTTCAGCAGTCGGGTAAAAAGCGTGAAAATGACAAGGAAAAAAGAGATACCCAATGAGTTTTGCTCGTTTGTTATCGGCTATCGGTTGTCTAATAATTAAGTGGTATATTTATTGTTAAATTAAATTAAATACAAACTCAGACTCAGAACACTTTTGAAGTCCATACAATTAATGGTATTGTCAAATAATAATTATTTGAAGTTAATATCGGTATTACCGTTCTTTTTAGGGTTCCTTACCCAAAGGGTAAAAACGGGACCCTATTACTGAGACTCCGCGGTCCGTCTGTCTGTCTGTCTGTCACCAGGCTGTATCTCATGAACCGTGATAGCTAGACAGTTGAAATTTTCACAGAAGATGTATTTCTGTTGCCGCTATAACAACAAATACTAAAAACATAATAAAATAAATATTTAAGTGGGGCTCCCATACAAAAACCTGTTTTTTTTGCCGTTTTTTGCGATAATGGTACGGAACCCTTCGTGAGCGAGTCCGACTCGCACTTGTCCGGTTTTTTATTAAAGATGATTCTGATTTACCAAAGGATTTTAAATTTTTGTGATAAAAATTCTATGTGATACTAAATTTAGTTATATTAATAACGTACAAGTTTCTTGATTTATCATTCCTATGAATAACAGCTTTTATTAATTTATTTTATACCGTTTTTATTCAAAATAATTAGTTTTTTTTATGACCCTACCATGTTATCTCTCCATCATCCTTGGTTTAGAACACCTGTTGCATGAAGTTTTAATAAATAAATACATTAATTTTATTTAAATTATCGAATTTAAAACTTAACCTATGAAAATCATAACAAAATATTTGAGACCCTGAAACAACCTACTTTTTCAGTACTAAGACGCAAGCTCATAAAACACCGGGTTACGAAAACTTTCCAATAATTCATCTCGTACAGCCTTTTTATGAGATATACCGACTTTATAAGTATATTTTAACATTTATATCTTCGGAGCACGCTGTATATATTCTCCGCACGTACTTAGCGTGACTATAAAGGGTGCGGTTCATGCACCTGTGATGTGTAGGGTGGTGCTTTTTCACTCTTTATAAAATGATTCCTTTTAAAATAATTTCAAAGTTAAACTACTTCGACAAGTCTGTGAGTTACATTAAAAACATCTAGATGCAATATAAATAAATGAAGGTTCTTCAATTTTCGTAACGTCTACTTGCATATATCCTGCTAATAAACACTTTTATTTCTGAAATTTATTTTTATTTACTAATATCCCACAAACTATAGTGGCATCTTGTTTGTATTTCACCAACTTTATATTCAGTATTATATTTTGAAAACGTTTGAAAACATTTTGCATTTGAAAATGAAATTACATACTTAGGTACTCATATGATTCCTTTTCCTTCTTAACTCTTATCAATAATAATAATAGCCGGCTGGGTCAAGGGCCAAGGGCATTTGTAAGTATGTGAGAACCATGTTCCTAATTAACAAGTGAAGGAATTCACCTGTTAGTGCTTGTAATACTTTATACCTATACGTAGTATAGTAGTGCTGGGTGCATCGTCCTCACGTATATGAATTTATGTAAATGTTCTAAAACATTTAGAAAAAAAGGAGTGAGTGTGGAGTCTTGTCCGTTCATAACAAGCTACATTTCCGAATGGACGGTAGAATCAATTATTATTAACTTAAAATTTGTTTTTTTTTTGAAGTTTAAAAATGCCACTTAATAGCCTAGTTGAAATAAATAATTTTGTCTTTGTCTTTGTGCTGTTAGTGTGTAAGTTAGTGGGGGAGTTGTTTGTGCGAGTGTTTATGGATGCAAGGATATAAGTATTCGTGCAAGCATGGATGGAGATGGGTGTGTGCTCATTAGGCGATGTAGGTAAGTAGAGCAAATCCAAAGAGTTTGAAAACAATGCCGTAGTAAAAATACAAGCTAAATCAGCAAGGCAGTTACCAAAAACACATTACCTTCGCAAATGTAACGTCCTGTATAAAACTGGTGTAGCTGTACAACTCAAAAGACGTTTTATATGCCACTTTATTACGAGTACGTGAGGGCACTCGCTTATATCATGCTGTGAAGTTCTGAGAGGATCAGCAGAGCTTACAGTAGCAGGGGTTTAATTTTTGTTTGGGACAAGACTGCAACACCCACCAACGACCACCAGAAAAACGCCGAGGTAATGAAGCTCGACGAAGTCCCGGAGAATGAATTTAACTGTCTTGGATCCCGCAACGAAATTAATCAGAAAAGAATAACGGAGGAGTAGGAAAAAATACAAATTTCCACTTCCCTCCATATCAAGCAGAAGACTGAACTAACAAGGCCAATAGGCACAAAGGGTCGTTTACAACTGCAATAAGCCCAGCTGCCTAGCACCACGGATAAAAATTAACATTAATAATAATGGGTCCTAACATTGTGAGCTGTTATATTTGATTCCAATAATAGGTATGGCAAAAATGCTTGAATGCACCGAATTTGTTCTAGTTTTCACAAGGTCCGTAGGCGTATGAAACCTCTAATTATTAAAACCGGCCAAGTGCGTGTCGGGCCACGCGCATTAATAGGGTTCCGAAGTTGCATAATAATGCGGACTAAAAAGAGGGTTTTGTTGTTGTTAAGTCTAAAAACGGGCCCACATAGAATGATGTTTTTTTTTAATCTATATTCTCGCGTTTGAAAGCTATCTCGCCTGATGGTAAGCGATGATGTGGTCTACGGTGAAGCACGCTTGCCTAGATGTAATCTATTCACTCTTGACTTAAACTAAATAAGGACTAACTGGTAACTGAAGAAGGAGTTATAAAATCCAACTTCGCAACTGAAGTTAGAAAAATATTATCTATTTGAGTACCACCGCGGGTGCGAATTACGAAAGGAGCCGATACGAGCGCGCGTTAGAGCCACGGGGAATGGTATAGTTCGTTCCTGGATCCTTGCGTGCACGCTCCTTGTTTATTTCTCTTTCGGTATTAGAAAAAAATCGTATGTATTCACCTCTAATCTTCTTTAATACCGCAGATTAGAGGTGAATCCTCTAACCTGCGGTATTCACTATTTAATTCTGGAGTGTTTTACGCCACTCAATTAGTGATGAAGTTGGGTCGAATATTGACTTTATAAAAGGATACCGACAAAATAAAATAAGTAATTTGCTTGGAAATCGAATCTGATTTGACTTTACTTATACGTTATAAATACAAAACGTCGAAAATACTTCTGCACTAACACAAAATAGAATCCACCGCGCGCATGCGCTGTATGGACTACGGACTGGTACTGCCAACGACTCCGGCCACTCCAATGCGTTATTCGAGTTTAAACATTATTAATTTAGAAATCATTACTATTAAGGATGTTATGATTTTATTTTTGTATTTTTTTACATGGTTCATAAGCATATATTTACTATCTGTTTTACACAGCTAACAACTTTATTTAAGTAATTTTTCAATGGCATTTGTTCAAAAATTTTACTGTGCCAAGCACATTTTATAAGTTGGTCGACTGTTACTCGTAAACTTGTAAAGCTTGTTATGATTTCATTTTTGTATATTTTTACATGGTTCGTAAGCATTATATTTACTCTGTTTTACACAGCTATCAACTTTATTTAAGTAATTTTTCAATGGTATTTGTACAACATTTTTACTGTTCCAAGTACATATTATAAGTTGGTCGACTATTACTCGTAAACTTGTAAAGCCTTGTTATCCGTGATAATTTTTCTTTTAATTTCGTTATATTTACTACTGTCGTGAATTTTTTCACATAGCCAAGAGCAACCATTTCCCTGGCAGGGGGGGGGACACTTGACTCTAACATAAATTTGCAACTTAAAGCATAATTTTACGCAAACGAATCTCTGAATCGAAAAATGGTTTCAACAAACCCATAATATTTTTGAATAAACTATCCAACGATATCCCACACCATGGGATAGATGAGAAAAAAAAATACATCCCCACTTTACGTCTTGAGTCAATGGGAGGTACCGAAAATTTTTTTTTTCATATTTTTATGTTACCACTTTGTCGGAATTATTAATATATATATATACATGCCAAATTGTAGCTTTCTAGTACTTAGATTCTCTGAGCTAAGCTGCGGACGGACAGATGGACAGAGCGAAACTATAAGGGTTCCTTGTTGACTTCGGAACCCTAAAAAGGAGTAGACGTATGAAAATGTATCTATTTTGTCTATCAGTTGGATAACCTAAAAATATTGGGCACGTATTTCTTATTTGTCACGTAAACACGTAAACACAGTCGGAGGATACATCTGGTTTTGGTCCGCCAGCTCGCGAATATGTATCCTCCGACTGCACAGCATGATTTTCTTCTTGTTTACGTCTTTTTAGTTTGCTTTTTAAGCAGTCGGGTTTTTTGATATCTTTAATTAACTTTTTTATTTACAACTTTTTAGTTATTTTTTTTTAATTAGGTACATTTAACATATAAGTGTCATATATTTTTGAAGTCGCCTCTTAAAATCCTTTATTTTGATACCTCATACGATGGGTTTGAAAGTTTTTTTTTTGTATTAATGTAGCCAGTGACACTCGCAGGATTAAGACAAATCGATTGACGTAAGAATCATAAAAATCGGCCCACGCGTTTGGTCTCTAGAACGCCACATAGGAACAAACATACATACATACATAGCCTGATAAACACATTACCCTCCTTCGGCAGTGGGGTAAAAATTTTTGTGGGATTCAGTGCGTTGAAATATCGTGTGACGTCACAACCTTTTATTTGCTTTCCCCTGTCCTTGTATCAGAATCATATCTTGCAAGTAAAATTTTACCTGAAATTTGACACACAAGCTTGTTTATTTATCTTACTAGCTGTCCCACGCGGCTTCGCTCCCGTCAACTGGCTTCCTGCCTACCCATCTACCCTACATACACGAATGTTGCGTAACTTTAACCGCTTACGCAGCGCACGCAAAGGAAGCTGTCAGAAAGGAATAATTTTGCCCGTTTTTGCAACATTTTTCATTTATGATCCGCTCTTATTGGTCGTAGCGTGATGTTATATAGCCTATAACTTTCCTCGATAAATGAACTATCCAACACAAAAATAATTTTTCAAGTCCAATCAGTAGTTCCTGATATTAACGCGTACATACAAACAAACAAACTTTTCAGCTTTATAATATTAATATAGATTTCAGTATAGTATGTAAAATTAAATAAAATAAATTTTACAAATTATTACAAACAACGTACCTCTTGTACGTATTTCATTTTGTCCGAGGGGTGGGAGCTTTTGAAATCTATCCTGGTTGTTTGTTACTTGTGTTTATATACATCTAGGTGAGGATAACGGTGAAGCAATGGGGATGAGCCCCAGCGGATAGCCGCTTACTTATTATTTAACTAGCTGTTGCCCGCGACTTCAAAAAAATATTTTTTTATTTTTTTAGTTTCCCGCCGGAACTATGAATTTTCCTTTTCCTTTTCTTTTTATTACATCAGCTATCTACCAGTGAAAGTCTCGTCAAAATCGGTCCAGCCGTTTCGGAGATTACCCGGAACAAACAGACAGACAGATAGACAGACAGACAAAAATCTTAAAAGTTGCTTATTTGTTGTTAGTACCGTATATACTTTCACGTGCATTCAATAAAACGTTGTTATTTTGATATTACATACAGACACTTCAATTTTATTTATTTGTAAAGATTGTATAGTTAGGTGACGCTACGGTCACAGCCTACGCTGTCGGAAGGAGGCCAGTCATTTGAAGAGTGGCTTGTCCCTATCTTTTTATCATTTTGATTTACAAAAAAAAATAAATTTTAAAAATCAAAAGACCCGACTGCTTAAAAGGCGAACTAAAAAGACGTAAACAAGAAGAAAATCATGCTGTGCAGTCGGAGGATACATATTCGCGAACTGGCTGACCAAAACCAGATGTATCCTCCGACTGCACAGCATGATTTTCTTCTTGTTTACGTCTTTTTAGTTCGCCTTTTAAGCAGTCGGGTCTTTTGATTTTTAAAATTTAATTTTTTTATTTATAACTTTTTAGTTATCTTTTTTTAGATTTCGGTACATTTAAACATATAAGGGTTATATATTTTTGAAATCTTTCTTAAAACCCTTTATTTTGATACCCCACACGATGGGTTTGGAAGTAAAAAAAAAATTTGGCCCCCACAATATGGCGCCCAAAATCCGCCATTTTTCTAATTTCCAATGCCATCCAATTTTAATGTAGCCAGTGACACTCGCAGGGTTAAGACAAATCGATTGACGTATGAATCATCAAAATCGGCCAACGCGTTTGGTCTCTGGAACGCCACATAGGAACAAACATACATACATACATACATACATACATACTTACATACATACATAGACTGATAAACACATTACCCTCCTTCGGCAGTCGGGTAAAAAAGGAGGAGGTTATCAATTCGACTGTATTTTTTTATGTTTGTCACATCAGAACTTTGTACTAGGTTAACTAAAATTGGTAAACTAACTTTTTTTATTTAAAATCGAGTGTTTCTCATGTGGTCCGATTTAGATTTGGTAAAAAGCAGATAATGAACTTCGGTGATATACTCCAAATCATCTTATGTCTGTTTATTGTTTACGCCATTTCATAACATGACGACGGTACGCTCTAAAAGGGTACACAGATGTACATCTGGGGAACTGTACACAGTTCACCCTGGTACACTCTCATTTCACAAGTTTTATGTTAGTTGTAACTTTGTACATTACGTATATACTGGAATGAATGAATAAATTATTACCTTCTTATAGAACTTTCTAATTATGTACCATAACTAAAAAGTTAAAAACAGTCGAACATAGAACCCCGTCTTTTTTGGGAAGTCGGTTAAAATGTACCAGTATTTAAACTGTATTTCTGTTTCAGTGGGTAGAAAAGTGATTAAAGATCAATCATCCACCAACCGAATGATGTGTTCACGTCGGCAGCCTTTCTGAGGCCTTAGTGCGAGTTTTTTATCGTACTCACCAATGAGAACGTAAACGATCTCTTATGTCAAAATGTATACAAAAAAAGAGGTTTCTCCTTACCGTTACTAGGCGGCGCTTATCCAGTTTCAATACAAATTGTCGTTTACGTTGACGCGATTGAACGTGAGTAAAAACTCGCACTTAGGCCTCTGACCTCTTTAACTTAAGGCTATTTTTTCACAGAAAACCGAACAAGTTTTGTAACTTTTTTGAGCAAACTTTAGTCATTAAAAAATAAACTTTAATAGAATCATACAAAACTAATTAGCAAATAGCAATACAGAAATGAGTATATTAGAGGCAGTTTGAAGGTGGCGCCAGTGGCAGAAAAGTTGAAAGGAAACCATTTGTCCTGGTATGGTCATGTGATGAGGAGGGATGAAACGCATGTTACTAAAAGAGTTATGAATATAAATGTGGATAAATGGGGAGGGAGAGGAAGGTCAAAGAAAAGATGGATGGACTGTGTGAGGAATGATATGAAAGAAAAGGGAGTCAGTAATAGCGTGACAAGGGGACAGGACGGTATGGAAGAAGAAAACGTGTTGCGCCGACCACAAGTAACATGGGATAAGGGCAGGAAGATAATGATAATTAGCAAATAGCAAAACTCTTTCGAAAGTCCCAATATTTCCTTTTTGTGAAGAGAAAAGAAAGAGAAGATGTTTTAAGGGATCAGATAAGATAAATAGTTAAATAGTTGTTAGTCTATTTTAAGTTTCCTTATTTCCTTCTACACACTATGTCTTCGTATATCATCCAACATTCCTGTCGCAGGTCTGCTGGAAGAAATTTCTTTTGAAATAAGCAGTACCTTTGTGCTCTTCTATATGTATTATTTCTTTTCTCTGTTAAGTGTTTTGTGTGTACATAAATAAATAAATAATAAATAAAATATTATAATTATTTATTATCATACCTCAGAACATAGAACTTAGACTAGTAATCAAAATCAGTTTTAAAAACAAAATATTTAATTTACACGCCGACAAGGAAAGAGCTCTGTGCTCTTAATTTTTTTTCATTATCCCTGGGAGAACGGCCAGATTGGGTTTGTAGTCAGATGGTAGATACCGGTGCTTCTGCAAGAGAAAAACGAAAAAGCAATTAAATCTCAGTTTGTATAATTTTAGATCTGGTATGTCTAATCTATTTTTATTAAGCCCTAGTATCGCAGATCTACGCGAGAAACAATGGTTTTTTAATTGTCTCTCGAATACCAGCCATACAAGGGGTTAAATGGGGCAATGATGATTGATGGGAGAATCATCATTGCCAAAAAAGTTTAAGGTACGATTTGTTATTCAATATAGAAATCAAACAATTAGCAGAGCCATTCAGTGTTTCCAATTGTAATTCATACAGGGTTGAAAAAATACATTGCGTAACTTTCAAAACCAATTTAGTTTTTTTTTTACTTATATGTATGAGGGAGTTATGCTCGAAGACAAATAAAAAGAAATACACATTCGAATTGAGAATCTCCTCCTTTTTTCCCAAAAAGGAGGAGATTCTCTAACTCCATCATATATAAACGGATTTACAAAATTCTTTTTTTGTACGTAAGAAGATTATTTCGAAATAGTCCCATTTAAATTTGGTAAAGATCTGATGAAGAATTTCGGTGATATACAACAGAACTCTTCGACAAATGACGGCAAATCTCTTGGGATTGCTGCAATCGCATATCTGTTTATTGTTTACATCATTTTATAACATACCATCACGCCAGTATGCTTTAAACAAGTATGCAGATGTGTACAGTTCACCCTGGTACACTCTCATTCCACCGGTTATGTTCAAGTTACATGTTATTCGGGTAATCTATTCTGGCATCACTGTGGGCATTATAGGTACCTTACTATAGAACTTGTCCATTATAAACCACTAAAATGTGAAAAATAATAAACCTTTTAACAAAAAAATACAACCGACTTCCAAATACAACACTACAAACTGAAAAATAACTTTAATTTTGGAAGAAGAAGAAACGAAAACAGAAACACCGACTGCCAAAATTGAAGTTATTTTTCACTTTGTTGTGTTTTTATTTGGCAGTTGGTATTTTTTTGTATTTTTTTATTTTTTCCACCTGTAATTGTAGAGTTTGATAGAGGCCTATGTCAAACAGCGGCGATAGGCTGAATTGATATCAATTGCTTATGTCAATGCCACTTACCCAGTCTTAGGCTGAAGCCCTCCCATCCTAAGGGTACCACCAGCGTTGCAGTTGCCGTTCAAAGCGTTGTTGATGTTCTCACAGCGTCTGCCGGTGAATCCACCAGTCCTCAGAGATTCAGCCATGTAGTTGTAAGCCCTGGAGAAAGAAAAAGAGGATTAGAAAGAAAATAAATACGTAAGCTCATGCGTTTTTACCTGACTGCCGAAGGAGGGTAATGTGTTTATCAGTCTATGTATATATGTATGTTTGTTCCTATGTGGCGTTATAGAGACCAAACGCGTAGGCAGATTTTGATGGTTCTTACGTCAATCGTCTAACCCTGCAAATGTAACTGGCTACATCAAAAATTGGAAAATAGAAAGATGGCGGATTTTGGACGCCATATTGTGGGGGCCCAAATTTTTTTCTTGCTCCATACCCATTATCTTTCTCAAAATAAAGTGTTTTAAGAGGTGATTTCAAAATATATAATTCTTATATGTTTAAATGTATCTAATTCTAAAAAAAATAACTAAAATAACAAAAATAAAAAATAAATCATTAAAAAAATCAAAAAACCCGACCGCTTAGAAAGCGAACTAAAAAGATGTCAACAAAAAGAAAATCATGCTGTGCAGTCGGAGGATACATCTCTTTTTTTTTTTCTCTTGAATAGTAACAACAGAACTCCATCTGCTACGATCCTTACATACACCTTCAGTTTCATCTACGTTCATACATCTATCCAGTCACACACTTGCCGGTTATGAGTACGCGCAGTTGCGAACCTGGCCGTTCTGAAGAACATCACCACCTCTGAAACGTCGCACGCACACCATGTGTGCGTAAACTATTGTTGATTCTATCGTGTCATGCATAAGATCCGTGTATGTCCTATTAGGGCTCCCGGAGCTGAGGGCATAGGAAGCTGTCACCTCCTTCTGCGAAGGAGGGGGCGGCACGCGTGAGGGAGGCACAACGGAGATGCCCTCACGCCCCTAGCCACCGCAAGACGCCCCGAGCGTTTGGAGTCGCAAGCCGATTCCCGGCCACCGTAGGCGCGAGCTTGCGGACGGCGAATAATGGGTAGCTCGCCATCCGATAAGGACCAGGCCCGAGTTGACGGTGCGTGGTGTTCCACGCGTGACTCAAAGAGATGTCAGCAAAAACTAACGGGGTCCGCTAGGGCCGATGCCTGTCTGTGTCGCGGATAAATTTGAAAGAGAGTTACCGCGGCACTGGCACAAGCAACTGAAGGAATACGGGTGGTTTTTAGTCAATAAAAGTCTGACACGCCCTTCCGCTTCACCCAGAGCGGGAGAAGTCTTACGATGATTTCCCAAACAAAAAAATAAAAATAAAATGGCTCTCGGGGTTGCCGCTCATTTCCATCTCGTTAATACCTTTTGTTAGTCGCCTTTCATTCACCTTCTCATCATGAATGTAGTCATATCTATGATGCCAGAAAGGAACTCTAAAATCACAATATCCTGCATCGCTCAAGCAGACTTTTCGACGCGATTTGATTTGAACAACGTGATTTGAACAAGTGTTCGACAACAACCGTGGGGTAGCTGCCCACCAGACACAATACCCATCTGGTCGTAGGATCCTTTCTTTTCAATGGAGGTTGCCGCACTTCACACCCTGTTCCGCATACCTCTATACTGGTAACCTCGACCATGTGACCAAACCATCTAAGCATATTCTTATTAATTTTGTCCATCTTCTTTAAAATCACAACGTTGTTAGAAACAAGAAAGAAAAGATAGAAACAAGGAAAGAAAAAAAAGAAATAAACAAAGAAAAGAAAGGAAAGAAGAGAATGAAAAGAAAGAATATAAAGGCTAGATAGAAAAAAAGAAAAGAAAGAAACAAGGAAAGAAAAGAAAGAAAGGAAAGTAGAGAAAGAAGATAAAGACTAGATAGAAAAAAAGAAACAAAAAAGAACAAAAGAAAGAAAGACTTTTAATTAAATTAATTTTTCAACACACTTGCTCATAAAGTAGCTCTAATTTCACCGCAATTAGGCACATAATGACACCTGTAATCAAACTGTGACTTTTTCATTGCTATTATTCACAAGTGAGTTATAGAATATTCTGTTTAATTTAATTGGTTGAGTTCCTTTGTTCTTAAAAAAGTTTCGATACAAAAAAGATCGTGCTCAATAGTACAAATAAATTAATGTACCTATTGCTTGCTCATTTCATGCAACTTCGTATTAAAATAGATAATTTCAATTTGTACGTGTTTAATAAATAAAACTTTTACTCAAATATAAGTTTGTTTTCTCTGTAATAAAGAAAACTTGAAATTCCTCATTTTGTACGTGGGTAAAACGCTTTCCGCGAAAAGCCAAAAAAAAAGAAGCCTCATTCTTATAGTCTATGGCCGATCGCCATTGTTAGATGCGCGCGCATAGGAATACTGAATATTTTTTCCGCCATTGCGAAAATTTTTTCACAACTCGTTTTCACTGCTGAAAATGTTTTTTTTGTATTATTTTATTCACAAGTGTGTTGAATAACGTCGTATGATACACGTGTGTATTGATGATTACCGTCCTCGGCTCTCTTAAGACCCTCACCTAACGGTTCGGGTCTCAATGGCGCCTCAGCGGTAATCATCAACTTTTCACACTTGTACCATAATGTACTATTACTAACCTGTTGTCAGATATAGAGCTCGTGGCTAAATAATAACAGCCGCACTGGCCGATCATCAAGGTTAAGCAACGCTTGACGAGGTCGGTCCGTGGATGGGTGACCATTTCAACATACCGAATTTCCTCCGTGCCTCGGCAAGCACGCTAAGCCGTTGGTACCGGCTGTCATTTGAAGATCTTTGACAGTCGTTGCGGGTAGTCAAAAGCTTAAGATCTGACACCAGTCTTGCCAAGGGGTACCGTGTTACCGAGTTACTGGTTTGTGGAGGTCAGATAGGCAGTCACTCCATGAAAAACACTGGTACTCAGCTCAGTCCGGTAAGACTGGAAGCCGACCCCAATATGGTTGGGAAAAGGCTAGGCAGATTTTTACTGACCGGTTGTGATGACAAATAGAAGACCAGCATCCAGGCATGGTCCTGCCACCATTGGGATAGAAGTCGACATGAGCCAAGGGGTTCAGCCATCCACTGTCGCCACCGTTCGTATGGATGACCTCGGTGTAGAGTCCATCTCTGGCGCTGATGACGAGGCCGGCGTCCCAACGGTCTGCGGGGTCTAAACCTGAAGAAAGAATAGGTGTTTTAGTTTGTGGCCAGATGTAATGGATTCTTATTTTTCATGTCATTAAAATGGAGTATTTTATCGGTGTAAAAATTTCGTTTCCGGACCATGTTGCTCAACTACCTTTAAATTACAAAAAAAAACAAATCTTTATCTTATATAGTATTTTACAGGAGTGACTGTTTGTTTGTTTTCGAGAACAATTGATTGACCATTGATTGCTTGGTAAAACTGGTATTCAAATCCTTGGTGATAACAGGCCCAGATATTTCAGAGAAATCTTGTACGTAATTGAAAAACAGTTCCATGTTTCTAATCGTCTTTTAGACTGAGGGAGGTACGAGTATATTAAATCCAAACTCTGCCTGTTTATTAAGTTTTCACGCCCAAACTGTTATACCAATTTTGGCATAGGAATCGATTGGACTCTGAACAAACATAAAATATGATTTATCCCAAAATTCAATGGGGATGTGAACGCAAAGCTGAGCGCAGATGTCGCTGGCGGCGCTATGGCTGCTGTCAAGTAATTTTTGCTTTGTTGACATCACGTTTTTTTGTTATTTTTTGTGTTTACACCGGTCTACCATCGTTATTGATAATATGTTTTGTCCCTGGCAGTTTAAGGAATTGAAAGACGAACTAAAGAAATGAGGAGCAAGGATAACTGGCAAGAAAACAGATTTTATTGAGTGGCAGACTTTTATATAATAAAATATTTTTCATCGGTGATATGTTCTAGATTTGGCTATTTTTTGTTGTAACGAGTTATTTCTTACTTGACTCATGGTAGGAAATAAGAGAACATTACTTTAATGTGTTGGTATTCTTTACGGTTTAGGTTAGAAATATTATTGTATTTCGGCAATCAAAGCCCTCAAGCTTCTGAAGGTCAAGCAAATGACATTCCTGCTGTAGAACTTTATCAATACGTTAATAGCTCCACTATATCGCCGAAGATTACCAAGCATCATAATCAGGGTTACTTTGACAGGCACATAACATAACCGATACTATCTACTATCATAGCCTTTTCCGAGTCTTTTTTGCGTTGTATCTTTAGGCAACAAATGTATACCGGGGTTGGGTACATCGTGGTACAGTACACATAGACATATTTCGAGAAAATTAAATTTTACTGAATGATAGGTTATAAAAAAAAGTTAATTCAAAAATTCAAAAAACCCGACTGCCTTAAAAGGGAACTAAAAAGATGTAAACAAGAAGAAAATCATGCTGTGCAGTCGGAGGATACATGTTTGCGAGCTGGCTGACCAAAACCAGATGTATCCTCCGACTGCACAGCATGATTTTCTTCTTGTTTACATCTTTTTAGTTCCCTTTTTAAGCAGTCGGGTTTTTTGAATTTTTGAATTAACTTTTTTTATTTATAACTTTTTAGTTATCTTTTTTTGGAATTAGGTACATTTTAACATATAAGTGTTATATATTTTTGAAATCAGCTCTTAAAGCCCTTTATTTTGATACCCCACACGATAGGTTTGGAAGAACAAACTAATAAAAGAACAGACTGATAAACACATTACCCTCCTTCGGCAGTCGGGTAAAAATGTATGGATTTGACAGCTTTCAATAGCCATAGCGACGATGCGCCACCTATCGTGAAAAATGGCAGTTCACATCCCCATTGCTTTAGGATAATTTCCGACTTTTACTCGGGCGATATGGATGGCGTGGTTGATTAAGGCCCATACCCTCTCACGGAGAGGAGGTCTGTGTCCCAGCAGTGGGCACATTAAAAGGCTGATCATGATGATGATGACTCACCAGTAACGTAACCAACATTTCCACTAACAGTCCTGGCCATACTGCCCACACCGTGACCACCCACACTGAAGCCACACAGATGGTAGTTGTTGGGGTTAGCGCCGGTCAAGTTGTTCAGCCAGTTGATGAAACGACCTGCGGCTTCACCTGGAAATAGAACATCACGCCTTTAGTAACCGAAAGCAGAGGTGAACTGTAAGTATGTGCACCAATAAATCGCAAGTTTAGTTGAAGCCTATGGAGGTAAATTTCGAGCTGGGACGATGGTCAAATCCAATTTAACTACATCTAATCTGAAATCCAAACCCAAGAAATCATTGTTCAGCAATAGGGCAAGTGACTACTAGACCAGAAGCCCGATTCTCGCACTATACCTACTTATAACAATATGAAAGAGAAAGAAAGAATAGTATATTACTGCAGCGGCCAGCAAAAGAGGCAATGATGGACGAACGTGTAAATGTGGGCCGAAACGAAGCCGAGGCACACATACGTAAGTCCCTCAATGCCTAGTTGTGACCAAGGCTTGTATAGTACTTTTCTCAAATAATGTGCGGCAATTAAAACTAAGTAGCACCTGAACTCATTTTGTCAAATAAAATTACTTTTCGAAATCAATGACGAACTACAATAATTATTCCCGTGTTAAAGTGTTCATAAAGTGTGCAAGCCAGTTCGAAATTTAAATAAAACCTTTGATAAGTTACCTCCTTGGTTGCCATGTTTCGGAGTAAAAGATCGTTCTATTTTTAAATAACACGACAGATATGAGTTTACTATGTAATTTATTTGGCCGCTAGACACGACAGATATGGATTTTCATACAACTATTGCCGGCCGCTGCTCGCAGTATTTGGCCAGTACTGCAATTTCGATTTATCTCGAAGAAGTTTGTCAAAATAATGCTCAAATTTCCAAGCATGTTTGGAAAAGACTCTGAGTTCAGAATACAGTAGGTATTCTGAACTCAGAATACTTATTGTGAGAACTACCTTGGACTCAAAATTGTAATCGACTTGATTAAATTTTGATTCAAAGGTGCCATTACACGCCGCGCGAAATAATACATTTCACATAACGAGGCAGTCAAACATAGTAGTTTTCGCTGTTTTAGTATCTAAAATCTAAACAAATTATCTGACTTTGAAATTATATAACATGGGCCAGTATTTACTGTAACATTCAAATCCCATGGCTCAACTGTCATGGGGCGGGAATATCAGCCCAATCCAAAAATGGAAGTATATTTGCAACTAGCTGTGCCCGCGGCTTCGCCCCCGTCAACTGACTGCCTACCCTACCCTACCAATCTTCCTGCCTATTCTACCTACCATTTTTATAGGGTTATCATTATTTCGCGGAGAATCTTAACATCACCATTCGGAATATGACTTTAAATGCACAACGCCATCTATCGAATATAGAGTTCAACTGTCCGAGTATCTGAATTGCGTGTGTTGTGATAATTTTCTAATTTTCTTCTTGAACTTCATCTAACTATTGATAGAGTGAACCGATTGCAATGAAACAAAAACTAAGTAATACTTCAAGTTACGCACTATAACAATGTTTATTAATTTTGTATAAAAGTTATCTACGAGGACATTAGTTTCGTAAATTTTACGTGATGCGTGCACAAATAAACAGATAATCAGACAAAAATTCCAAAAGTGCTGGAAATGAGTTCTGTTGGTTATCCTTTAACACCCTGGCTATTTTGTTCGAAATACTATCAATGTACAAAAACGACTTTTCTACAGATTATGTATTAATTAATACTTACCAGCTTGAGTAGCGCGGGGTCCCCAGGAAGATCCAGCACTCCAATCGAGAATGATGACATTCACGTCACCGGCAGCCAAGAAAGCTGGAATATAATGATAAGGTTTTCAAAATTCATATCATTATAACACACCAAAGAACGGGCAAGTAGTGGTGTATAGTAATTCTGAGGGCCTAGGCAAAATTAAGCTTTCCTAACACAGTTTTTTTGGTACATTTTGCAGTGGTTTCCAACGAGAAAGTTATGTAAAAACCCCAGATAATAGAGGGTGAATCTACAACCATAACCTAGAGCCAAAACTAGACCACAGAAATCAAAGCTCAAAAATCTAGTACGATTTTTTTATTCTGAAAATATTATTGGTCTTAAATCTACAATGAAAAATGTGTCCTTGCTCTAATAATATATTTTCGCAGGAAATCGAATGATTAAATTTTACTTCGTTCGTCAAAAAATTTGAGGCCATGTATAATAGCCACAGTGGATCTTTGTGTCTCTGAAGTTGGCGCTGCCAACCATTGAGCAAGAAACAGTTTGTCTTCGAGTATACTGCATAGAGTAAGCGAGATAGGAAGATGCGACAAATGTAAGCGAGTGAAAGAGACAGTTATACAATGCTATCTTCACTTTCAACATTGACAGAAAAATTGCTACAGCGCAGATTTTTTTTTACGAAATAAGTAAAAAATCTAGTTACTTGGGTTGATGAATGCAGCTTATTTGTTACAAATGTTGAAGACAAATCAGTACGAAAATTTGTATAACGGTGACAAAGACTTATGTTGATGCTTTTTAATATAGTTATTTATGAGCCTGCTTTGTTCCACTGCTGGCAAAGGATACATCTGATCAAACCTTTAGATGGAAGTCTAACTCGTCACTGTCATAGAAGATGTTGATTTTACCCTGGATAGGCTTACCTGGTAACAAAACAGTATTGAAAGAAGAGGTGATAGACCCTGCGAAGCCGTGCATCAGGACGATGGTGCGGAGGTTCCGATTGAAGTTGGAGTTCTGCACGGTACCGGCATTGTTGAGGACTAAGGGCTGGCTGATTGAGGGGTTGGATCTGCGAAGGAAGGCTGAAATTCAGTAGACAGTTCGACCAGAGAACTCAATGATTGCAGTTGATTACAGAAAATAGAGGAACCTACACAAAGTTTTTAATAAAATAAGGCATTCAAGAATTATTCCAGAAACATTATTGTTTAGTCTACAGGCAGGACACTCTCCTGTCATAAGGTTAACCGCATATTAGTTGTAAAATTTGCGCTATGAAAATCATCCTTAATACTACTCAAATGTTCACTAGTGTGCGGTTGAAGAAAAATGGAGAATTAAAGCAAAATAAACAAGGAAACAAAAGGAAGACAGAAAATAAATAAAATTAATAATGTTATTCTCTAAACACTACGTTCGAAATTCGAACGCTATATCGTTGTGAAGCCGCGATGATAAACTTTAAAAAAACAAATGAGTTCGCTTTCGAATTGTGTACGTTGCGTTCACTTAAGTTACATTAGGTTCCAAAATAATTATCTTTGCTGATTATTTTTCAGTGTGTCATAATCATCTTCACCGGCTTTTTAAGGTTCTCACTACTTGGTCACAGATCTACTCTCTGTGAGGGGATGTTAGGGAATGGGGGCCTTAAAACGTATAAATTCCCCAATATTAACGCCAATATCAATGGTGCCAGGATATCAATATTCGATCTCCTTTTGAAAAGTTTTGTTAGCAAAATATTTTTTGATTTACATATCCTATGTAGATTCTTACCATCAATTTCCAAAACCATCCAATTTCCAAACCAAAACTATCAATTCAACCATCATATCCTATCCATTACATCTCAATTAAAATTCTTCAAAAAAGTCCCGGGATTTCCCGGGACCCAAACCGTAGTTCGAACCCACTACCTACGACACGTAATTCGGAGCCCTTACAATTGGATCACCACTGCTCTATATATATTCTGCTCTATATTATCAGTGTGTACCGTCAAATTACCTGGTGAAAAGATGGTATCTGTTGGACGTATCAGGAGTGTATCTTGCGAGTCTGTCATAGTCGCTCAGCTTCAGCCAGTTGTCCACCAGGTGAGCGTTGCCGGCGTCATCTTCCATGTAGTCATAGCGAAGACCCTCGGAGAACTTGCCGAGTACTGGGTCGTTAGCGGGGAGAGCTGCAGAAAAAATATGGGGTGGTGTTAGGTTGTTCTTCGAACACGACTTCCCACCGCACTATTCCCAAACCACTGCAACTCCTGAAAGCCAGAACCAAGAGTGGCGACCACCAGAAAAGCGCCGAGGCAATGAAGCTCGACGAAATCCCGGAGAATGAATTTAACTGTCTTGGATCCCGCAACGAAATTTATCAGAAAAGAATAACGGAGGAGTAGGAAAAATATAAATTTCCACTTCGAACACAACTAGGATACATTGTTTTATTTCGGAGTTCCAGTAACCTTCTGGCTTCATCATCAGATCAGTTCGATGGTACCATTTTCATCTGTACCATTTATTAATAAGTATTTGCTTCATCGTAGTCGTTGAGTTACTTTCTGACTGCATTGTTGTTTAAAATACCAAAATTGCTATATGTATGCCTATAATATTTTAGTACCCTCGATTTCCATGGGATGCCATCGTTAGATCCTGACCTGATGATTATGAGACCACCTGGGATATATACCCTTCCAAACAAAAGAAGAATTTTCCAAATCGGTCCAGGCGTCTTTGAGTAATCGGGTAAAATACATAAAAAAGGCGCCGACGAATTGAAAACCTCCTCCTTTTTTGAAGTCGATTAATAAAAATATGTGTGTGTTTGTTAATCATTCACTACTCAACAGTTGAATGAATTTGAATTTGAATGAATGATATGAATGATAATTTATATAATGATATATACTTTTTATCCCGCTAGCAAGTTCCCAAGACTTTTGTGATGTCGCTGGCCTAAGCTTGTCAGTACATATTTCGCCACTGATGTGAAACAAGCCTTCTTAAAGATAAATACTACAAACACACCACTAAAATGTATGTACTTGTTTCGTATGCCTAGGAATCTGCTGACATTGCAGAAACTAAGTGTTCATAGACCTTGCAACGGTGTAGTTACCTTGAGCAAGAAATGCATAGCTTAGGAATTAGCAGACTTGTTGACTCAGAAATAACATTGCATCAATCTAGGAAGTTACTGATGGTGCAATCGCCTCGACACCGATGCTGCCATGACGTCAAGGAATCCATCAATGCCAAACTAATATTTAAGATTATTTCTTGCAAGAAAAACCATTCCATATTCCTACTTCGAGTAGGATAGATATTCGTAGGCTAGTTAGTTGTAGTTAGTCTATTTAATTATTGTAACCTTTCCATGTCCTTATATCGGGTTGGAAAGGACATCTGTAGGTTTAGTTGTAGTTAGTAGTTGTAACCATTCCATGTTCCAACCTCGACTTGGAATGGCCATTTTTAGGATAATTAATTGTAATTAACTTTAATAATTAAAAGTTTAGAATCCTTTCAGGTTTCTTTCCAATCCCGGCTGTGGTAAACGTAATTTACTATATCGGTGTTGTGTCTCAAATAAACTCTTTGTTTTTTTTTATCACCTCTATTCAAAAAGAGCTAGTTTATTCCTCGTAAACAGGGACCAAAATAGCTTATTAATCTCTTAGGAACTAAAAGTGATTTGAATTTGGAATGTGTATATTGTAAGTATATGTTCCAATCAGCATAGATATGAATCACAAACCATGCGGGAACAAATGTATTGAATAAGCGACTGGCTGGAAAACTGCGAGAGAGTAAAAAAAAAAAAGAATTGATGAAACATAAACAACTCGCTAAATTAAATGCATTCTGCCTTCGTTCGTAGTTGTTTCAAATTCAGATTTTAGAATTATAAAAAATGAGTGCGTCTTCCTCAAGTATTATAATCAAGTTTCTCAGAAACAACATCCTGAGTCACCGTTTTCTGAGACTATTTCTAATTCCCAAGCTGTAAATAAATCTACAATTGTAACGGATGGTACTAATCAAATTGTTACGATGCACTTCCATAATTGTTCAAATATAAACTAATTAGAGGCTAATGCCTCTAATTATTTCGTTTTATGTCTTATGGTTCTTAAATAAATAAACATAACGTTCTTGTTCATAAGTTACACTTACTTATTTTCTCATAGAGGGTGATAAAAAAACAAAAACCTGCTGCTTAAAAAGCGAACTAAAAAGACGTAAAACAAGAAGTAAATCATGCTGTGCAGTCGGAGGATACATCTGGTTTTGATCAGCCAGCTCGCGAACATGTTGAACTTTTTAGTTCGCTTTTTAAGCAGTTGGGCTTTTTGTTTTTGAATTAACTTTTTTATTTATGACTTTTTAGTTATTTTTTTTAATAAGGTACATTTAAACATATAAGTGTTGTATATTTTTGAAATTAACTCGTAAAACCCTTTATTTTGATACCCCACACGATGGGTTTGAAAGAAAAAAAAAATTTGGTGCCCCACGATATGGCACCCAAAATCCGCCATTTATTTATTTTCCAATTTGAATGTAGCCAGTGACACTCGCAGGGTTAAGACGAATCGATTGACGTAAGAATCATCTAAATCTAATCATATACATACATACATAGACTTATAAACACATTACCCCCCTTCGGCAGTCGGGTAAAAAGTAGTGTCCACCTCGGGAGCAACACTATTTTGAGCTCGAGTGACGTACTTTGAATCCCTGGCTGCCCTCAGGAATCAAAACACTCTCGCCTTTAAAATTATTGTTTGCTCCCTAGGTAAACAATCTACTATTTTATTCCTCTTTCTAATTAAGTACAGTTGATTTGATATTTTGGGTTAATCTACGGCTTGTTTTGTTTCTAATCTCTCTAATTTGCTCTCTATCTATGACGTAATACAACGTGACCTACACCATACAGCAAAAGTGATACAATTCCCCATCAATCAGGATTATCTACATTTACTAATCTGCCTACGTTGGTGCGATCACATTCTATTTATCGCTAGATTAGACTAACGTGTAGGATAAACATAACATGAGCTGCTAGACAAATTGTTATTGTATTAGTGATGATGATGGTCGAAATGCCAAAATGTTAGTAATCTATCACGTGACATTTTGATAGCACTTGGTATTCCTAAATATTTTTGTCATTTTTACCTCCTGCTGAAGGAGGGTAATGTGTCTATGTAAGTTGTTCCTATGTGGCGTTCTAGAGACTAAACACGTTGGCCGATGTTGATGGTTCTTACGTCAATCGATTCGTTTTAACCCTGCGAGTGTCACTGGCTACATTAAAATAGAAAAATAGTGGATTTTGGGCGCCATATTGTGGGGTCTCTAAATTTTTTTTCTTAGCTTTTGCCGTTAACTCATCGTGTGGGTTATCAAAATTATCTTACTATTGAACTTTTAAATACCAACATGAATAATAACTTTTTGTTGAATGTTGTTATTTGGAAGACGGTTGCATTTTTTTTAAAAAGCTTTTTACGATTTATTTAATAACTGTCGCTTTCAAAACGATGAAAGAAATCATCGTGAGAAAATCGGCTTGACTTAGATTTTGAATTAATAAATAAAATACAAAATAAAATAAAAATAAAAAAAAACTATTTATTTCAGATTTACGGCATCCTTAGAAATTACTCCTTGAAATTAATGTCTCATTAATACAGAGAAAATACTTGTATCCCAGATATAAGAAAAGTATAGTCTGATGTAGCAAAGTGATAGAATAGTGCTCATACCCAGGAGTACTCAACATTATGACACATTTTTAGTGATAAATACTACACGGTACACACCGAAACATGGACGGTTTCTGTGGAATGGGTCATGTGTACGAAGATTTTCAACTCTTAGCTCACCGCCTAGAGCTGAAAATCTACAAGTGCAATAATAACTGACGGCTATATCGAACGCGTATTATCTAATAAAATTTCAAGTGAAAATCGGTCGAATCGCATCGCATTTCGCATTGCGTCCATATTGTGAATTGAGTACTTGCAATTTATAATATCTTATTTTTCTCCATATATATATATTTATTTTTTATTTATTTTTTTATCTTTTTTATATTTTATGTGAAATTTTATATATTTTTTATTTAACTCCTATGTAACCATTGTATGCTCGCAGGGCGGGACATAGCTGATCACAATTATATTATTTAAGACCAGTATAAATTATGTACCTACCTATGATCCACAATAAAGATATTGATTGATTGAATTTTGCTTAGTAAAAATCGTTAACTGTGTGAATTACATCGAATCATGTCGAGCTATCCGGAAGGTCACCTAGATGTTCACTTCTAAGGTGTTTCCTAGTGCATGATAGTGAAAACAGTTATGGTGGTACTTACCAGCGGCAAAGGCTGCACTTAAAACTAAAACGGCTACCGTCAGTGACACCATCTTTCCGGTTTTGGAGCTAAAGTTGAAAATACAGCTTAATTTATGTCATAATCTTATCTGCATTCCGATAAATTATTTAACGAACGTCATTGCTGCAAAATTTTAGGGTTCAGTGCAATATTTATTTTAAAAATTATAAGTAAGTAGGTATGACAGGTATTAAATTAATAAATACATACAGTCAAACATAGAACCTCCTTCTTTTTGGAAAGTCAGTTAAAACCAGCTCTTCTGTCGTAGCTTTAATTCTTTGAATAGCCTATTTTTCACCGAGCTTTGTACCCTGTATATTATTGCGCAATAACATTGTGGAGCCGCCTTACTTGAGAAATTATTGGTTCACCATATAATCACCACATCCCTTAAAGGTGATTTCCGGTATTCAAATTATCCTATGTCCTTTCCAGGGCCTCAAACTATGTTCATACAAAATTTCATCTAAATCAGTTTAGCTGTTTAAATGTGAAAATGTACCATCCATATTTATGTCAAATGACAAATTTGACATAAATATAAATACCAACCTAAGTAAACAATAAAGGTTGTCATTACGAGTTTGTCAAAACCGCACAGGGTTTCGTTTTTGATGTAAGGGTCTAGGGAGCACTATAATGGAAATTTCGGCAATTCCAAACACCTTGTTTTTTCGAAAAAACTAATTCATTGGGGATAAAGAAAATAATCAATATGTCATAATAACATATTTAAAACTAGCCCCCAGATAAGGTTAAAGGGTGTTAAAGATTTTTTGAGGAATCTTACTGAGCAGTCTAACTAATATAAATAAAAAAAAAAAGAAGAAAAGAGTGAATAACATATTTGAGTTGTTAAAATCTCAAGCCTCATCAGGGCAAAAATGTTTTTTTTTTTAGTTTTTGGGGGAGTAACCTAAAGTGCATTACACTTTAAGTCGAATAACAAATCGTCCCAAACCAATTAACCCTAGATATTTGCCCTTTTTTCCTACTCCTCCGTTATTCTTTTCAGATTAATTTCGTTGCGGGATCCAAGACAGTTAAATTCATTCTCCGGGACTTCGTCGAGCTTCATTGCATTGGCGCTTTTCAGGTGTACGCCACTGTTGATTCTGTCTTTCAGGAGTTGCAGTGGTTTGGGAATAGTGCGGTGGGATTGTCCCAAAAAAAAATATAACCGTAGATATCTATTTTCAGATTAATTTCGTTGCGGGATCCAAGTAAGTTAAATTCATTCTCCGGGACTTCGTCGAGCTTCATTGCCTCGGCGCTTTTCTGGAGGTCGCCACTGTTGATTCTGGCTTTCAGGAGTTGCAGTGCTTTGGGAATAGTGCGGTGGGATTGTCTCAAAAAAAATATAACCGTAGATATCTATTAACCCCTATTTTTATTAATTTATCAATAGCTTATTTTTGGTCGCCTTCACTAACTGCATATAAGAAAGTCATCTGTAGGATAAAATACGAAATCACGCGAATGAAGTCGCGTGATTTCGTAGTGCTAGTAATAATATAAAACGTGCAGCCCTATTAAAAACTACCTAATCATAAATTACAAAAAACACTTAAAGTTAGGTACCTACCTATCTAAATAATCACTTAATACGTAATAATTATACTCAAAAAACCCGTTTTCTTTGGTTAGTCATATAAATATTATTTAGTCTAATATTTTAAAGACGTAAAGATTGTAAGTTTGCAAAATCAAAATCAAAATCATTTATTTGCTTCAATAAGGTACAGAAAGTTCTTAGGCAATAAATACAGATCTCTTATTGTGCCTGTAATTTCGGCGTGCAAATTAGTCATAGTAGTTATTATTTATCACTAAAGTCAAAATTCATGCAAGCAGTCAAATAAATTAAGATTAGTTAACATAAATGATTATTAAATTAAAAATAAATTATATCACATAGATTGAAATTGGAACATTAAATTTTAAGTATAATTATTATTCTTTACCGCTTTACAACTTATACTCTAAAAACTCCAGTACACTGTAAAAGCATTTATCAATAAGTAGATTTGTTAAACTACGCTTAAATTTAAAGAATGGTAATGTTTTTATGGTACTCGGAATTTTATTGTACAATTTAATGCACATAATATAACAGTTGTTGGATGTTAGCGTGAGATTAGTTTTTGGTCGATGCAACATGTTAACATTATGTGATCGAGGGGCGTAATAACTTGTCGCTTGCTCAAAAAGTCCCTTATGTTTAAAAACAAATATAGCCGTGATAAGCAGTAATTGCAGCGTTTCTAGATATTTCACAGCTAATCCGTCTGAGAGGGTAAATAAAACTATTCATCTTACCGCAAACATCATTTACGTGGTTCTTCCAGGAGCAAAATTTATCCACAGTAATCCCATGCCTCCCATGCATCCCAGCATGTAGGTGGTAAAGCTCTAGAACTACTCATCTGACTTCAACAAATTTTTACTACACTGTCACTAAGTGCCATAGGCTACTTTGCATCCCACGGACCAAGGAAGTGCATTCAATTTTTTTTTTTTTTTTTTCGTAATTATACTCTTGTGTCTTGGTCGTAGACTCTTTTTAACCCCCACGGAAAAAGAGAGGTGTTATAAGATTGACGTGTGTTGCTGTGTATCTGTGTATTTGTGTGTCTGTCTGTGGCATCATAGCGCCTAAACGGATGAACCGATTTTGATTTAGTTTTTTTTCTTTGAAAAGTGACTTTGTCGAGTATTCTTAGCTATGTTTAAATAAAATCGGTTTAGCCGTTCAGAAGTTATTCGCATTTTACTCTTTGAATCTGGATTTTTTCGCAAGATATCATGTCATTATTACGTGTTTCGATAGATTGTCGATTGAAGCGTGTCTGCTGCTAGGTATACGAATGAAATAAAATTAAAATCGGAGTTTTTCAAATTTGTAATTTGTTTTTATGTATGTATATTTGTTCCAATGTGGCGTTCTAGAGACCAGACGCATTGGCCGATTTTGATGATTCTTACGTCAATCGATTTGTCTTAACCGTGCGAGTGTAACTAAATTTAAATTGGTAAATAGAAAATGGCGGCTTTTGGGTGCCATATTGTGGAGGCCCAATTTTTTTTTTCGTCCATACCCATAGTGTGGGGTATCAAAATAAAGTGTTTTTAGAGGTGATTTCAAAAATATATAACACTTATATGTTTAAATATACATACTTCAAAAAAAAAAATGTTAACTCAAAAGTTATAAATAAAAAAGATAATAAAAAAAATAAAAATACAGTATACATCTGGTTTTGGTCAGCCAGCTCGCGAATATGTACCCTCCGACTGCAAAGCATGATTTTCTTCTTGTTTACGTCTTTTTAATCTTTCTTCTTGAAAAAAGAAACATTCAGTACACTTTTAATTAGGTACTCACATAGTTATCAAAACTACATCATCATCATCATCAGCCTATTATTGTTCCCACTGCTGGGACACAGGCCTCCTCTCTGTGAGAGGGGATGGGCCATAGTCCACCACGCGGGCTCAGTGCGGGTTGGACGATGTCACATGTCTTCGAATTTTTGGTTCTAGAACATGCCGGTTTCCTCACGATGTTTTCCTTTACCGTTTTGAGAGCAGTGGTGATGAAATAATTTACACAAAGTAAAGCGCCTGCCTGGGTTCGAACTCACGACCTACAACTGTTATGTCAGGGCCGATACCACTGGGCCAGCTCTGCTCTGCATCAAAATATACCTAATTATATTTACTGCAAAGATAAATTCTTCAATGATTAATATAATTAAGTATTATCTATAAATTATTGACTTTCGTATGAGATAATTAATCGATTGGCACACCTTTTGATAAAAATGTTTACTAATTTCTGTTCTTTTTACGTAACTGTAAAAGATGCGTTTTTTTTTAAATATTCATTTTTGAATTTTATTTTAATTGACAATCAATACACAGCGTTGATAAAGTACTGGTTTTAAAAAAGTACAAAAATGTTGTTGGTTCTTGCTGTAAAATGTAATGTATCCCAGTTTATTATCTATACAAATAAATAAAATTGAAGTGTCTGTATGTAATATCAAAATAACAACGTTTTATTGATTGCACGTGAAAGTATATACGGTACTAACAACAAATAAGCAATTTTTAAGATTTTTGCCTGTCTGTCTGTTTGTTCCGGGTAATCTCCGAAACGGCTGGACCGATTTTGACGAGAAACATAGGCTACGTTTGATCACGAGAAAATTCATACATCCGGCGGGAAACTAAAAAAATAAAAATATATTTTTTACGAGTTTGACGCGGGCAACAGCTAGTCTCCTAATAAATAAAATAAATCTTGGGATTTTACACCCTGTTCCGCATACCTCCAAAGGTGTATTGAGGATGAAATAAGTATTCTAGAAGTTCTTCAGCTTCATTCTTGCTGATGGAAATCCCATCGAGGACACGGTTTGTATTATTGCCATTTATAAAACTTATAAATAGTAATAATGCATACATCATCATCATCATCATATCAGCCGAAAGACGTCCACTGCTGGACATAGGCCTCCCCCAAGCGTCGCCATATTGACCGGTCCCGTGCATCCCGCAACCAGCGGATCCCCGCAACCTTCACCAGGTCATCGGTCCACCTATTGGGAGGCCTTCCAACGCAATGTCTTCCGGTTCGCGGTTGCCACTCCAGAACCTTTCTGCCCCATCGGCCATCCGTTCTGCGAGCAATGTGCCCTGCCAACTGCCACTAAAGTTTGGCAATTATTCGGGCTAAGTCGGTAACCCTGGTTTTCTCGGATCTCTAATTCGATCACGCAAGGAAACGCCGAGCATAGCCCTCTCCATTGCCGTTTGGGTGACTGTAAGCTTTCTGATGAGGCCCATTGTAAGCGACCATGTCTCAGATCTATATGTCATCACTGGCAACACACACTGGTTATAGATTTTCGTCTTGAGACACTGTGGTAAGTTGGACGAGAAGATACCGCGCAACTGCCCATACCAAAAGATTAACCGTGGAGTTTCTTGCCGGTTCTTCTCCATAGGAAAAGACCAACCCGAACCGTGCACCTTTTGTCGACGTTTTTTAAGTGCCCATGTAGGCCTATGTGAAATAAAAGAAATAGATACTCGATAAACCAAATTGCTTTGCAATCAATAGGAATTTGACTGGAGAAGGTGTGATCCTGGTGTGATCGACATCGAAGGTTACCGAATGACATCAACACGAATTGTTTTTTCTTAGTGTTATTGGTTGACAATCAGAAAGGCAGTCGCTTCACGTAAAATACTGTTATTTTTAACGGACTTCAAAAACCGGCCAAGTGCGATTTGGACTCGCGCACTAAGCGTTCCGTACCATTATCGCAAAAAAACGCCACAAAAATCACGTTTGTTGTATGGGAGCCCCACTTAAATATTTATTTTATTCTGTTTTTAGTATTTATTGTTATAGCGGCAACAGATATACATCATCTGTGAAAATTTCAACTGTCTAGCTATCGCGGTTCATGAGATAAAGCCTGGTGACAGACAGACAGACAGACGGACCGCGGAGTCTCAGTAATAGGGTCCTGTTTTTACCCTTTGGGTACGGAACCCTAAAAAAGGAGGTTCTTAATTCGAATGTATTTTTTTTTCTTGTTTTTTTTTTATTGTTGTTAGTCTTGCGCTTTACCACTATCTCACCTGATGGTAAGCGATGTGGTCGACGATGAAGCACGCTTGCCTAGAAGAAACCTATTCACTCTTGACTTGAAGACTCCCAGGTTGTAGCTATCAGGAAACACAGACCCTGGCAGGGAATTCCATTCCTTTGCTGTACGCATAATAAAAGTATTCCCAAAACGTTGGGTGCGTCTGCTTAAAAAGCGAACTAAAAAGACGTAAACAAGAAGTAAATCTTACAGTCGGAGGATACATCTGGTTTTGATCAGCCAGCTCGCGAATATGCATCCTCCGACTGCACAACATGATTTTCTTCTTGTTTACGTCTTTTTAGTTCGCTTTTTAAGCAGTCGGGTTTTTTGGTTTATGTAATTAACTTTTTTTTAGAATATGTCTCGAACTGTCCAACTCTTGCTTAGGTAAGGTTGAGTTTGTTTCAATGTTTGTTTGTGTCATGTGTTGTGTGTATGGTGGTTGTTGTTGTGTGTATGTTTGTTGTGTGTGTTTGTCAGCTATAAAGCATCAGAAAAAACATGGTGCATAGGGGGATAATGTAATAATATAAATAAATAGTTTTGAAAACAAAATAATTTATTTTGTATATAAATGGCGATAAAATAGTGCACCTTGAATTATTGTTTAGTTTATCCTCGAGAGAAAGGCCAGATTGGGTTGGTAATCAAATGGTAAAGTCCGGAGTTTCTGAAATAAAAAGGAAAATTTATTTTTATGACAAAAGAGGAAATATGAATATGAAATAATAATAATAAAAAAATAAAAATAAAAAATATAAAATAAAATATAAAAAAAATAATAATAAAAAATATAAAATAAAATATAAAAATAATAATAATAAAAAATATAAAATAAAATATAAAAATAATAATAATAAATAATATAAAATAAAATATAAAAATAATAATAATAATTAGTATAATATGAAATATGTATATTTAACTTATAATAGTGTTAAAACTTTCGTATATAATAATTCAAAGACTATATATATTTCATCAAATAATTGTTATACTTCATCACTACTTCTACTACTTCACCATATACTTCATCAAATAATTGTAATACTTTGTTATCGGCTTTACAGAACATCTCCATTTTTTCTGACTCTCATGATCAAGACTTTTTCATAGCTCAATGATGATTGATTGTGATTGGCTGTCCTTTCCTTGAGACCGAGGAAAAAGACCAGTATCAGCCAATGGAAAATAAACACGACATTTTGTCCGGAAGTCAGCATTGAGCTACTTACAATGAAAAATATCAAAAATTATAAAATACTAAAAATGGAAACATATTCAGAAAATCCACATAAAAATCAACATATTGTATGATATATGTTTAACAATAATTAATATTTGTTTTAATACAAACTTCCGATTCAACCAAAACATTTCAATATAATTCAAGACTTATTTTATTTAAACAACGCAAAGCAAGTAAACATATGTGCAATATTTATTTTAAATTAGCACATGAATTTTCATAAAGCTAACAATAGTTTGAAACAATTAAAATAATTGAATGTGGTAGCTATATTTAAGAAAGTATTTGTGTATATTGCTAATCGAAGTGGCATTTATAATTTATTGAGCGGAGGTTAGCTATTCATTCTGGCAAATATAGTACATTACTGCAGCGGCCAGCAAAATAGGTATTGATGGACGAACGTGTAAATGTGGGTCGAGGCGAAGCCGAGGCACACATACGTAAGTCCATCAATGCCTAGTTGTGGCCAAGGCTTGTATAGTACTTTTCTCAAATAATGCGCGGAAATTAAAATTATGTAGTACCTAGAACTCATTTTGTCAAAATCAATGACGAACAACAATAATTGTTCCCGCGTTAAAGTGTTCCTTTGTTTTTTTTCAATAAACAGCGTTCTATTTGCAAGCCAGTTCGAAATTTAAATAAAACCTTTGATAAGTCACCTTCTTGGTTGCCATGTTTCGGAGTAAAACATAGTTCCATATTTAAACTACACGACAGATATGAGTTTACTATGGAATTTATTTGGCCGCTAGACACGACAGATATGGATTTTCATACAACTTTTGCCGGCCGCTGCGCGCATGTATTTGACCAGTACAGCAATTTCGATTTATCTCGAAGAAGGTTGTCAAAATAATGATCACATTTCCAAGCATGTTTGAGAAAATTTAATTTGGCATAGCCATCCAACCGGATTGAATTATTATTATTTATTATTATATACTTTATTGTACACCACAAAAACATACAGGACAAACATTTACAAAAACAAGTGTACAATGGGCGGTCTTATCGCACTAGGCAATCTCTTACAGACAACCTTTGGATGGACTGAACAAGAGGAGATGAATTTAGGGCTGTCAGTGTACCAAATATCATAAATAATAATAATTGCACATAATAAAATAAAATACATGTATACAATACTACATAATATACTAATGAATATCAAATATATGACAGAGAAAGGAGAAGAATACAAATTACGAGTACTAATTCTTTATTTATCTAATTCAATCGGGGTGTCACTAAACAATAGGGATGGTTCCTGGGTAGAAAAATGATGATTATATTTGGTCCGTCAGTGACATTATCAAATAATATTGGACACCGTATATTTTGCTTTATCAATAAAAATGACAACAGTGGGGCCTTTTGACGTCACTTCGTCAGTATAAAGTAAAGCACACCGTGGCGTCATACGATATTTCAACGCACTGTATCGTCGTAATTTTTTGTTTACGTGACAAAAGAAAACATACGTGTCCAATATGTTTAGGCTATCTGACGGACTAAATATATATTTTTTTGTCCACAAACCTATTCTATAATTCTCATAGTAATTTTAAAAAGATACCCTTCTTTGACGAGTAGGTAATTTTTAATACCTCTGTTATTTATCAAATCGTGTTTCCCTCTGTCTGTAAAAAATACAGATATCCAGGGCAAAATACAACAGTTTGGAAAGCATATTATTTACTAGCTTCTGCCAGCGGTTTCACCCGCGTGAAATGTGTTTATTATACATACTAACCTTCCTCTTGAATCACTCTATCTATTAAAAAAAAAACGCATCAAAATCCGTTGCGTAGTTTTAAAGATCTAAGCATACAAAGGGACAGACAGACAGCGGGAAGCGACTTTGTATTATACTATGTAGTGATAAAGTAATTAATTACTGACTAAACTCCATTTGAAATAACATTAGACATGTTTCCAAATCTTTTTACAGTCCGTTCAACCGATTTTGAGTTCTATACCGTAAACATAAGGATGACATAAAAAGCATAAACCTGTTACCAAAACCAACTGTTTACTACAGCTACCAATTGTCATATCACTAACGCAATAGAAGTCAAAATCGGTTGAACGGGCTGTAAAATGAGCTAATTTTAACGTCTAATGTTATCGCAAATGGAGTATAGGCAAGTGTATTTATATTTTATTTTTTACCCGACTGCGCGACGCAAAGGAAGGTAATGTTGTTTTCTTTGTTTATCCCGTGGAAAAAGGTTGTCTGTTGTTTGTTACCAAGTGGTAAAGTCCAGAGTTTCTGGAATGGGAAACAATAATATTTTAAAATAACAGAGTTTAAATTCGTTGAAAAGTTTTTCAAATTGTATCTAGCAATTTTAGCTTTTTTTATCAAGGAAATAAACTATCAAAAGATGCCTACAGATTTCATCGGTTTTGGACGATCAAGATGTGTTAAAACAATATTGAGTAAATATGTAACGGATTCTGTTAGTTGAGCCACGGGAGCGAAGCCGCGGCAGAAAAGCAATCCTATACATTGAAGTTTTTGCAGTCGTATATATAATTTTTTGACACTGACTTCCGAATTGAAAGTTATTTTGCCCTTTTTAGAGTTTTGCTTTTGAAGTCGGTTTATTTTTTTTGTGAAAAAGTTTTACTTTCTCTCTCTTTAGTTTTAGTACAGTATCACAAAAAAACCAGCAAGTTCTATAGTAAGATACCTAAAGGATTGACAAAATACCCATAATAACTCAGTTTACACATTCGTTCTGTTTGTTGCTAAGGAGTTCGTTTCTCTGCTCCATATCTTGAAAACTACTGGACCGATTTTGATGAAACTTGCACTATTCCCTAAGTTGAGAGATATTCAAACCAACACTAAAAGAATAATCAAGATACAATAAGTAGTTTCGGCGAAATGCGTGGGTATACACACAACAACATATATACACTGATGAAATTTTTCACACGTGTTTAGAAGCCCACACAGAGAAACATACGTGAATATTGTGCAGTGCCAACAATATTACATACTCGAATTAATTACCTCCTTTTTTTGAAGTCGGTAAAAATAATCTTACTATGTCTAGACTTCTAGAGCCTCTCAAAATACAGGCAGGCACTATAATGTCTAAATGTTGATGCCACTTACCCATTCTTAGGGTTAGGTCCTCCCATCCTAAGGGTACCACCAGCATTGCAGTTGCCGTTCAAAGCGTTGTTAATGTTCTCACAGCGTCTGCCGGTGAAGCCACCGGTCCTTAGAGATTCGGCCATGTAGTTGTAAGCCCTGAGGAAAGGAAATAAAAATGTTATGTGTTGCAAGCACAACAAACCATCAATTCAGCAGTCATCATGATGGTGTGGTCACCGCAAGGACTTCTGAAATACCAGAAACATCGCAGATGCGTTGCCATCACAAAGACGTGGAGAAGAGTGAGTCCGAATTGTGTGTTGTGTTGTGTGTGGCTTGTGAGACCCAACGCGTTGGCCGAATTTGAAGATTCTTACGTAAAACGATTCGTCTTAACTTTGCGAGTGTCACTGGCTACATTAAAATTATATATCAAAATAATGGGTTTTAAGGGGTGACCTTTGTCTTGAGACTTCGACTTTGCAGAAAATTGTGTCAATTAATACTTAAAGCTTGGATATTTTTTGTCGGTCTTACTTAAATCACGTTGTATCAATACGGGTCTCGTTATACAGACCTATTGTGGTGGCACAGAGAAGTAGCACATCCAGGCATGTTCCTACCCCCATTGGGATAGAAGTCAACCTGTCCTAGAGGGTTCAGCCAACCACTGTCTCCACCATTGGTGTGGATGACCTCGGTGTAGGCTCCGTCGTTGGGTCTGAAGAGCAGGTTGTTGTCCCAACGGTCTGCTGGGTCCAGGCCTGGAAGATAATATGGCTAAATCAGGACCATCATAAGTTTCTGTAAATTAGCTTCAACAGAAATAACCAGTGTGTGTTGGTAGTGATGACCTATGGCTCTGAGACGTGGTCGCTCACAATGGGCCTCATCAGAAAGCTTATACCCAAAAGGCAATGGAGAAGATATGCTAGGAGTTTCCTTGCGTGTTCACAACAGAAATGTAGAGATCCGCAAGAGAACCAGGGTTACGGACGTAGCCTGAATAATTGTCAAACTTAAGTGGCAGTGGGCAGGGCACATTACTCGCAGAACGGATGGCCGATATTGCAGAAAGTTTCTGGAGTGGCGACCGCGAACCGGAAGACGTTGCGTTGAAAGGCTCTTCACTCTAGTCTAGGTCAGAGGTGACAGAGACAGAGTCGACGATGGAGTGGGCTTACCAAGAAGAAGAATTGAATAGTGTTGTCTTCAAAGAATCTACGTGTATCAAACGGATTGACGGTCTCGGGTGCGCTTTAGGTAAATCTCTGGCACCAAATTGTATGTAGGCCTGTGTCTGAGATGGTCTTTTGAAGAATGAAAGACGTAGGAACGAAATTATAAGAAAAAAAGAATGAAAGACTTAGGAACGAAATTATAAGAAATAAAAGAATGAAAGACTCAGGAACGAAATTATAAAACAATAGAATGAAAGACATAAGAAAGAAAGTAAAAGAAAAAAAAATGAAAGACTTGAGGAACGAAATTATACGAAAAAAAAGGATGAATAGAACATACCATTAACCAATTTGGATATTTAGAAATAATATAAAACTTACTAGTAACATATCCAACGTTCCCGTTGACAGTTCTGGCCATATGACCAACGCCGTGACCTCCCACGCTGAAGCCACAGATGTGGTAGTTGTTGGGGTTGGCACCGGTTAGGTTGTTCAGCCAGTTGAGGAAACGACCTGCGGCTTGACCTGCAAAGTATTAAGTAAAGAAAGGGTAAAAGAAAACTAAAGTCTCCGCCATATAACAACAAAACTAAAGATCATTGATCCGACTTGTACCATCTATACTAATCTATACTAATATTATAAATAGGAAATATTTTTTTGTTTGTACCGAATAGGCTCCGAAACTACTGGACCGATTTAACAAATTCTTTCACCAATAGAAAGCTACATTATTCCTGAGTGGCATAAGCTATTTTTTATCCTGAAAACGGGTCCTGTGGGGTGGTCCATGGGAGTGAAGCCGCGGGAAACAGCTAGTAATATTATAAAGAGGTAAAGTTTGTGAATTATGAGTTTGTGACGTTGTAGGCGGTAATCTCTGGATCTAATGAACCGATTTCCAACATTCTTTCACCAGTAGAAAGCTACATTATTCCAGTGTCATAGGCTATAATATATTTTCAAAAAAATTAGAGTTCCAAAATTGCAATAATGTAACACAAAGTATCAAAATGTTGCATATAAAATTCATTCTTTGGTGTGCGCTGAAAAAACTATTGATGTAGGGTAGGTAGGGTTTTGGTAGGGTAGGGTAGGTAGAATAGGGTAGGGTAGGTAGGGTAGGGTAGGTAGGGTATGGTAAGTAGTGTAGGTAGGGTAGGCTAGGTAAGGTAGATAATTTAAGTCTCCATGAAAGGTACAGGCGTATAACCATTTTATCCGTTTTAATCATGTAAATAAGTCCACGCATTTATGAGATACTAGCTTCTGCCCGCGGCTTCCCCTGCGTATTTAGTGTTTTATCATCCCAAGAGAATACTCCTATGTCCTTCCCAGAGGCGCAAACAATCTCAATGCCAAATTTCGTCTAAATCGGTTCAGTAGATCCAGAGGTTACCCCCTACAACCTCACAAATCTTACCTCTTCATAATATTAATTAAATAATATTATTTAATAGGTATAGATAGATTACGACACGGTCGCGGTCCCATACCTATGTTATATTATTTCGTTCGTCCAAATTATAAACAGTAAAAGGGAAAAGTATTTTGTTTTAAATATTTCAGACGATAAATTTACTTATTTTGATAAGAATTCATAATTGTTGATAACATGACCAATAACCTAAGGATTAATATTATATTTTTTATAATATAAAAAACTACTTTTAGTGACTTAAATATAAAAGTTAGTCACATGCTATATTAACTATAAAACTTTAGCCGACGTTTCGGCCGTGTTGCAGCGACCACGCCACCACACCAGTCTACCCGGAACCACGGTCGTTGCAACACGGCCGAAACGTCGGCTAAAATAGGTAAATAAATAATCGAAATCATCGCGTTAAATGCCAGTAATATATTGTTTTTCAATTAGTCACATGCTGTCGCTGACTTTTTTGTTGGCATTATCAAGCTCTACAACTTTTCTCTAGAACTCATTACTACAAGTATACATAAGTTTAGTTTATTTTGAATCTCTTTAAAATAGTTCTCATATTTTGTATGTATATTTTGATTTATGTATAAGCTGTGTAATTTTTATGTGCTCCGACTTCCGGTACCTAGGGTCGCTTGTCCAAGGGAATGGCGAGGTAGACCGATACGTAACGCACCGAATCAACTCGGGATTCGGGATGGATGAAAAGGCGACAAGTCACAGGAAAAACTTGCGACCCACGGATCCTAAAATTTACAAGGCCGTGATTAGATCTGACGTACTGTATGGATCAGAATGTTGGGCTGTGAAAAAAGATGAATGAAAAGAGATTGCATGTAGCAGATATGAGAATGTTGAGATGGATGTGCGGAGTGACGAGAATGTCTAAAGTGAGAAATGATAATATTAGAGGAAGTTTGAAAGTGGCGCCAGTGACAGAAAAGTTGAAAGGAAACCGTTTGTCCTGGTATGGTCATGTGATGAGGAGGGATGAAACGCATGTTACTAAAAGAGTTATGAATATAAATGTGGATGGATGGAGAGGGAGGGGACGGCCAAAAAAGAAATGGATGAACTGTGTGAGGATTGATATGAAAGAAAAGGGAGTCAGTGATAGCGTGACGGGGGACAGGACGGTATGGAAGAAGAAAACGTGTTGCGCCGACCCCAAGTAATGTGGGATAAGGACAGGAAGATGAGATGATGATGTGTACTTTTTAAGTGACAATTTCACCATACTAATAGATATATAAGTTATTTTATGTAATATGTCATTTTTAGGGTTCCGTACCCAAAGGGTAAAAACGGGACCCTATTACTGAGACTTCGCAGTCCGTCTGTCTGTCTGTCTGTCTGTCTGTCGGTCACCAGGCTGTATCTCATGAACCGTGATAGCTAGACAGTTGAAATTTTCACAGATGATGTATTTCTGTTGCCGCTATAACAACAAATACTAAAAACAGAATAAAATAAATATTTAAGCGGGGCTCCCATACAACAAACGTGTTTCTTTGCCGTTTTTTTTACGATAATGGTACGGAAACCTTCGTGCGCGAGTCCAACTCACACTTGGCCGGTTTTTTGAATAAGTCGTTGGATTACCTTACAAATAAAATAAATAAAATACCAGCTTGAGTAGCGCGGGGTCCCCAGGTGGATCCAGCACTCCAATCCAGGATGATCACATTGAAATCACCAGCAGCCAAGAACGCTGAAATTAAATTACATATTTTACCTGATGGTAAGCGATGATAATTATTAATTGGTCAACGGTGTAGCACGCTTGCCTAGAAGTAATCTATTCACCCTTGACTTAAAGACCCATATATTGTAGCAATCAGGGAACAAAGACTCCATAGGTTAGTTCTAGACAAGCGTGCTTTCACCAACTATTCACTCTTGACTTAAAGACCCCTAGCTTGTAGCTATCAGGAAACAGATTGCTGGAAAAGATAAGTTCTTACCTGGCAACAAAACAGTGTTGAATGAGGAAGTAACGGACCCTGCGAACCCGTGCATGAGGACCACGGTGCGGCGGTTTCTGTTGAAGTTGGAGTTGGTGACGGTGCCAGCGTTGTTGAGGACCAGGGGCTGGCTGATTGAGGGGTTGGACCTGGAAAAAATTTGCAGAAAAATTGACAGATAAGGCACAGCCTAAACGTGTGTCCCATTGCCCCGTTTTTTGGTAGTGGTAATGTAAGATTGTACTTAGTTGGTAGGAGTTCAACATATTATTATAATCTTGCGTTCTCCCCAGAAGGAGATCATTAGGCTTTTTAAACAACCTCTAAAATAATATGAGTTCCTATATAACGAAGTTTAGTACTACAAAAAGATTTTTGGAAATTGATACCCTAAAAGTGTTAAATATGGGGTGAAAGTTTGCATGGTAGTTTCACTTTTTATTCCCCGACGGAAAAAGAGGGGTTTTATAAGTTTGAAGTGTGTTTGTGTATCTATCTGTGCCATAATAGCTCCTAAACGGATGAACCGGTTTTGATTTAGTTTTTGTTTGTTTTCGACAATGCGAAATTCCTTCACATCATATTGTAAATGTCATCTTCTGCGGTTCTTCCTTACTATTCTGTGGTCGACTTCTGGTCTAGCCTGATGCAGTGGTGCAGAATACCAGTAGCGACTGCCTATTTTGCCTTCACAACCTAATCACGAGTTTGCATAGCACTATTGTGGTTACTTACCTGGTGAAAAGATGGTATCTGTTGGACTGATCAGGGTCGTATCTAGCGAGCCTATCATAGTCGCTGAGCTTCAGCCAGTTGTCGACCAGGTGAGCGTTACCAGCATCATCTTCAAGGTAGTCGTAACGCAGTCCCTCGGAGATCTTCCCGATAACAGGGTCGTTTGCAGGGTAGGCTGAAGAAAAGGCAACCCTGTGAGTTTTACCCGACTGCCGAAGGAGGGTAATGTGTTTATCAGTCTATTTAGTATGTATGTATGTTTGTTCCTATGTGGCGTTCCAGAGACCAAACGCGTTGGCCGATTTTGATGATTCTTACGTCAATCGATTCGTCTTAATCCTGCGAGTGTCACTGGCTACATTAAAATTGGAAAATACAAAAATGGCGGCTTTTGTTCTTCCAAACCTATCGTGTGGGCTATCAAAATAAAGGAGTTTAAGAGGCGATTTCAAAAATATATAACACTTATATGTTTAAATGTACCTAATTCTAAAAAAAAATAACTAAAAAGTTGTAAATTAAAAAATATTATTAAAAAGATCAAAAAACCCGACTGCTTAAAAAGCAAACTAAAAAGACGTAAACAAGAAAAAAATCATGCTGTGCAGTCGGGTTTTTTGATTTTTTTAATTATATTTTTTTTTTTAATATATGTTTTTTATATGTAAAAAAAAAAAAAAAACACCTTTTAGCTGTGGTACATAATTGGCAAGTTCTGTAATAAAGTACCCATAATGCCCGAAGTGATGCCAGCATGAAACTTGAACATAACCAGTGGAATGAGAGTATACCAGAGTGAACTGTTCACATCTGCGTATACCTTTAGAGCGTACCAGTGTGAAGTTATGTTATGAAATGGTACAAACAATAAACAGAGAGAAAAGTTAATTTAAAAATCAAAAACCCGACTGCTTAAGAAGCGAACTATTTAATAAAAAGTTGTAAACAAGTATAAAATCATGCTGTGCAGTCGGAGGATACATATTCGTGAGCTGGCTGCCCTGACCTGATCTTCCCACTGCACAGCTTGATTTTCTACTTGTTTACAACTTTTTATTAGTTCGCTTCTTAAGCAGTCGGGTTTTTGATTTTTAAATTAACTTTTTTTTTTAAGCAATGTTAACGCCTTTTTAAGATTTTATGAGAGACACTTACCCGACGCCAACGCCGCACTTATGACCAAAACAGCTACCGTCAAGGAAACCATTCTTACAGTTTTAGACTTAAACACTAGAAAAACAAGCTCATTTAAGTACTCAAAATAATCTGGATTAAGATAAACTACATAATGAAAGTCATTGCAGCTCATTTTTTGATAGATAATCTTTTTAATCTGTGGTAATTTGAAAAAGCAAGATGGCTGACATTCCGGGTAAGGTAAGTATTTTCTAAACATCACTTTTATATATTATATATACTTTTAAATATAGATCAGTTTGACTTCGAATTGTTTGCGCTCACTTGAGTGAGCCTCCGATTAAACGCAATAGTTTTTTTTAATTTTGTTTATTAGTAAATTATTATAATAATAGAACTCCTACTAGACTAACCAACATGCACTCTGATTTTGTTTCGCCGAGATTCTTTGTTTAGGGAGATAGAAAAAATTTGGTACATTTAAACATATCAGTGTTATATATTTTAGAAATCACCGATTAAAACCCTTTATTTTGGTACTCCACACGATGGTTACGGAAGAAGAAACAAATGGGCTTCACAATATTCCGCACAACAGGTATCCGCGATTTTTCTATTTTCCAATTTTAATGTAGCCAAACTTGCAAGGTTAAGACGAATCGATTGACGTAAGAATATTCAAAATCGGCCAACGTGTTTGGTCTCTAGAACGCCACATAGGAACAAACATAACATACATACATAGACTGATAAACACATTACCCTCAATATTCAATACATTTATTGCTTCCACATGTGAACTTAGATGGTAGGTTACAAATTTAGACCATATTTTTTTTTTTTTCACATAGGCCTACATGGGCACTTATAAAACGTCGACACTGTGGACCCTGTCGGGCTCTGCAAAAGTAGGAGAGAGTAAAAAATCAAAAATTCCGACTGCTTATAAAGCGAACTAAAAAGACGTAAATTAGAAAAAAAACATGCTGTGCAGTCGGAGTATACATATTCGCGAGCTGGCTGACCGATACCAGATGTATCCTCCGACTGCTCAGCATTATTTTTTTCTTGTTTACGTCTTTTTAGTTCGCTTTTGCAGTCGGGTCTTTTGTTTTTTTTTATTTATCTCTTTTTAGTTCATTTTTTAGTGTTATAAATTTTTTAATCGCCTCTTAAATCCCTTTATTTTGGTACCCCATACGATAAAAAAAAATTAGGCCCCCACAATATGGCACCCAAAAGTCGCCATTTTTATATTTTGATGTAGCCAATGGTGGCCCAGTGGTATCGGCCGCAACTTACAAGTTGTAGGTCGTGGGTTCGAACCCAGGCAGGCGCTTTAGTTTGTGCAAATTATTTCATCACCACTGCTCTCAAAACGGTGAAGGAAATCATCGTGAGGAAACCGGCATGTTCTAGAACCAAAAATTCGAAGACATGTGACATCCACCAACCCGCACTGGGCCCGCGTGGTGGATTACTGCCCATTCCTTCTCTATGAGAGGAGGCCTGTGTCCCAGCAGTGGGAACATTAATAGGCTGATGATGTGATGTAGTCAGTGACACTCGCAGGGTTAAGACGAATCGATTGACGTACGAGTCATCAAAATCGGCCAACGCGTTTGGGAATAAACATACATACATAAACCGATAAACACATTACCCTCCTTCGGCGGTCGGGTAAAAAGGGTGAATTTCATCAATGAATATAAACGGGATCAGCACGCCTAACTAAACTACGTTCAAGAACTGCTTAGATCTGCTAATCGTAGTATATCAATTTTATAACTGATAGCTAATATAGACACATTCACTTTTACAAATACTTATTTACAATAAGATAAAATTACAAATTAAAAAAAAAAACCGGCCAAGTGCGTGTCGGGCCTCGCGCAGTAAAAGGGTTCCGAAGTTGCATAATAATGCGCACTAAAAAGAGGGTTTTGTTGTTGTTACATGAACATTAGAACGGTTTCAGCGGCTCACAAAGTCTAAAAACGGGCCCACATAGGATGATGTTTTTTTTTAATCTATATTCTCGCGTTTGACCACTATCTCGCCTGATGGTAAGCGATGATGTGGTCTACGGTGAAGCACGCTTGCCTAGGTGACTAACTGGTAACTGAAGGAGTTATAAAATCCAACTTCGCAACTGAAGTTAGAAAAATATTATCTATTTGAGTACCACCGCGGGTGCGAATTGCGAAAGGAGCCGATACGAGCGCGCGTTATAGCCACGGGGAATGGTATAGTTCGTTCCTGGATCCTTGCGTGCACGCTCCTTGTTTATTTCTCTTTCGGAATTAGAAAAAAATCGTTTATATTCACCTCTAATCTCCTCTAATACCGCTGATTAGAGGTGAATCCTCTAATCATTCGCTATTTCATTCTGGAAAGTTTTAAGCTACTCAATTAGTGATGAAGTCGGGTCGAATATTGACTTTATAGAAGGATATTCACAAAAGAAAATAAGTAATTTGCTTGGAAATCGAATCTAATTCGACTTACTTTTACGTTTTAATTACGAAACGTCAAAAATACTGCTGCACTAACACAAAATAAACTCCACCGCGCGCATGCGCCGTATGGACTACGGACTGGTACCGCCAACGACTCCGGCCACTCCAATGCGTTATTCGAGCTTAAACATTATTAATTTAGAAATCATTATTATTAAGGATGTTATGATTTTATTTTTGTATATTTTTACATGGTTCATAAGCATATATTTACTATCTGTTTTACACAGCTAACAACGTTATTTAAGTAATTTTTCAATGGCTATGTACAAAAATTTTACTGTGCCAAGTACATTTTATAAGTAGGTCGACTATTACTCGTAAACTTGTATAGCCTGTTATGATTTCATTTTTGTATATTTTTACATGGTTTGTAAGCATTATATTTACTCTGTTTTACACAGCTATAAACTTTATTTAAGTAATTTTTCAATGGCATTTGTACAAAATTTTTACTGTTCCAAGTACATTTTATAAGTTGGTCGACTATTACTCGTAAACTTGTAAAGCCTTGTTATCCGTGATAATTTTCCTTTTAATTTCGTTATATTTACTACTGCCGTGAATGTTTTCACATAGCCAAGAGCAACCGTTTCGCTGGCAGGGGGGGGGGACACTTGACTCTAACATAAATTTGCAGCTTAAAGCTTAATTTTACGCAAACTAATCTCTGAATCGAAAAATGGTTTTAACAAACCCATAATATTTTTAATGGCCTATCCAACGATACCCCACACCATGGGATAGATGAGAAAAAAAAATACATCCCCACTTTACGTCTATGGGAGGTACCCATAAAAAAAATATGTAACATGATTTTATGTTACCACTTTGTCGGAATTATTAATATGTATATACATGCCCAATTATAGCTTTCTAATACTTAGATTCTCTGAGCTAAGCTGCGGACGGACAGACGGACAGAGCGAAACTATAAGGGTTCCTTGTTGACTTCGGAACCCTAAAAACCCCCGATTTTAATTTCTATTTATTTATTTATTTATGTATTCTTTATTGTACACCAGAAAATACAGTAATAAAAGAAACTTAAAACTAAAAATATACAACGGGCGGCCTTATCGCATTCCGCGATCTCTTCCAGGCAACCTGGAATGGACAGTGATTGCCTGGACATGACATGGGGTTGTCAGGGGTGTAACAATATTAACAATGAATATAATGATAAAATAATACTTAATAAAAACACAAATAGATATATATATATATACATATATATGCCATATAATAGATACATAAATACATACATATTTAGTATATAAGACGTGAACATAAATGACGTATGACAATCATAGACAAAGTCTGTTTAAATATTAAGAGTACGATTACAGCGACAAGTAATCTATTTCATGCTTTTTAAACTACATATAATACACCTAGTAGCAGACACGCTTCAATCGACAATCTATCGAAACACGTTATCTTGCGAAAAAATCCAGATTCAAAAAGTAAAATGGTAATAACTTTTGAACGGCTAAACCGATTTTATTCAAACACAGCTAAGAAAACTTCGACAAAGTCACCTTTCAAACAAAAAAATAATTAAATCAAAATCGGTTCATCCGTTTAGGCGTTATGATGCCACATACAGACATACAGACACACAGCAACACACGTCAAACTTATAACACCTCTCTTTTTCCGTCGGGGGTTAAAGAAAGAAAAAATAAACAAATAAAGAGGAACGGAGAATGTAGGCATAATACACTCGCGAGCAATGAAAAAGTTCCAGTGACATAGCACCAAATTACTCCTAAACGGGAAAGGCTAGCTTAATGACGCCGTCTGCAATATTGAAGTACATTTAACAGCGCATCAGAATATTACCAACTAAAAACGTAAATATTGTGTTCAAATTTAAAATTAAATTTGAAGAAATTAAATTAAGGTGTTTGTCGGCAATTTGTGGGTGAAACTTTATAATGTCGCCAGGGAACTATAATCACACTTCACACTAACATTATAAAAGCGAAAGTTTGCAGTGTGTGTGTGTGATCGTGTGTTTGTATGTTTGTTACTTCTTCACGCTCTAACGGCTGGATGGATCTGGATGAAATTTGGCACATAGATAGAGCTTTTTATTCCGGGAATATGTTCCTTTGGGATGATTTTCGACTATCACGCGGGCGAAGCTAGTAATACTGTAATTCCAATTCTTAACCTATCTCAATATCATGATAAAGATTGTTTGTGACAATTAGTCATCACTTATATAATTACGTGCATTTATTTTTAGTGATAATTGCCTTCTTGTGATTATATTAATTAATTATTATCAGTTTTTCTGTGGCTTTCGCAGGTATTAGTATAAAATCCATGATAATAATTAGTTAAGTTAGTTTTTTGAATTTTTATTTTTAAAATTTTTAAAATGTATTAAATAAGAATGTAGATAAATAAAGGAAATAAATTATAATAATCCAACCGCAGTATCTCTACATTGAAGTCGTGGTGGGGCTTGCACGCTTCAATGATCCCTAGATCTGTGCTGGTCCACCGTAGGCGCGGACTTGCGGACGGCGAGTAGCTCGCCGTCTTCGGTCGACTCGGCGTAGTGTTCAACGCTCGCCTCAAAGAGATGTCAGCAAAAACTGACGGGGTCCGCTAGGGCCGATGCCTGTCTGGGTCGCGGATAAATTTGAAAGAGAGTTACCGCGGCCCTGGCACAAGCAACTGAAGGAACACGGGGTTTAGTCAGTAAAAGTCTGACACGCCCTCCCGCTTCACCCAGAGTGGGAGAAGGCATTGAATAATTACGCACCAAAAAAAAAAAAGAAACATTGTGTGCTTGTAGATTCTACTTTGCCGCAACATGCCTAGGGTGAGCGGCCAAACTAAGAGAAATACAATCCGCAGGGCAACTTTGTGGCGAGCTGGTGGGTAGTGGCAAACCCACGGACTCAATCTCATCTCCGGCTTGCCTTTATTGGCCGGTCGGAGTGAACACTGACGGGCAACAGAGCTCCCACACCTCTTTCTTGCATAATTGGCTGGCTTGAGTGGAGATATTTGCAAGAGCAAACGTGCTTGGAGGAAGGAATTTAACCCACTAAGATGCTGGTAGGGATCTTAACAATACTTCAGGGATTGTCCTGATAGCCGTGGTATGCATTTCCACTCCTCAAGCACCTCCGTATATGTTGCCCCCTTGGCGCTAAACTACTAGCGAATATTTATGGGGGGAGGCATTAATTGAGTGTGCAAGTCATCCTCTGCCAGTTTATAGCCGTGTAGATCAACAGTGGTCAGGCAGGGGTTAATAGTCCTTCTATAGTTCAGGTAATCAATGCACGAAACCTCTCAAACCCATAGCCCAAGTTTGGTTTTCATATTTTGCAATAGTTCTGCACCAGTCGGGGATAATCCTTGGGTGCATTTGCGCAGTGCATACAGGGATAAATGTCGGTTGGTGTCACTTATCATGATACATGTCTAAAAAGCCTCTACGAGATGGTTTGAGCCAGAGTACGGCTTTTAATCTCAAAGATATATTTAAAAAAAAAGATGTAATAATATAGACACAACCTTGTAGCCAGGATTATTCATCAGCAACTACTACACTATAAGTATGTGCCCGACCCAGTTCTCGAAAATGGCAATATCACGTTGTATTGGGATCGGTCTATTATCACTGACAGGACTATTGTTGCCAATTAGCCTTACATAGTGGTGATAGACCGACTAGAGCGTCACGCAATGATTGTTGATATAGCTGTCCCCCATGACGAGAACCTCGTGAAGGCTGAGAGAGATAAGAAAAGTAAGTACCTCGATCTGGCTCACGAGCTTGACGACATGTAGGATGTGAATACAGCAGTCATTCAAATCAAATCAAATGTTTTTATTTCACATAGGCCTACATGGGCAATTATAAAACGTCGACAAAAGGTGCACGGTTCGGGTTGGTCGTTTCCTGTGGAGAAGAACCGGCAAGAAACTCCACGGTTACTCTTTTAAAAAAAAATAGTTTGTTTTTACAATATTTCCATGTTACAGCATTAGTGCTTAGATAAGGGGGGACAACGTAGGCCCGACAATAAGTCATAAAAAAACTAAATAAAAAAAAAGTTTGTATAAACGAGATAAAGAGTTAACAATTGTGCCGATCGTCGTGACGGCCAAATAGCATAATAGCCAAGAGCCTCGACGAAAATCTGAGGCTCTCAATGGGCAGCTGGATCAAGGGTTCCTCTCTTGGTACCTTGTCCCGATACTATGGCTGGTGGGCTACTATTTTAGTTTTTTTAAATGTTTTTAATTTAATTTTTTATAGGATAATATTTAAAACTGTAGAAGTATGTAAATATAATAATAATAAAAGGCTGCTAAGTCATGAGTACTAACATAACATTACACCAACATTATACACTTAGTTCGCAATAAACGACTTTTGAACCATTTATTTCCAATCATTATTATAACATAAAAATACGCACATTACAAAAATTTTAATGTTAAAATTATTTAATTAAACAATCATAAAACATTACAATAGAATATCTATCAGTTAAGTTATACTTTCATGAACATTAAAATAAAATATCAATCAAATTATACATTCATAAAACTAAAATAGAATATTATTTGCATTAAACGTTCTTAAAATTAAATTAAATTTCAGTTAAATTCTGACTGTGTGTCATAAAATATAAATTTCATTAAACATTTGTAAATTAAAATATTAAATACAAATTTTTATTTGTTTGGATTGGTCATTAAGGTCCATTCAAGGCTCAAAGAGGACAGGCCTGTGTCCCAGCAGTGGGAACGTTAAGTGGCTGGTGATGACTCATCTAATGTCTGTAAAATACATAATCACTTAATCAGCCTACAACGTTCTTCTCGTGGGAATTCCGTTTTAGAATGAGTAGGTAGAGAGCCGTAATTCACATTCACACATAACACGGACAAAGTACGTATTGATAATCTTCTATATCTGTAATTTACAGTGGTAACATTTGACATTTACATGCTCTTATTTATAATTATCATGATTAAACGCAGTTTTAACATAACAAATCTGTCTAGGCCTTTCCCAACTTTTTAAGAGGTATATTTTTTTCACATTTTGTATAACTCTCCTATAAGGTGAATGGCAGGGGAATTCCACTCCTTAGCTTTACGCACAATACAAGTATACCTACGCACAATAAAACGTTGAATACACTATACGCACAATAAAATGTTTAATACGTATGGGTGGGATGTCCACCATGTACCGATGGCGCATCGCCGTACGTTTGATAGTCCGATGATTAAACGAGCAAGACGAGATTAGATCATGGCGAAATGTAACCGATAAAAAACCCCCGACGTAAAAACCACTAAAAAGCAAAAAAATATGCCTCGTAATCGCGTCGCCGCTAAGTAAATAAAATAAACGTTGGCGGTTCCCCGACGCGCGTACGAGGCTTATTTTTTGCTTTTGGTGTATTTTTTTTGGCTTTGGCTTTGATTGATTTTTGGCTTTGTGTGTTTTAAATTTATAATAATTTTAATTTTCAACTATATAAAATATAAAAAAGTAGTAGACACGCTTCAATCGACAATCTATCGAAACACGTAATTATGACACGATATGTTGCGATAAAACTCAGATTCAAGTAGTAAAATGCGAATTAATTTAATCTTTGAAGATTATAATCTAATTAGTGAAAAAGTATTATCGAAATTATCGTTTTAGCCACGTTAGGTCTATTAATGAAAGATTATTTTGTGACTAATAAAATGTACTGCATTGTTTGCTGATATAATAAATAGCAAACCTTATATTTTTTAGCGATAGTAGCCAAATTGCGACTGACCTAGGAAAGAGAAAGATCTATGTAGAGATCTATGTACGATTATGTATCTATCTTTAATCAGAGTTTTTTGTTGCCTTACCCACTTGAAAATTGTTTTATTTCCCCAAAGGAACGTTCTATAGGGTACGGTCTAGGTCCTAATGCCAGGAGACGGTTTACCCGTGCCACGGGGTCTCATTGCTAAGAAAGAAAATTTGGTTCAAATAAATCTCACTAGATGGCGCGATATGCAGCTCGGTATCCACCTATCTGTTATTGAATGTGCGTAAAATTAACATTTTCTGGAATTGAACACAAAAATTGTATGTTCTTGTTTAATCAACTCTCCTAAGTACAAAATTATGGAATATTGGGCTCTTAATTCACATTTCAAAGATTATTAGACGGATCATTTAAAATTGATGCCAATAGATGGCGCATTTTTAAATTTCTGAGGCATTCCACTCGATTATTAAAGTTTGCATTTTAACACATTTTGGTGCAAAAAAACTGTAAAAACGTGCAAATAAATACAATAAAACAAACCTTCACTGTATTTAAAGAAAAAAACATTCACGAACCTAGTAAACCCTTTTACTTGCAAGTCGCTGCTAACACCATCTATCTATCACCGTGAAACAGAACCGAATGCGTTCGATGTACAAAAAATTGCCAGAATAAGCAGTCGAAAAACGCTAGTTACGTCGGCACGGTTTCTTTGTATGGGATGAGATATCTGTATGCTAGTATTATATTATCTGTGCCCGTGCGCTAAGTTTCGTCCAAATCCGTTCAGCCGTTGAGGCGTGATTGATTAGCATAGTTAAACGTTTTAGTAATTTGTTATAGCGTAAAGAGATATTCATTTATAACACGAGTAGAATAAGAAAGAATTTTGTAATAAGCCAGTTTTTGAATTCGATCTCGCCATATATCAGTGATGAAATTCATTTCGAAATTCGAATGGTGTCTCGTTGTGAACTTGTATGATTTAAGTAGGTACCTAAGAACTTTAATGCCGCCTCCAAACGCTTGGCGAACAATGACGAACAGCAAACAACAAACACTAACGTGTGGATGAGTGTTTGTTTGTGTTCGCCTGTTTTTGTTTGTATTCGCCCGTGTTCGGCATCGGAGTCGGTTTTTATGCACAAATCAAAGGGTGTTCGGCAAACGTGTTTGCGATGTATCCAGACGCTTGTTCAGTTCAGTATTACTGGTACGCGTGAGCTTGCGGGCGGCGGATGGAGTTAATAGTGGTGGTCAAATTTACGTATCGTGACATTTTGTGTATCCTAAGCTAAATTGTAAGAATAAATGAGGAGTTTAACCCGAAAGTAATCGCTGCCACAACAAGCTCGTCGTCTGCCTTATTTGCCAATCCGGAATATACAAGCACGTTCGCCAAGCCCGTGGATGCCGTGTTTGTGTTGGGTGATTGTGGTCAGTATTCGGCACGTTTTTGCTGTTCGCCACTGTTTGTGGCAGACAGCAAGCGTGTGGAGGCGGCATACAAACAAATGAATCCAAAACCAAATGAGATTTCGTCTTTACATAAGATGTCTTAAGTATATGAAACTCTATGTTTGTGTATAATAAAGAATATGAATCTGAGCACGTTTTTGAATATGTGAACCAGAATGCCAGGTGCCAATATTGGACCTTCTTTTGGACAGTTTTGTTTGCAAAATATTTTACAATGCATGTCCTCGAAAAGAGCGTTTTCCAAGCAGCCAAACTGTGCGGAAAGTGTCACTTTTTTAACTAGTGCTTTCTACTTTTCTGTATTTTTTTAATTTTTAACTCCAATGTCAGCCCGACGCATAGAGTTTTTATTATTTGAGAAAAGTTTTATAAATTAGTTTAGTACAGATTATCATAAATATAAAAGGTAGAATAAAACTAATACTTTATTAAAGGCGTTTTTAATTACTCTAGATTTAGATTTGGATCAATAAATTATTAATTTTATATATTCATTTAATATGTTTGGCAGAACGTATATTTTACTCGTGCTTTTTGCGTTTACGACGTGACAGCTATTTGCACATGCACAGTAGATATGCCCGATGAACTTTTAGTTAATCTGAGGCTATGCTGAGCGCGCTTGAATAAGCCCGCCATTTTATTAATTTCTTGCTTGGTTCAGTTATATTTTTTTATTTCCTCGCACAATGCATAGTAAAATGTTGTATGATACACGTACGTAAGATGATTTCCGACACGTGTCGATTTATCCACTCATCGGAAATCACCTACCTTCCGCACTTGTAGCATAAATAACTATTGTGTAAAAACATTTTAAAACATCCAAGTCGTTTTAGAGGTGATACGCAAAAGAAGCGAAAAAATATAGTGTTGTTTATTATTTATTTAAAGAAAAAGTAAAAATATGTTTCAAAAAATATGTTTCACAAAATAATGGACATGAATGAATACTAAAAATATATTTCAATCAAACCTTTTAACCTAGTAGAGTAAGGGCCATAAGGTTACACTAGTCAAACATTCTTCCATACAAACGTAGTCTGGCGATTACGCCACTGTTTGACGATGTAAGTTCAAAAAAAAAAAAACCGGCCAAGTGCAAGTCGGACTCGCGCAGGAAGGGTTCCGTTCCATTATCGCAAAAAACGGCACAAAAATCACGATTGTTGTATGGGAGCCACACTTAAATATTTATTTTATTCTGTTTTTTAGTTGTTTAGTTTGTTGTTATAGCGGCAACAGAAATACATCATCTGTGAAAATTTCAACTGTCTAACTATCACGGTTCATGAGATACAGCCTGGTGACAGACAGACAGACAGACGGACCGCGAAGTCTCAGTAATAGGTTCCCGTTTTTACCCTTTGGGTACGGAACCCTAAGAATGATATCAATTTGTCTCATCATTATCTAGCCCTGTATGGAAACAAAAAAGTAATAAAAAACCGGCCAAGTGCGAGTCGGACTCGCGCATGAAGGGTTCCGTACCATTATCGCAAAAAACGGCAAAAAAATCACGGTTGTTGTATGGGAGCCACACTTAAATATTTATTTTATTCTGTTTTTAGTATTTGTTGTTATAGCGGCAACAGAAATACATCATCTGTGAAAATTTTAACTGTGTAGCTATCACGGTTCATGAGATACAGCCTGGTGACAGACAGACAGACAGACAGACGGACCGCGAAGTCTCAGTAATAGGGTCCCGTTTTTACCCTTTGGGTACGGAACCCTAAAAATTAATATTTGTAAGTTATGTGCGTCGAAAGTTCCATATTACTACACTAATTTTGACGCTTCTTTGGGCGGAAATAAATACCATAAGAAGAAGGAAAATTGCAAAACAGCCACCATACAGGGATAGATTACTAGTTCAATAATACAAATAATTTTATTTTGAACAGATACATTTAGTAGTTTTTTCATGATATCCAGACTCCCAAAGGTCTGTTTATAAAATTTCGCGCGCTCGTTTTCGTTCTAAATCATCATCCATTTCGCTACAAATTTGCAAAAGTGTGTATTCGTACGCGAATTAGCTTCTTACTGCTCATCACAGCATCTATCTATTTCCCACGTATTGTCGGATGCCGCGCACAAAATAGTTCGTGCCATCGGCTAGGGCAACCTCGAGCAGTAGCACGCTTTTTCATGGCGACTGTAGAGAGAGCAGTGAAGGATATTTTCTTCAAAAACACCTAGAATGTAAGCCTGAGAAACTTCAAAGGTCCGTTCTTAAGGGAAAATAAAAAACTTTTTTACAAAAAAATACTACCGACTTCCAAACTACAAAGTGAAAAATAACTTTATTTTTGGAAGTCGGTGTCTTTCGTAGGTACAATTTTTAGCGTTATGGACACCGACTTCCAAAAATAAAGTTATTTTTCACTTTGTAGTTTGGAAGTCGGTAGTATTTTTTTGTAAAAAAGTTTTTTATTTTTCACTTTTTAGTTGTACCTAGGTAGGTACAACTAAAAGTATTATAATAGGCAATAATGCCAGAATAGATTACCCAAATATCATAAAACTGAACATGACCGGTGAAATGAGAGTGTACCAAGGTGAATTGTACACATCTGCTTAACCCTTTAGAGCGTACTGGTGTGATGTTATGTTATGAAATGGTATAGACAATAAACAGTCATGCGATTACAACAATCCCGAGAGATTTGCCGTAATTTATTAAAGAGATCTGTTGTATATCTCCGAAGTTCTTGATCAGATCTTCACCAAATTAAAATGGGACCAATTTCGAAACATACTTCTTCAAACAAAAATAGAATATTTAAAATCGGTCCAAGATTGACGGAGATATGCGTGAAAATACACAAAAAAAAATCCAACATAATGTCGAACATAGAACCTCCTCCTTTGTGGTAAGTCGGTTAAAAATACAAGCAGCGAACTTAATACATATATAAACAGATTTTCATCTTTACATTGCCAAGCTTTATTCGTATCTAACAAATCCAACTAAGGGATCAAAGATGACATATAATGGGGAATACAATGGGCCCGCATCAGATTTAGTAAGGGATCTATGAAACGAATTCCCTTTCTGAAATACCATGGTTGCTAAAAGCAGTGTATTCTGATAATTCTGTTATCAAATCTCTTGACAAGTACTCGTCAAGGTTTCAAAGTTATTTTACTGTCTGAGTATTTGAGAAAACTATAGCTCTGTCCTCTCCTTATGTCTCCTGACAAGCGCAAAATAATTCATATTTTTAGGGTTCCGTACCCAAAGGGTAAAAACGGGACCCTATTACTGAGACTTCGCGGTCCGTCTGTCTGTCTGTCTGTCTGTCACCAGGCTGTATCTCATGAACCGTGATAGTTAGTTTTCAGTTGAAATTTTTTGAAATTTTCACAGATGATGTATTTCTGTTGCCGCTATAACAACAAATACTAAAAATATAATAAAATAAATGTTTAAGTGGGGCTCCCATACAACAAACGTGATTATTTTGCCGTTTTTGCGATAATGGTACGGAACCTTTCGTGCGCGAGTCCGACTCGCACTTGGCCGGTTTTTTTTTCAGTTATGTCGGTGTTCTTATTTTCGTTTCATCGTTTTTTGACACCGAGTGCCGAAACTGAAGTTATTTTTCACTTTGTAGTGTTTTTATTTGGAAGTTCTTTACAATTTTTTTTTTTCACTTTTTTGTTGTGTTACATAATGGGCCAGCTATATAGGCTAGGTACTAATAATGACCAAAGTGAAGCCAGAATAGATTAACCCAATAACATGAAATTTAAACAAAACCGATGGAAAAGTATACCAAGGTGAACTGTTTACACCTGCGTACCCCTTTAGAGCATACTAGTGTGATGTTATGTTATGAAATGGTGTAAACACTAAACAGAAATGCGATTGCAGCTATCCCTAGTGATTTGTCGTCATTTGTTGAAGAGTTCTGATATATATCTCCGAAGTTCTTGATCAGATTTTGATGAAAATTAAATGGGACCACATTACAAGTGCCAGCTTTTAAATTTAAAAAGGAATAATAAAAATCGGTTTACACAGTAACAAGTTCTGAGGTAACACTCATAAAAAAAAATACAGTCGAATTGATAACCTCCTCATTTTTGACGTCGGTTAAAATTTCTATACAAAATGTTTGTAGGTCCTAAATATTAGGTGAAAAATTACTTGCCTATTATCACTGTGTCTCAATATCGTAATATCATTAAGTAGAATAGGTAAAATTTGTATGGTTAATTCCTAAACATATTGAGAAACTGTTCATCTAAACACTATTTTATAACTTTCAAGAGTAAAACTTGTTTGTTCGTTTGAACTTTTGAAAGCGGTAATCTCTGGCAGTACTAACTAGAACTTTTTAATAAATGCCACGTGAGCGAAGCCGCGAAGTCCGAGTCGTACTCGCGCACCGAGGGTTCCGTATAAACAGCTACATTCATCAAAATATTTTTTATCATTAATTAGGTAACATTACTGACGTTCATAAAAATTGAAAGGACTGAACATTGCTCTAAAGTAAGTTAGTTTTTCGCGGGTAGGTGTTGAAAAGCATAGACGTTAGATTTTTTGGAGATTTTATTTAAATTAAAATAAGTAGTTGTTGCTGAAAATATTGATATCATTTTAATCAGTATTTAGCTTAGAAGTGCTAAAATACAAGTACCAACGTTTGCGGCACATTTATGTGACACAATCATAATAAACCGCCTGCCAGCTGATCACTGCACTGTCACTACACCATTAGTTGGCACTTCACAGACTCAACATGTCTCAGTTTGCGGCAGTTCTTGCTGCTCAGAAGACCCTGGAGGAGAACTTTATGAAGAAGATGGCTGATCTCGAAGCGCAGATCCAGTGTGCCGGGCCTGCTAAGACAAACACAGTGGCGAAGATAGCCGATGAGTTTCGCACTTTCCGGGAGCTCGTTTTCTCCATGTTTGGTCTGCTCCGAACTCAGATAGGCGAGTGCGAAAAGCAAATTGATGGCGTGGAGACTAGGCACCGACGGAAGGCACTGGTTTTCCAGGGATTTCCTGAAGTGGAGAAGGAAGATACCAAAGCAGTAATCCTGGATGTGTTAAATACCAGGCTTGCCCTCACAAAGGTATCAGTGTCGTCAATTAAAGCCTGTCACAGACTCGGTGCCCCCAGCAATGAACATCACAGGCCTATTCTAGTTTGGTTCACCAGCGCCGAAATTAAGGCGACAGTTTGGAAAGCAAAGACAAGATTCAAAGGCTCCAAAATGTCTGTCAAGGAGTTCCTGACGAGGGCCAGACAGACTGTCTTCGGGAAGGCGCGCGAGCACTTTGGCATGCGGTCGTCTTGGTCCCAGGATGGTGTCGTCAACATAAAGGCCCCTGACGGAAGTCGGCACAAATTGACTTCCATCGACGAGCTGAAGCCCCTGATAGCCAGGTACCCCAAGTCACCGGCCGTTATTCCATCCACGAGTGAGAGAAGTGCGGACGCAGCCGGGAACCTGAAAAACATAGCACGTAAATAGCTCAATGAATGTTTACTAGCGTTGTGTTGTGATTGTTTCATTCTTCCTTATATTCCATTGTTTTAAAATCTTTACTAACCGTTGTGTATTTTCCCCGTCTTATACTAATTCTTCTTATGTGTTGTGCCCTCACCGTTTACGTGTTTTGATTTTTCTGTGAGGTGTATTTGTTATTTAGATAACTTATTCGATGACCTGTTTGTTGTTTTGATGATGCCCAGAAACCACAGAGCATCGTAACCAGATACCTTCAATATTATTTTGTTTGTCTGTCAAATCGACGGAATAAATTATTTTGACAGTTGTTTCGTTTGGAAATTGTATCGGTCATGGATTTAGTGGATTTTGTGTATCGACTAAATAACAAATAACGTTTTTTGTGCCGATACGTGATTCGGATTTGTATTTATTTTTCTTCTTAATTTTTAGGGGTGTATGACTGTTATTTTATGTTTAATTTACGTTTTTTTTTAATGTATTGTGTTTGTTTGGGAAATAGTTTTCAGTTTTTGGGGGAAGATTGATTTAATAATTGTGCTTATGTTTGAGAAAGTGCTGGGTTTCGTGTTTGCTTAAATACTTGTTTTCAGTGTTGGTGTTAGCTGGCGGGTGGTGCAGACTGGCACCATAGTTGTTCTGTTTTTATGCAATTGCATGCTAATAATTATATATATATATATTTATTAATATATTTTAAGTATATTATCTTCTTCTATTTATGTCAGACAATGAGCCTTATTTCTCTGCTAACGAATCTGCTGCCTCTTCAAGCGACGCGAGGTTTTGTTCCCTCGGTGGCACTCTTGGTGACTTTTTGGATCATAACTTCAATGATGAGTCTAGTCGGTTGGTGAATGTTTGTCACATTAACGCACAAAGCGTACCCAGTCACTATAGCGAGCTGTACGATGCGTTTAACAATAAAAACGTTCACGCTATCCTGATCTCCGAAACTTGGCTCAAACCGCATCTTCTGTCCACCACTTACCCTCTCACCGGTTTCGTTCTTATACGGAATGATCGGATTGGTAAGGGAGGCGGTGGTGTGGCCATATACCTTCGCAGTGATTTTCCTTACAAAATACTGGCTACTTCCTCTTCAAATTATTCTGCCTCTGCTGAGTTTATCTTCCTAGAAGTTTGCGTCAAAGGAGCCAAAACCATTGTCGGTGTTGTCTACTGTCCCCCGTCTGTCGATTACTTCACTGAACTAGAGTCAGTTCTTGAAACTATGGGTTCAGAGTATGCGCACCACATCATCATGGGTGATTTCAACACAAACCTCCTTTCCCAAAACTCCCCTCGATCCCGTAAGCTTCTCCATATTATCGAGTCAGCTAGTCTGCACGTGTTGCCGCTCCAGGCTACCCACTATAATAAATCTGGCGAAGACACCTGGCTCGACCTTATCCTCACCTCGAATCCTTCCCTTGTCTCCTCCCATGGTCAACATGACGCTCCGGGCTTCTCTCATCACGACATGATTTTTCTGTCCTATATCCTCAAACCTCCTAAACCTAAACCCAAAGTTCTGTACAGGCGTTGCTTTGCCAGGATGGACGTTGAGAAACTCAAGAAGGATGCGTCTGTGATGGATTGGGAGATTATGACGGAGGCTGGTTCGGTTGACGATAGGGTGGCGATCTTCAATGATGTTGTGACTAACCTTTATAACGTTCACGCTCCCATCAAAAAAGTGAAACTGAAACGTCCTCCTGCGCCTTGGATGACTAGAGGAATACAGATGGCCATGCGACGCAGGGACCGCGCGTTCCGAAAATATAAAAGGGATCGCACTGACGAGAACTGGGCGCTATTTAAGACTTCGAGGAATAGATGTAACCAGATGATACGCAACGCTAAACGCCGCCACATTCTGGAAAATATTTCTTCTTCTTCTTCTGCCGATATTTGGAAGTTCCTTGGAACACTTGGTATCGGCAAACCGCGACATTTAGACCTTCCAAATTGCATTGACTTAGATGATCTCAACCGTCATTTTTCCACTGTACCTGCCATGGATCATCTAACCAAGCAACAAACTTTGTCTTTTATTTCTGGTCTAACGCGTCCTCACATTAATCCTTTTCGTTTCATTCCTGTTGAGCCGGGAGAGATCAAAAAGATCATACTCTCCATCAAATCCAAAGCGGTGGGGTGTGATAATATCACTCGTGCTATGATAATAACTATTCTGGATCACCTTCTACCTCCTATCACCCATATAGTAAATTTTTCCTTGTTTTCCGGAGTGTTCCCCTCCTTATGGCGTAAAGCCTATGTTCGTCCACTACCTAAAGTTTCCAATCCCACTCTTCCAACCCACTTTCGCCCAATATCTATCCTTCCCTTCCTATCCAAAGTGCTTGAGGCCTGTGTACACAAACAATTTTCAAACTTTGTGCAGTACAATTCACTCATTAGCCCTCTACAATCTGGGTTCAGGCCCGGGCTCAGCACGGTATCTGCCCTCCTTAAAGTGACTGGCGATATAAGAGCAGGGTTGGAAGACACCAAACTCACTGTACTAGTGTTGGTCGATTTCTCGAACGCCTTCAATACCGTCAGTCACGACATACTGTTAGCCATTATGTCCTACTTGATGGTCTCTCCCGATGCACTGGAATGGTTCACCTCCTACCTTCAGGAACGTCAGCAGTCGGTACACGTTGGGGATTCTTCCTCTCGCTGGTGTGATTTGGAAACTGGCGTTCCTCAAGGCGGCATTCTTTCTCCTCTTCTGTTTTCTATTTTTATTAATCTCATTACTTCCGAACTTCAGTGTGCGTATCATCTGTATGCAGATGACCTGCAGTTGTACTGTCAAGGGAGTGTCGACGAAATTTCAGACGTAATTGGCAAACTAAACAGGGACTTGATGGCTATAAAAACCTGGTCCGATAGATTTGGTGTTGCAGTAAACCCCAATAAGTGTCAGGCGATAGTCATTGGGAGTTCTCGAAGCATTGCTAAAGTGGATAGTGCAACTTTGCCACCTGTTTTCTTCGACGGTACTATTGTTCCATTCAGCAATGATGTAAAGGATCTAGGCCTGCTCATCGATAATACCTTTAACTGGCGTACTCAAGTCGCTAGTGTGAGTCAGAGGGTCACTGGAACGCTGCGGGCTCTGTATCGTTTGAAAAATTTATTACCATCGAACACGAAGGCAATGCTTGTGCAGACCCTTATTTTTCCAATCATTGATTATGGTGACGTGTGCTACTATGACCTGAATGCAGATCTCCTCAACAAACTTGACCGTCTTTTAAATTACTGCATTCGATTCGTTTTTAATTTGCGTAAATATGATCATGTCTCTGCGCATCGATCGCTTTTAAAGTGGTTGCCCATACGCCAACGCAGAGAGCAAAGGGCACTAACTATCTTGTTTTCATTTCTTACCTCTTCCAATTCTCCTAGTTATCTAGTCCCTCACTTTCAATATACTTGCGCCAACCACAATAAAAATTTACGTTCATCACATAACCGCCTTCTTCAATGTCCCACTCACCGTACTGACTTCATTCACTGTTCTTTCTTCGTTCAGTCTATTTCTCTGTGGAATGCGCTCCCCCAGGAAATCAGGATGGCAACCAACCGATTTACCTTCAAAGTTAAAGTTCGCGAGCATATTCGTAAGAAGTTGGCGGGAGTATCGTCACAGCGCTAATGTTTTCAATTATTTATCTATTACTGCTTATTGTTTAGGTATATTTAGTTTATTATTTGATATATTGTATTTATAGTATAGGTATACGTTTTAAATAAACGCGATTTGCTTGACTTTAAATATTGCACCTACCACTATTTGTCTCTGCATCACCCAAAGGTCGACTGGTAGAAAATGCCTAAGGCATTAAGTCCGCCTCTGTACTTTTTTGTGCATAAAGTATTAAATAAAATAAATAAATAAAGAAGGGACAAAATTAACTTTGCTGTTCGTAAACTATTGTCCCTATTCATCAATATAGGTCGCGGTCAGTTTACCATCTGCAAATAATCTTTTTTTTTTTTATATATGTACAAATTTACAGTTTTCAGATATTTTCCTTTACTTGTGCTGTGAGACATTGCTTCTTGCCAAATTTCATGATTACTAGGTCAACGGGAAGTACCTTTTAGATTTTGATACAATTTCGATTCCTCAAATAAGCGACATAAATTGCTATATCATTTGATCGCGTTGATTTTAAGACTTTTATAACTCAAGGCGTTCCAGAGAAATAAGTTTTGACACACGAACAGGCAGACAGACGACGAAGTGATCCTATAAGGATTTAATAAAAATCTGAAAATGGAATCATCGATACGATGAAGAAACCTATTACTAAGACTCCGCGATCCACGGCTGTCTGTACGTGTGTCCGTGTGTCTCATGAACCGTGATAGCTAGACAGTTAAAATTTTCACTGATGATGTAATTTTGTTGCCGCTATAAAAACAAATACTAAAAACATAACAAAAAAAATATTTAAGTGGGGCTCCCATACAACAAACGTGATATTTTTGCCGTTTTTGCCATAATGGTACGGAACCCTTCGTGCGCGAGTCCGACTGGCACTTGGCCGGTTTTTTCCTTTTAAGGGACGGAACCCTAATTCGTTGAATATAGTGCAGTGTACAAAATCGGCCAAGTGCGGTAGAAGACATCGAGTCTCATATATTACAGCAATAAATTGTCGTGGTGGCCCAGTGGCTAAGACCTCACCTCTCGTGCTTGAGGTCTTGGATTCAAATCCGGGCAAGTACTAATGTGACTTTTTCAAATTCATATGTGCTTTTTAAGTTTATCTTGCACATCGCAGGCAACGGTGAAGGAAAACATCGTGAGGAAACCTGGACTTATATAGTTAATGTAAGTCTGAAATAGCCAAGTGAGAGGCCTGTGGGGTTCCCAGAGGCGGCTTAATTAACTCTGACACCAGAGGTGGCGACATCCTCACACAAAAAGAAGAAGCAATCAATTGTAGAAAGAGATAGCATTATAAAGGCGTGGCTTGCACTAGTTCTGGTCCATGTAATATTGGACTTGGGAGAGTGAGACGGGAAGTCTCAGTCTTTTGAATGTCTTTGTTTTGAAACATAAGTATGAATTACTGAAATACCTTACTACTATAACGGAGACAGGTACATAAGTTTACTTTAGATAAATAATTATACTGATCATAATATACTTAACCAAGTTTTCTAACTAAGTAAGTCTAAGAATAGTTACAGCACTGATAACAACATTTGTGCCACAACATGTTAAATTTAGTCTTGTTATATATTTTTTCCTTTGTATAGATTCTTTTACTGATTGTTTTGTGAATGTGTGAACATTGTAGGCCTTCTAGATTTCTAGACGCCTGTTAACATTTGTTAACTCTCTCGTTTATACAAATTTTTTTTAGGTTCATACGACTTATTGTCGGGCCTACGTTGTCCCCCCATATCTAAGCACTAATACTGTAACATGGAAATATTGTAAAAACAAACCAATTTTTTTTAAAAGAGTAACCGTGGTGTTTCTTGCCGGTTCTTCTCCACAGGAAACAAAAGGAACCGCCGCGAAAGGCCTATGTGAAATAAAAAACATTTGATTTTGATTTTAACAAGATAAAATTACAAATTTATAAAACCCCCGATTTTAATTTTTATTTCCTGCCTTTTAAATTTCATATAATATACCTAGTAGCAGACACGCTTCAATCGACAATCTTTCGAAACACGTAATAATGACACGATATCTTGCGAAAAAATCCAGATTCAAAGAGTAAAATGCGAATAACTTTTGAACGGCTGAACCGATTTTATTCAAACATAGCTTAGAACACTCTCGACAAAGTCACCTTTCAAATAAAAACTAAATCAAAATTGGTTCATCCGTTTAGGCGCTATGATGCCACAAACACGCAGATCAGACAGCAACACACGTCAAACTTATAACACCACTCTTTTTTCCGTCAGGGGTTCAAAACGGGGATAATCATATTTAAAGCAAAGGTTGATCTTAGTCGCAGTCCAGGGTCTAGAGTTTGTTTAGTGCACTGTTTTTAACTGACTCTCCAAAAAGGAGGAGTTCCATGTTAGGCTGTATGATTTTTTTTGTTTTTCTTTGTGTATTTTCACCGATATCTCCGTCAATTGTGGACCGATTTTGATAATTATTTTTTTGTTTGAAAGAGTATGTTCCCGAATTGGTCCCATTTCATAGAAATTTATCGAAGATCTCAACAAATTGATTTAATGGGCCAAGAGTCTCAACGGCAATGAGGCACTGGTCAAGTCATAGCTCCAGAGCCTTAAACATCGTCGCAGAGTTGCCAGCTTGTCGGATTTTTTAATATTTACGTTTCAGGGAGTGTGCGATAGAATTGCATGATCTAACTCCGCCTAGCCCGTTTCATCATCGGACTACCAGACGTACGGTGATGCGCCATCGGTACATGGTGGACATCCTACCCATATGCACTAAACGTTTAGGGAACACTTTTATTATGCGTACAGCTAAGGAGTGGCATTCCCTGCCGGAGTTTGTTTCCCGACAGCGGCAATCTAGGGGTCTTTAAGTCAAGAGTGACTAGGTGAGATAGTGGTCAATCGCGAGCTTATTGAATATAAAAAAAATCTCAAAGGGTACGCATATGTATAATGTTCACCCTGGTACCCTCTTATTCCATCGGTTATGTTCAAGTTTCATTTTATTCGGGTAATCTATTCTGGCATCATTTTAGGCACTATAGGTGCCTATTGTCTATCCGAAGGCGGTGTCGAAAAACGGTTTTCAATGGGTACCAAAGACACCGACTTCGGAAAAGAATAGTTATTTATGTTACAAGTGCGGAAGGTAGGTGATTTCCGATGAGTGGCATTTTTATTCACGAGCAAGCGAAGCGAGTTAGTGGATAAATCGTCACGAGTCGGAAATTATCTTACGTACTTGTATCATACAACATTTTACTATGCATTGTGCGAGGAAATAAAAAAAATATAACTGAACCAAGCAAGAAATTAATAAAATGGCGGGCTTATATATATTAGTCTATGGGCTTATTCAAGCGCGCTCAGCATATCCACAGATTAACTAATAGTTCCTCGGGCATATCTACTGCGCATGGCAAATAGCTGTCACGTCGTAATGCAAAAAGGCACGAGCAAAATATACGTTCTGCCAGACATATTTAATGAATATTTAAAATCAATTTATTGATCAATATCTAAATCTAGAGTAATTAAAAACGCCTTTAATGAAGTATTTGTTTTATTTTACCTTTTATATGAATGATAATCTGTACTTAACTAATTTGTAAAACTTTTCTCTAATAATAAAAGCTCTATGCGTCGGGATAACGCTGGCGGTAAAAAAAAAAACAGAAAAGTAAAAAGCACTAGTGAAAAAAAGTGACACTTTCCGCACAGTTTGGCTGCTTGGAAAACGCTCTTTTCGAGAATATGCATTGTAAAGTTATTTTTTGCTTTGTAGTGTTTTGTTTAGGAAGTCGGTTTGTCTTATTTGGGATTCTGCCCTCACTCTCAGTTTTGTTACGAAAAATTAGCACTCGAGTATGACAAGAGAGGTGTGCCACGAATGCAAGAAAACCACTTGTTTGTACTAAGAAAATTGTAATATTTTTACAAAGCAAGCTTACTGCCATAGCAACAGGAGACATAAAAACTTCAATACTTTACTTAAATCTACAGCACAAGTTCTATTTGCTATAACATTTTCTCCTAAGCTTATTCCTTTGGCGTACATTCCGTATTTTTTATAAAAGGAGTCCCAGAAAGCTATGCGTTTCTGAAAGGGCCCGGTATAAAGGCCTAGACTTGTGTCTATTTGTAGGTAGGACTTTGTCTCCGCAGTTACCGGTGTCCACTTCACTGACAGTAGATCTGAGGTCGTTGGTGTAGGATCACTGAAATATAAAAAAAGATTAAAAAAAAACCGGCCAAGTGCGTGTCGAACTTCGCTTATTTAGGGTTCCTTGGCACGGCAAAGTCAAGCAGTTTTAATAGGAAAAAATAAGGAATTTAAAAAAAAAACACCTGCTAAGTGAGAGTCGGACTCACGCACGAAGGGTTCCGTAACACTATCGCAAAAAAACGGCAAATAATCACGTTTGTTGTATGGGAGCCCCTCTTAAATATCTATACTATTTGTTGTTATAGCGGCAACATAAATACATCATCTGTGAAAATTACAACTGTCTAGCTATCACGGTTCATGAGATACAGCCTGGTGACAGACAGACGGATCATGGAGTCTTAGTAATAGGGTCCCGTTTTTACCCTTTGGGTACGGAACCCTAAAAAGAGGTTTCTCATTACTGTCACCAGACGGCGCTTATCCAGTTCCAATACAAATTGACGTTAACGCGATTAAACGTCTAAAAAAAAGACATTGGAAAAACAATCAGATTGGCATCGCCCCATTCGGAGATTGCCTGCAAGGACATGTTCAAGCGCTCGTCCATGGCCTCCTGGAGAGACTGGATCTGAGGCCCAGTAGTACGAGCGTTGGACATGTATCTCTCAGCAACTGTTGCCAATTCGGTCCGTGGAACGGCCGAGAGGGCGTGAGTAAAAACTCGCACTAAGGCCTCTGATTTACGGTTGACATATTGTGCAGTGAACTGCAATGCGGCGTGACGCCGCTTACTCATAATACTCACAACGGATCTTTGTGTCTCTGAAATTATGAATTGGCTGCAAGACCCTGCGCAGTAACTATTTTTGTATCAATGTTGGAGGTGAAGATAGCATGGTAAAACTATCTCTTTCACTCGCTTACGTTTGTCGCATGGTCCTATCTCACTTACTGTATGCAGTACACTCGATGACAAACTGTTTCTTGCGCAATGGTTCGCAGAGCCAACTTCAGAGACACAAAGATCCGTTGTGACTATTATACAGAGATTAAAAGTCACTTCCTGCCATTCTTAGAGGACTAAATCATGACAAGTAAAATATTTTGTCTTCAAATTACTACTTTTAGGGTTCCGTAGTCAACAAGGAAACCTTACAGTTTCGTCATGTCCATCTGTCCGTAGCTTAGCTCAGAGACTCTTTGTCTAGTACTATAAACCGACGTACTATCCGACCGTACTATGGATATCACGCCGACAAAGTGGTAAAATAAAATCATGAAAATAAAATAATGATAATGTACCTACTGTAAACCTACATTCCCTCTCACAGAGAGGAGGCCTGTGTCCCAGCAGTGGGAACATTAATAGCCTGATGGTGTGATGTGTGTAAACGTAAAGTGAGGATGCTATTTTTCACGTCTATCACATGGTGTGGGATATCGTTGGATAGGCATCAACTGAGACAGTGGTCAAACGCGAGCCTACCAATAATAAAATAAAAAGCAAATAAAAAAAGTTAAATAAAAAAAATAAAAAACCCGACTGCTTGAAAAGCGAACTAAAAAGATGTAAACAAGGAGAAAATCATGCTGTGCTGTCGGAGGATACATCTTCGCGAGCTGGCTGACCAAAACCAGAAGTATCCTCCGACAGCACAGCATGATTTTCTACTTGTTTACGTCTTTTTAGTTCGCTTTTCAAGCAGTCGGGTTTTTTGATTTTTTTAATTAACTTTTTTATTTATAACTTTTTAGTTATTTTTTTTCGAATTATGTACATTTAAACATATAAGTGTTATATATTTTTGAAATCACCTCTTAAAATCTTTTATTTTGATACCCCACACGATAGGTTTGGAAGAAAAAAAAATTTGGGCCCCCACAATATGGCGCCCAAAAACCGCCATTTTCCTATTTTCCAATTTTCATGTAGCCAGTGACACTCGCGGGGTTAAGATGAATCGATTGACGTAAGAACCATCAAAATCGGCCCACGCGTTTGGTCTCTAGAACGCCACATAGGAACAAACATACATACATACTTACATACATACATAGACTGATAAACACATTACCCTCCTTCGGCAGTCGGGTAAAAAGAGTTTCACCCTGTGATCTGTTGAGGTATACGTACCCGTATTTTGCAAAGTTCGTCCATAACAGACTCATTCTGTCGATGATAACTTGATCTTCTCTAGTCGTGGTCTGTAACAGAGGTATGTCGAACAAATATCCCAACTCATCGCCATGTGCACAGCCCACACTGGTAATATTGTCCCTAATTTTCATATAATTCCGCCCTCCGTCATATGAGAATAAATATCTGTAGACAGTACATTTATTTTGTACGTAATATCTTACAGTTCTCTCCATTGGGTAATTAAAAGCTAAATCTGATGCAAAGTCAATGAAATTATGTGTTACATTTTCGAGATAAAATTGTTTTATTGCATCAATGGCGTCGGTGCGATCCGCCACTTTGGAAACTAAAAATCCATTGTTTAATTCTGCAACATAATCGAAGGTGTCGTAACTGTCTGCTCTGGGATAGAAATAAAGCATTTCTTTCGTTGTTCCACCAATCATCAGTTTTATATTTTGCAAGTACCTCATATTCGGTGATTTTCTAATAAATTCCCCGTCGATACAAGGCCGGAAATCATAAAATTTCGTGATGTTGATTATCGTTTCTGTGTCTATGGCCGATATAGTTTGAATGAAACGTTCTACGTCGATATTCTCGTCATCCTGACCGACGTCCTTGACAAACGTCCCAACGTCTGTGACTTGGTTAACCAGTGACACTAAAGCCACACCACTTTGTAGAATCACTTTATTGAATAAGATTTCTTTGTTGGTCAATAAGTGGAAGTGAACATACACGGAGCCGGAGCTGTGTCCAAACAGTAGAATATTGTCAGAATCTCCTCCAAAACTTCGTATATTGTTTTTGATCCATCTGAAAGCTAAATTCTGGTCTTTCAATGCTTGGTTACTGTACTCGGTGTTAGGCAAGCAGAGTTGACCATAAGGGCCTAATCTGTAGTTGACAGTGACGAGAATAACGTCGTGTCTCATAAGATATGTTGGGGCGTATGTGGTCAGTGTTCCGTTGCCTTCAACGAACGCCCCGCCGTGGATGTAGACCATCACTGGCAATGTATATCCTGGTTTTATAACGTTCGGCTTGTAAATGTTGAGATGCAAGCATTGAATCGTGCCTTTGATGATGCCTCTGTCGTACTGCGGACATATTGAAGAGTCGTCGAATGCTTCGTGCGGAGTGTTGAAGTAAGGGTGAGGTTTAGCGTTCTGGAAAAATATGTTTTTTATGTTAGTACAGTGCAAATAGGCAATCACACCAGAATGGCTGAACGGCAGCCGTATTGTGTATGTGAATACGGCAACGCAAAGAGTTTGACCGATATCCAATCGACCAATCACACAGACGGAAATTCACATCGCGTCATTCATGTCGCCTGTGATTGGTCGATTGGATAGTGGTCAAACTCTTTGCGTTGCGTATTCACATATGCAATACGGCTGCGGGTCTTTATAAAATTTGACACAGAGATTGATCATAGTCTGGCATAGCGCATACGCTTTTTTTGAATTTCTACGTGAACGAAGTCGCGGGCAACAGCTAGTATCCGACTAATATTAAAAACTAGCTTCTGCCAGCGGCTTTGCCCGCTTGAAAGTCGGAAATTATCCCAAGGGAACATATTCCCGGGGTAAAAAGGTCTAACCATGTGCTATTAAAGACTATCTACGTTGACTACTATTTTGTCCCAATAAACGTGGTATAATGATCCCTTGTGATAAGGAAACACATTTCACGCACGCGAATCCTATTTGTTAAATTAAGTAGGATTTTAAACAATAAAAAAAAGTTAAATAAATCAAAAATCCCGACTGCAAAGCATGACTTTCTTCTTGTTTACATCTTTGCAGTCGGGTTTTTTGATTTTATTTACTTTTTTTATTTACAACTTTTTAGTTACACTTTTTTTCTCGAATGACTTTTTAACATATATGTGGTATATAATTTGGAATCACCTCTAAAAACCCTTCATTTTGATACCCCACTCGATGGGGATAGAAAAAAAAATTGCAACCCTCACAATATGGCGCCCAAAATCCGCCATGTTCCTTTTTTTAACGGCATTTATCTAAGAACACTTGGGTGGCCAAGACCTATCTAACGATGTATTAATTATCAAAATCCGTTAAGTGGTTTGAAAGATATGAGGTAATAAAGAATATTACATGTATTTAAGAGAAAAAAAAATAAGTAAAAGCCATCATCTTTGTTCCCGACCTTTGTTTGCGTAGCATAAGTGCTTCGAATAACCTTTTTTTAATTTCATCAATATTTCGCAATAATATTGTAGGTGGTATGGAAGCTTTACTGTAAGAGATTGCCCTGAGCGATAAAACCGCCCATTGTACACTTGCAGGGGCGTACCAATAGAAAATAGTGCCTGGGCCGCGCATCATCCCCCCGGTGGAGCCGCAGCTTGGTCACCCACGGTGAAGCGAAAAGGGACCCGAAGAGGGGCGGCGAGAGGGCTTTTGCTGACGTAGCGCAACAAGTAGGTTGCGGTGCCGCTTGATAACAAGCGACATTCGCAACTGAGGCGGGCCACGCTGTCATATGGAGCGTCCCAGGTCCCATACGAGATCGCTGCTGAGGGTTGGGGTCTGCGGTGGGAAAGGAGTGCCGGTATTGCGGTGCGCCGCTCTCCCTACCTTCCGCGGCCTTTACGGGGTCGCCACCGTCTGATGGCGGACGAGGTGGGGCCGTAGGGGAGGTCCCTATCCCCTGCGGCCGAAAAGTGTTAGGTGGCGGGGCCAGTGACCTGACCCGTCATAGGGGGACTAAGGGTGCCATACACGGAGTCGTCTGGCGCCCGTATGATGGCCATGGCGTGTAATGTGTTCTAGTGCGCCGATGGTGGGGGGTACCCCCCAGAGGAGGGTCCGGTGACGGACAGCCGCGGCGGGTTAACGTTGAGTGCTAACACGTGCTCGTGTTCCCGTCATAAGCTGCACAGGAGGACATCGAAGAGTTTTAGTGGGTTGGAGTCCCATATAACTGTGCTCTCTCCCCGTGGTGGCGCAGTATGCATGAGCATTACTCCAAACAAAAAAAGGGCACGCATCATAGTTGCGCCCATTCATAAATTATTATAATGTAATAAAAACCAGATTCACTAAATTAATCATTATTTATAATAAAGTCTATAAAATCTTTGCTGAACCTTCCTGGGCTTGTGCGAAGCAAACATATCGATAACGTTTTCAAAACCAATTTTTTCCGTTTCTTCTCGCTGTACAATGAGCAAAGCTTGGTCGCACAATCTTTCCCGACCCATTACAGCCTTCAAATTCGAAAATATTAATTACACACATCATCAGCCTACTAATGTTCCCACTGCGTGGACACTAGGCCTCCTCTCTGTGAGACGGAATGGGCCATAATCCAACACGCGGGTCCAGTGCGTGTTGGTGGATGTCACATGCCTTCGAATTTTTGGTTCTAGGACATGCCGGTTTCCTCACGTTGTTTTCCTTCACCGTTTTGAGAGCAGTGGTGATGAAATAATTTACACAAAGTAAAGCGCCTGCCTGGGCTCGAACCCACGACCTACAACTTGTAAGTCGCAGCTGATACCACTGGGCCACCACTGCTCTATATTATTTACAATTTACGAAAATATCGTTTACAGCTTACTAAGGATACAGCATTTGAGTGTGTGGCAATTGCACAGCACTCATTTCCTCTCGCTCGTTTGCGAATCTCGGCAATGGCGGACGTGATTGTTTGATATGAAATCACTAAGTAACTATAACTTTTATTATTTTTTAAGTTTATTAGTTTATTGTAGTGTAATTTACTTTTTAAATTTAACAATTGACGAAAATTATTTTTAAACTAAGCTTTTAATGGACTACATAGTACGAAAGCTAATGTCGCTTGTGAATACATATCCAATGAGTTCAAACACGATGGTGCTTGCTATCTTATTGTCAGCTTGAGGAGTTATTACGGCCACCGTCCGGCTCCATTAGGAGACTAGCTCCATAATTGTACCATATTGTTTTAATGATTAAAAAATACTACCAACTTCCAAATAAAAAAAACCGGCCAAGTGCGAGTCGGACTCGCGCACGAAGGGTTCCGTACCATTATTGCAAAAACGCTAAAAAAATCATGTTTGTTGTATGGGAGCCTCCCTTAAAGATTAATTTTATTCTGTTTTTAGTATTTGTTGTTATAGCGGCAACAGAAATAAACCATCTGTGAAAATTTCAACTGTCTAGCTATCACGGTTCATGAGATACAGCCTGAAATTTTCACAGATGATGTATTTCTGTTGCCGCTATAACAACAAATACTAAAAACAGTATAAAATAAATATTTAAGGGGCCCCATACAACAAACGTGATTTATTGGCCGTTTTTTGCTCGATATTAATAACGGCAACAGGTAGACACTTGAAATATTCACAGAATGTTTAGTTGTATATTCACTTAAAAAAATAATAATTATTAAATTAAAATAAAATAAATTAAGGGGGGCACCCATACAACAAACGTGATTTTTTTGCAGTGTTTTGCGATAATTGTACGGAACCCTTCGTGTGCGAGTCCAACTCGCACTTGGCCGGTTTTTTATTTGGCAGTCGGTAATATTTTTTTGTAAAAATGCTTTTTATTTTTCACGTTTTTGTTGTACCTACCTAATAGGCAAATTGTTTAGTAAGGCACCTATAACGCCAGAATAGATTACCGCCATTAGAAAACAGGTGAAATGAGAGATCTGCGTACCAGCGTACTGGCGTGATGTTATGTTATGAAATGTTATAAACAGACATGCGATTCCAGCAAGCCCGAGAGATTTGCCGTCACTCTTTGACGTAATATTCGACTTACCCCAAAAGGATTGGCTTCATCAACTGCTCCATAGGGAATACCCAGAAACATCGTGTATTTTTCCCCAAGAAGCCCACGTATTTGCCCTACTGGGGTATGTACACAAACGGTCAGGAGCCCAATAACGCAAACATGCAGTGATATAAAACAAAATAATAATTTTAGAAACATTGCCGTACACTTTCACTTCTAAACTATTTCAAAAACTGTCCGAAATCCAAAATGAAGCGCGCGAAAATGTTTTTAACGCGAGCCAAAATCACGGTAGTCTTTCCTTCTATCTCTTAATAGTAATAATTATGCTGGCGAAGTTTGTTCCATATTTCTATATTATTAATTGCAATATACTTTAAAAACATTTTCTTTATCTAAATAAAAACATACGCGTAGAAGATAACAGTTCAAGGTTCAATTGCGAACCGTTTATCTCAATTTGGTATTTTTAGTGTTCCGTATCAAAATGGTAACAGTAATAGGGTTCCGTAGTTGCATAATAATCCAGACTAAGAAGAGGGTTTTTTGTTGTTACATGTGTAGTGTATAGAAATAAGACACGTACTGCTAGCGCAACCATTTATTGTGGACTGACCGTCCTACACGACACACACACATGCGTGAGTGCCTACAGATACACCACAATCCTCCACCCTTATTCTATAATTACCACTAATACAAAACAAAAGTATACAAACTAAATTGTGAGACCTAACCCTATGCTTTACACAAACAACTTTCGTAGGAAGTACTATGCTAAGAAGACTTAACTCTAATTAACACTTATACATTTAAGCAGTACCTTAAGGCTAATTAATTATACATTATATTTAGCTGGTTTATTTAGCCTGCATTGACGCATGGGACGGGACTGGGTCGGCTCAAGAGTAGGCAAGCGCGGTGATTGAATTACTTCAGGTGTAGCTTGCTCCTCACAATCTTCGAACAATTCCAAAGCTTCATCCTTATCCTTCCCCGTGACTACCTGTGACGCGTGCCCATCTAAACGGCTCCGGCTGGGCTCTCCACAATCCACCCCGGCTTCACCCTTGCTATGGGAAGGACTCGCCGGACTAATAAGTGAACTGCGCTTCCTGTGCTTAAGCTGATCGATATGTTTATGCGCCTCCCTACCTATCGCATCAACAACCCTATAATCCGTAGCACCTATCTTTTCTGCCACTTTTCCCTGCACCCACCTATCACCTCCGCTATACTGACGGAGCCAAATCTCGTCCCCGGGACGCAGGACACGTGTCCCGCTTGCGCCACTTGTCTGCTGTTGCTTTTGTTGGGCGTTCCTAACCTTAGTACCTCTATCCGGTCTCAACGAATCCAGCTTGGTTCGCAGCTTCCGGCCGCACATTAACAACGCCGGCGTTTCACCCGTAGTACAGTGCTCAGTGTTACGATAGTGCAATAAGAAATTGTTCAAAAATAATGTTACGTCCAATTTTTCTCTGAGTGCCTTTTTAATTACTTTTTTTACCGTTCTAACTGCATTTTCCGCTGCACCATTTGACGCCGGGTGATAAGGTGCAGAAAATAAATGTTCTACTCCATTTGAGTTTAAAAATTGAGAAAACTCACTACTTGTGAAGGGCGGACCGTTATCGGTAACTATCTGTTTTGGTAAACCAAAACGCGCAAAGACTTCACTTAACCGGTTTATAGTGTGGCACGCCGCCGTACTTGGTACCTGACTTACTTCTATCCACTTGGTCCTAGCATCTACCATAACTAAGAAAATTCTACCGGTGATCGGTCCCAGGAAATCCAGATGAACCCGAGCCCATGGTTTTTCGGGCCAGGGCCACGGACAGGGTACGTGTCGCGGTGGCGCGTCCGCCTCGGCTGTGCAAGTCGTACACGTACGGCACATTGTCTCGATTGCTTCGTCGATGCCAGGCCACCACACATAACTCCTAGCGAATGATTTGGTCTTTACGATGCCCATATGCGCCTCGTGTAATTCTGATAATACTTTTGACCTACATGTCTCTGGCACTACTACTCTGTGACCCCACATAACGCAACCTAATTCCTCATATAACTCTTTTTTTCTATTGTAATATGGCTTCAGTGAAGTTATTATTTCGTCAGACGGCCAGTCGTCTCTAAGATAAGATAAAACCCGGCCCAGCATGGGATCACGGCTAGTCTGCTTCCTAATGTCCTGATAATCCATTAACATCGCATTCTGCGCGAAATGTAAGAACGTTTGTTCAGGTACCTTAGTGCATTGTTTATATGTTGAGCGCGCCGGCAAACGCGATAAGCCGTCAGCCCCGTTATCTTTTGATCTTACGAACTCAATATTGTACGTATACGCTGACAACTTAATGGCCCATCGTTGTAATCGGCTCGCCACCATTGATGGAATTCCCTGTTTGGGTCCGAAAATGGTTACTAGTGGTTTATGATCGGTTCTTAAAGTAAACTGCCTGCCGTACAGATATTGATGTAATTTTTCCATGCTAAATACAATCGCTAGTGCCTCCCGTTCAATTTGCGAATAATGTTTCTCCGCACAGGTGAGTGCGCGCGACACATACATAACCGGGCGCTCGCGCAGGCTAGTGCCCCCTGCGCCCGCGCCCTTCCCTTCGCCCAGCTGTGTTAGCACTCCTCCTAGGCCCCGCGCGCTAGCGTCGCACGTTAAAAACAATGGTTTATCTGGGTCGTAATGCGCTAAGACATCTACACTCGTTAAAATGGATTTAACTTTTCTACAAGCTAACTCGCATTCGTGATCCCACCTCCAAGTAATACCTTTTTTAAGTAAATTATACAAAGGCGCTAAGATGGTGCTTAAGTTACAAACGAATTTGGCGTAAAAATTAATTGTTCCTAAAAACGACCTTAATTCCGTGACATTACGAGGGGAAGGGATGTTTACTATTCCCTCCACTTTCTCTGGGTCTGCCTTGATTCCCTCTGCGGAGATAATGTAACCTAAATACTTGACTTCATTTGTCATGAAGAAACATTTATTTTTCTTTAATTTAATCCCGCTGCTATGTAATCTTTCGAGTAATATCTCTAAGGTTTCGAAATGTTGTGTCATCGTTGTTGTTCCTATTATAATGTCGTCCAAAAATACTTGGACATTTGGAATATCGTTTAGGAGGTTTGACATTATCCTCTGGAAAATACCAGGACTCGAAGACAGTCCATAAACCAATCTTTTATACCGAAATAGGCCCTTATGAGTATTAATTACTGTCAAATTATCGGGATCCTCTAACTCAATTTGATTGTACGCTTGGGACAAGTCAATTTTTGACAATACTTTGGCGCCATTTAGTTTAACTAACAAATCGTCGATGCGGGGTAAAGGATATCTATCGATCAGCAAAACAGGGTTTAATGTCACTTTATAGTCCGCACAAATACGAAGTCCCCCATCTGCCTTACGCACCGGTACTAGTGGAGTGGCCCAGTCCGCGCTGTCCACCGGCTCGATGACGCCGGTGCGCAGCATGGCATCCAGCTCTTCATCGACGCGATCCCGTAGCGCATATGGCACGGGCCGAGCGCGGCAAAACACCGGCGTCGCCCCTTCGCGCACCCGCAGCCGCGCTGCCCCTCCCTTGAACCGTCCCAGTCCCGCCGTGAATAATTCTTTATACCTGGAAAGCAATGAAATTAATTTTTGATTACTATACTTTCTGTTTTCTTTCTCAACTACATTTTTAAACAATGTAGGTATTTTGATTTTTAATTCGGCAAGCCATTGCCGTCCTAACAAAGATGTAGTGCCACCTTCGATTACGAATAGTTCCAAAATTTTAGATTCACTTCCATAGCTTACGGACGGTTTAATAAATCCTAGGGGCCTAACCTTGGCACCGTTATAAAATTTGAACACCAAATTCGATTTCTCTAACGTTCTGTCATAAAAAACTTATCGTACATTTTTTTACTAATACACGACACTAATGAACCGGTATCTACTTCCATAGGAATGCTAGTTCCATCAATCTTAATAGATAAACTTACCGGCTTATAGCCATTTAGACAGAGTTGGTACAGATCTTCCTCTATCTCCAACTCTTCATCTTCAGGCGGTGACTCGTCGTCTCCAGACAGGTCTGTCTCGCATCCCATGTCGGCCTGGCCCCCGGCCTCCACGTGCGCCAGCAGGCCGCCGCCGCCGCCGCTGCCACCCGCGCGCTTGGCTTGCGTTCCGGCCGCTCGCTCCGGGCACACCCTACGTAGGTGACCTCGTTGTCTACATTTGTCACAGATGTAACGATTATATTGACAATCCTCCACTCGATGATTGGAACCTCCACAGGCCTTACAAGGATCCCCCTTGTTTCCGCCGCCGCCGCCGTTTGGTCCCCGTGAACATGGCGGGCGCGCGCCGCCGCGTCGGGCCGATACACCGCGCCCGCGCCGCGCCACCTCGGCATGAAGTATATCGGTGCCTCCGCCACGGGTGCTGCCCGATGCGGTCTCGGTCCGCTCCACCGCTGCCGCGTCTCGTTCCGCCGCTTCCATCGCACATGCGATTTTTACGGCCTTGGCATATTCTAGGTTCTCCTCCGTGAATAAACGTTGCCTGATCGTCTCGCTGCTGAGTCCACACACTAGCTGATCACGAAGATTTTCTTCTAATACCGTCTTAAATTCACAGTATCTTGCTAACTTTTTCAATTCTGAAATATATTGAGGTATGCTCTCGCCCGCTTGCTGTCGCCTTTGTCTAAAGCGATATCGTTCCGCCATAAACGAGGGTTTGGGTTGTAAATGATCTTTCATCACTTGTGTAACTTTAGCATACGTTGTATCACTGGGTTTCGCTGGACTCGTTAAATTGCTTAATAATTCATAGGCTTCATCGCCCATCGCCGCGATTAATGTGGGTAGCCATAGTTCTTGTTTTATTTCGTTCACTTTAAAATACATTTCGGCTCGTTCCACATACAACGTCCAATTCCCGGAACGTACACTAAATTCCAACAATTTCCCTATCGTCATGTTGGCCGAAAATTTAAAAGTTAAATTCTGCACGCTAATTATCCAATCCTCGTTAGCCACTGTAGTGTATAGAAATAAGACACGTACTGCTAGCGCAACCATTTATTGTGGACTGACCGTCCTACACGACACACACACATGCGTGAGTGCCTACAGATACACCACAACATGAACATTAAAACGGTTTCAGCGGCTCACAACGTCTAGAAACGGGCCCACATAGAACGATGATGGTAACTGAAGAAGGAGTTATAAAAGCCAACTTCACATGTGAAGTTAGAAAAAGTATTATCTATTTGAGTACCACCGCGGGTAGAGGCAAACGTTTATAATAATGATTTGAGCGTCATTTTATAATTTTAATATTGCAGTATTGCTGTTACGGAGATAGTCTTCGTTAAAATCTCTAAATATTTACCAACCGAAAACAAATAGAAAACAATGTGTTCGGGATAATCACCGAACAATAATAAACATGTCAGCATAATTGCGACATCGCGCGCTATGCCCTGAATATTTTATGTATTACCTAAGTAAAATAGTCAGTACGCTTTCGGCCAGCATATCGGGCGCGACTCAACCTCACCTCATTCACCTCATTAGTTTTAATAGTTATCCCAGTTAAGTTACTGAATTATACCTATCTTTATAATCTTTAATCCTAGTTTATATTTATCTCACCCCAACCCCGAACATTGGTCCTTCGAGCCGTCGGAGCGGGATCATTACGCGCGCATCTACTAACTGTGCTGTGTGAGTGTCTCGCTTGGAATTTATTACCAGACCCTGGTAAACAGAACTGATCGGATTTACTTTCCGAAAAGTTCATCATCCTGCTGATCCTGATTGAACCTGGTTTATACGAAAGCATCGCGTCATCTCATTGCGCTGCTACTCCAGGTTTGTTCTTGCAGCCATCGCAAGGACATTTGATCTCCAAAGAAGCCATCAGCACAAGTAAGGTCTCTTTTATATCTTTAAAATGTCGGAAATGGATGACATTTTAGCAACCCAACAACAACTAATCGAAGCCGTAGATAAGCTCTTCACCAATTTCAAGAAGGATGGTGCAGAGCGCAAGACCGCAGAATACTTACGTCGTCGATTAGCTGTATTGGAACAATCCTTTACAGAGTTCCATAATAATCACATGACTTTGATATCTTTTGGTGATCAATCTCATACATATTTCAGTACTGACCAATACGATCAAATGAAGGAGAAATATAACAACATTAAGACTATTATACAAAGCTATAACCCTCTCGCAAACAGACCGCAAACCCCGGAATTGAAACCTCCTTCGTTCCAACCTACTGCGGAATCTCAAACCTCGAACCTCGCATCCCACGCTGCTTCTAAAACCCCTGCTCTTGAAGAGAGTAAAGCTGAAACTCTCTTCAAAAAGCAAGCTACCAATTTTAAGGCTTTCTTGAGAACTTCTTCCAATATCAACCTTGATCTCGTCACGGAAAAATGGGAATTTGAAGATATCCTGAAGACTATACAATCCCGTTGGGCGGCTATTGACTCGCTTCATTGGGAGCTGGACAACGAGTATGGCGGATCAAACCCCAAATACGAAGAGCAATTCACCCATTACGAGGAGTATTATAACAAAATAAAGAAAGACATCAATAAGAAAATGTGGTCCGTTGCGCATATTGAAAAATCTACTCCCAAAATGGAGATAGTCACCTTTGATGGAAACTACAATAAGTGGATTTCGTTCAAAGACCTTTTTACCGAAGCAGTGCACAACAACCCCTCTTTGTCAAATGCACAAAAGATGCAGTTTCTAAAGAGTAAGATCAAAGGTGAGCCCGAAAAATTGATCCAACATCTCCAAATAAGCTCCAACAATTATCCCGTATGCTGGAATATCCTCAATCATCGTTATAATAATAAACGACTGATCTTTACATCTTATCTTAACAATCTCATGAATATCCCCGCAAACCAGCATCAATCATCAAATCATATAAAACGCATTCACGACACTACATATGAGAGCGTGAATGCTATCAGGAATCTGGGAGTCGATGTGTCTTCCTGGGACCCATTCCTGGTATGTTTATTGTCTCAAAAATTGGATGCAGATACATACGAGGATTACCTACAAGCCTTAAAAGCCCCGCGAGAGTTGCCCGTCTTGGAAGATTTCCTTAATTTTTTGGAAACTAAATTTATGATGCTGGAAACTTCACGTAAGAAGATTGAGAATTCCACGCAGAAATCACCCCCATCGCAATCCAACAACAATAATAAACCATCATTTTCAAAGGGGTCCAATTACAAACGAAATTATAATAATCCTATAAAGAATTACTCAACAAACCAAGTTTCGCAATCGTCAAAGTCCAAACGCAAAATTAACTATCGCAAGCAATGCCCTATTTGCGACTCCAATGATCATCGAATTCATGCATGTCTAAAGTTATTGGAATTGCAACCTAATGAACGAAAAAATGCTATTGATAACTTGAAACTTTGCATCAATTGTTTACATTATCACGAAGGCAAAAAATGCCTTTCCGAAATAAGGTGCAAAGAATGCAATAAGGAACACAATACCATTTTGCATGAATCTTTTACGTCACATCGATCAGGGTCAAATGCAGCCACGATTACGAAATCGCCTTCTCAGCAGCAAGAAACTAACACAGTTGCATCGCTTCGTAGAGAACCCTCAGAAATATTGCTTGCCACAGCAATAATTAACGTACAAGCAGTGGACGGATCTTACCATAAAATGAGAGTTCTTTTAGATCAAGGGTCACAGACATCCATTATTAGGGAAAGCGCAGCTCAGTTGTTAAGACTACCGCGACGGAAATGTAACGGCTATATCTCTGGAATAGGCAATAAGGAAAACAACTGCAAGGGCATGATTACCATCAAATGTTCGTCGCTGGTTAGCGATTTCACCTTTGAAACGGACGTTTATATAATGAATAGACTCATAAATAACTTACCCAGCTGTACCTTGCCTAAGCCAGACTGGCCTACTCTGAACCAAATAACTCTTGCAGATCCCGAATTTTACAAAAGTAGGCCTATTGATATCTTATTTGGGGCAGATATCTATTCCACTATCCTTATGGACGGTATCTGTCGATCAGAAGGTGTGTTGCCCATTGCCCAACAAACCCAGTTGGGATGGATCTTAAGCGGCAACTACAAAACGTACCATTGCAATGTGACCCTAAATAATATCGAAGATATGCAGCAATTTTGGGAAGTGGAGGACATACATGAACCTCTAGCAATATCAGAAGAAGATCAAAATTGCATCGAATTTTACCAAACTTCGACCTCCAGACGGGCAGATGGAAGCTACGTCGTTAAAATACCCTTCAAAGAAGATTTTGAGAACAATTTAGGCGAGTCGAAAACAAAATCGATTGCTCAATTTTTCCAAATAGAGCGGAAATTAAGTAAGCAACCAGCTCTGGCATGTGACTATAAAATGTTTATTTCTGAATACTTAGAGCTCGGACATATGACACCCGTTGCGCCACACGTACAGCCGGACTGCTACTTGTCGCACCATTGCGTCCAACGATCTGAGTCATCAACTACCAAATTGCGTGTTGTCTTTAATGCCTCGGCAAAAACCTCGAGCGGATACAGCCTCAATGATCTCATGTGCCGAGGACCCAATTTACAACAAGACCTTCAGAGCCTTATCTTAAAATGGAGACAATTTAGATACGCTTTTACAGCAGATATAGAAAAAATGTTTCGCAAAATCTGGCTACATCCCGATGACCAGAAATATCAGAAAATTATCTGGCGAAACCATCAATCTCAACCTTTAAAAGAATACCAGTTAGCGACAGTTACCTATGGCACTAAAGCCGCACCATTTTTGGCCATGATGACACTGAAGCAACTGGCCATCGATGAAAGGCCAAACTATCCACAAAGTTGCGCTCCTGACATCTTAGAACACTCGTTTTACATGGATGATCTCATGCATGGTGAACACTCAGCGACAGCAGCTAAACAGCTCAAAGCAGAGATGATCAGCCTCCTCAAATCAGGCGGATTTAATCTCAGAAAATGGCGATCAAACTTGCCGGAATTAATAGATAGTTCAGATGCACTTCAAAAGGAAGACTTTGACTTTAAGCAACCGGAATCAACCAAAACATTAGGTCTTCGGTGGGAACCCAAAAATGATCAATTCATTTTTCATCCTATAGAATTTATCTCCAGAAACATCCTTACAAAAAGACAATTCCTATCTCAAATATCTAAAATTTTTGACCCCTTGGGCTGGTTAGTACCAGTCACAATAAAACTTAAGATCTTGTTCCAAGAATTATGGAAATCTGACCTGGGTTGGGACAACCCTGTCCCTCAAGAAATCGCGTCAGAGTGGAATACTATTAAAGCCGATCTATCTCATATATCTCGATTTAAAATACCACGTTGGATTCAAACCCAGGCAAAGGATATCATCGAACTCCATGGCTTTTGCGACGCTAGCACAAAAGCATACGCATGCGTCGTGTATTGCAAAATACAGAGAGAAAATGAAACTCATGTGACCCTTATTGCAGGGAAATCAAAAGTAATACCGCTGAAAAAACCACAATCGATACCGCGTCTGGAACTCAGCGGCGCTCTCTTGTTGTCAAAACTTATGAGAAAAATCATCTCATCCCTATCGAGCTACAAGGTGCATGTTTATGGTTGGATTGATTCAACGGCTGTTCTAGGTTGGTTAAGTGGTGAACCGGAGAAATGGAAACCCTTTGTTGCGAATCGAGTGAGGCTAATTACTGAAATAATCCCTAAAGATAACTGGAGTTACGTAAAATCCAAAGAAAACCCCGCAGATTGCGCAAGCCGCGGTTTACCTGCTGCTCAATTAGCCTATTATTCACTGTGGTGGCAAGGGCCCGACTGGTTACCACAATATAAGCCTACAGAATCTCATAATATGCCGATTTATACGAGCATTACAAACGCAGAACTCAGAAAGAAAGAGGCAGTAAATACGGTCATTTTTAACCCCGAAAATTCAATAATCAATCAACTATTACCAAAATATAGCACTTTAAGGAAAGTTACCCGAGTATTAGCTTACATCAACAAGTTCATCGACATTGTTGCTTACAAGAAAAAACGCACAAGTTTTCTTACTCTGCAAAATATAAAGACAGCAAGAGAAATGGTAATTAAGCACGTCCAAAACGAATATTTCTACGAAGAAATATCACGGCTGAAAAGGAATGAACCACTAAATAAGAAAAGCCAGATTCTTAATCTCAATCCCATACTAGACAATAATCAAATGCTCCGTGTCGGTGGCAGACTTAAACATTCGAATCTTGATCCAGAAATGAAGCATCCTATCATAATCCCGAATCAATCGAAACTAGCAGATCTAATCATAGATGAATCCCACGAACTTGTATTTCATGGTGGAGTAAAAATGACTACTGGATTTATAAGACACAAATACTGGATTCTTGGTGGAAATAGAGCCACAAAGAAACGAATAAGAATGTGTGTCAAATGTAAAAGAAACAATCCAATACTACAACATCAAATCATGGGTGACCTACCTCCAGCACGATTGATTCCTAACAGACCTTTTTACCACACAGGAATAGATTACACCGGACACATCCTTATTAAGGCCAACAAAGGCCGTGGCATTAAAACCAGTAAAGGATATGTCGCAGTTTTTGTTTGTATGGTGACCAAAGCCATACATTTAGAAATTGTCTCAGATCTCACAGCGTCAGCATTTATTGCCGCGCTTCGTCGAATGTCGGCTAGAAGGGGAGTTCCAGGGCACATCTATAGTGATCAAGGAACCAACTTCATAGGAGCCAACAAAATTTTAAAACAAGAGCTTGCCGAAATCTCCTATATCTTGTCGGACCAAGAAGTAACCTCGACAATCGCTGAAATGAATATTGAGTGGCACTTTAACGCTCCATCATGGCCATCTGCTGGCGGACTCTGGGAAGCTGCAGTGAAGAGCCTAAAACATCATCTCAAGCGGGTCGTGGGTGAGCAAAAATTAACCTACGAGGAATATATTACCCTACTAACCCAACTCGAGGCTTGTTTGAACTCCAGACCACTGTGCCCTCTGACAGAAGACCCTGAGGATTTGGATTTTTTGACCCCGGCGCACTTCTTAGCAAGTGGCCCCAACTTAACGATTTTCGAAACAGAGCATGACCTCAGAACACGGTGGCACTTGACGCAAAAAATCTATCAAGATATATGGGATAAGTGGAAGACTGACTACCTCTCGCAGCTTTCTACGAGAGTCAAATGGCGACAGCAACAAAGGAATCTCAATCTTAATGACATCGTCATTATAAAGGACGACAACCTTCCACCAGGAAAATGGAGTCTAGGTCGCGTAATAGCGCTGCATCCTGGAAGTGACGGACACATAAGGGTCGTCACACTTAAAACCAAAAATGGGGTCTTAAAACGCCCAGTTGTAAAACTGTCCTTACTGCCAACAAATAAAAATGATCAAGATCCAAATGGCCCAAAGGTTGATAATAAACTGCCAGCGGCGAAGAAAAAACGTCCTATCTCATTTTCAGCAATGGTTTTATCTTTGACATTATTTATGCTGACACTAATAAACACCACTCAAGCATCCTATAACTTCACCCCGCTGACAAACAATAGTGTATACTTTGACAAAGTATCTAATATGCACTTAATTAGAGATGATTGGCATTTAATAGTCTATTATGACACAAATCCATATCAAGAAGGAATGGCGGCACTAACAAAGTATATCAAGTACCTTGAAACCTTATGCTCAACGATTAGAACACAAACACCTTGCGACGGCGTCATGTTACAACTCGAGCACGAGTTCGAAGAAATCAAACATTATGATAATATTGTCATGATAAATGACTCGCTTATGACTAATAAGAAACGTCGGCGACGCGGCTTGCTAGACGGGGTAGGCTACGTTGCAAATAGTTTATTCGGAGTGTTGGACCAACGATTTGCAGAAAAATATGAGAAGGATATTGACCTTTTAAAGCATAATGAAAACCACTTATACAACCTCTGGAAAAACCAAACGTCGGTCGTAGAAGCTGAATTTAATTTAATGAAAAGGATTGAGAATACTATAAACAAACATCACAAAATAATAAATCAAAGGCTTAATTCTCTCCAAGATTCTTATAAAAATCTCGCTCAGCAAGTGCAAAACATAACCATCGTCACTGACTTCATAACCTCGACTTTCACTGCCAACAACTTGTTGTATACCCTTCGACGAATCCAGGACTCAATTTTAGATACAGTAACTGATATTTATAGTGGAAAATTAGATTTTCACTTGATATCGCCGAAACAACTCAGATCTGAGCTAAACATAATATCAGCACAAATATCTGGAGACTTGGTAGTTCCTGTCGACAACTTTAATCTTAAAGATCTGTACAGCTTGCTCAAAGTAAGAGCCAAATACTCTGGCAAATACCTAATAATAGAAATAAAAATACCCCTGATTGAAAGAGATATTTACGAGGTATTTAATCTTATCCCGGTTCCACGCATTGTGAAAGATAACAGGATGATGAAGGTCGAAACTATCTCTGAATTAGCAGCCATCAACATGAGAAAGGATTCTTATTTAACTATCACAGACACGGATCTGCAGTCATGCGTATTACAAAACCCTGTGACTATTCTGTGTCATATCAGAAAGCCTATTCACCACATGAAAGATGATCATAGTCTATGCGAGACGATCCCAGGCACAAGAACTTGTAAAACTAAAACTACCCCGTGCAAGGATGACTGGAGAGAGTTAACATCAGAAAACAAGTATTATTATTTATGCTGCAATGAATGTAACGTCAAACTTCTATGTGAAAATCAAGTTGAGGCAGTTAGGTTATCAGATGCTGGTCTGTTGCGTGTTGGGGAAGGCTGTCTAGTAAAAACAGAAAATTTTATGGTGTACTCAAACAAAAGATTGTCTAGTAAAATTAGTACGACGAGAAATATTATCTCACCTGAAATATCACCAATTAATCACATAATAAATATCACTATGCCAGAAATCTCATATGAGCATAATCCCAATAACTCAGATGACCTCAGGCAATTTGAAGCCATTAAGAGAAGTCTTGAGATCATGAAGCAGAGTGAACCTTTGAGCACTAATATCTCCTACCACGACGTCCACCAGTATACCGCTATATATCTCATCATATTGGGCATCTTGTTATTGGTGGCAGCTTACTGTTTTAAACGTTGGCGTCAAAGGCAACGTAAAGGAAATCGCTCCACTTCTGCAGCAGAGCGGTCTACAGCCCCTGCGGCAACTGCGGTGCCATCTCCACACACCGTTGCTGATAGTGTTGTGATTGAGTGTAGTGAAATTAGGGAAAATGGGCAATCTAGTAGTAAACCAGTGAAAAGTGATCCTAAGCGACTAGCGCTATCTAGTGAGTGCTTACAAAAAAAGGAAGATAGAGGTTCTTCACCGATCTTTCGCGTGTTCTCTCTTCCTGATTTACACTGTAGCGACTCTGTTTAATTTGTAAGGTTACCTTAATCTCACCTACTAACATAACTCACCCTACATAACTATTTTAGTATTAGTTGAACATTGTTTTCACCTTGTTAGTATTAATTTCATTACCCATGTAACTATACCTACCTACTAACCTCATCCTTTTCTCCCTCGGGAGCATGTTCGGGATAATCACCGAACAATAATAAACATGTCAGCATAATTGCGACATCGCGCGCTATGCCCTGAATATTTTATGTATTACCTAAGTAAAATAGTCAGTACGCTTTCGGCCAGCATATCGGGCGCGACTCAACCTCACCTCATTCACCTCATTAGTTTTAATAGTTATCCCAGTTAAGTTACTGAATTATACCTATCTTTATAATCTTTAATCCTAGTTTATATTTATCTCACCCCAACCCCGAACACAATGTATCACGGGCATTTAACGCGATGATTTAGATTATTTATTTACCGTTTTAACTCGACGTTTCGGCCGTGTTGCAACGACCGTGGTCCCGGTTAAACCAATTAATTTAGTTTAGTATTAGTATTTTCAAACAACCTACTCAACTACCAAAAAGTAAAATCTAATTAATCAGTGACAGGAACAAACAACCTACGTAAATAAGCTGCAATAAATAATCTATTATGAAGGACGACAATTGCGAAATACCGCGCGTTAGAGCCACGGGGAATGGTATGGTTCGTTCCTGGATCCTCGCACGCACGCTCCTTGTTTCTTTGAATGTATTCACTATTTCGTTATCGAAAGTTCTTCGCTACTCAATTAATGATGTATTCGGGTCGGATATTGACTTTATAGATTAAAATTGACTTTATAGGTTATCGACGAAAGAAAATAAACATTTAATATTTCTATAAGATAATATTATGAAGAGGCCCGCCCGCCTCAATGAGCATAATTAATACATAATATCAAATTGATTTTATTTATAAAAATATATAAGCGAACAAAATTAAAAAAAATCAAGACTTATTTTTTCGAATTAAGACATTGGATATATATCGATATCGATAATGTAATTACAATGCAATGTGTTATACTGCACTGATGTGACCTTGGTTGACTACCTAGTAGTAAATATCAACCTATAATACGAATGTCAACCTTACGGCAAACGCGATTAAGTTTAAAATTACGACCACAGAGAATACCGCCATCCATGGTCGGGTAGCGGCATTTGCTTGGCAATCGAATCTAGTTTGACTTTAGATTACAAAACATCGAAAATACTTCTGAAAAAAAAACAAAATGAAAAATAACTTTCTTTGTTAAAAAGTTTAAAAGGTACCTACATAGCCAAACACACATACATATATAGCCAAAGTACATCTCATGACGATTCCAATAAGCCAAAATACGACTAGGATACATTGTTTTATTTCGGAGTTCCAGTGCCTACCTGCCGGCTTCATCATCAGATCAGTTCGATGGTACCATTTTCATCAGTACTATTTATTTATAAGTATTTGCTTCATCATAGTCATTTTACTATTCGAGATATCGTAGACCCGTGACATACTTAGCATTAAGGAGTTCCATTGGCCATCTGTCTTCACCAAATGTTACTTTCTGAGTGCAAATGATTGAATTGTTGATGAAAATGCCAAAATCGGTATATGTATGTCTATAATATTTGAGGAGTTCCCTCGATTTCTCCAAGATCCCATCATCAGATCCTGGTTTCCTTACCATAGTACTACCCTTGGGGTAACTCCTTTCCATCAAAAGAATAATCATCAAAATCAGTTCGTATCCAAATGGGAAGTCCCTTTCAAACAAAAGAAGAATTTTCCAAATCGGTCCAGGCGTCTGAGTAAACGGTGTAGGTACATAAAAAAAAATACCAATCGAATTGAGAACCTCCTCCTTTTTGGGCAGTTGGTTAAAAATAAAAAGCTTTTTACAAAAAAAAAAGTTAATTAAAAAAATCAAAAAACCCGACTGCTTAAAAAGCAAACTAAAAAGACGTAAACAAGAAGAAAATCATGCTGTGCAGTCGGAGGATACATATTCGCGAGCTGGCGGATCAAAACCAGATGTCTTTGTTGCCTAGCTACAACCTTGGGGTCTTTAAGTCAAGAGTGAATAGGTTACTTCTAGGCAAGCGTGCTTCACCGTCGACCACATCATCGCTTACCATCAGGCGAGATAATGGTCAAACGCAAGCCTGTGGATAAAAAAAAAACCGGCCAAGTGCGAGTCTTTTACTTTATTAAAAAAAAACCGAAGTCAGACTCACGTTTGTTGTATGGGAGCCCCACTTAAATATTTTTTTTTACTGTTATTAGTATTTGTTGTTATAGCGGCAACAGAAATACATCATCTGTGAAGATTTCAACTAAAAATGGGACCCTACTACTAAGACTCCGCGATCCGTCTGTTTGTCTGTCTATCTGTCCGTCAGTCTGTCTATCTGTTCGTCAGTCTGTCTATCTGTCTGTCCGTCTGTCACCAGGCTGTATCTCATGAACAGACAGACAAACACAGACAGACAGCACACAGACAGACACACACAGACACAACAGACACAGACAGTAGACAGTTGAAATTTTCACAGATGATATATTTCTATTGCCGCTATAACAACAAATACTAAAAACAGAATAAAGTAAACATTTAAGTGGGGCTCCCATACAACAAGCCTTTTTTTGCTGTTTTTTGCGACAATCGTACGGAACCCTTCGTGCGCGAGTATGACTCGTACTTGGCCGGTTTTCTTATAATGATTGGCTCGTGGCCACTATCTCTCCTGATGGTATGCGATGATGTGGTCGACGGTGAAGCAAGCTGGCCTAGAAGTAACCTATTCACTCTTGACTTAAAGACCCCTAGAGCTTGGTGGGCGTCTTTTAGCTAAACTGATGTCGACAGTGAACACTGGCGTGGTGGCTGTCTCACACGCGAGTTTTCCCAATTTGAATAAGTTATTCATTTTGTTTTTTTAAACGACTGCCCAAAAAGGAGTAGGTTATCAATTCGACAGTATTTTTAAGCTATTGCATAGCTTTTATCGCGGGCTTTGAGCGCGGCGACCGAATCAAGAAATTCCGTAACGAAAAAAAACCTGACACACCAAACTGCTCCGAAATCGGACGATGAATGCCGAATGTGTGAGCGGGTGAGGGGTAAGGGAGGATGGGGGAGGAGCAGGAGGGGTTTGTGTCGCGATTTTATAGAAGTTTCATTTTGATATTTTTAGACTGAAGCAAACATTTTTTTAATAAGAATACCCCTAAGAATACGGGTCACTTTTGCGTGGCAATTAAAAGTGGTCTTATTCCAGTGGTAATAAGGATCACTCAGAATTTGGTGCCGCGTTTTCCGGTTCGGCGGTTCGGTTCCGCTTGACAACGAAGTTTTTATTCTTACTGACTGTATGATAATGTATAATTATGCTCGAATTAAAATTAAATGGCCCCGCCATTTCTGGAGGAGGTGTCCGGGGCCTCGGCACATACACTAGGAAACTAGTGTATGTAGGTCGGCCTCAAAATCGGTCTATCACGCTCCGTTTCCGAGTTATTTGTGTTTTTGTAATTTGGAGGTTGAATTTCGCTTGGCAAAAGAAGTTTTTACAACTGATGGATGAATCATGACGTGTTTGTTAAAATTTTAATTTAGGTGGGGGGGTTTCGGAGGAGGTGTCCTGAGGGCTCGGCACATATACTACTACTAGTATATTAGTATATGTAGGTCGGCCACAAAATCGGGCCATCTCGCTCCGTTTCCGAGTTATTTGTGTTTTTGTAATTTGGAGGTTGAATTTCGCTTGGAAAAAGAAGTTTTTACAACTGATGGATGAACATTTTTTAATTGAGATTTAGCATAAATAAAAAATAAATAAATAATTTTAATTGCATATGTTGATAAAAAATTCTATGCAATAGCTTTATCGCGGCAGTCCCCGACACGTCTTTTTTTTGCTATGTTTGTTACCTCAGATTTTTTTTACCAGGCGAACCGAATTTGATGAATCTTTTTTTATTTGAAAGCATGTGCTTTTCATCTGGTCCCATTTAATTTTCATCAAGATCTGGTGAAGAAATTCGGAGATATACATCAGAACACTTCAATAAATGACGGCAAATCACTCGGAACAGCTGCAATCGCATGTCTGTTTATTGTTTACACCATTTCATAACATAACATCACACTGATACGCTCTAAAGTGGTACGCAGGTGTGAACAATTCACCCTGGTATACTCTTATTTCACGGGTTTTGTTTAAGTTTCATGTTATTGGGTTAATCTATTCTGGCTTCTTTTTGGGCATGGTAGGTACCTAGCCTATAGAACTGGTCCATTATGAACCACAACCAAAAAGTGAAAAATACAAAACATTTAAAAAAAAATACAACCGACTTCCAAATAAAAACACTACAAAGTGAAAAATAACTTCAATTTCGGAAGACTTTTTATTTGTTTTTGTTGTTTTATGGTTTTTAGTCTCCCCAGGGATGTAACCTAAAAGGCGTTGCACTGAGGAGTGCCGGGACGGTCTTTTGAGAGATCACAGGTTCTACGTGCTGATGGTGAACTTCAGAATGGTTTTAGTGAGGTAAAAAGCCCACAGTCCCGGGTCTGTTCCCCAAAAGTCCAAAGTCCAGGCGGCTTTTTAGGGTTCCGTACCCAAAGGGTAAAAACGGGACCCTATTATTTAGGGTTCCATACCCAAAGGGTAAAAACGGGACCCTATTACTAAGACTTCGCGATCCGTCTGTCTGTCCGTCTGTCACCAGGCTGTATCTTATGAACCGTGATAGCTAGACAGTTGAAATTTTCACAGATGATGTATTTCTGTTGCCGCTATAACAACAAATACTAAAAACAGTATAAAATAAATATTTAAGGGGGGCTCCCATACAACAAACGTGATATTTTTGCCGTTTTTTGCTCGATATTAATAACGGCTACAGGTAGACGCTTGAAATATTCACAGAATGTTTAGTTGTATATTTACTTCAAAAATAATATTTATTAAAATAAAATAAATTAAGGAGGGCTCCAATACAACAAACGTGATTTTTTTTGCAGTGTTTTGCGATAATGGTACGGAACCCTTCGTGTGCGAGTCCGACTCGCACTTGGCCGGTTTTTTAAAGTTGCTCCCATTACCTAGTACTTTTCTTTTAAGTATGATGACAGTTTGTATCAAGTGGTAATGGTGATCCTTACCTGACACAGCAGCTACAAACGCTAATAACACGACAACTCCACGAGCAACCATCTTGAAATGTCAACAAAATTATCTCTTACAGCGTATTTATACTCCATCTCTTTTTATCAATATTTTTTATCAAAATTTGATAAAACCTCTAAGATTAAGTAATTAATTATATGGATAATCCTTTGTGGGATATCTTTTAGATAAGCTAGCGTGGTGGTCGATGGAATAACATTATGGGCTAAAGGCGGGAAGATGAACTATGATTTTTTAACCAACTTACCAAAAAAAGTTAATTAAAAAAATCAAAAAGACCCGACTGCTTATAAACCAAACTAAAAAGACGTAAACAAGAAGAAAATCGTGCTGTGCAGTCGGAGGATACATATTCGCGAGCTGGCGGACCAAAACCAGATGTATCCTCCGACTGCACAGCACGATTTTCTTCTTGTTTACGTCTTTTTAGTTTGCTTTATAAGCAGTCGGGTTTTTTGATTTTTTTAATTAACTTTTTTTATTTACATCTTTTTAGTTATTTTTTTTAGAATTAGGTACATTTAAACATATAAGTGTTATATATTTTTGAAATCGCCTCTTAAAATCCTTTATTTTGATATCCCACACGACGGGTTTGGAAGAAAAAAAAATTTTTTTCCCCACAAAATGGCGCCCAAAATCCGCCATTTTTTGTTTTTCCAATTTTAATGTAGCCAGTGACACTCGCAGGATTAAGACGAATCGATTGACGTAAGAATCATCAAAATCTGCCAACGCGTTTGGTCTCTAGAACGCCACATAGGAACAAACATACATACATACATACATACATACATACATACTTACATACATACATACATACATACATACATAGACTGATAAACACATTACCCTCCTTCGGCAGTCGGGTAAAAAGGAGGAGGTTCTATGTTCGACATTATGTTTTTTTTTTTTATGTATGTTCACGCATATCACCGTCAATTTTAGAACGATTTTGAAAATTCTTTTTTTGTTTAAAAGAGTATGTTCCGAAATTGGTTCCATTTTAATTTGGTGAAGATCTGATGTAGAACTTCCGAGATATAAATCAGAACTCTTCAATAAATAACGGTAAATCTCTCGGGATTGCTGCAATCGCAGGTCTGTTTATTGATTATACCATTTCATAACATAACATCACGCCAGTACTTTCTTAAGGGGTACGTAGATTATGTTCAAGTTTCACATTTCACCGGTTATGTTCAAGTTTCATGACATTCGGGTTATCTATTATGGCGTAAACAAACAACAACCAAACAACCACACAACAACCACAACAACTTGCCTATTAGGTACAACTAAAAAGTGAAAAATAAAAAGCTTTTGTACAAAAAAATACTACCGACTTCTAAATAAAAAAAACTACAAAGTGTAAAATAACGTTATTTTTGGAAGTCGGTGTCCATAACGCAAAAAAATGGTACCTACGAAAGATACCGACTTCCAAAAATTAAGTTATTTTTCACTTTGCAGTTTTTTAATTTGGAAGTCGGTGGTATTTTTTTGTAAAAAAAGCTTTTTTGTTTCTTTGCAAAGTTGTTCTAAAACTATTTAAGAACCTATTTTTTTGTGAAAGAGCTACCACTACCACGATACATATTTCATGTACCGTGGTAGTGGTAGCCTCAGATAGGTAGGTCTGGCAGGTAGTGGTAAACTTCAGAGCGTGGGTAAAACCCAGAAGTTTGGCGAGTGTGGAGGCTATTATAATGACTAGCTGTAAGATCTATCAGATTATATAATATTAATCATTACATACATACCTACCTAGATATATTTTATTAAAAAAAAAAAAAACTGTCCAAGTGCGAGTCGGACTCGCGCAAGAAGTGTTCCGTACCATTATCGAAATTAACGGCAAAAAAAAGGCTTGTTGTATGGGAGCCCTACTTAAATATTTATTTTATTTTGTTTTTAGTATTTGTTATTATAGCGGCAACAGAAATACATCATCTGTGAAAATCTGCGGTAAAATTACTGGATTTTTTGCGTTGATAGAAGCCGGAAAGATTTTTAGCAATAGGTAGGTAATACTGTTTTCTTATGTATTTGAAAGTTTGCATGTCGTGTCGTTAGCTTCTAGATATGCTAGGAGCTTAAAGTTGAGCACTCGTTCCATACTCTTGCAGAGGATGGACGTTATCGAACTGAGTCTGTAGTTGGCCGTTGTAGCCTTCTTCTAAGCATTCGGCACTTTTCCCGTCTCATACGAAAGGCGAGACAGGCGTGTCAAGATCGGAGACAGTTCAGGCGCACAGGTTTACAGAATAATTGACGAATCCCGTCGGGGCCACTAGCTTTGTTCACGTCAAGGTTATGCAGCACCCTACGAACGTTTGATGGACGTGAATGTCCGACATATTCGTCTCGTAGGAGTGAGAAGGAGGGGGCCGCACGTCACCAGAATCCGGACGAGAAGATTCCGAATATATTCCGGGAATATTTATTGTTTCTGTGTGACTTCCTAAGCAAGACACTAAAAAGTGCGAAAATAACTTTCATTTCGGAGGTATGTCTTTGGTACCACTTCTTCATTTTGCAACACCAACTTCCAGAACGAAAGGTATTTTTACAGGTGTTGTTGTTATTTTTTGGTGTTTTTTAATATAACTTTCGTTAGTCTTTGGAAGTCGGTTTATTTTTTTTGTGTTTTCTTTTATTCATTTTTAATTTTATCTTTACATATCAATACTGTTTCAAAGTCAAAGACAAAGATTTATTTGCAGATAAATTTGGTTACAAAAGTTCTTACAATGTACGATCGACCTTCCAGGGGGCTTAAACGTTCAAAACTTTATGGTGTATACTATAGTGCCAAATACAGCCAAATTATTTGACTAGTTTTCATCAAACTTCTTCATCTTTTCAAGATACTTAAACCTATTGGGGTTATTTTGTCCATCCCCTACCGCAAAGTAAGGTTGAAGCCACAAGAGGGTTAACGTAAGTGTTTGTACAGGCTACCGGCTTATCAGTGGTCAAGCAGACAGTGGTCTTAGGGGTGGGGTGTACAGCTACGTGCGAAAGTGTTTCCGCATATATTTTTTTAATTTAAAAGATCAATAATTATCTCTTGCTTTATTGTTTAGGTAACTTGTGGATTTATATATTATCAAAGGTTTGTTGATAGACAAAAAATTATCTTTGTGCGTTTTTTACAACCATCATAAAAACTAATTCAAATACTTTTCTTAGATAAATAATCACGAATACGGGTCGTATAAAAGTGAATGCACAAAATCCCTCGGTTTCTGCTTTTAATCAATCATGATGTATATAATGATTTCATTGTACCTATCTGCCACGTTTTAATTCGAAACCTATTTATTAACGACTTCGAAAAAAGGAGGAGTTTCTCAATTCGTCGTCGGCATCTTTTTTTGTTTTTTATATGTTGCCCGATTACTCAAAGATGCATGGACCGATTTGGAAAATTCTTATTTTGTTTGAAGGGGTATACTTCCCAGTTGGTCCGGTCCAGGTCAGGATCTGATGATGGATTCCTGGAGAAATTGAGGGAACTCATCAAATATTATAGGCATAAATATAGCGATTTTGGTATTTTCATCAACAATGCAATCATTTGCACTCAGAAAGTATCATTTGGTGAAGTGGAACTGATGAAGAAGACCACAGATAGCCACTGGAACTGCTAAATGCTAAGTAGGTACGCGTAAGTCACGGGTATAAGATATATCGAATAGTTAGCCGACTATGATGAAGCAATTACTTAAAATAAATGGTACTGATGAAAATGGTAACATCGAACTGATCTGATGGTGAAGCATGTAGGGACTGGAACTCCGAAATTAAACAATGTCCTAGCCGTGTTTGGGCTTATTGGAATCGTCATGAGCTTTACTTTGGCTATAAATGATTTTCATGAAAATTGGACCTACCAAAACTAAAAAGAGATAAATAAAAAAACTTTTTAACAAAAAAAAAACAAACCGACTTCCAAAAAAAAACACGTCAAACAAAAGGTAACAAAGTCACCAACTTCGGCAAATAAAGTTATTTTTAGCTTTGTAGTGTTTTGTTTTTATTACAGCTAGCTTGTCTCACTGCCTGGCAAAACACTGTAACCTACTCACATTTTTATCACGGCTTAGAAAACTCTAAAGAAAATTAAACTCCTGTATTTTTAGTTCCTAATTTAATTATCCGTTTATTCATCATCTTCCTGCCCTTATCCCCTTGTTACTTGGGGTCGGCGCAACACGTTTGCTTCTTCCATACCGTCCTGTCCCCCGTCACGTTATTACTGACTCCCTTTTCTTTCATATCACTCCTCACACAGTTCATCCATCTTTTCTTTTGCCTTCCTCTCCCTCTCCATCCATCCACATTTATATTAATAACTCTTTTAGTAACATGCGTTTCATCCCTCCTCATCACATGACCATACCAGGACAAACGGTTTCCTTTCAACATTTCTGCCACTGGCGCAACTTTCGAACTGCCTCTAATATACTCATTTCTCACTTTACAGGTACCGGAACTCGGAGCAGATTGGTATGGGTGTTCCAGCGAGAGCTAATATCCTTATTATTTTATTATTTTTTCGTATATCGTTCAAATCCTGTAGGTAACTGTTTTTCACTAACTAATCCTGAAGAGTTAGAAATAAGTTGTTAAGTGTCCTATTTGACGACATGGTTGGCGTAGTGACTGAGCGACCCGCTGCTGCGCTGCGTGTCGCGGGTTCGATTCCCGCACGGAACAAATATTTGTATGGCCTACAGATAGTTGTTCCGGATCTGGGTGTTGTATATGTGAATTATGTTTGTAAAAGCTCTCACAATACAGGAAGAAATTCCTAGTGTGGGCAAAGATTAAAAACATGCCAAGTGCGAGTCGGACCCGCGCACGAAGGCTTCCGTACCATTATCGCAAAATACGGCGAAAAAATCACTTTTGTGGTATGGGAGTCCCACTTAAATTTTTATTGTATTCTGTTTTTAGTATTTGTTGTTATAGCGGCAACAGAAATACATCATCTGTGAAAATTTCAAATGTCTAGCTGTCACGGTTCATGAGATACAGCCTGGTGACAGACAGACAGACAGACGGATCGTGGAGTCTGAGTAATAGGGTCCCGTTTTTACCCTTTGGGTACGGAACCCTAAAAAGAAAAGAAAAAAATATTTCCTTTAAAAAACCTTAGACAAACGTTACAGGTTTTACATATTTATTATTTATTTATTTATTAATTATATTCTTTATTGCACACCATAAAAAAATTACATACAGACAAAAAAATTCATACAAAGTGTACATTGGGCGGTCTTATCGCACAGGGCAATCTCTTGCAGACAACCTTTAACAGACATACATATTTATTTTTCATACATACATACATAAACTCACGCCTTTTCCCCATGGGGGTAGGCAGAAACTACAAAACGCCACCTGCTACGATCCTTACATACTTCTTTTCCTTCACTAACATACATACATCTAGTCATACACACACGCCGGTTATGAGCTTACAGGTTTCACAGTCGGGAAATAAATATTTAGGTACTAAACATTTCGTACCTGACTGTACATAAGAAAAATACTTACCCACTATCTGTGGGTCCCAGCTGAGTGAAGCGAATGTTATTCTTATAACCACTTATTTAAGACTTACCTTTGACCCCTGACTGGACTTATAGTAAAAAAATGATTGCCAAAAAAACACAAAGAGAGACTTTGAAACCTTTTTAACCGACTACAAAAAAGGATCAATTCGTCTGAATGTCTGTACAAAAAAGAGATATATCAATATATATCTTATTTATTCAGACATAAACAATAAACATAGAAGCACAATTGCTTCTATGTTTTTCTTTTACATTTATGGTTGTCAAATATGTACTCTAGGCCTCTATTGATATCGAAACTTTGAGCATCTTTTGAGGGTTCTAGTGCTTCTCAGGATAATGTTTTGGAAGTCGGTACCTCTGGTAGGTACCATTATTTTGCGTTATAGTCACTGATTTCCAAAAATAAAGTTATTTTTCACTTTGTAGTCTTTTTATTTGGAAGTCGGTAGTATTTTTTTGTAAAAAGCTTTTTATTTTTCAGTTTTTAGTTGTACAAGTTGTTTAGTATGGCGTGATGTTATGTTATGAAATGGTATAAACAATAAACAGACATGCGATTACAGCAATCCCGAAAGATTTGCCGTAATATATTGAAGAGTTATGTTGTATATCTTCGAAGTTCTTCATCAGATCTTCACCAAATTAAAAAATACTACTATTAAATTACTTTTTCAAAAAAAGAATTTTCAAAATCGTACCGAAATTGACGGAGATATGCGTGAAGACAAAAAAAAAACAAACATGATGTCGAACCTAGAACCTCCTCCTTTATGGTAAGTCAGTTAAAAAGGAGAACATAGGGGCACAGTATATGTATTAATTTTTCAGTACACGGTTTTTTTTTTAAATTGGTCCAATATTGGAGTAGGAAATAGGCGAGAACTAAACCTCGAGGGAAAGAAGAACTTAGGTTATTCAGGTTTAAGGTTACATTATTCAGTCGGAGAGCTGCAACCGCATTTCCTCTTAAATAAAACACATCCGATCCTCAAAAGCCCATATACGATGGTGCTATCTTTTCTGGTTGAGTTGCTAAGCCACCTTCCGGCACAATCATGAGACTCATAATGAGCTCCAATAAAATCTGCCTAGCCTTTTCCCACCTATATTGGGGCCTGCTTCCAGTCTGACCGGATTCAGCTGAGTACCAGTGTTTTACATGAAGCGACTGCCTATCTGACCTCCACAACCCAGTTACTGCGTAACACGGTACCTCTTGGCAAGGCTGGTGTCAGGTCTCAAGCTTCTGACTACCCGTAACGACTGTCAAAGATCTTCAAATGACAGCCGGGACCAACGGCTTAACATGCTTTTCGAGGCACGGGGGAAAATGGTATGTTGAAATGATCACCCATCCACGGACCGACCTCGTCAAGCGTTGCTTAACCTTGAAGATCGACCCGTGTGGCTGTTATTATTTAATCACGAGCTCCTCACTCATATGAGATCCATAGAAGCAATAAGTATGCCATGTTTCAGATTAATCTGATGCCAGCCGGGCGAGCACAGCCTCTGTGATACTGCTTGAGTCACGAATTTTATCACGGTTTCTGCTCCCAAAATGTGATAAAAATGTGCGACTCCACCTGTCACAGTAGTCCGTGCTCGCCCGCCAGAAAGTGCTTGGAAAATGGATTACTAGTTGCCGGACACACACGCGAAAGCATAAAACTTATAAAAAAAACAGAATGTTTAAAAAAAAAACTTGTCAGAAAACTCAAATCGCCCATATCAGCGCTGAACATCGTGGCCTCTCACTCGGACACGTTCTGTCTCTCTCCCTCGTGTAACAAAACAGTGATTAGCAAAAACTTCCCCCCATTTATATGCTTATTAGTGTAAAGGACTAAAGAGACAGTTTGAAGACGACCCCTGTTCTTGGGGGGTGGTGTAAGATGTAAGGAAACAGCGTCATTGTTTTCTACTAGACAGAACATAAATAAATAAAATAAGCTTTTATTGCTGTTTTATCATAATTTACAAAACAAAATATTTATTCCTTACGATCGATTTTTTCAACAACAGCTTGTCCTTCCACAAAGGCCTATTCCAAAGACTTCCAGTCTTTGGAGGAGGTCTTACTCGTTATTACATCAGCTATCTACCAGTGAAAGTCCCGTCAAAATCGGTCAAGCCGTTTCGGAGATTACCCGGAACAAACAGACCGACAGACAGACAAAAATCTTAAAAATTGCTTATTTGTTGTTAGTACCGTATATACTTGCACGTGCATTCAATAAAACGTTGTTATTTTGATATTTTATACAAACATCAATTTTATTTATTTGTATAGATTCATAAGTTAGCCAGCCTGTTATATCGCACTGCTTGGATAAAAACGGGACCCTATTACTAAGACTCCGCGGTCCGTCTGTATATCTGTCACCAGGCTGTATCTCATGAACCGTGATAGCTAAACAGTTGAAATTTTCACATATGATGTATTTCTGTTGCCGCTATAACAACAAATACTAAAAACAGACTAAAATAAATATATAAGTGTGGATCCCATACAACAAACGTGACTTATTTGCCGTTTTTTGCGATAATAGTACGGAACCATTCGTGCGCGAGTTCGACTCGCATTTGGCCGGTTTTTTTCCACACACTTCTGTCCTCTGCCAATGCGCGCCAGTTCTTCCAGTAGGAGTCCCTTCATCTTCGTCTTTGTCTTCCGTGATATTGCCAAGTTAGAAAAGATAAATAAAAATTTTGTTTAAATCGCTATTAGTTTATTTCTTGTACCACACAAAACATCTTTAAAGAAAAAATCTTGTAATTACCCTTAGGATTTTTATAGCGTTTCTTGTAAAAAGACATTTTGGTACTTAAAGTGTAAGTACCGGTACCGGCTTAGTGACACGATCGATGTTTTAAAGTTAAGCTTAACTTGGCAAGGATGAGGATTTTGATGGGTGGGTGAAAGAAGGGAATACTACATTATCCTACATAACATATCATCACCTATGTGCACCTATTAGTACAGCTACTTTTTCCCAGCTTGTGAGTGTGTGTGTGTTTGTATGTTTGTTACTTCTATACACTCACACGGCTAGACGGATCTGGATGAAATTTGGCACAGAGATAGGTTATAGTCTGCAATAACACATATGATAGTTCATAATCAAAGCACTGAACAGTGCTCTAGCGGAAACATAAACTGGATTGAGGGCCATACTTCTTGCCAAATTTCACGATTCTTGGTCAAACGCCAAGTACCCCATAGGTTTTGATTCCCTCGTGATTAGTAAAATTTTCGACAAAAACGGCCATATCTCTATTCAGAAGTTTGATTTTTTGCACACCTCCAAGGGATTGCCAACCTGAGTATATATTATTTATTTAAACTTCATATCTGCAAGCGTTCCAGAGAAAAACGTCTTGACACACGGGTATTTCACAATTATTTTACTAATAAATTCCTCAAAAACCTGGCCAAAAAGAGTCATCTTCATTAGAATGCTCCGCTCGCTCTGCTCGCTCCGCTTACCAATAAGGAAGAAGCAGTCGTTGTGATGTCAAAGTGAATAAAATAAACATTGAGTTACACGCAAGAATGGACGCAATTTTACGACTAAGATGGCGGGGGCGTACGATTTGTAAGGATACGATTCAACCCAACAGGGGTTTTGAGGGGTTTAATCGTACAGACTATAGCAGGTCAATGGGGACGTAAAGTGATATTTTCCACCAATAACATCATCTTACTGCCTTTGTCCTATGTTATTTTGAAACATATTATGGATTGCAATTTTTAACTGTCAACTGGATGGATCAGTTTATTTTTATTTTTTTTACACTTTGCCCCTCACTACGAATTTCTTCCTGTATCGTGGGTGCGTTTACAAACATACAAACTCACATACACAAACACCCAGAGCCGGAACAACTATCTGTAGGTCATACAAATTTTTGTTCCGTGCGGGAATCGAACCCGCGACACGCAGCGCAGCAGTCAATTGCTCAACCACTGCGGTCAATAGTAGGTACTTATATCTTCATGAAAAAAATTACTTGATAATCAAGAAGAAAGCCGTGCCTACTTCCATGGAGAACAAAAAGTTAATTTATAAAATCAAATAAAAACCGACTGCTTAAGAAGCGAACTAAAAAGACGTAAACTAGAAGAAAATCATGCAGTGTAGTCAGTATTTTTGAAATTATCTCTTATAAACCCTTTATTTTGATAACCCTGATGTGTTTAGCAGAAAAATAAAACTTGGGCTCCCACAATACGGCGACCAAAAACCGCCATTTTACTATCTTCTAATTTTAATGTAGCCAGTAACACTCGCACGCAAGGTTAATACGATTCGATTGACGTAATAATCATCAAAATCGGCCAACGCGTTTTGTCCCTAGAACGCCACATAGAAAAAAACATACATACATATAGACTGATAAACACATTACCCTCCTTCGGCAGTCGGGTAAAAGGCAAGTGTTTACCTATGTATTTATGAATGGAAAAATCGCAATTAAACGTACCTAATAATATACAATGTCTATATTATAGCCATTTTTCCCGAAACTATAAGAACTATGCTGTTGAAACTTGGTAAGTAGTTGTATTCTGTGAACCGCATTAAGATTTTCACACAAAAATAGAAAAAAAACCACGAAGCACACGAAGGGTTCCGTATCATTATCGCAAAACACTGCAAAAAAATTCACGTTTGTTGTATGGGAGTAATCGAGAGATAATTTATTTTATTTTAATTTAATATTTATTATTTTTTGAAGCGAATATAGAACTAAATATTCTGTGAATATTTCAAGTGTCTACCTGTTGCCGTTATTAATATCGAGCAAAAAACGGCAAAAATATCACGTTTGTTGTATGGGAGCCCCCCTTAAATATTAATTATATACTGTTTTTAGTATTTGTTGTTATAGCGGCAACAGAAATACATCATCTGTGAAAATTTCAACTGTCTAACTATCACGGTTCATGAGATACAGCCTGGTGACAGACAGACAGACAGACAGACAGACAGACAGACAGACAGACAGACAGACAGACAGACAGACAGACAGACAGACAGACAGACAGACAGACAGACAGACAGACAGACAGACAGACAGACAGACAGACAGACAGACAGACAGACAGACAGACAGACAGACAGACAGACAGACAGACAGACAGACAGACAGACAGACAGACAGACAGACAGACAGACAGACAGACAGACAGACAGACAGACAGACAGACAGACAGACAGACAGACAGACAGACAGACAGACAGACAGACAGACAGACAGACAGACAGACAGACAGACAGACAGACAGACAGACAGACAGACAGACAGACAGACAGACAGACAGACAGACAGACAGACAGACAGACAGACAGACAGACAGACAGACAGACAGACAGACAGACAGACAGACAGACAGACAGACAGACAGACAGACAGACAGACAGACAGACAGACAGACAGACAGACAGACAGACAGACAGACAGACAGACAGACAGACAGACAGACAGACAGACAGACAGACAGACAGACAGACAGACAGACAGACAGACAGACAGACAGACAGACAGACAGACAGACAGACAGACAGACAGACAGACAGACAGACAGACAGACAGACAGACAGACAGACAGACAGACAGACAGACAGACAGACAGACAGACAGACAGACAGACAGACAGACAGACAGACAGACAGACAGACAGACAGACAGACAGACAGACAGACAGACAGACAGACAGACAGACAGACAGACAGACAGACAGACAGACAGACAGACAGACAGACAGACAGACAGACAGACAGACAGACAGACAGACAGACAGACAGACAGACAGACAGACAGACAGACAGACAGACAGACAGACAGACAGACAGACAGACAGACAGACAGACAGACAGACAGACAGACAGACAGACAGACAGACAGACAGACAGACAGACAGACAGACAGACAGACAGACAGACAGACAGACAGACAGACAGACAGACAGACAGACAGACAGACAGACAGACAGACAGACAGACAGACAGACAGACAGACAGACAGACAGACAGACAGACAGACAGACAGACAGACAGACAGACAGACAGACAGACAGACAGACAGACAGACAGACAGACAGACAGACAGACAGACAGACAGACAGACAGACAGACAGACAGACAGACAGACAGACAGACAGACAGACAGACAGACAGACAGACAGACAGACAGACAGACAGACAGACAGACAGACAGACAGACAGACAGACAGACAGACAGACAGACAGACAGACAGACAGACAGACAGACAGACAGACAGACAGACAGACAGACAGACAGACAGACAGACAGACAGACAGACAGACAGACAGACAGACAGACAGACAGACAGACAGACAGACAGACAGACAGACAGACAGACAGACAGACAGACAGACAGACAGACAGACAGACAGACAGACAGACAGACAGACAGACAGACACAGCAATCTAGTTTTAGGCCTAGCATGATTATAGAGGCACGTATTAATAAGTTTAAGCAATGTAAAGTAGAGTCCGAGCCTTTGACGCTCTTATTTAGGTAGTTACAGTAAGAAAATAGGGTTTTTGGAAATGTAATAACCTTAGTTTGACCCTAATCTACCTAACTAAAGTTTAAAAAGTACAGTATATAAGGGGAATGTCCATTCTAACAGAAGAACAAAGGAAAAACCGGAGTATATAACGGTACCCCGCCCGTTCCCCTGTAATCTGTTTCCGCCTCGCCCCTAGCCCCGCGCCCCTCAATCTCGACCGCTGTGATTGGCGGATGCAAGCGTCGCGAGAGTAAGAGGCCCGGCGCGACTGTGCGTGCATCACGCGCACATAAATAGGGCCGGCCCAAGGAAACGTGTTCAGTCTTCATCGAGCAACCGATCGAACACTACGTGTCGCTTCCATAAATTATAATACGTCATTCTCGAAGAAAAGTGCAATAAATAGAAGAGTTTATCCTTGTGTAAATATACGTTTGTCAAGAAAGTTCAACTTGTGTTTTCGTTAATACTCACAGAACATCCACCCTGCTCCTGAATCCCCTACAAAATTTGGTCCTGTCGTGCCGGATCGCCTGTGAGTATTAACAATGAGCGAAAGAAGCACAGTGACAACAAGGAGCAAGCTGCGAAAACTAGAAGCAGAAATTAGCAAGCGAAGAGCTATGGAAGTCGACTCAGGAGTGCCGTCCGAATTGGCACCAGGTTCACCGTCAATCGCGCCTACTATATCGTCGGTTCCTGCACCTGTGATCCCACTGGCTGGCCCAGGTCGCGTCATCGACCATCGGGAAATGGCCACGCCCGTGAGATCGGAGAAACTACAGAAGGCAAGATCCCGCACGAGCCACGCCTCCACTAGAAGCGGCCAGAGAAGTGCTGACTATCTACGTCGGAGGGTTGAGTACGAGGCAGAGAGAGAGTTAGTGCGACTGAAAGAAAACCTAGTGAAGAAGAAGCTCGAAGCCGACCTAGCTGAAATAGATGCAGCGGCTGATGAAGACTCATCCGACGACGAAGTCACAACACGTCGAGTTGAAGAATGGGTGACAGAAACGACGCCCGCAGTGAACAACGAAGGGCCCGCGCCCGCTCAGTGCCGTGATCCGACGCCGCCGCGACGCGTACCGACGCCCCAGGCGGCCCGCGACGCGAGAATAAACATGCCGCCGCCCCCGCAGCCCGATAGTATTACCGCGCCCCCGCAGTGTGCGCCCGCGTCGGTTCAGTTCCGCGAACCGGAAATATCTACGACGCCCGCTCCTACGTTCAGTGCACGCGCACCGAATAGAGAGCGTTCTGAGTGGGACAACGCGTTCGGTGACGACACGGAAAGGAACAGATCGCGGGACAGGAAAATTGATCAACTAGCGGACGCCATATCCAACTTAGCGCGCCCGCCGCGGCCGGTCCCGAGACAAGCGTACGAGTTACCATTCTTCAACGGCGATCCAGCAGAGTGGCTGTCGTACAAAAATATGTACCACGACACGACGGTATTATATCAGTTTAAGGCGCACGAGAACCTAGCGCGCTTAAAAACGTCTTTACAAGGGGACGCTAAACTCGCAGTAGAAGACCTGCTACGTACGTCTACTAACCCGGCGGAAATAATGAAGACACTGGACGAAGAATTCGGACATCCCAACTTAGTGCTTGAGTGTGCCCTAAGAAAAGTACGCGCCCTACCTAAAGTTACGGAAAGCGGGCGCGAGCTCCGACAGTTCTCAACAACAGTGCGTAATTGTGTGTCGCTGTTAAGAAGTGTGCGTGCGAACGGGTACCTGAATAACCCACAGCTGGTAAGTGAATTATTAAATAAACTTACACCGATACAACGCGCTCAGTACGGAGATTTTGCGATGGGCATGGCAGCAAATCAGGGCATAGATGTACGGGTATCACCCAGCCTAGAGATACTCGCGGAATTCTTGAGTCATCTAGCCCGAGCCACGTCGTACTATGTACAAATGCACATAGACATGCCCACCGCCGTGAATAGCGCTAATAAGCCACGAGGCCAGCCGCAGTCTGTCAAACAGAGCAGAAATATTCAGCGATTGCACGTACACACAGAAAGTGAACATCGTGACAGCACAATAGAAGACAAATGCACACTGTGCGGGCAGCAGCACAAGTTACCGAAGTGCGAAAAGTTCACCGGGTTAAGTGTCGACGAGAGGTGGCGTCACGTCAAGCAGCATAAACTGTGTTTTAAGTGCATCGTTAAGAAGCACAACAAGAACGTGTGTCGGGCAAACAAGTGTGCGTCATGCAATTACGCGCATCACATAATGTTGCACGCCGACAAGAAAACTGAGAGTGTCACTAACGTCAGCGACTACACTGGGAAGGCGCTGCTAAAAGTAGTACCAGTGTGCGTAACAGTGAACGGAGTGGACAAGCAGTGTTATGCCCTTCTGGATGACGGGGCTACCGTGTCACTCATCGATGAGTCGCTGGCGGACAATGCCTCAGGAAAGCGGGTGCCACTGGTACTGAAGACTGCGCGCGGCCAAGAAATCAACGATGAAGCCTCGCGTGTGATAAGTGTGTCAGTGCGCGGACCGAACGGTCAGACACATAATGTGAAGTGTCGGACATTAAAAAGACTGGACCTACCCGCGCAAACAGTGCCCGCAGCAGTAATGATGGATAACGCCCACATCCGCCACTTGGGATGCGAGGAGATGAGGGGCGCCAGGCCGCTGCTGTTGCTGGGGCAGGACAACTGGGAGTTGCTCGTCAGCCAGGAAACCCGCCGAGGAAAGTCAGGTAAGCCGGTTGCCTCTTTGACCAGTCTAGGGTGGGTTGTGCACGGACCCGTAGGTAATAATTTTAAAGCAGACGAGGAATCCGTCAGTTGCGTTGTAGAGTCGGACGCTGACTTGCACAATATTGTGAAAAAGCAGTTAGAGTTAGAAGCAATAGGAATTTCAGAGGTGCCTCGGACGCACCAAGATGTGGAGCGCGCGAAATCCCTATTGGATTCGACCAGTCGCCAAACCGAGAGCGGGGCCTGGGAAGTAGGTTTGTTGTGGCGCCGGGACGAACCCCAGCTGCCCGACAATTATAGATACGCATGCCAACGTCAAGCGGGAATCGAACGTCGACTTATAAAAGACCCCACGTACGCTAGCGCCTACACAGCTCAGATAGATAGGTTGGTAGGGGAAGGTTACGCTAGTAGGGTAGAGGGTAAGGTAGAGTTCGACCCGGTGTGGTATTTACCCCATTTCGGGGTAAAGAATCCCAACAAGCCGGGGAAACTAAGGTTAGTTTTCGACGCCGCGGCTACGTATAACGGAACGTCACTCAACGACAACTTACTTGCAGGTCCGGACCTATTAAATTCATTATTAGGCGTATTGTTTAAATTCCGAATCGGTCCCATTGCTTATTCCGGGGACATAGCCGACATGTTCCTCCGGGTACAAATAAGAAAGCAAGATAGAGGGGCCCAACTATTTTTGTGGAGCCCTGAGCGTAACAAAGAACCTGACGTTTATGTTATGAACTCTATGATTTTCGGTGCAATGTCGTCTCCAACATCAGCAATTTTCATTTTAAATAAAAACGCAGCTAAGTTCGTTGACTCGTGCCCCGAGGCAGTAGCGGCCATCAGAACGAAGCATTATATGGACGATTATCTCGACAGTACGTGGTCGGTCGCAGAGGCCAGTCAGCTGATCGAGGAGGTGACTCACATCCACGCCCAGGGTGGGTTCGTGATACGGGGGTGGGTCACCAACTCTCAGGAGCTACGTGACCGACTAAAGGTGGAGATGCCCGACCGCGTGTCGCTTGAGAAAGATGAAGGCGCTACGGAGCGCACATTAGGAATGATATGGTCACCTAGTTCCGACCAATTGGCGTTCGACCTATCATTTAAGCGGCTACCAAAGACCATCATAGAGGGGCAAGTAATCCCAACCAAACGCGAGTTTCTGCGGTTTATAATGTCGATTTTTGATCCATTAGGCTTTTTATACCCGTGTGTGATACAATCGCGCATCCTTATGAAAAGGGTATGGCACACGGGTATACAATGGGACGAGCATTTGAAAGAGGCTGAGGCTAACGTATGGTTTGAGTGGCTGCATAAGCTACAATTTTTAAAGGAAATATCCATACCACGCTGGTACGGCCTTAAGCCAGAGGGACTAGAGCTGCACGTGTTCGGTGACGCTAGCGAGTCTGCTTACGCCGCGGTAGCTTACATAGCGGGTTTAAACGCGGAAGGGAACAGGGACGTAGCCATCGTCATAGGAAAGGCCAGAGTAGCGCCTCAAAAGGTTGTGTCCATTCCGCGTTTAGAGTTGCAGGCCGCAGTATTAGCTTGTAGGTTAGCCGACACGGTAGAGAAAGAATTAGGCCTACAAATTGTTAAGAAATTTATGTGGACAGACAGCAAGACCGTGTTAAAATGGATTAACTCCGATGCATTAGAGTTCCAAAGGTTCGTGTCGCATAGGTTGGCGGAGATAGATAGGAGGTCAAAGAGGTCCGACTGGCACTGGGTTCCCTCGGCGATGAACCCAGCTGACGAAGCCACCCGCATGGACTGGCCCAATACCAGTAACGAGTGGCTGTCGGGCCCTCCGTTTCTTCGTTGCCCACAGGAGCAGTGGCCGGCGAGCGTCGAGCTCGACACAGTGGCAGAGGCGCAGCTAGAGAGAGTGCAGCGAGTACACGCGACGGCAGCACCAAGTGAGCCGCTGCTGCACTACGAACGGTTGCCCACATGGTCGCGCGCCCTGCATGTGGTGGCCCGACTGCATGTGTTCGCAGACCGCTGCCGCAGGCGACGTCAGTCATCTGTCGTGACTGGAGCGGACCTAGCCAAGGCAGAAAGGAGTTTGATGCGGCTAGCGCAGATGGAGAGCTACGCCGCTGACATATCGGCATTACAGGAGGCCCGCCCGCTGCCTAACAGCAGCAAAATTCGCACACTGAGCCCCATGCTGTACGAGGATGGGCTGGTGCGAGTACGTGGAAGGCTGGGCGCCTGCAACGAGCTCAGCTTCGGAGAACGTCACCCCATAATCCTAGATGGGAAACACGCGCTCACACGCCGCCTCATACTCAACTATCATGTGGCGGCTCTACATGCCAACCAAGAAACAGTTGTCAATAGGGTCCGAGAAAAATATTGGGTGACCAATCTGCGATCGACCGTCAAAGCCGTCGCAGCGAAATGTCAACGGTGCCGCCTTGAGAAGGCCAAGCCGGTGGCCCCGAAGATGGGTGACCTGCCGGCCGCCAGGCTGGAGGTCACAAGGAGAGCGTTCGTCCACTGTGGGGTCGATTACTTTGGCCCCATGGAGGTCGCCATCGGTCGGCGCAGGGAGAAGAGGTGGGGCGTGTTGTTCACGTGCCTCGCCACCCGCGCCGTCCACCTGGAGCTGGCGTCATCGCTGAGCGCTGACTCAGCCATTCTGGCCCTGCGGCGCCTCATTGCACGCCGCGGGCGACCGTCAGACATGTACTCTGACCGGGGCACTAACTTCGTCGGCGCGCATTCAGAACTGCGCGCAGCCCTGCGCGATATGGACCACAACAAGGTGGAGAGCGACGCTACAGGCCGCGGGATTGCGTGGCACTTCAACCCCCCGGCGTCCCCACATATGGGCGGATGCTGGGAGCGCCTGGTGCGCTCTGTGAAGAACGCACTGAAGGCTACTCTACGCGAACGCGCCCCTCGCGAGGAGGTCCTTTACACCCTCCTCGCTGAGGCCGAACTCGTCATCAACAGCCGACCATTGACGTACGTGAGCAGCGACCACGATCAGCCGGTGGTGCTGACCCCCAACCATCTCCTGCTGGGCACTGCCGCGGGAGATGCTCCGTGTACGCGCGGGCATGCAGTCGATGTCGACTCCCGGCGCATGTGGCGAAAGGTGAACGCGCTGGCCGACCTCTTTTGGAGGCGCTGGCTGCGCGAGTACCTGCCGACGCTGCAACAACGCCACAAGTGGACGGACAATGTGCCGAATGTGAAAGTGGGTGATGTGGTAGTGATCGTTGACCACAGCAAACCGCGTAACCAGTGGACCAAAGGCGTGGTCAAAAATGTGTACCCCGGTGCGGACGCTATAATAAGAGTGGTAGATGTAAGAACCAATCATGGGGTCCTGCGTCGACCCGTTGTAAAGGTTGTTGTGCTTCCTACAAACGGAGATGTAATCGGTTGAACCCTCTTACGGGGGGTGGGATTGTTGGGAAGCACAGCAATCTAGTTTTAGGCCTAGCATGATTATAGAGGCACGTATTAATAAGTTTAAGCAATGTAAAGTAGAGTCCGAGCCTTTGACGCTCTTATTTAGGTAGTTACAGTAAGAAAATAGGGTTTTTGGAAATGTAATAACCTTAGTTTGACCCTAATCTACCTAACTAAAGTTTAAAAAGTACAGTATATAAGGGGAATGTCCATTCTAACAGAAGAACAAAGGAAAAACCGGAGTATATAACGGTACCCCGCCCGTTCCCCTGTAATCTGTTTCCGCCTCGCCCCTAGCCCCGCGCCCCTCAATCTCGACCGCTGTGATTGGCGGATGCAAGCGTCGCGAGAGTAAGAGGCCCGGCGCGACTGTGCGTGCATCACGCGCACATAAATAGGGCCGGCCCAAGGAAACGTGTTACATTGTAGCTCGCCAGCCGTCGCTCCGTGCGGACGTCTCGCTGCTCGTCGCCCCACCGCGCTCTCCGGCGCCCCCACTCTCCGTCTCGTCGCGCCCCTCTGCGTGACGTCACTGCGGTCGTCGCGTCTTCGCACGCCGCTCCAAAGGTGTCGCTACTAGTAACTTTGGTTACTAGTAGTGGCAGCTATTTTGGCCCTTCCGGGCAAATCCACTCTTTGTGGTCCCTGGCGGGAAACCTAGCGGTGTTAACAAGCCAGTGGGGTGTGCCCCAAGCACCCGCCAAGTCCCTTAAGGACACGGCAGTCATTGGAGTCGGGAGCGGGATCAGTTGGCCTTGGTAGATAGCCTAGTCAACCCCCGCTTCGTCCCCCAGCATTCACCTGGCACGGTCGGGTGTGTCTACCCCGACGTGCCAGACTTCTTCGGTACACATTGGTGGGTGGCCCACCTTCGGTGGGTTTACCGGTACCTTAGGGCCCTGTCACCCAATAAGATTGGTGGCAGGTAGACAAGCTTAGGGCTCACCAGATACTCACCTCCCAGTCTAACCCGACTGGGAGGGTAGGTTTGCACACATCCCCGGGCCCCTCCACCCGGGGAAGATACCCTCTCCCGGCTTCACCGGACCTATAATTCTCAATTATGTCGCTCGCGGCAATAATTGAACTCCTTCACGAGATTCTCGAGAAGGAAAAACTTTCCAAAAAATACAGCCATGCTGTAAGTCAGGCTTTAGCCTCTTATGTGCCCGCTTCGGGCCCGACCGGGGCCCCTGGACCTAGCCAGGCACCCGTGCCGAGCGAAGCCCAGGTCTCGCCCAGGTCGCCCTCCCCGGTAGCCAGGCCCGCTTCTGGGACTGGTGAGCCGACTCTACCTAAGCCCCCAGCTCCGGCCGTCGAGCCTAAAGCTAAAACTACTGTCCGTTCATGGAGAGATCCTCCTTCTCCTAAAACTTCTTCTCAACCGGCCGTCGAGCCTAAGAAAACCCGATCATGGAGAGATCCTCCTTCTCCCATAGCTACTCAAGTTAAAGCTTATAAAAGCTATAAAGAGCGCATAGCCGCCCTCCATAAATCCAGACCCAAGTCCAAGTCCAAGACCATCTGGGCGGACGATGATGACTCCCCCATGGAAGAGGGAGCAACCCTCAGCACTGACGAGGAATGGGAAGCTTTGGCTGACCAAGCTAACTCAGTTGCTGACGACCCATTAGACCCAAATGTCCCCGATAGGTCAGACGACTACGACACTGTCTCCTCCGACGGTGACTCCGTAGTTTGCTCTGGAGGAAAGAGGAAAAAGAGGAGTAGTCCCATAAATGCTACCAAGGCCAAAAAGGCGGTACCAAAAACCTCTCCTCAGTCTGTTCTGCCACCGGCCTCGCCCGTAAGGCAAATCACCCCCACCCCTGACATTGCTTCTTCTCAGCGGTCCAACCGCAGCCCCAGTCCCATGGTAATAGTTACCAACAAGAAGCTCCGTCCCCCTCCACCTGTTTATCTTCAGGATAAAGTCAAGTGGAACGATATTTCAAACGCTTGTGTTGAGCGGAAAATCAACTACACGAAAGCCACTGCATGCCAACAAGGCATCAGAATCCAACTCCCCTCTCCCACTGATTTCCGGAATCTAACCCGGTACCTCAAAGATAGGAACATCTCGTTCCATACTTACTCCCTCCCTGAGGAAAAGCCCGTCCGTGTAGTCATTAGGCGAATCCCAAAAGAGATCCCTACGGAGGAAATCCGTAAGGACCTTCTTGACCAGAATGTCCCCGTCACTGAAGTCCACCGCTTGCATAAAGCGAGAGGCGGACAACAGTACGATATTGTTTTAGTTGTCTGTAGCCCTACTGAGGGTTACAACCCGATCTTCAATATAAAGACCGTGTGCTCCCTGTCGGGCATTTCGATCGAGAAACCCTACCGCCCCCATCTTGTAGGACAGTGTCACAACTGTCAACTTTATGGCCATTCTCAGGCCCATTGCTATGCAACACCCAGGTGCGTTAAGTGCATGGGTGATCATGGCACTAAGGACTGTCCCCGTCCCAAAGACCGCACACAGTGCACGGAGCCTCCCAGCTGCGTGCTCTGTGGCCAAGTCGGGCACCCGGCTAATTACCGGGGTTGCCCAAAAGCCCCCAAGCTTGCGCCTAAAATGGCCAAGCGATACAATGCGCACATAATGCGCATGGCTCCCTCTTCCCAACCACCCCCCCGTCTAGCCCCTCAGAGGACTTCACCATGGGGTAAGCTGAACCACCAAAGTGTGGCTCCTCAGACTTACTCCCAGCCTATCCCAGCGCTGATGGCCCACCCCATTGCAGCTCCAAATCCAATCCCCGACCCAGTGGCCCCAGCTGCCCCCATGCCCGCACAAAACCGGAAGGTGGCTTCCACCACCACCGCCGCCATGTGCCCGCCCCCTGTAGCCCCCTCCGGGCACAAGCCATATTTGAGCGTCGCTGAGAATATAATCAGCGCGTATTCCATATGGATGACCCCTCAGGCCCGTGCTCTGGATGCAGAAATCCGGAATGCAGGCCCTCTCACCCCCGCTTCATGCAGTGCCCTCTTCTCGAGGTACGAGTGCATTACCAGGGAACTTGACAGCCTTGTCTACAAGGACGGTCAATGGGTTCGTAAATAGTACGAACACCTAGTCAAACGTAGCATACATACCGATTGGTCCGCCCTCGCCGCCGAGGCCCCGCCGCGAAGTCACAGTCATTATTTATGTAGCCAGCCCGCGAATAGCTGTGCCATAGTTAATTCTAATTAGTTAATTGGAGTTTCTTGTCCGTTCTTCTCCACGTAGGCTTATTCCGAACGGATGGTAGAATCACTTTATTAGATCCAGCCTTAGTTGTCCCCCCAGCGACGCCCTGAGCCGAGGTTCGACCCCAACTGGGGTAGCCCTCAGCGTTGTCGCTTAGGTTTAGTAAATTTTTGCCTAGCTGGAGGCTAATAGTTTAGTCTCCATAGGAAAGCCCGGTTAAGCAGCTAACCAGTCACTATGACTGAGTTGCGAGACGCCACGTATTAAAAAAAAAAAAAAAAAAAAAAAAAAAAAAAAAAAAAAAAAAAAAAAAAAAAAGAAACGTGTTCAGTCTTCATCGAGCAACCGATCGAACACTACGTGTCGCTTCCATAAATTATAATACGTCATTCTCGAAGAAAAGTGCAATAAATAGAAGAGTTTATCCTTGTGTAAATATACGTTTGTCAAGAAAGTTCAACTTGTGTTTTCGTTAATACTCACAGAACATCCACCCTGCTCCTGAATCCCCTACACAGACAGACAGACAGACAGACAGACAGACAGACAGACAGACAGACAGACAGACAGACAGACAGACAGACAGACAGACAGACAGACAGACAGACAGACAGACAGACAGACAGACAGACAGACAGACAGACAGACAGACAGACAGACAGACAGACAGACAGACAGACAGACAGACAGACAGACAGACAGACAGACAGACAGACAGACAGACAGACAGACAGACAGACAGACAGACAGACAGACAGACAGACAGACAGACAGCGAAGTCTCAGTAATAGGGTCCCGTTTTTACCTTTTGGGTACGGAACCCTAAAAAACAATAAATTTTGGGGGATCCCCATACTTAGAACTGAAACTCAAATTTTTTTTTTCTTTTTAACCGACTTTAAAAAAGGAGGAGGTTCTCAATTCGTCGGAATCTTTTTTTTTTTTATGTATGTTCCCCGATCACTGTAAGACGCCTGGACCGATTTGGAAAATTCTTCTTTTGTTTGAAAGGGTATACTTCCCAGTTGGTCCCATAGTCATCAGGTCAGGATCTGATGATGGGATCTTGGAGAAATCGAAAGAACTCCTCAAATATTATAGGCTTTTATATTATACATTTAGTGATTTTGGTATTTTTATTAACAATGCAATCATCTGCACTCAGAAAGTAACATTTGGTGAAGTGGAACTGGTGAAGAAGACCACAGATGAGCAATATAAGATATCTCGAATAGTTTAACGACTATGATGAAGCAAATACTTTAAATACATAGTGCTGATGAAAATGGTACCATCGAACTGATCTGATAATGAAGCCGGCTGGTAGGCACTGGTATTCCGAAATAAAACAATGTATTCTAGTCGGATATGGGCTTATTGGAATCGTCATGAGATGTACTTTGGCTATATATGATGTTTTTTGCAATTTGAAGTACCTATCAAAACTAAAAAGAGATAAATAAAAAACTTATTAACAAAAAATCAAACCGACTTCCAAAAAAACACTGCAACACGAAAAATAACTTTCTTTTCCGAAATCGGTGTCGAAACAAGGAAAACAATAATGTACCAAAGACAAAAAGAAAAAAAGTTATTTTTCGTGTTGCAGTGTTTTTTTGGAAGTCGGTTTGATTTTTTGTTAAAAAGTTTTTTATATATCTCTTTTTAGTTAGTTTTAGTGTAGTTTTTCCCATACGTGTGGGGTATTTATGGATAGGTCTTCAAAAATGATATTGAGGTTTCTAATATATTTTTTTTCTAAACTGAATAGTTTGCGCGAGAGACACTTCCAAAGTGGTAAAATGTGTGTCCGCCCCTCTGTAACTTTTAAAATAAGAGAATGATAAAACTAAAAAAAATATATGATGTACATTACCATGTAAACTTCCACCGAAAATTGGTTTGAACGAGATCTAGTAAGTAGTTTTTTTTTAGTACGTCATAAATCGTAAACCGCTATTTACCAAGTACGGAAACCTTCGTGCGCGAGTCCAACTCGCACTTGGCCGGTTTTTTATTTAACATTCGATAGAATTTATCTATGGCTACAAATTAACACGAAAACTATGTATTCAAAATTAATAGAATGTTCACGGCATGTCCACACGACTCTAGTATTTTTTACGCCCTGGAAAATTATTCAATTTTTTATCAGCACCATCTTCCCTTGTTCTAGGGGTGATTCAAATTAGAACAACCCCTCTTTTGCTTTTAAAATAATGAATACTAACTCGCTACATTGATCTCGGAAGTTAGGAATTATCATACAATACGTCTTTCTTGCATCCAGAGGGGTGGACAGACGCATGGGTCAATCTTCAAGATTAAGCAACGCTTAACGAGGTTGGCTCGTGGATGGGTGATCACTGCAGCCGACCCCAACATGAAAAAAGCTTACGAACGCTTGTCTGCCCTTGTATATATGCGAGTGTAAATTAATAAATAAACTTAGTTGGGAAAGGGAATGAGGACATCCGATGAAAGTGGACAATAGTAGTTGCAATAAAATTATGAATTAAAAATCTTTTTTTACAACAGGCTTTTTTCGTATTCTTCTCATAAACCTCTTTCATTTGATAACCATTTCATGACAGTGCAAAAAAAATAACTAGTCCGCCATCTTGGCCCGTCCGCCATTTTGGATTTAGAATGATGTCACTTAGCTAACCATGCATTGTCTGGCAAACTAAACGTGTATGCAAAATTTCTTCTTAATCGGTGGAGGATAACTGCTTTAAAATTCTGTTCCACGATTTGACCCGAATAACATACATACATACATTGCAAAATAAATAAAAGCTTATAAACTTTATTTTCGGAAGTCTGTGTCAAAAACGAAAAAGAAAATAGATACCAAAAACACCGACTTCCGAGAAGAAAGTTATTTTTCGCTTTGTAGTGTTCGGTTTTGGAAGTTGGTTTATTTTTGTTGTAAAAAGTTTTTTTTTATTTTTATGTTTTTTTTTTGTTACATTATATTACCATGAAAATACGCATTATTACGGATGACTTAAAAACTAGTTCAAATTTAAATGAAACCGCAATAAAAGTTTCATTTAATTTCTTTAACAGGATTAAAAAAAAAAAAAAAATCATGCTTTATAAACTATATATAAAATACATAGTAGTAGACACGCTTCAATGGACAATCTATCGAAACACGTAATTATGACACAATAACTTGCAAAAACACCCAGATTTAAAGAGCAAAATGCAAGTTACTTTTGAGCGGTATTGAAGCGATTTCAATCAATCATAGCAAAGAACACTCTCAACAAAGCCAAACAAAAAGTACTATATCAAAATCGGTTTATCCGTTTAGGAGCTATGATGCCACAGACAGACACAGCAACACACGTCAAACTTATAACAACCCTCTTTTTTCCGTCGAGGTTTAATGAGAATCACCAGCTTTCAAATAAAAAAAGAATTATCAAGATCGGTTCATAATTGGTGGAGTAATCGCTTAACAAACATACAGTCGAATTGAGAACCTCCTCCTTTTTGAACTCGTCTAAAAACCTATATTAAACAGATACAACGACACCAATTCTGCCAATCCCACCAAACCATAACCTTCATAATATATCTCAGGAAATTGGATCCCGTCTGGTCCACGGGGGTAGGCAGAGAAATAGGGTAAAAAAGATATTAAATTGCTTCGCAACGACATGTGTTATAACGAAATGTAATATTCAAAATTGATATATAAGATGCCACGCCATTTCTATATTTCGGTTATGATTTCAAGGGGACTGTGTTGTGGTTGGTTTTTTATAATATTATCTTGGACTTCACTGAGGTATGGAGAAGAAAAATCGTGAGTAAACCTGAGGGACAGTTCTCGTATTTTAAAGAAACGTTCGCATTCTATTCTCATTCCGAAATTATCAAAAAAACCTCTCATTATTTTCATCAGTCTTTTTAATGTTCCCACTGCTGGGACACACACCTTCACTCTGTGAGAGGGAATAATAATAATAATAAATAGTTTATTAGCATTCAATTTTTACAAAAAAGAGTGAAACCCTGACCCCTGAGCTAGGTAACAGCACCTGTGTTTCAGGGGCCAGTGACCTCTTCCGTTATGTTACACAATTATAATCAACTAGACACTAATTCAATTAATATTAAAATCACAATTCAAATAATCTATATATATAAAAGAAAGTCGTGTTAGTTACACTATTTATAACTCAAGAACGGCTGAACCGATTTGGCTGAAATTTGGTAGGGAGGTAGCTAAGAACCAGGAGAAGGACACTTTTTATCCCGTTTAGGGTAGGGTAGGGTAAGTAGGGTAAGTAGGGTAGGGTAGGTAGGGTGGGGTAGGTAGGGTAGGGTAGGTAGGGTAGGTAGGGTAGGTAGGGTAGGTAGGGTAGGTAGGGTAGGTAGGGTAGGTAGGGTAGGTAGGGTAGGTAGGGTAGGTAGGGTAGGTAGGGTAGGTAGGGTAGGTAGGGTAGGTAGGGTAGGTAGGGTAGGTAGGGTAGGTAGGGTAGGTAGGGTAGGTAGGGTAGGTAGGGTAGGTAGGGTAGGTAGGGTAGGATAGGTATATAAGTAGGGTTTGGTAGGTAGGGTAGGGTAGGTAGAGTAGGGTAGGGTAGGTAGAGTAGGTAGGGTAGGTAGGGTAGGTAGGGTAGGGTAGGGTAGGTAGGGTAGGGTAGGGTAGGTAGAGTAGGTAGGGTAGGTAGGGTAGGGTAGGTAGTTAGGGTAGGTAGTGTAGGGTTGTTAGGATAGGGTAGGTAGGGTAGGGTAAGTAGGGTAGGGTAGGTAGGGTAGATGAATTTATGGTGTTTTTATGGCAAAACAAAGTTTTCCGGGTCAGCTAGTTATTTAATAAAAACGCTAGACTAAAATTAAAATTGTGAGTCTAAGACTGATTTCAATCACCTTCCTAAACTAAATAGTTATCTGTTACCATCAGTCTTATAATAGACAAGGAGGTTGCCTCTAAATAGGTGAGGAGTCCTCACATTAGCTACGCCCCTACGAATAGAAGCGCAGAATCATGTGAAGTGCTTCTATTCTATATCTCTTGAGGAAAGTCTGTTTCAGTCACGACCATTCCTCAGGGAGCTCAAATAATAAGCAAAAATTACTTTTAAACTTGTATTGAATCAACAACGTGCCTACCCTACAGCGGCTTTTACAGCAGTGAGAAGCAAAGCTAAGCTACATCTTCAATTGTTTTCCTAGCGTTCTGTTTTCAATCACCTTCCAAAACTAAATAGTTGCCTCTAAATAGGTAAGCAATCCCACAATCATGCTGTGCAGTCGGAGGATACATAATCGCGAGCTGACTGACCAAAACTGTATATCCTCCGTAGCCTTTGTTGTTTAATGATAAAATAACAGTCGGAAATTATTAAAAATTAAACGTAATATAAAAGCTAAATTTAGACCGCATTGAAGGGTTACATTCAACCCCTTCGGCGTGCATGCCAACAATTTATGACAGGACCGTTTCAACCCTTAATGTCGACATTTTCAACACTTGATTTCAAAAATTTAATTAACTCCGGAACGTATGGATGGCATTCAATCTTTTGTTTCTTTTTAATTTTTGGGGGTGTAAAAGGCCGCTAGCCAACTGTATTGTAGTGAACATTGATTGTATGGAATACTATAGCTTCTGCAAGCGGCTTTCGCAGCGTGAAAAATGTTTTTTTGGGAAAATTATACCGGCATAAAAAGTAGCCTATGTGCTATTTCAGACTACAGATTATAATCTATCTCTGTGCCAAATTTCATCCAGATCCGTTCAACCGTTCTGGCGTGATTAAGAAACAAACATACATACATCCATCCAAACTTTTGCATTTATAATAGTAAGTTCTACCCAGCGTGTTAAGTGTTTTCTTATCCTAAGGGAATTATATCAGGAAGAAAAGTATGCCTATATGCTATTCCAGACTATAATCTATTTCTATGCCAAATTTCATCCAGATCCGCTCAGCCGGTCTGGTGAGCCTTGAACACCGACGCCGAGTTGCCAGCTTGTCGGTTTTTTATCAGTTAAATTTCGGGGAGAGTGCGATGGAATTGCATGATCTAATTCCGCCCAGTCCGTTTCATCATTGGACTACCAAACGTACGGCAATGCGCCATCGGTACATGGTGAACATCCCACCCATAAGCACTAAACGTTTTGAGAATACTTTTATTATACGTACAGATAAGGAGTGGAATTTCCTGCCGGAGTCTGTGTTTCCCGATAGCTACAATCTAGGGGTCTTTAAGTAAAGAGTGTTTAGTCTGCTTCTAGGTAAGCGAGCTTCACCGTCGACCACATCATCGCTTACCATCAGGTGAGATAGTGGTCAAGCGCGAGCCTATTTTAAATAATCAAAAAAAAAAGTAAAGGGTCAAAAGTGCCACTCTACCAAAACAGCAGCGGCATTTTTTTTTGCCAGAATAGTGTTGAAAGCATGAAAGGGCTTCGAAGTTGTGCACAATTTCAACATCACAGCTCAAATTCTAAACCCAATCAAACTTCACAAACCGTTCGACCAAACCCTAGGCCCCAAAAAGAGAAACAGAAAAATACGTTCTCGCAATAAAACCACAGGAAAAGGGGTGCAAAGTGGGTGAAAGGGGGTTATCCATAGAATACGGAATGCGTATGCGGCGACTATTTACACCATTGCTTATTCGTGGTCAAGCAATTGCGTTGAGAAAAAGTATCGACTGTCTTAACCATAGTCAGTATCTATACTATCTATATATCTAAACATTGTAAAACACCTATTTTTTTAAAAGAATAAGTATGGAGTTTCTTGTGCGTTCTTCTCCATAACAAGCTACTTTTCCGAATGCACGGTAGAATAAATTTTTATTACTTGTACATTTTTAATTTATATTTATTATTGTTTGACGTTCAAAAGTGCTGCTTATTGGCCTAGTTGAAATAAACATTTGACTTGACTTGATGCATCTGCTTAAACATTTAAATAAAATTTAAGGCGTATATATTCACCAATGTTAACGCAGTACTGGCCGTGCGCCCACTGGTAGCCAGAATATCAATAATGAACCTCCTTTTTTTGTTTGCAAAAAATTCTTTGATTTACATATGCTATTTCAGTTATGAAGAAGTTCTAGCCATCAATTTTTCAGTGTAATAATATTTTTAAACATCCAAGTCGTTTTGGAGGAGAATCCAAAAGTAGCGAATAAATATCGTGTTGTTTATTATTTTTTAAAGCAAATCTATTAGTTACACGAAAAAATACCACTTTCACAAGTACTGTACATGAATCAATAATAAATATTTATTTATTTCATATCTTTTAACCTAGCCGTTACTTACTTACGGAGTAAGCTTTAGAAAGTAACCGTTTTACGGCACTAAAGCGGTGGAAGGCCCTTAGGTGTCTATTTGTAAGATCAAAATAATAGCTTTTAGTATTAGATAAAATTCTTAGAAGTTTTTCTGTCTTTCTTTCTGTCTGTCTACAAACGGCTGCACCGATTTATGGAGTACAACTGAAAATTTACTACTTTACGAGTTAGACACGGACGAAGTCGCGCGCAACAGCTAGCTGTACATAAAGTTAGCCCCCCAAAACACTAGCCCGTTATTACTTCCTAGTGTTTTAGTTTGAAAGAATAAAAATATCTGTTTGCACAGGTGTTAATACGTTCATGTCTCTGAACAAAGCAAACGGTGACACACACTGAAACGCTCGGTTTGTATAAAAAAATTGCCAGTACCGTACCTAGCAGAGCCCACTGTGGCGTCGCAATGCTCTGTGGGTTATCGGTCAAAATCGCTGACTGAACGTCCGTTCTTTTTCACCCCGCCGGGTTATATCAATTAACGGAGGTCTACTGATGTATCTTTGGTAGTAATTAGGACGTTAGCCTTTTTTCGTGATTTAGGTGTGGTAGGTACAGTTAGCAACGACAGTCAGCTTCGTTTTCGTAAAAGATGATCAGACAATTTTTATTTTTATTTATTATATGTAGGCTCGCGCTTGACCACTATCTCACCTGACCCCCTAGCCAAGTTACAAACGCTTCGTATCGAATCTCTTTCTACAATCGTTAACGTCTTCTATTTGTATGGTCTGACTACGTGACTTAACGTTCAGATGTGTCAACGGTTTCAAAAATTATTTGTGATATATTTTTTTAAATACTAATTTATGGACAAGGCTTTACTATTCAATTAAACTGGGCAGCGGAACATTTCTCAATTCTCCATAGCCCAGTTGATAATTGGACGATGGACACATGTAATTTTCCTCATAGACCAATTGGTCTAATTTCAATTGTTCCATGGAGCACCGACGTCATTTCCATACATTGATTCGTTTTCTACTAGCGTTATCGATTGTAGATTGTCAACTTGGCTACAGGTGCTGATGGTAAGCGATGATGTGGTCGACGGTGTAGCACGCTTGCCTAGAAGTAACCTATTCAAATAAAAATAATTATAAGTAATAAAAAATAATAATTATATGTATAAAAAAATAATAATTATATTATTATTAAAATAATAATTATATTTATGTTAATTTAACTTATTTCTTATTTAATACATTTTTAATATTAAATAAAACATACAAAAAAAACCGGCCAAGTGCGAGTACCATTATCGCAAAAAACGGCACAAAAATGTCGTTTGTTGTATGGGAGCCGCACTTATATATTTATTTTATTCTGTTTTTAGTATTTGTTGTTATAGCGGCAACAGAAATACATCATCTGTGAAAATTTCAATTGTCTAGCTATCACGGTTCATGAGATACAGCCTGGTGACAAACAGACAGACAGACGGACCGCGGTGTCTCAGTAATAGGGTCCCATTTTTACCCTTTGGGTACGGAACCCAGCACCAGCACCAGTCTGGACTTACGCGCGGTTGATAGCAATAGGCTTGCCCCCTAAGCAATGACATGCGACCTAAACATAACCGCCGAAACGTGTGGTACTATTATGTGTGTTTATTTATTTTATCTATTATAGGCTCGCACTTGACCATTATCTCACCTGATGGTAAGAGATGATGTGGTCAACGATAGAGCACGCTTGCCTAGAAGTAACTTATTCACTCTTGACTTAAAGCCTCCTAGATTGTTGATGTTTAACCAATATAATAAGTAAAATAAATAAAATTCCATCGGGATCAAACATCTACTCATCTTACATTGTACACCCAGGATCAACTTGTATTGTCCATGGTGACAAAATGCGAAGCCTGTTACAAAATATGGCAAGGGACAGAGTGATCATCTGCCTAGCCTTTTTCCCAATTATTGTTGGGGTCAGCTTCCAGTCTTACCGGATTCAGCTGTGTATCAGTGTTTTACATGGAGCTGCCTATCTGACCTCCACAACTCAGTTACTGGGTAACACGATACCCCTTGGCAAGACTGGTGTCAGATCTCAGGCTGACTACCCGTAACGACTGTCAAAGATCTTTAAATGAGAGCCGGGACCAACGGCTTAACGTGCTTTCCGAGGCACGGAGGAAACTCGGTATGTTGAAATGATAACCCATCCACGGACCGACCTCGTCAAGCGTTGCTTATCCTTGAAGATCGACCCGTGCGGCTGTTATTATTTAGCCACGAGCTCCTCCTCAGGGATAGAGTGACATATAATGTTTTATTGAAATATTTTTCTAAGTTGGTATTTGGATCTAATACACCACACCAATTTTGAGGGTAGTTAATTCATCAACATCGGCGTGACACACTTTCCCGCGCGTTTACCATTGTAATTAGTGATCTTGACAACAGCAAGAAACTTTTGTTTGGATAAACGAGTTGGGTAGGGAAATACTTAGTATCCAAAGTACCGATTATGAGGTTTTTAAGGGGGGGATGGGGAGGGAAGAGGTTTAAGGAGTACCCCTTTCCTCCCTAAATCTAGCAAATAAATAGTACTACGCGTTGCTAGGGTTATGGTTATGTCATTTACAAAAAAACCAACCCTTATAAAAACAACTCCTAACAATCCCAAAATCGGGATCCTGGATACTAAGGTCAACTCGTTGAGTATGCTTACGTTCCACTTTGTAAAATTTATTAATAAACTGTTCTGCTAAAATATTTAACCTTATTTTATCATGAACTGGAAACCCTTTACAAATTTTGAATAATCTGTCATTTGACGTGGATGCACCTGTTCCCAACCCTATGATAAATACAGACGGAGTGTTATGTATTGTTATTACACCCGTTAATAATATTTTAAACATGGCAAATCTACCAAATCTATTTTAATATCTCTCCTAACATTGACCAACCAAAACTCCTGTCTATACCAATCTTCCCCTCAATACATCACACTGGCCACTGCGCCATCTGGCGGGGAAACGAGCGAAACATTACGAAGGGGTCTGCGAACAGTCAATTAGCAATGTCTGCAGAGTGTCACAAAATTATCGCGACAGGGCGACGACGTGGACACAAAAAGATTTCTGTGTCTTTTTTGCGATTGGTGTACTGTTTTTGTTGTGTTGTGGGTTTTATTAGATTTGCGGTGCATTTTTTTAGCTACAAGAGACGGTGATGATAAAGCAAAACTTAGTTTTTACAAGTTTTATTTAACTTGCAATGAATGTACGCATGTATGTAAGTGTGTTCTGGTCAAATCTTGCAACTGAATTTTAAAGCAGTTATCCTCCACTGATTAAGATGAAATTTCCATACTCATTTAGTCGGTGTCTTTGGTACCTATTGTTTTCCATTTTCGACACCGACTTCGGAAAAGAAAGTAATTTTTCGCATTATTGTGTTTTGTTTTGGAAGTAGATTTGATTTTTTTGTTAAAAAGTTTTTTATTTATCTCTTTTTAGTTTTGGTAGGTACCTCCAAATACCATGCAAATTTATATTTAAGTAAATTTCATGACGATTCCAATAAGCCCAAACACGACTAGGATCCATTGTTTTATTTCAGTGTTCCAGTGCCTACCAGCTTCATCATCAGATCAGTTCGATGTTACCATTTTCATCAGTACCATTTATTTATAAGTATTTGCTTCATCATAGTCGGTTAACTATTCGATCTATCTTATACCCGTGATATACTAAGGAGTTCCAGTGGCCATCTGTGGTCTTCTTCACCAGTTCCATTTCACCAAATGAAGGGTCATTCAGTCAGTCTGAGTGTAAATGATTGCATTGTTGATAAAAATACCAAAATTTGAGGTACCCCTCAAATTTTGGTATTTTTATCAATAATCGAGTTCTCTGGGATGCTGGGGATATCTCCTTTCCAACAAAAAAATAATCAAAATCGGATCATAAACGACGAATTTATCCGCAAACACACATATAAAGAAAATATATATTTATATACGGTCGAATTGAGAAACCTCCTCCTTTTTTGAAGTCGGTTAAACATACGGAATGAAATGAAAATACGAATAGTAATAAGCAACTACCCGTATTTTCACTACATTTCATCAACTTCAGGGTCGATATCTTAATTCCAACCCCTTAGAAGGGTAGGCAGCGTTGAACCATGTAATATACATAAACACAGCAGAAAGGATCTCTTACAAATTCTTTAAAAGTTCTCCCCGGAGGTTTTAGAGATGAAAACATAGTGGAGATTATTTTGGGTGGTACTTCATCGTCATTTTCACAAACGAAAATGGTGAACACAATATTAATGGAATGAAGAATACATGATGCTCCGACCACTAGTAAATTGGAATAAGATCGGGGACATTGTAATGATAAATTGGTCAGTTTCAATGCTGCTAAGAGAGCCAATTCCACCCGGCTCCATCTTTCCGTGGTGTAACCGTGCCGTTGACGGACCATCTTGAACTTCTCGGTGTTACGTTGACATCGACCCTCAATTTCAGTCCATTTATTGAGGCGAAAGCTCAGTTAGCTGCAAAAAAGTTGGGGATTCTTTCAAAGGTGAGACGGTACTTCATGAACAGCTGCTCAACTTGTATAAAGCGCAAGTTCGGTCTTGCATGGGCTCTCACCTTTGGGATGGATCAGCCAAATACCAGCTTGATGCACTTGAGTCGATTGACAGACGGGCCAAAAGGCTTATTGGCAACGATGCACTGGTCGCCTCAAAGCTCCAGAGCCTCAAACATCGACGCCGAGTTGCCAGCCTGTCGGTTTTTTATCTGTTACATTTCGGGGAGTGTGCGACGGAACTGCACAATTTGATTCCACCTAGCCCTTTCCATCATCGGACTACAAGACGTACAGCCATGCGCCATCGGTACATGGTGGACATCCCTCCCATACGCACAAAGCGTTTTGCTAATACTTTCATTGTGCGCACAGCTAAGGAGTGGAACTCCCTTCCGGGGTCTTTGTTCCCTGATAGCTACAACCTTGGGGTCTTTAAGTCAAGAGTGAATAGGTTTCTTCTAGGTAAGCGTGCTTCACCGTAGACCACATCATCGCTTAACATCAGGCGAGATAGTGGTCAAACGCGAGCCTATAGATTATTTAAAAAAACAGTCATATTATCTATGGTTTATTTATTTATTTGTTTATCCTCGCACTGCAACGCCTTGCAACAATTACACCAATAGATATACATACATATATCTTAGAGTGTATTCTTTAGCAGAATGAACGAAATTTTCTGTTGAATAATGTACAGGCTGTATCAGGAGTTGTTTACTATACGGACCTTGTGGAAACTAGAACAAATTTCCGTGCGTTCAAGCGTTTTTGCCATACCTATTATTAGAAACAAATATAGCAGCTCACAGTGTTAGGATCCATTAATCTTAATGCTAATTTTTATTTGTGGTGCTAGGCAAGTGGGCTTCTCCCAGTTGTAAACGACCCTTTGTGCCTATTGGCCTTGTTTGTTCTCTCTCCTGCTTGATATGATGGATGGAAGTGGAAATTTCTATTTTTTTTTTCGTACTGCTCCTTTATTATATTCTGATTAATTTCCCCAAGACAGTTAAATTCATTCCCCGGGACTTCGTCGAGCTTCATGGCCTCGGCGCTTTTCTGGTCGCCACTGTTGATTCTGGCTTTCAAGAATTGCAGTGGTTTGGGAATAGTGCGATGGGATAGTGCCTTAAAAAAAAGCTTTGTGTCTTAGGAAAAATTCGCGTCTCCGTACACAATTTCGTCCTGTATATCCTCACCAAGTCGTTTCATTGTTTGAATTTAATTTGCAAAACTCATTTGATATTCATTAATCTTTTCTTTTCGACTTGTTGAGTGAGTAAGAGAGATATAGGCATAGCCAAAATCAAAGCGTAAGAAAGAGATGGCAAGATTGCTAAAAGCAGCCATGTTCTTTTGTTAATTTTTAGGACAAAAATGACACGATTTGTTTTGATTATGATGACATGATAAAGGTTATTTAATATGGAGCGTAAGATAGCAAAAAAAACTACATTAAAACAGGAAATTAATTACTTAGGAACTTGCTACACACTAATGACAAAAAGTTCCACCCACAGATGTAAATCTAACTAGATGACGCGATTGTATGTACTTTGCGTGTCAAAAAACGGACTAAAATTACGATCGTAATGTGAGCTTTTCATTTAGCATTATTGACACCGGATATCCACCGAAATCTAGAAAAATGCCTTTTTATGCCATATTGACTGTATAGAAAAGGTTAAGCATTGGAAATGTTTTCTTTCATTGGTAAGTATATTAGTTTTTAAATTGTGTGTGAAAAAACGACACGCTTGGTTTTCATACAGATGAAGGGACTTGCGTTATCTAGTTAGATTTATGTCTGTGGTTCCACCAATATGTATCCTGTTACCCAGTCAGTAACAGAGCTATGAAGGTCAGGATAGGCAGTCGTCCATGTAAATACTGCTATTCACTTGGACAGATGTCCAAGTGAATACAAGCTTATTACGTATCTTGCAGAAGCAAAACTTTTTTTTTTATTATTGTTAGGCTCGCGGCTGACCACTATCTCACCTGATGGTAAGCGATGATGTGGTCGACGACGATGTGAAGCACGCTTGCCTAGAAGAAACCTATTCACTCTTGACTTAAAGACTCCCAGGTTGTAGCTATCAGGAAATAAAGACGCTGGCAGGGAATTCCACTCCTTTGCTGTAAGCATTATAAAATTGTTCCATAAACTTTTCGTGCGTATGGGTGGGATATCCAGCATGTACCGTTGACGCATCGCCGTACGTCTTGTAGTCCGATAATGGAACGGACTAGGAGGGAATTAATTCTTAAAACTCCATCGCACTTTCCCGATACAAAAACCGACAGGCTGGCAACTCGGTATCGTCTACAGCCTAGACTCGTACAGTATCTCATTGCCCATTAACTTCTTTGCCCAGTGTAAGCTGATCGCTTATTTTAAGGTAAGCCTATACAGTGCGAGCTTTGCTTGTAATAGGTAAATATATCTATGTGTGTATTGTAGTACTGCTGATGGTCTATTTAACTTAATATTTGCAGTAACTGTTTACGCTCATAAGTTACGCCAAAGTTAAGTTTGAACGGCGAAATATAGAAGTGTTATTACAAGTTTGCTTGCCCATTCGGGAACTGCAAACGTCATGTTTATATTTAAGTTTTGTGTTTCTTGAGTTCAACTCACCAGTACAGTGTATCGGCAATTTTAGCTCATCATCAATTTCATCATGCTTGGATAGCTAGCAAAATTAAAACGTTAGTTTGCAATGGTCATATAATAGGGGTTATTAAAACACGAGCAATTAATTAAAAAGTGAAAGTGTGCTATAAACCGACTTCCGAAAATAAAGTTATTTTTCATTTTGTAGTTTTTTTGGAAGTCGTTTTTTTTTGTTTTGGTACCTTATTTATTTATTTATTTATTTATTTATTTATGTACACACAAAACACTTAACAGAGAAAAAAAAAATACAGATACAAGAGCACAAAGGTACTGCTTATTTCAGTAGAAATTTCTTCCAGCAGACCTGCGACAGGAAAGTTGGATGATAGACGAAGACACAGTGTGTAGAAAGAAATAAGGAAACTTAAAATAGACTATTATAACTTAACTATTTATATATAAATTACACATATACATTATATAGAAGATAAAAATACATACACATAATAAATAACATTATAAGATGGTGGAGAGGTAATGTTCTTTGACCTGTTTCTTAAATAACGATACATTTTTAGAGTCACGGATTTTAGGTGGAAGTGAGTTCCACAGTCGTACTGCATGAACAGAGAAGGAGTGGGAATAGAAATTAGTATTGTGGGAGGGGAAGTTTAGATGATGCTTTAGGTGGGATCTACACTGGACATCGGCAGGGCGAGTAAAGGAAAAGCGATCACGCAGGTATTCAGGGTACGTAGGGTTAAACAGGATGTTGAAAAGGAGACATAATACTCGAGTGTTCCTGCGAAGACGTATAGGGAGCCACTTGAGATCCTTGCGGAACTGAGAGACATGATCGTATTTCCTCAGACCGAAAACAAAACGGATACACAGATTTTGCAAGCGCTCAAGCTTATTTAAGAGCTCCTCCGTGGCATCCAGATAGCAGGCATCCGCGTAATCGATGATCGGCTGAATTAGAGCTTGAGCTAGATAGATTTTGGTTTTAAAGGGCAAAAGGTTTTGAAGTGATTTCAACGAGTGAAAAGAAAAGTGCACCTTACGACTAACCTCATTTACTTGAGCTCGCCAAGAGAGATTACTGTCAAATAAGATACCAAGGTTCTTAGCGGTTTCTGTGTAAGTGATGGTCGAACCGTCAAGGGATAAAGGTGTCAAAGTAGACACGTCAAGCGCAGTGCGATAGTAGTGACTGCCTATGATCATAGCCTGGGACTTTGATGGGTTGATCTGTAATCCATAGGACTTAGCCCATTCACTAATACTCTCCAGGTCACGATTCATGGCGCCAATTGCTAAGTCCACATCCGCAAGCAAGAAGTGTCGATAAAGCTGCAAATCGTCTGCGTAAAGATGGAAGTTGGAGCTGATTACCTTAGTAACAGTATTTATGAAAATAGAGAAGAGAAGAGGTGAGAGAACGCCACCCTGAGGAACACCAGCAGTGAGATCACACCAATCAGAGAAAATCTCTTCAAGACGAACACACTGCGAGCGACCCCGAAGATAAGAGTCAAACCAGGTTAATGCAGAGGAAGAGAAGTTAATAGACTGGAGGACCCCGAGTAGAATGTCAAAATCCACCGAGTTAAATGCACAACTGAAGTCAAGCAGGACTAACACGGTGAGAGATTTATTCTCCATAGCCCAGCGGATGTCATCAGTGACCTTCAGAAGTGCAGTTGCAGTGCTGTGCCCAGTCCGGAAGCCAGATTGGAAAGGACAGATAAGAGCATTAGACGAAAGGAATCTAGAAATTTGACCATGAACAATGTGCTCGAGAACTTTAGAGAGGAAAGGCAGTATGGAGATGGGTCTGAAATGAGATAAAGAAGAAGGATTGGTTATTTTGGGGAGTGGAATTATATGTGCCTGTTTCCAGGCTGAAGGAAATATGCCAGTGAATAAAGAGTAGTTAACAATATGAGTGAGAATGGGAAGGAGTTGCGGGAGAATAGGAATTAACATTCGCGAACACAGATTGTCATGGCCGACAGCAGAGGACGAAATGGCAAGAAGAGATTTTTTGACATCGTCATCAGAGACAGAATTTAAATTAAATGGTTGGCAATTCGGTAACGGCAATTCGGAAAGGTCAATCAAAGTAGAAGTTTTGACAGTAGGGTCCAGAGTGACAGGTGGAAGAGAAAAGTGCCTATTAAGAGCCGACAAGTCGACATCTTTACAGGTATTAGTGGGAGATTTGCCGATACCGACAGACTTTAGAAATCTCCAGACGTCAGAGGACTTGCGATCGACTAGAGATTCGTGGAAATAGCGTCTCTTAGCATCCCGACACAGACGATTGCAGCGGTTACGTAAAGCTTTGAAATGACTGAGATTCTGATCCGTGGGTCTGCGCTTGTATCTGCTCTTCGCCTTATCCTTGCGAGCAATAGTGTTTTTAATTTGAGTATTCATCCACGGAGCAGGATTATGTTTAACTTTAACTCGCCGACGCGGTGCATGCTTGTCGTATATACTCAGCAGTTTGGCATTGAAGTAGTTCACCTTATCATTGATACAGGCGCTATCAACAACGAGAGACCAGTCGATATCACCTGCATCACGCCTCAACGCCACCAGATCAATCGCATTATAGTTGCGCAAATAACAGAAATGAGGTTTTCGTTTAGGAGGCCGGATACGATAAGACATATAGATGAGGTCATGGTAAGAAAAGGTTGCAGTAAGTTGCCCAAACTCAGAAACATTGTGAGGGGAAGAAACAATCATAAGGTCAAGAAGAGAAGGCGTGCAGTTGGGAAAGTTATGTGTCGCAGAAAGAGGTAGAATTTCAAGATTAAAAGAAGATAAGAGGGAACGGAGTTTTAATGAACGAGAATCATTTCTAATTAGACACGTATTAAAATCACCCATCAAAACAAAATGCTCGTACAGTGGGCAAAAAATATTTAATGACGATTCTAAAGAGTCAAAATAGTTGATGTGAAGGTTAGGCGAGTAGAATACCGCAAGTAATATTTTGGCATGATTTAAAGTAATCTCAAGGAACAAGAATTCAGCCGACGCAGAGTACTGAGATGGGGACGCACTAACAATTTTGTACGGTATATCAGCACGTATATAAATGGCGACACCACCACCTCCCTTGCCAGTCCTGTCATTTCTGACCAAAACAAAGCCAGGAAGTGCATAGTGCGAAGAAAGGAGAGAAGGCTTAAGAAAAGTTTCAGACACTAAGAGTGCATCAAGATGAACACTGCTAAAGGATGCCAGAAGATCGGAATGATGGCCAGGAATACTCTGAGCATTGATATGGGCTATATGGAAATTTTTAGGATAATTAGAAAATATAGAGGAGATATTGTCATGCAAAGTAAGAAGCGGAGAATCACTTCCAGCACTAACAAAACTACTAGTCAAAGAAGAGCATGAGAAATAACTGTCATTTAAGTTGACAGGATCATCCATTTAAATTAAATACAACAAAACTTTAATACGAAGAAAATAATACTACTAAAACTAATTAAAACTAATACTAAATAGGCTGATTGCTTTTAAAACAACCACCCCAACTCACTAGTGAATTGGACAAGTCATTCACCAAAAACAAGTTACAATAGAATTAATAGACATAAAATAATAACAACACAACAGCGTAACACGAAACACATTCAGACATGCATAAAAACCGATAATACAAACGTCTGAAACGGAACGATACACGTTTGACAATGTCAATCCGACAGCAGTCTTACTGTCAAACTGACATGACAATGACAGCTCAGTCTAGTTGGTTGAATGACCTGTCGTAAACAAAAAAAAACATTAACAGAAATTATACAAAAAAGAAATATTATACCGACTTCATATCATAATAGTGAAATGAAGGTGATGCGGAAAATACCAAATATTGAAAGTACCGACAGAAACAAGTTAAAGTGATCGTACACTCCGGCATTATTAAGAAGTAGGTAGCTTGACGAACGGACAAAACAATAACAAAATTAATTACGCCGACGCGCCTTCCTTTGGTCTTTTGAGGGTGTAGTAGTAGTCTCAGCGGCGCTGGCATTCTTTAGAGAAGAATGTTCCACAGTCTGCGTAGCGTTACGAGGGCCGCAAGATGCCTTGGGGAACCTCGACACAAGATCCTGAAGTTCACCCGGCGTCTCAATCCTGTGGCGCTTGGTATCGGGTGTGATAATCACTATCCGCCCCTCCACCGACCAGCAGCTCTGCATGCCAAAATGCTTGCGTGCGTCCATGAAGGTGCGGTGCCTATTGTGCGTCAGGAATTCGGAGATCGTGATGCCGGTGCCTTTCAGGGACTTCTTGTTCTCCCAGATTATGTGACGGTGCTCAGTGGTGTACAGCCTGACCAATATAGGCCGAGCTTTGCCACTTATAGATCCCAGTCTGTGGCAGACATGGATCTTATCCCTCCCAATCTCAGGCAAGCTCATTTGGTCGGATAATACCCTGTGAACCACTTCATGCAGCTTTTCACCAGGATGCTCAGTGATGCCATGAAACAAGAGTACCTTCCTCCTCATCATCGTTTCATGCCTGTCGAATCCCACAGACAACATCTCAATTTGTCTTTTAAATTTGGAGAGAGCCTGCCATACAAATGATTTAAAATCAGCAAACTCACGTGACAGTACTGATAATTCCAGTGTAGGCCGAGTTTCAGTGGATACAATCTTGAGCTTATTCTCATAATCTGCCATCCGTGACTGGAACAGTTGCTCCAGATCCTCCAGACTTGTTGCCAGCTTTGAGTCCATGGCGTCAGTGATTGAAGAGAAGTAGATAATTAGATTGAAGTAAGTACAGATATCAGAGAGACTTGAAAATAATATATAGTGAGCGTAGGGTGGTAAATAATAATAAAATATAATTAAAACATAAAAAATTCAATTGAAAATAAATTAAAATAAATTAAAACTGGGAGCTGTCCAAAATGTGTGTGTACCCTGTGTCTACCCACATAGGAGGAACCTTATATTACCATGAAAATAATTTATGACCAGAGGGCTTCTCATAACAATTTCAAAAAGGCTATACACGACGAAGGAAGAAAGTTAGGCATTTGCTCTGAAATGAGACAGAATAGGCTGAAAATAAAATAAACACATAAATAAACACGACTTGGATACATTATTACGGAGTTCCGGTGCCTACGGCAGGTACACTTCATCACCAGATCAGTTCGATGGTACCATTTCCATTAGAACCATTGATGTATTAAAAAGGGGAAGATACAGTACTGAACACAGCGCTTGGTCCTACTAGACTAAGTGAATGCCCGTAGCGGGCACTCAGGCGATTTCGCTCGCACTACAGCGCCGTCTCCTATCTCTGTCCTTGTCTATCGGTAACTGTAGGTTGCCGATAACTGGTGCGCCGAGCCCAGGTTTTTTGATCGCGATGTTAGCGAGTAACGTATCTTCCCCTTTTTAATACATCAATGATTAGAAACATTTATTTAAACTTGCTTAGCAAGGTTTTTGTTTTTTTTTTAATAGGCTCGCGCTTGACCACTATCTCACCTGATGGTAAGCGATGATGTGGTCTACGATGGTAATTTAACTATTCGAGATATCTTATTCCCAAAACAAATTTATCATTGAGAAGTTCCAGTACTTCCAGTAGCCATCTGTGGTCTTCTTCATCAGTTCCACTTCACCAAATGATTTATTTATTTATTAGTTTATCCTCGCACTGGAACGCCTTGCAGCAATTACACCAATGGAGCACAATCTTATATTAAACTCACTATAAGTCCTGGTTTCCTCACGATGTTTTCCTTCACGGTTGTCAACAATGTCCAAGATTAACTTAGAAAGTACATATGAATTGAAAAAGACACATTGGTACTTGCCCGGATTCGAACCCACGACTTCAAGCTCGAGAGGCGAGGTCTTAGCCACTGGGCCACCACGACATATACCATACTTTACTTTACTTATATATGATACTTTCTGAATGCAAATGCTTGCCATGTTTTATATATTCTATTTTAATTTTCAAGTATTTTCCGTTTCCATGAGTGTGTCCGTGGCTTCAATAGTGGGCTTCTAAAATATCAGAGCAGCGTTATTTACTTTTTGGCTATCACTGCACATGCTGAGGTGGGACCCTTATTGGTCGCGGTTGGCGTCGCCACTTTGACCGGTCCCGTGCGTCTCGCATCCAGCGGATCCCCACAACCTTCACCAGGTCTACGTCCACACGGTGGGAGGCCTTCCAACGCAACGTCTATCGGTTCACGGTCGCCATTCCAGAATTTTCTGCCCCATCGGCCATCCGTTCTGCGAGCAATGTGCCCTGCCCACTGCTACTTAAGTTTGGCAATTATTTTAGCTATGTCGGTAACTCTGGTTCTCTTGTGGATCTCTACATTTCTGATACGATCACGCAAGGAAACTTGTTGCGTGAGCCACTTAGGCTCTGTGAACCTAGCACCCGACCTTGAAAAAAATTATCTTTTTTTGGTAGAATTGAAAGGTATCGGTAAGTAGTAGATAGTAGTGAAAATTATTTCGTTAGTAGTGGCGCCAAAAAAAAAATATGGACAGCAAAAAAAATGTTCGCCCCCGACATTGCAAAACCTAAGTTTTTCCGGTTGCATCTGGTAGGTAAGCGTAAGTAGTGGATTGTAGTGTATTTTTTTTCGTTTGTAGTAAAATAAAAAAAATTGAAAAAAATATTTTTATTTTCGACTTTTTTCCATATCGACAAATTCATTTTGAACGCTTACACGATAACTATAAACACTGAAAATGACTAAAAAACGTTGGTAGAGGTATGTACAAATTTTTAGTTTAATTATTTTCGTTTGAAGTAAGCTGAAAAAAAATTAAAAAAGCATTTTAGGTATCGAGTATTTTTTCATAAAGATGAATTTAGTTTGAAAGCCTATACGGTTACTACAAACGCTGAAAATGACTGAATAACGTTGGCAGAGGTATGTAGAGGTTTGTAGTTTAATTATTTTCGTTTGTAGTAAGCTGAAAAAAATAAAAAATAAACATTTTAGGTATCGAGTATTTTTTCATAAAGATGAATTTAGTTTGAAAGCCTATACGGTTACTACAAACGCTGAAAATGACTGAATAACGTTGGCAGAGGTATGTAGAGGTTTGTAGTTTAATTATTTTCGTTTGTAGTTAGCTGAAAAAAATTAAAAAAATATTTTAGGTATCGACTATTTTTTCATAAAGATGAATTTAGTTTGAAAGCCTATACAGTTACTACAAACGCTGAAAATGACTGAATAACGTTGGCAGACGTATGTAGAGGTTTGTAGTTTAATTTTTTTCGTTTGTAGTAAGCTGAAAAAAATAAAAAAATATTTTAGGTATCGAGTATTTTTTCATAAAGATGAATTTAGTTTGAAAGCCTATACGGTTACTACAAACGCTAAAAATGACTAAAAGACGTTGGTAGAGGTATGTAGAGGTTTGTAGTTTATTTATTTTTATTTGTAGTAAGCTGAAAAAAATATAAAAATATATTTTATGCATCGAGTATTTTTTCATAAAGATGAATTTAGTTTGAAAGCCTATACGGTTACTACAAACGCTGAAAATGACTGAATAACGTTGGCAGAGGTATGTAGAGGTTTGTAGTTTAATTATTTTCGTTTGTAGTAAGCTGAAAAAAATAAAAAATAAACATTTTAGGTATCGAGTATTTTTTCATAAAGAAGAATTTAGTTTGAAAGCCTATACAGTTACTACAAACGCTGAAAATGACTGAATAACGTTGGCAGAGGTACGTAGAGGTTTGTAGTTCAATTATTTTCGTTTGTAGTAAGCTGAAAAAAATTAAAAAAATATTTAAGGTATCGAGTATTTATTCATAAAGATGAATTTAGTTTGAAAGCCTATACTGTTACTACAAACGCTGAAAATGACTGAATAACGTTGGCAGAGGTACGTAGAGGTTTGTAGTTCAATTATTTTCGTTTGTAGTAAGCTGAAAAAAATAAAAAAAATATTTAAGGTATCGAGTATTTTTTCATAAAGATGAATTTAGTTTGAAAGCCTATACAGTTACTACAAACGCTGAAAATGACTGAATAACGTTGGCAGACGTATGTAGAGGTTTGTAGTTTAATTATTTTCGTTTGTAGTAAGCTGAAAAAAATAAAAAAATATTTTAGGTATCGAGTATTTTTTCATAAAGATGAATTTAGTTTGAAAGCCTATACGGTTACTACAAACGCTGAAAATGACTGAATAACGTTGGCAGAGGTATGTAGAGGTTTGTAGTTTAATTATTTTCGTTTGTAGTAAGCTGAAAAAAATAAAAAATAAACATTTTAGGTATCGAGTATTTTTTCATAAAGATGAATTTAGTTTGAAAGCCTATACGGTTACTACAAACGCTGAAAATGACTGAATAACGTTGGCAGAGGTATGTAGAGGTTTGTAGTTTAATTATTTTCGTTTGTAGTTAGCTGAAAAAAATTAAAAAAATATTTTAGGTATCGACTATTTTTTCATAAAGATGAATTTAGTTTGAAAGCCTATACAGTTACTACAAACGCTGAAAATGACTGAATAACGTTGGCAGACGTATGTAGAGGTTTGTAGTTTAATTATTTTCGTTTGTAGTAAGCTGAAAAAAATAAAAAAATATTTTAGGTATCGAGTATTTTTGCATAAAGATGAATTTAGTTTGAAAGCCTATACGGTTACTACAAACGCTGAAAATGACTGAATAACGTTGGCAGAGGTATGTAGAGGTTTGTAGTTTAATTATTTTCGTTTGTAGTAAGCTGAAAAAAATTAAAAAATATTTTAGGTATCGAGTATTTTTTCATAAAGATGAATTTAGTTTGAAAGCCTATACGGTTACTACAAACGCTGAAAATGACTATTAAACGTTGGTAGAGTTATGCAGAGCTCACCCGCTCACACACTCGGAATCCATCGTCCGATTTCGGAGCAGCTCGGGGTGTCAGGTTTATTTTCGTTACGGAATTTCTTGATTCGGTCGCCGCGCTCAATTGGTCGCTGCGCTCAAAGCCCGCGGTTAAAGCTATGCAGTAGCTTAAAAAGTTAATTCAAAAGATCAACATTATTTTCATCGAATATGGTATATTTAAGCATGTAAGTAATATATGTTTTTGAAGTCATCTCTTAAAAAGGTTACGAAGGAAAATAAACAGTGGTCCCCCACAATATGACGTCCCAAAGCCGTTTTGCTATTTTCAAAATATTTTTCTATTTTTGAAATATAATGTAGCTAGTGACACTCGCAAGGTTAAGACGAATCGATTGACGTAAGATTCATTGAAATCGGCCAACGCGTTTGGTCTTTAGAACGCCACATAGGAACAAACATATATATATACATACATACATAGACTGATAAACATATTACCTTCCTTAGGCAGTCGGGTAAAAATTATAAAGTCATAATATTATGTCTCGAAATTATTTTTAAAACGATAAATTAAATTTGAAGGCCTATACGTATACTCAACGCTGAAAAACACGAAGTCGAATTGTAGAGGTTAGAAATGGGTTATAGTATAGTTTTTTCGTTAGTAGCTAATTGTAAAAAAATATGGAATCAGTATTTTTAGTCTTGATTATCTTTTTTCTAAATTTGTACGTAGAATAGTAAGTGGGTTCGACGTTGTTTTAGCAGTGCCCGTTTGGTAATCGCTATTACTCTTTGCGACGAACACAGATCATTATGCTCTTCCCATGAACCAGAGGCTCGTTTAATACAAGCGTAGTAATGACCTGCAACAAAAATTATCGCTGAAACCATTCTATACTGACGATCGCAATAGTTTAGATATTCAGGGATTTCTTTAAGAGTGAATTGTTTCCTGCAATTCGCTAGACCACGCCGTGCAGCCAGCAATCCAATTTCGGCAGCCTCAAGATTGAGGAAAATGTGGCTTCCTCCAGCGAACGTCTTAGCAACGTTGGTTCCTTTACAGAACCCACACTCGCTTTGAGTTTTTGACTTGTAAAATTCTGCGGACTGACTGACAGCTTCCTGTAGGCCTTCCATGGCTTTTTCGAATATTGGATCTGGATTGAGATCGAGGACTGGGATGCTGCTTGTTTTTTCATGTGTACAATCACTGCAATAAATTTTAATTTCAAGTGACGGTGAGTTTGGTAGAATGTGTGACTCTATCAAAGTTGCGACGTTGATCTCGCAATCCAACACTCCATTCTTTATATCCGCTGTGTGTTTCAAAATTTCACAACGATCATTATATAATTTTACACACACACCAGACTTCGACAAAGTCTCTACAAACTCATAAACAGCAATGTTTGACCCTGTGATGTTTTCGCAGTACAGAGCAAAATCGTGATATGCAGCTAGCATACTCTGCACAGTGGAGTCGAATGCACACGTATTCCGCACAGCAATAGTTCGTTTGCCGATTTTCACAGGGCCCAAACTGTTACCATTTACGAGTAACGGCAAAGTCAAACGGAATTTTGGCCGCTGGCGTATTATTTCTATATCAGGACAGGGTGACAGATACTTTCCCCTTTTTTTGGGTCGACCTTCCGTTTTTAGTTGGATCGGTTCCGTTTTCGTTGTAAGACCACGCCAATCTTCATTCTCATTTAGAAAAGCCATTATAGACTGTTCCGGTTCCGTCAAAGTATCGTCCAATGAGTTAAAAAGAGACGCACCGTCTAACTTGTCTTCTAGATCGTGCTCACTCTTACCATCACCGTTATCTTCACAAACTCGTTTACGGTCATATCGACCTTCAGCTACTCGAGGCGTCGCATGTGTAACTTTGGGCTGTATATTTTTGTACGTTTTTGTATCGGCATTTAACAAAATTGTAGTGCCTGCCAGGTTCCTTAGATGGACAACAAGAAACTTATCCATCCTTAAAGATTTTTCTTTTTTGAAGACAAGATGTTTTAATTCGCGAAAGTATTCTTCGCTGCGAGCTGAACTGGAAACAAGGCGTGCGTCATCGTCAATGAATAACTCAACGAGAGTTGAACCACTTGTATCATTGGCAACCATAACAGCAGTCCACAGAACAAACTGTTTTGCCAACTTTAACAGCCGAGAACCGAACGCACAGCACTCGTAAGGATTTAATCGTCCGTATTTAAGATCACTTCTGCTGTCGGACTCGATTTTCTTCAAAATAATTTTGATTGCTACACTCGAATCCAGTTCAGTCTCGCCATCAACGTCGTTAAACTGTTCCAACAAGCTTTCCTTTTCTTCCTGACCATCGCGGAGCTTGTCAGCACCGTTATCGGAGAGTTTATACGTTTTTAAGCGCTCGGAAACTCGATTCTGTGCTGCGAAACAGTGACTCTTTTTATCATCAATATCTTCATGCGTTGCAAAAGCAATAGTCAGTACGTCGGTACACAACTGAATAAAATCGTTTATTTCCGTACATGTGGTCAGCAGACCCACGCATCGGAGATAGAAATCTTTCTTTTCGGGACTCTCGCGATTGAAGCAGCTCCAACGCGCCACCATGTTTATAAAATGTGAAATGTCGAGTCGAATTATACAATGCGGCGGGTTCACTCGCACAGATGAACCGTTCGTGTCAAAGACAATACATTTTTCAATGTATGTTTTTAGATCCGTGTTATTAAATGCTAGAGAGGTAGCATTAAGGAGTGCCAGAGAATAGTCTGTAACTACTTGTTTCGGACACGACCCGCCACTACGTAACCATTCTCGAATCCAGTATGTTAAGGTATTTGTATCGTGCTTCTCGGAAATCAATTGGAATAATGGCAATATCTTTTGCCGATATCCACAAACAGCTTGGTAGAGGTAAACAACGCGCTTTGAGCCATCCGGTTTTGGTAGTTGCTTAACCAAGCTGCCTGTAGCGTCTATACTTATGCTTCCAACGCAATCTTCCTTCATAAACTTGTTGTACATATGTAACTGTGTGGGAGTCCAGTACATCAAAAAGAATTTATCGAGAGCAATCTCGTGTATGCATCCGTTAAACTCCAATCCATACTTCATGTCCCACACACTGGCAAAAGCTGATTTAACTTTAAATAAACCTAAATCCTTGTCACGAGCTTCCTGCTTTGCCTTACGGACAACTTCTTCCGAAGGTATATGAGCGGGAATCGCATCCTCAAACTCCATTAACCTATTCGCTTCATCACGTCGCCAAGCGTATGTCGATTTGCCTTGTAACTCTTTACCAATTCGCAAACGTCTTTCTCCACTTAGTTGCCGTTTTTTCTGGTGCGCTACTCCACGTGAATCAAAAGTGGAAACATGTAACGTTGTTCCGTTGTCGGTTGGTTCATTTTGACAATAGATGTGTATTTTAGATTCGCATTCCGAGCAACTACCTTTAACCGACAAAAACATCTCCCCAGGGTTTCTATTAATTTTTGCGCTTTTGAACGAGAAAGGACAAGGCAATTTCATGTGAGTCCATAAAATATCGTAGAGAGCGTCTGCCCAACCGATAACGAGGACCTCGTATTCCCGTTCCTTGTATTCTACAACTCGAGACTTGAGAACAGCCCATTCACTTTTCGATATATCTATGTTTTTGCGTAAGGCAGGCAACAAGCAATTTGTTTCACCCATAGACCAATTCGGATCGTGCCGTGAATCGTCAGCCGTGTCGTCAACATTACTGTCGTATTTCTTCGACTCCAACGTTTCAATTCCATGGATTTTATTAAAAACATCGTTTCTGTTTTGTGATAAGTAAAGATAAAGGTAGTCCTTCGACATTTTACCCTTCATTGCAACGGTCGCTGTTTGCCAAACATTATTACTCCACGGCAAAAGTTTGCCTTCCTCATCAATGAACCGCAGATCTTTTAATGCTTCGAAAATAATAACTGGTGGATTCGCCGCCAGTCGAGGCATTTTAAACGGTAGCTCAAAGCGAGTTGCCCGAAACGCCTAGATAGAAGTAAACAATGCAACTCCAACGGTTGCGTTTATTATAATAGGGTTGCTGCTCCACTCATCAGCTACTGATCCTACCGCAAACGATTATACAAATATGATGAAATTAAAGTTCTAGAATATTTTTATTTACAATTGAAGCCCGAAAATATCTTTGTATGCGCTACAAGTATTCAAAATGAGTTGTGCACCACAGACTCAGGTGGATTTTGAGATTAGGTATATAACATAGGATTTAATTTTAAAGCGTTCTATGTGAGCTAGAAACACATAAGAGGTGCCGTTAGATGCGTCTCAGTGCGGGCTAGTCAGATATAAACTTTATGGATTTGAGAGAGGAAATAAATTTTACACAGTGGGAAAAAAAACTATTTTTAGAGAAAAATGCAGCAAAATTTAAACTTTAAGTCTTTTTATGTAAGCTAAACAGATAAGAACCCGTTACTGAAGTTGGAAGTGCAATTTATAAGAAGTTGTATTAGATAGAAATTAAATAACTACCAAAGTTTATATTTTTTTGTATGTATAAACGTAAGAAACAAAAAAAACGCGTAGGTCGATTAAGAATTGCTAGAAGGTAAGCAGACAGATATCAGGCAACGTATTCGTCGAAAACCCCGTCCAAATCGCAAAAGAAATGGTTAAATTATTACGGTTTACGTGTTGAACTGGCTCCTACAGGTGGATTTTGAGATTAGGTATATAACATAGGATTTAATTTTAAAGCGTTCTATGTGAGCTAGAAACACATAAGAGGTGCCGTTAGATGCGTCTCAGTGCGGGCTAGTCAGATATGAACTTTATGGATTTGAGAGAGGAAATAAATTTTACACAGTGGGAAAAAAAACTATTTTTAGAGAAAAATGCAGCAAAATTTAAACTTTAAGTCTTTTTATGTAAGCTAAACAGATAAGAACCCGTTACTGAAGTTGGAAGTGCAATTTATAAGAAGTTGTATTAGATAGAAATTAAATAACTACCTAAGTTTATATTTTTTTTTGTATGTATAAACGTAAGAAACAAAAAAAAACACGTAGGTCGATTAAGAATTGCTAGAAGGTAAGCAGACAGATATCAGGCAACGTATTCGTCGAAAACCCCGTCCAAATCGCAAAAGAAATGGTTAAATTATTACGGTTTACGTGTTGAACTGGCTCCTACAGGTGGATTTTGAGATTAGGTATATAACATAGGATTTAATTTTAAAGCGTTCTATGTGAGCTAGAAACACATAAGAGGTGCCGTTAGATGCGTCTCAGTGCGGGCTAGTCAGATATGAACTTTATGGATTTGAGAGAGGAAATAAATTTTACACAGTGGGAAAAAAAACTATTTTTAGAGAAAAATGCAGCAAAATTTAAACTTTAAGTCTTTTTATGTAAGCTAAACAGATAAGAACCCGTTACTGAAGTTGGAAGTGCAATTTATAAGAAGTTGTATTAGATAGAAATTAAATAACTACCAAAGTTTATATTTTTTTGTATGTATAAACGTAAGAAACAAAAAAAACGCGTAGGTCGATTAAGAATTGCTAGAAGGTAAGCAGACAGATATCAGGCAACGTATTCGTCGAAAACCCCGTCCAAATCGCAAAAGAAATGGTTAAATTATTACGGTTTACGTGTTGAACTGGCTCCTACAGGTGGATTTTGAGATTAGGTATATAACATAGGATTTAATTTTAAAGCGTTCTATGTGAGCTAGAAACACATAAGAGGTGCCGTTAGATGCGTCTCAGTGCGGGCTAGTCAGATATGAACTTTATGGATTTGAGAGAGGAAATAAATTTTACACAGTGGGAAAAAAAACTATTTTTAGAGAAAAATACAGCAAAATTTAAACTTTAAGTCTTTTTATGTAAGCTAAACAGATAAGAACCCGTTACTGAAGTTGGAAGTGCAATTTATAAGAAGTTGTATTAGATAGAAATTAAATAACTACCAAAGTTTATATTTTTTTGTATGTATAAACGTAAGAAACAAAAAAAACGCGTAGGTCGATTAAGAATTGCTAGAAGGTAAGCAGATATCAGGCAACGTATTCGTCGAAAACCCCGTCCAAATCCCAAAAGAAATGGTTAAATTATTACGGTTTACGTGTTGAACTGGCTCCTACAGGTGGATTTTGAGATTAGGTATATAACATAGGATTTAATTATAAAGCGTTCTATATGAGCTAGAAATACATAAGAGGTGCCGTTAGATGCGTCTCAGTGCGGGTTAGTCAAATATGAACTTTATGGATTCAAGAAAGGAACGAAGTTTTACAAAGTGGGAAAAAAAAAAGTGAAAAATGCGGCAATATTTTAAGTTTAAGGCGTTTTATGTAAGTTATACACGCGTATGAGTGGTCGTTAGACGCGCCTCAATGCAAGCTAGCCGAATATGTTTTTTTTTATATTTGACCGCAACAAAAATTCACACGGTATACAAAAACTACTTTTTAAACAAAAACAGGAATTATAACCAATGAACTCTAATTGCGGCACGCTTATTGCGCTCCGAAATAAACATTAGATAGATAAAAACCCGTTACAGTAGTGGAAATTGCAATTTATAAGAAGATGTCTTCATTATCATCAGCCTTTTTGATATTCCCACTGCTGGGACACAGGCGTCCTCTCCGTAAGAGACAATGGGCCGTATTTCACCACGTGTTTATTGAGTATGAATGTTTGTTTCTAGGATTTCTTTTAGTCATTTTCAGCGTTTGTAGTAACCGTATATGCTTTCAAACTGAATTCATCTTTATGAAAAAATACTCGATACCTAAAATGTTTTTTTTATTTTTTTTCAGCTTACTACAAACGAAAATAATTAAACTACAAACCTCTACATACCTCTACCAATGTTTTTTAGTAATTTTTAGCGTTGGTAGTAACCGAATAGGCTTTCAAACTAAATTCATCTTTATGAAAAAATACTCAATACCTAATTTTTTTTTTTTTATTTGTTTCAGCTTACTACAAACGAAATTAATTAAACTACAAACCTTTACATACCTCTGCCAACGTTATTTAGTCATTTCCAGCGGTTGTAGTAACCGTATAGGCTTTCAAACTAAATTCATCTTTATGAAAAAATACTCGATGCATAAAATATATTTTTAATTTTTTTTCAGCTTACTTCAAACGAAAATAATTAAACTTCAAACCTCTACATACCTCTGCCAACGTTATTTAGTCATTTTCAACGTTTGTAGTAACCGTATAGGCTTTCAAACTAAATTCATCATTATGAAAAAATACTCGATACCTAAAATGTTATTTTTTATTTTTTTCAGCTTATTACAAACGAAAATAATTAAACTACAAACCTCTACATACCTCTGCCAACGTTATTCAGTCATTTTCAGCGTTTGTAGTAACTGTATAGGCTTTCAAACTAAATTCATCTTTATGAAAAAATAGTCGATACCTAAAATATTTTTTAATTTTTTTTCAGCTTACTACAAACAAAAATAATTAAACTACAAACCTCTAGATACCTCTGCCAACGTTATTCAGTCATTTTCAGCGTTTGTAGTAACTGTATAGGCTTTCAAACTAAATTCATCTTTATAAAAAAATACTCGATACCTTAAATATTTTTTTTATTTTTTTCAGCTTACTACAAACGAAAATAATTAAACTACAAATCTCTACATACCTCTGCCAACGTTATTCAGTCATTTTCAGCGTTTTTAGTAACTGTATAGGCTTTCAAACTAAATTCATCTTTATGAAAAAATACTCGATACCTAAAATATTTTTTAAATTTTTTTCAGCTTACTACAAACGAAAATAATTAAACTACAAACCTCTACATACCTCTGCCAACGTTATTCAGTCATTTTCAGCGTTTGTAGTAACCGTATAGGCTTTCAAACTAAATTCATCTTTATGAAAAAATACTCGATACCTAAAATGTTTATTTTTTATTTTTTTCAGCTTACTACAAACAAAAATAGTTAAACTACAAACCTCTACATACCTCTGCCAACGTTATTCAGTCATTTTCAGCGTTTGTAGTAACCGTATAGGCTTTCAAACTAAATTCATCTTTATGAAAAAATACTCGATACCTAAAATATTTTTTTAATTTTTTTTCAGCTTACTACAAACGAAAATAATTAAACTACAAATCTCTACATACCTCTGCCAACGTTATACAGTCATTTTCAGCGTTTGTAGTAACTGTATAGGCTTTCAAACTAAATTCATCTTTATGAAAAAATACTCGATACCTAAAATATTTTTTTAATTTTTTTCAGCTTACTACAAACGAAAATAATTAAACTACAAACCTCTACATACCTCTGCCAACGTTATTCAGTCATTTTCAGCGTTTGTAGTAACTGTATAGGCTTTCAAACTAAATTCATCTTTATGAAAAAATACTCGATACCTAAAATATTTTTTATTTTTTTTTCAGCTTACTACAAACGAAAATAATTAAACTACAAACCTCTACATACCTCTGCCAACGTTATTCAGTCATTTTCAGAGTTTGTAGTAACTGTATAGGCTTTCAAACTAAATTCATCTTTATGAAAAAATACTCAATACCTAAAATATTTTTTAAATTTTTTCAGCTTACTACAAACGAAAATAATTAAACTACAAACCTCTACATACCTCTGCCAACGTTATTCAGTCATTTTCAGCGTTTGTAGTAACTGTATAGGCTTTCAAACTAAATTCATCTTTATGAAAAAATACTCGATGCATAAAATATATTTTTATATTTTTTTCAGCTTACTACAAATAAAAATAAATAAACTTCAAACCTCTACATACCTCTACCAACGTCTTTTAGTCATTTTCAGCGTTTGTAGTAACCGTATAGGCTTTCAAACTAAATTCATCTTTATGAAAAAATACTCGATACCTAAAATATTTTTTTATTTTTTTTCAGCTTACTACAAACGAAAATAATTAAACTACAAACCTCTACATACGTCTGCCAACGTTATTCAGTCATTTTCAGCGTTTGTAGTAACTGTATAGGCTTTCAAACTAAATTCATCTTTATGAAAAAATAGTCGATACCTAAAATATTTTTTTAATTTTTTTCAGCTTACTACAAACGAAAATAATTAAACTACAAACCTCTACATACCTCTGCCAACGTTATTCAGTCATTTTCAGCGTTTGTAGTAACCGTATAGGCTTTCAAACTAAATTCATCTTTATGAAAAAATACTCGATACCTAAAATATTTTTTTAATTTTTTTTCAGCTTACTACAAACGAAAATAATTAAACTACAAATCTCTACATACCTCTGCCAACGTTATACAGTCATTTTCAGCGTTTGTAGTAACTGTATAGGCTTTCAAACTAAATTCATCTTTATGAAAAAATACTCGATACCTAAAATATTTTTTTAATTTTTTTCAGCTTACTACAAACGAAAATAATTAAACTACAAACCTCTACATACCTCTGCCAACGTTATTCAGTCATTTTCAGCGTTTGTAGTAACTGTATAGGCTTTCAAACTAAATTCATCTTTATGAAAAAATACTCGATACCTAAAATATTTTTTATTTTTTTTTCAGCTTACTACAAACGAAAATAATTAAACTACAAACCTCTACATACCTCTGCCAACGTTATTCAGTCATTTTCAGAGTTTGTAGTAACTGTATAGGCTTTCAAACTAAATTCATCTTTATGAAAAAATACTCAATACCTAAAATATTTTTTAAATTTTTTCAGCTTACTACAAACGAAAATAATTAAACTACAAACCTCTACATACCTCTGCCAACGTTATTCAGTCATTTTCAGCGTTTGTAGTAACCGTATAGGCTTTCAAACTAAATTCTTCTTTATGAAAAAATACTCGATACCTAAAATGTTTATTTTTTATTTTTTTCAGCTTACTACAAACGAAAATAATTAAACTACAAACCTCTACATACCTCTGCCAACGTTATTCAGTCATTTTCAGCGTTTGTAGTAACAGTATAGGCTTTCAAACTAAATTCATCTTTATGAAAAAATACTCGATACCTTAAATATTTTTTTAATTTTTTTCAGCTTACTACAAACGAAAATAATTAAACTACAAACCTCTACATACCTCTGCCAACGTTATTCAGTCATTTTCAGCGTTTGTAGTAACAGTATAGGCTTTCAAACTAAATTCATCTTTATGAAAAAATAGTCGATACCTAAAATATTTTTTTAATTTTTTTCAGCTTACTACAAACGAAAATAATTAAACTACAAACCTCTACATACCTCTGCCAACGTTATTCAGTCATTTTCAGCGTTTGTAGTAACCGTATAGGCTTTCAAACTAAATTCTTCTTTATGAAAAAATACTCGATACCTAAAATGTTTATTTTTTATTTTTTTCAGCTTACTACAAACGAAAATAATTAAACTACAAACCTCTACATACCTCTGCCAACGTTATTCAGTCATTTTCAGCGTTTGTAGTAACAGTATAGGCTTTCAAACTAAATTCATCTTTATGAAAAAATACTCGATACCTTAAATATTTTTTAATTTTTTTTCAGCTTACTACAAACGAAAATAATTAAACTACAAACCTCTACATACCTCTGCCAACGTTATTCAGTCATTTTCAGCGTTTGTAGTAACCATATAGGCTTTCAAACTAAATTCATCTTTATGAAAAAATACTCGATGCATAAAATATATTTTTATATTTTTTTCAGCTTACTACAAATAAAAATAAATAAACTACAAACCTCTACATACCTCTACCAACGTCTTTTAGTCATTTTCAGCGTTTGTAGTAACCGTATAGGCTTTCAAACTAAATTCATCTTTATGAAAAAATACTCGATACCTAAAATATTTTTTTAATTTTTTTCAGCTTACTACAAACGAAAGTAATTAAACTACAAACCTCTACATACCTCTGCCAACGTTATTCAGTCATTTTCAGCGTTTGTAGTAACTGTATAGGCTTTCAAACTAAATTCATCTTTATGAAAAAATAGTCGATACCTAAAATATTTTTTTAATTTTTTTCAGCTTACTACAAACGAAAATAATTAAACTACAAACCTCTACATACCTCTGCCAACGTTATTCAGTCATTTTCAGCGTTTGTAGTAACTGTATAGGCTTTCAAACTAAATTCATCTTTATGAAAAAATACTCGATACCTAAAATATTTTTTTAATTTTTTTCAGCTTACTACAAACAAAAATAATTGAACTACAAACCTCTACGTACCTCTGCCAACGTTATTCAGTCATTTTCAGCGTTTGTAGTAACTGTATAGGCTTTCAAACTAAATTCTTCTTTATGAAAAAATACTCGATACCTTAAATATTTTTTTAATTTTTTTCAGCTTACTACAAACGAAATTAATTAAACTACAAACCTCTACATACCTCTACCAACGTCTTTTAGTAATTTTCAGCGTTTGTAGTAACCGTATAGGCTTTCAAACTAAATTCATCTTTATGAAAAAATACTCGATACCTAAAATGTTTTTTTAATTTTTTTCTGCTTACTACAAACAAAAATAATTAAACTACAAACCTCTACATACCTCTACCAATGTTGTTTAGTCATTTTCAGCGTTTTTTGTAACCGTATAGGCTTTCAAACTAAATTCATCTTTATGAAAAAATACTCGATACCTAAAATGCTTTTTTAATTTTTTTTCAGCTTACTTCAAACGAAAATAATTAAACTAAAAATTTGTACATACCTCTACCAACGTTTTTTAGTCATTTTCAGTGTTTATAGTTATCGTGTAAGCGTTCAAAATGAATTTGTCGATATGGAAAAAAGTCGAAAATAAAAATATTTTTTTCAATTTTTTTTATTTTACTACAAACGAAAAAAAATACACTACAATCCACTACTTACGCTTACCTACCAGATGCAACCGGAAAAACTTAGGTTTTGCAATGTCGGGGGCGAACATTTTTTTTGCTGTCCATATTTTTTTTTTGGCGCCACTACTAACGAAATAATTTTCACTACTATCTACTACTTACCGATACCTTTCAATCAAACCAAAAAAAGATAATTTTTGCCAAGGTCGGGTGCTAGGTTCACAGAGCCACTTAATTTTTGTTAAATTTTTTGATTTTACTTATTTCTCGTGTCTCCTGTGCGGTTCACAAATATATTCTCATTATTTTTCTGTCTTCCATGTTGATGAAAATACCAAAATCACTAAATGCGTGCCTATAAAATTTTTTGATTAAAAAAAAATATATATTATTTGATTATTTGACCTCCAGAGTATACATTATATTCCGACGAAAAAAAAAAACTAATCGGTCCATAATTGCTAGTGTAATCGCGTAACAAAAAAATAAAAACCATTTTACTGACTTCATTCACAAAAAGAAGTCATTTTATTTTTTGTGAATAAGTTTTATTTGCTCTTTTTAGTTTTTGTACACCATCACTAAAAATTAGCAATTTCTATACTACGGTACCTAAATGATTGACAAAATACCCCAATAATAACTCAATTTACACAATCTTGCTGTTTGTCGCTAAGAAGTTCGGTTGTATGCTCCATATCTTGAAAACTGCCATGTCCATACTCATAGACCAATTTTGATGAAACTTGCACTATTACCTAAGTTGAAAGATACTCAATCCAACACAAAAAAAATATCACGATCCAATAAGCAGTTTTGGAGAAATACGTGGACAAACATACATGCACACAAACATACACTTATGATATCTGGCACACGTGTTTAGAAGCCCGTATAGAATAACATACGTGAATAAAATGCAGTTCCAGCAATATTACATGCATACGTGTCAAATTTATTACCTCCTTCTTTTTTGAAATCATTAAAAACATACAGTCGAATTGAAAACCTGCTCCATTTTGGAGTCGGTTGAAAATTAAGTTGTAGATAAGTATTTCACTCTGTATATATAGCACTCTGTGAGCAAGATAAATTACACTTATTTCGACTGGAGCAAATTCTATTACTCTTGGGAGTTACCTCGACAGAGTCAATATTGTTTAATAGACATCGCGATTGATCTGTTCAAGTAATTGGTGGTTGGGTGTTGTGGCTTATCGGGCTTTTGACTACTTGTAAGACGTATTCGACATTGGGAACCTGTTTTACTAACAGGAGACAAGAATCATGAAGAAGTATTTGCGGGCCTAGAATACGGGTAGAGACTAACGGAGTACCAGGAGGTCAGAATCGAAAATATACATCATTATTATTTTTTGAACACATAACTGACAAGTAAACTTCTGAGTGATGTTTTTGCTTTATGACCGCGGGATCGAACTCTTTTTCTCTAAGTGAGGTAGTTATGCATGATTTTTATAACAATATTTTAGGAATACCCACTGTAAAATAATATTAAGTCCGAATGTCGAAGGTGATGTTTTTGCTTTATGACAGCGGGATCGAACTGTTTTTCTCCAAGCGAGGTAGTTATGCATGATTTTAATAACAAAATCTTAGGAATACCCACTATGAAATATTATTAAGTCCGAATGTCGAAGATTTATGATGAATGTAACCTAGTTTATAATAATTGTTTTCATATAAGTGAAATGTAAATTTCTTTATGAAAATAAATATCTTTAACCAGAAATCTCCCGGTACTCTTTTTACATCTTATGATTCCATCCTCGGTAATACTTCCTCATGATTATAATCTGCTGGTACTTAAGTTAGTATTTACCGGTAATGATTCCAGCCTCGCAAATACTGAGACTTCTTCATGATTCTGGCCTCCTGGTATTTTGAGTATAAATGCTTATAATTTTCAACATCTAACTAAAAAAACTTTTTTGCAAAAAAATACTACCGACTTCCAAATAAAAAACTACAAACTGAAAAATAACTTTATTTTTGGAAGTCGGTGTCCATATCGCAAAAAAATTGTACCTATGAAAAACACCGACTTCCAAAAATAAAGTTATTATTCAGTATGTAGTTTTTTATTTGGAAGTCGGTAGTATTTTTTTGCAAAAAAGTTTTTTTGTTTTTCCCTTTTTGGTTGTACCTATCTAATAGGCAAGTTGTTTATTAAGTACCTATAACGCCAGAATAGATTACCCGAATAACATGAAACTTGAACATAACCGGTAAAATGAGAGATCCGCGTACCCCTTTCGAGCGTACTGGCGTGATGTTATGTTATGAAATGGTACAAACAATAAACAGACATGCGATTGCAGCAATCCCGAGAGATTTGCCGTTATTTATTGAAGAGTTCTGTTGAATATCTCCGAAGTTCTTTATCAGATATTCACGAAATTTTAATTGGACTAATTTGGGCACATAATCTTTAAAAAAAAAAAAGAATTTTCAAAATCGGTACACAATTGGCGGAGATATCGGTGAACATTCATAAAAAACAAAAAAAAGAACGTACATAAAGTCGAACATAGAACCTCCTCCTTTTTCGTAAGTCGGTTAAAAAGCAAAAGAGGAAGTTACATTTTTATCATTTATTAATAAACTCTCTACTGATTTCAATCGAATTTTTGATTTTGACGAACTAAAAAACATAAACGTCCAAACACTAGTTCCTTACTAGTTAACCTATGTTCCAAATGTGGAATGAAATTAAAAAAAAAAAAAAAATAGCAAAATACCCGACTGCTTAAAAAGCGAACTAAAAAGAAGTAAACAAGAAGAAAATCATGCTGTGCAATCAAAGGGTTAAAGGGCAGTAATGTAGCCACTGAAACTTGCAAGGTTAAGACGAATCGATTGACGTAAGAATCATCAAAATCGGCCAACGCGTTTGGTCTCTAGAACGCCACATAGCAACAAACATACATACATAGACTGATAAACACATTACCCTCCTTCGGCAGTCGGGTAAAAAATAAGTTGTTCCGCTAATGGCACCTGCGAAAAATATAGATAAATGATTTATTTTCTGTAAGTTGGTTTGTACAAACACTTTCACATGTCGATCATATTTTTTAAAACTAGATGAGGTCGGCGTTTCCTGTCTGACTACTCTGAGAAGAAAGGCCGAAACAAACTCAGAGGTCACAGTCTCTTTTAAAGTCCAGACAAAATCTTGGTTAAATCATGTGAAGACCATGTAGACTGATGTCTGAAATGGTCTTTTGAGGAAAGACCCATCCAGATTGAGTGGACCTGTCCAGTCAGTGCACGCATTTGTCAATAACCGTGCAGCTCAACTTAGAATTTAAGGAGCTCAACGAATTGACGAACAATACCAAAGAAAGGACATTCGGGTAGGCCGCATAAATACTCAAACTGCCAGACCATGATTAAAAACTAAGATAAATTAAAATTAAAAAAAAAATACATCCCCACTTTACGTCTATGGGAGGTACCCGAAAAAAAAATATTTTTCATAATTTTATGCTACCACTTTGTCGGAATTATTAATATGTATATACATGCCAAATTATAGCTTTCTAGTACTTAGATTCTCTGAGCTACGCTGCGGACGGACAGACGGACAGAGCGAAACTATAAGGGTTCCTTGTTGACTTCGGAACCCTAAAAAAGAATGATCCACATAGTCTTCACATTCACAATAATTAAAATAAAATAATATAATACTTTAAAAAGTAAATATTCTTGTCATTGCAAGAAAAATTAAAAAAAATAATTAATAACTAAATTCACGGTGCAAAAAAAAAAAACAAAAGGTAGGATAGGTGCTGTATGTGGAAAACCTCAGGTGTTATTAACTCAGGTGCTGATAAAACACGTGCCCAATGTGTAATACGTCCTTGTAACGACTCAAAGAAAAATATAAATGACTGCCGGGACCAACATAGTACGAGATCCGGAATAAGAAATATATACCCCCAATAATTCTTATCATTAAATAACATAATTATGAGGGTTGGTAAATATTTCTTATAACGGATCTTTGACCAACTTTTTTATAAGCCATTTCAAGCAACATTCACAAGCGTTTGATCTCTAAACAATTCCGCGAAACACCAGAGAGTTTGAACCCGTTTATTGAACGTGCTCTCAAGTATTATCCGAAGCCCGAGCGCTATGTGTCTGTATGTCCTCTCGTATCTACGGAACCGTGTGTTTATTTTAGCTAATTGGAACGCGCGTCGCCTGCGGCGGTAGGGATGGGAGATCAGTAGATGGATTAGGGATATCGATGAAATGCATAAGCGGAAGCCTATGTTAGACTGTACACAAAATGACATTTATTTTGCAAATTTGTAAAAAAACACAATTACTTACACGTCAAAATTATTCCTAGCTGACTATTCTGAGAGGAAACACCGAAACAAACTCAGAGATCACAGGTCTTTTTTAGATTTCCGTACCCAAAGGGGTCCCCCCCTTTTACTAAGACTACGATCCGTCAGTCTGTCCGTCTGTCACCAGGGTGTATCTCATGAACCGTGTTAGCTAGACAATTGAAATTTTCACAGATGATAAATGATACATGTATGAATTTAATAATATATGTCCTAAATGTTGTAAAAAATCAATTTTTTTTAAAAGAGTATTTATGGAGTTTCTTGTGCATTCTTCTCCATAACAAGCTACTTTCCGAATGCACGGTAGAATCATTTTTATGTAACGTTACTACAACATAATGGTACGGCACCATTCGTGCGCGATTCCAACTCGCACTTGCCGGTTTTTTTTAAGTTCATACAAACCAGAATAGTCGAATGCACAGTGTTGCAGTAGATTAATTAAACAAGTTCTTAATAATATCCGTTTATATTTTCGCGATTGTTTGGATTAATACCCGGGATTGTTTCAATCGTAAACGTATATTGTTTTGAACAGCGGTAAATGAAAAAACATTTCAAGGCATTTTGGCTTTATTTTAATTCTGTTTTTAACCGACTTACCAAAAAGGAGGAGGTTCTATGTTCGACATAATTTTTTTTTTTTTGGAAGTTTGTGTCGATAACGCAAAAAATTGGTACCTACCAAAGACACCGACTTCCAAAAATTAAATTATTTTCACTTTGTAGTTTGGAAGTCGGTATTATTTTTTTGTAAAAGCTTTTTTACATTACCTAGTATTATTTACAACATTATGTATTAAATTGTAGTAAGAAGCAATTTTTGTTTGTATACTTGCAATCTGTTTCGCTTTTTGCGAACATTCAGCTTAAAAATTTATCCATACCATACCAATATTATAAAGACGAAAGATGTTTTTATTTGTGTGTTTGTTTGTACCGCATAGGCTCCGAAACTACTGAACTGATTTTAAAAATTCTTTGACCTATGAAAAGCTACATTATTCCCGAGTAACATATTTTATAAATTATTTTCAAAAAATTAGAGATCCTTATGAAAATTGCAATAATGTAACCCAAAGTAGCAACATTTTGTCCATAAAATTCAATATTTGGCAGTGGCAAGGGAGCGAAGCCAAGGGGGGCAGCTAGTAACAAATATTATTACACACTTATTTAGCTACTTACATAAAATTTGGTTTCTGTAAATTACACATGCAATGTAAAATCATTTCAGATGTATATAGTAAATAAACTAAAACACAAAAGAATGCGATTAGTTTTAAGCACACTATACCAATTTCATAACTCAAGCAATTCTAGAAGAAACTTTTTTTTTTTTTTATTGTAGATAGGCTCGCGCTTGACCACTATCAAAAGAAAAAGAAAAAGAAAATAAAGATATATAAATCTTATAAATAAAATATCATAAATCATAAAATATATCGACATCCTACCCCAGCCCTATCCGTTCCTTGTTTAAATATTAATCGGAGCGACAAAGCCTCGTTTGTGGGCTCCCACCTTTATATTCACGACTGTTAGGCAGGAGGGGTAGCTAGCACCTGAGGCTAGGGGGTAGGATCAACATCGAGCCTTGTGTTATTTTTTGGGCCAGTTACCCTGACGAATACAATGGTGAATGTTGTTCGGGAAATTTTGTCCGGTTTCTATTATTATACTGGACGTTTGATCCCAACTAGGTATGTTGAATCTGTGGAATAAATCTTTCCGTGGATGGATGACCACTCAATTCATACCGAAACTCTGCCGAGCTTGAGGAAGCACGTGAAGCTTGTTGTTCTCGGCCGGTAGTTTCAGGTTTAGTGGTACCCACTCACTATTTTGGAAGTCAAGCAAGCAGTCGAACCATGTCAATTGTATGTATTTGTATAATCCTTTTGTAACAACTTATTTTCCTTTCCTTTTCCTTAGCTTCCTTTTTATAAAGAGTAGGCGTGTGACCCACAGTGGGAATATTGAAAGGCTGATTTTGCTTGTTTGTTTTTGTTTAGGTTAAAGTACCTGTATTTAAGTATTTTTACCCGACTGCTGAAGGAAGGTAATGTGTTTATCAGTCTATGTACGTATGTTTGTTCCTATGTGGCGTTCTAGAGACTAAACGCGTTGTCCGATTTTGATGATTCTTACGTCAATCGATTCGTCTTAACCTTGCAAGTTTCAGTGGCTACATTAAAATTGGAAAATAGAAAAAATTGCGGTTTTGGGCGCCATATTGTGGGGTCTCAATATTTTTTCTTCCGTTCCCATCGTCTGTGGTATCAAAGTGTAGAGTATTAGAGTATTTTAATAGGAGATTTCAAAAATATATTACACTTATATGTTTAAATGCACCTAACTCGAAAAAAAAATGTTAAGTAATAAGTTATAAAAAAAAAAACATAAAACTCGATTGCTTAAAAAGCGAACTAAAAAGACGTAACAAGAAGAAAAGCATGATGTGCAGTCGGAGGATACATCTGATTTAGGTCAGCCAGCTCGCGAATATTGTCGTCGACGTATTTTTAGTTCGCTTCTTAAGCAGTCGGGTTTATGATGTTTTGAATTAACTTTTTTTTTTCTTTTTGACAACCAAACCTTGCTGTGTTACAATGGCCACCCAATGCTGCATAATTCCGTCACAAATGGCACCATTACTTTTAACGTCCACTCCTTCCCCTTCGAACGAAACATCCGTAATACCCTTTGAACCCTCCATTCCTTTACTAATTAGTTCTGTATTCCTCCGAGGTTTACGGATGAAGAGTTTCAATTAACAATCTGGGTGTTATTCTTTAATTAAGATTGTCTTTGATTAGGGATGTTTGGGAGATGAGATTTGAATATGATTGACGAAATATTGTTATATACACTCACACTCATAAATCTAAAATCGAAAAAGGAGGAGCTCGTGGCTAAATAATAACAGCCGCACAGGTTGATTACCAAGGTTAAGCAACGTTTGACGAGGTTGGTCCATAGATGGGTGACCATTTGAACATACCGAGTTTCCTCCGTGCCCCGGAAAGCACGCTAAGCCGTTGGTCTCGGCTGTCATTTGAAGATCTTTGACAGTCGTTACGTTGTCAGAAGCTTAAGATCTGACACCAGTCTTGCCAAGGGGTACCGTATTACCCAGTTATTGGGTTGTGGAGGTCAGATAGGCAGTCGCTCCATGTAAAACACTGGTACTCAGCTAAATCCGGTAAGACTGGAAGCCGACCCCAATATAGTTGGGAAAAGGCTAGGCAGATTGATTGATACTCTTGGTAAAAATCTAGAGAGAGAAACCAAAAACTTGGAATAGAAATCCAAAGAAAGAAAATATTTTATTTGTGACTCGTTCAGGAGATCAGAAACTACAAACAAACAAAACAAAAATTAAAAGACCGGCCAAGTGCATGTCGGATTTCGCACATTTAGTGTTCTTTACCTAAGAAAAAATCTGATTTATCAATATATTGGTATTTGTTGGTAAAGTATACGTTATAATTAACATTATCACCAAAAATTAAGTTCGTAGGTCAAGGTTAGGTTAGGTTAGGTTAAAACGGGCTGGTTTCCGCAACTCCACGACTAAGCGCGTATTTTGCGTACGGGTGGGACTTAACCTTCCACTAGCTACCTCACTCGATCCATCCCAACTCCTCGAGGAAGGCCAGCAGCGCCTTCGTGTTGCTGACTACCTCCTGTACGGTACCTGGTTCACCGAGGTATTTGGCCCTGTAACCGGCGATTACTGGGCAGCTTAGAAGCAGGTGCGCTGCTGTCTCGTCTTCCTCCATGCATGCTCTGCACAGTGGACTGTCCGTGATCCCTAAGACAAAGAGGTGCTTATTAAAAGTCCCGTGGCCAGTCGTTACAGCTGTAACTGCTCGTAACTGCTGTTTCGTTAGGCGTAGGGCCTTCTGCGTGAAACGTCTATCCAAAGCGGGAAGTGCTTCTTTGGACTGCCTGCACTCATTGTGGTCAATCCACAATCTGTGGTGTTGCTCCTTGGTTCGTTTCCTTACCAGACTGTGGAGGTAGCCAAATGGTATTGGCACGATTGGTTCCGGACCCACCACAGCCATACTGGAGCCTCTACGGGCTAGCTCATCCGCTGCATCGTTGCCTCGGGAATCGCTATGCCCTTTGATCCATTGAATGGTTAGTTTATTGTTTGACCCAACCTGGTTTAGGCGTTGGTGACACTCGTATATCAGTCCAGAGCAGACCGTGTGGCTGCCCAACGCCTGCAGGACGGCCATGCTGTCAGAGAGAATACGTATTGGGAAATCTTTTACCTTCCTGTCTAGAATGGCCGATGCAGCCAGAGTGATGCCCACACACTCTGCCTGGAACACCGTGTTGTGTGCCCCAAGTGGCGCGGCTATGTGTATGTTGAGGTCCTCTGAGAACACCCCCGCACCTGAGCCAGTACCTGTCTTGGAACCATCGGTGAAGATCCTCAACTCGTCTGGGCGTAACCCCTCACAGTGGTGGTCCTCATGGAGTTGGATCTTGTATTTCTTGTCAAAAACAAATTGCTTAGGTATCCGGTCCATAATTGCTGTTGTTAGAGGGAACTCTTTATTAAGGTCCTCGAGCAGAGCCGTGTGTTGTGTCTTTCTCCTACCCCAGAGATTTAGTGCCTTAAGCCGCCCTGCCGCCGTCGTAGCCTCCTGCTGAATGAAAAGCTGGAGCGGTGGCAGTTCCAGCATGGCCTCGAGCGCAGCGGTCGGGGTAGTTCTCATGCAGCCTGTCGTCGCCATGCAGGCCAGTCTTTGCATGCGTTGCAGTTTGTTCACGGCTGTACTTACCTTTGTGCGGGGCCACCAAACCACGGCTCCATAAGAGATCATGGGTCGAATCACCGCGCAGTACAGCCAGAGAATGATTTTGGGGGACAGGCCCCATTTTTTGCCTATCATTTTCTTGCATTGCCAAAAGGTAATGCACGCCTTATTAAGTTTGTTGTCCAAGTGACTGCTCCAGTTCAGCTTGTTGTCGAGAGTGACCCCAAGATACTTTACTTCATTGGACAGCTGGAGTTCTGTGTCGAACAGCTTCGGTAGACGGAAAGGGCCCAGTGCTCTTTTCTGAGTAAACATGACCAGTACAGTCTTAGATGGGTTAACTGAAAGATCATACTCCCTGCACCATCGTTCCACTATGCGTAGCGCTTGCTGGGTAAGGTTACAGATGGTACCAGTCACCTTCCCGGGTACTAGAATTGCGAGGTCGTCTGCATACCCTATTGTGTAATAACGGTGTTCGTTAAGTCTGGTGATAAGGTCGTTGATTACCATATTCCACAGGAGAGGGGAGAGCACCCCTCCCTGAGGGCAGCCCCTGGCTAAAAAGGCCAGTTGCTGTTCGCCCTCCAGCCGAACCGCACGTTTGCTTAGCATATTAGTTATCCAGTCAATTAGTACCTGTTCAGCTCCGTGTCTGGAGAGGGCAGCACCTATGCTGGAGAAGTTGGTTTTGTCGAAGGCTCCTTCGATGTCTATGAAAGTGCCCAGGCATGTACCCTTTTGATGGATTGCTTCCTCTATCTGGCCCACCACCAGATGGAGAGCAGATTCCGTTGACTTACCCGAGCTGTAGGCATGTTGGTTACCGTGGAGAGGTAATGATTTAAGAACGCCATCTCGTAACTCCCTGTCGCACAGCCTCTCCATCGATTTGAGTAGAAACGAGGTCAGGCTTAGGGGTCTGAAGGATTTGGCGTTAGTATAGTCCCCTTTGCCTGGCTTGGGGATGAATATCGCCTTCACTTCCCTCCATCCTTTCGGAACGTATCTAAACGCCAGGCACGCCCTCATTATTGGCACCAGTCTCTCTACAACAGACGTACCTCCCCACTGCAGCAGCGCAGGGAACACCCCATCTGGACCGGGCGCCTTGAAAGGATGAAAGCTTAGGATGGCCCACTGTAGTTTCTCCGTCGTGATCATCCTATATGCGTAGAGCCAATCATCATCTGTTGGTACCTGGGTAGTATCTACCCAGTCAGTTACCTGGGCAATAACGCTGCCTGGGAAGTGAGTATCTATCAGGACGCGTCTAGCCTCTTCAGGTGATGTGGTGAGTGAGTTGTCAGGTTTACGGAGTGTGGCAGGCTCAGGTGTTTGCGCCTGAGCCATTATTTTCCTTACCCTGTTTGCCTTTTGGCAAGATTCGATGTTACCACAGAATTTGCGCCATCCTGCGGTACGCCTGAATCTGATGCATTTTTTATAGCTGGATTTGGCCTCGTAGTAAGCGTCCCAGTCCTCATCCTTGCTTGTATTCATGGCCCTGTTTAGGGCCTTCCTTACCTTCCCGCGTTTACGATTTAACTCCGCTCCCCACCATGGTTGTTTGCCCGGTGTATCGCGTGGGGTAGTCAGAGGGCAAGCGGTGTGGTAGCTGCTTATCAGACACTCGGTAAGTTGATTGACCTGCATGTCTAACCTCGTTTCGTTCCCTATAGTCCGCGCCTCACATAAGGGCGGCAGTTTCGACTCTAGGGTGCGTATGTATACAGCTCTGTCCGTGTTGCGCGGATTACGCCAGGGAGGCGTAGGTGCTACCCAGAGCTGAATGTCAAAGCGGATCCATCTGTGGTCTGAGCAAGAGGCCTCGTTGGAGACTTGCCATCCAGTAGTGATCTCCGCTGCGCCTTCCGTCGCCAAAGTTAGATCAATAATTGTGCGACTGCGTCTAGTTACGAACGTTGGTTCTGCACCTGTATTTAGTAGAGACAAGTTAGTAGTAAACAAGTAGTCCACTAATGCCTTACCTCTTTCATTGGGCGCTTCCATTCCCCACAGGGGGTGATGTGCGTTCGCGTCGGTCCCAATGATGACCTCTTCCCCGCTGGTCTCGCAGAAGGTTACGAGGCGGACAAGGTCATGTGGGGGTGGTGCCTCCGCCTCAGGCATGTAGACCGAGGCGAAGACAATCGGCATATCAATGCCACCGCGCTGCATATACAGCCTAGCTGCAGAGGTATCTCTGCAACAGAAATCATTTAGAAGCTGTGCTTTGAGGTTACCTGTAACAAAGATACACGCTCTAGGGTGATCCTGATTAGAAGTAACAAGGAGCTTACCCCCAAGGTTGGATAGTCCTCTGATTTGGCCACCCCTAATCCACGGCTCCTGGATTAAGGCGATGGCAGTCTGTTGAACCTCCAGCCACTTGCGTAGTTGAGCCGTCGCTGTCTGGCTGTGGTGGAGGTTTGCCTGTACAACTTTACAGGCGGACGAAGGGGTCGCCATCATGGGTGGGTCCCTCCTCCTCCTCCTCCAGTTGTAGTCCCGCGAAAGCATCACCCACGATGAGGTCCTCCTCCAACGGGCCAGAGGCTGGCGACAGTATAATGTCGTCCAGCTCCCCGCTCGCCAGAGGGACCCCAGACGTGTCCTCCTCAGTGGTGCCCTCTTCTGCAGTTGCTGCAGAGTCGGCCACAGAAGCTTCCGGGTTGCTAGGCAGGGGGATGCTCTCCCCTGTGCTGCTGTTCTTGACGAGCTGCTTCGTGATCGGGTCCCAACCACGAGGGACGCACGCAAACTTCCCGTTCGCTCCCTGGAACTTGATGTACACCGAGCCCAGGCCGAAAGACAGCCTGCGCTCGGCGCCCATCAAGACCGGTATGTGGTCCTCGGGGACACCCAGCACCACGAACCAGCACGTCTTCTGCCTATCTGAGTGGATCACCACCCATTTTTTTATGTCCACCCATGGGTTCTGATACCACAGCGTTCTCGCTGCGATATTCAGGTCTTGGTACACTGCGCTATCGTCCGGTATGACTATACCACAGCGTACCATTTTAGTTAGCTCCGATTGGCCCTTCACGACTAGCGAGGTGCTATCCGGGAGGGGCAAACCGGGGACCGTCCTCTTCAGCCAAGCCAGGGTGAAGTCGTCGCAACAACACAGCTTGAGTGCACCGCTGCCAAATTGAGGTTTAGCGGTGAAGGACGGTATCAGCCGCTCTGGAGTCTCCATCGTGGGAGAGAGGGCTTCTTCGATGATCCGTTTTTGGATCAGCTGGGTCACCAAAGCCGACAACTCCTTGCTGATGGCACCCGTGCGCTCGCATGTCACCGCGACACACAGGTGGGCACTGGCAGCCTGGGCGTAGCTCATCCCACCAGCTCTCCCGGACCGATCAAGCCGCTGCCGCTTGTGCTCTCCACGAGGTGACAAAGTCTCGTTGAGAGCTCGCTTGGCACCGACCTGACCGTCCCGAGCGGTCTGCTGCGATGAGGTCGCCGTTTGTGCTGGTCCGCCAGTCCCTGCAGCTCGGCTCGTTTCCGGCGCAGGTTGTGCTTCCTTCCCTTTCGAGAAGCTGATTGAAGCTTTCGCTTTGCCTCTCCTTTGCTCCTGCCGTCGCTGCTTCCGGTTCATGGGCTTATTGCCCTGAGCTGGTTCAGTCGTACTCGCCGGTTCCTTGGCGGGGGCAGAGGTTTGCGTATTTCTACGCTTACCCTTGCCCTTGCCCTTTCCCTTGCGGGTTTGCACTCGCCAGGTCAAGGCAGCCTCGCCAACGGGTACGCTAGCAGCCTCCATTGTACAGGAGGCAGCGACTTCGGAGGATGTGGTTTGAGGAGCCACGAAGTTACCGCTGGAGGCCGCGGCCTTGGCCGCGGGTCCAGGTACACGCGAGGTGCTAGGAGCACCCCGCTTATTTTTATTACCCGTACTGGGACCTGCAGCTTTCGCTGCAGGTTGCCCAAGGGACTTCTTGACACTCCTGACTGCGGTTTTCACCGCAGCCGGAGGGGCGGCAGCAGTTTTCACTGCGGCCTTGGGGGCACCCGCGCTGGATTCTGCGGAGTTAACCGCAGGTCCAGGGGCAGAGGTGGTGCCGGCTTTCGCCGTCACCACCCCTAATGTACTCAAGTCTTTCACAAAATCCATGACCACATTTAATATAAAATTCATCTCTCCGGCTCCCACCCTCCATCGAGCCCGCAACTGGGAACGACCCACCACTTAAGGTGAGCCGTTAGGACTACCATTGAGATATAGGTGCGCAGGGCTGGCTTACAGTGCGACATCAGGTGCTCGTTTGGGCTGGCTTGAACAGAACAACCCTCCCTTACACCGTCAGCGTGACCTTCACCACCACTTCAGCCGTCCGAAAACGACCTCAGTGGACCCCACGCACCTCGCTTATACCCTCAGAAGGAGAGATCAGCCGATTGATCGTGGATAAGCTACTTCCACAACCTCCCGTGTCGTAGGAAATCCAGGCCAAAGTGGCGTGTTGTGTGCAACCTGCTCCACTCAACCACCAGGATCCCTTCATCCCTCCATACGGGTCCCCGCGCACGGCACAAACACGCAGGAGGTCATTGCTATCCAACATTGTGATTGTTCAATGGTGGACACCCAGGGGCATGACCTCGCCACCCCTGTGATACTTCGCCCGGTGATTTCAGTTACGTCTATTTCATAGGGAATTAGACCAATAACAGGGCGGCAACCACGAGAAGGTTAATCACCGCACTTGCCTTGAGGATCTACACGACCGTAGCGCTCTCCCTCAAAACCAACGCCACCTTGCCGTCTCTGAAGGAGCTAGACAAGGTAGGACTGCATCTACAAAGCCAAGCCCTACGGGGCCTGTCGCTGAAGATTCAAAGCGTAAGTTTGCAGACCCAGACCAGCCCTTAAATAGGTCCGTTCGTAGGTCAATGAGGACGATAAAAAATTTTTCGGAACAAAATTGTGTGATAGACGACGGACAGATAGACAATAGGGCTCCGTTTGGACCCTTCGGGTACGGTACCCTAAAAAGGAGCTCATGCGAGACCATAAATGCTCATATCTCAGCATGAATGTTTCATACAAGCATGGCATCAAATATAGCGATATTAGAAAAACAGAACACAAAAAAAACGAATCTATACATATTAATAAATCTGTAGAAAAGTCGTTTTAGTACATCGAAAATATAAAAAAAATAGCCAGCGTGATAAAGAATAACCAACAGAACCCATTGACAGCATTTTTGGAATTTTTGTCTGTTTGTCTGTTTAGTTGTGCACGCATCACGTAAAATGTACGAAACCAATGAAGATAACTTTTTGCGTAACTTGAAGTATTACTCAGTTTTTGTTTACGGAACCCTGAAAAAGAATAATATGCTTCAAATGCAATTTCATAGTTAAAAACCCAATATATATTTCATTGATCACTAAATACTCGAGCATTTAGCAGTTATCTATGTATTTCTATTTTAGTACATCGTTTGAAGTTGACAGAGAGCGAATGGTGTTCTAAATGATGGTAAATGATAAACGTATTTGAAATAACAGTGATCAATGGAGCAAGCGGCTCTAATTTATGAAACAAGTCCAACAAACCAGCACTATGTTTGCATTTTCGTACCTATTTATAAGATAGCTAAGATGTAAACAAACTATTAAAAAAAAGACTTCTCCGACTTCCAAATAAAAACACTAGAAAGTGAAAAATAACTTATTTTTCTATAAAAATAAGTGTTGTTTTCTTTTTTTCGTTTTTTGGCACCGAATTCTGAAAAATAAGATATATTTCACTTCTAGTATTTTTATTTGGAAGTCGGTTGTACACTTTGGTAAAAAAATAATAATTTCACTTTTTAGTTGTGGTACCTAATATACAAGTTTAGTTATAGCAAGGTACCTAAATGCCAGAATAGATTACCCGAATATCATGAAACTTGACCATAACCGGTGAAATGAGTGTGTACCAAAGTGAACTGTACACATTTGCGTACCACTTTAGAGCTTACTGGCGTGATGTCATGTTATAAAATGGTATAAACAATAAACAAACATGCGATTGCAGCAATCCAGAGAGATTTCCTGTCATTTATTGAAGTGTTATGTTGTATATCTCCGAAATTCTTCATCAGATCTTTACCTACCAAATTTAAATGGGACCAATTTGGGAACATACTCTTTCAAATAAGGAAAATATTAAGCGTTATTTCTCTCTCCTCGATACTGACTGTATCTAGAATGTTGTTTATTATGTGTGTGTGGGGTACATGAATTGTTAAATAATAAACAATAGTAAGTGTCTAGTTGCGGGACATTGGGAGTGTGTGAATGCATCTACTTAAAATGGACTACCCGATTTCAGTTTGTCACGCCCAAGATTTAAAGCCCACAACTGGGCTAAAAGAATAGATAAACACGCTATAAGCGTGACTTGTGAATTGTAAGCTCCATTGGTTCCTTCGTGACGTGACGGTATGGAACGATGAGCAAGTTGTCATGAAATTGTCGAGTAGGAGTGAGTGGTTTTGATACTTGCGGTATTATTTTAGTAGGTGTTTTTTTCGAGATAGGATAGTATAGATGGACCCTTTTCTACACTTAGACTCGCAACTTGGTCCATTGTACATGCACGCCTCCTCTCTGCGAGAGGAAATGGACCGTAATCCACTATGCGGGCCCAGTGCATCCACCAACACGCACTGGGCCCGCGTGGTGGATTACGGCCCATTCCCTCTCACAGAGAGGAGGCCTGTGTCCCAGCAGTGGGAACATTAAAAAGGCTGATGATGAACTAAGTATAAGTTTTTACACTATTTACGCTATAACAACAAATACTAAAAACAGAATAAAATAAATCTTTAAGTGAGGCTCCCATACAACAAACGTGTTTTTTTGCCGTTTTTTGCGATAATGTTACGGAAACCTTCGTGCGCGACTCCGACGCGCACTTGGCCGGTTTTTTATATTTTTCTTCATCTTCTGACAAGCATGACTAACATTTTTAATTACATTGTTTTAGTGATAGGTCACACATAGCATCTAAAAATATAAGTTGTATCTCAAAGTATCAAACCCTCTCAATCGCAGTCTCCACATCTCGGAGGGCGTCTTATCAGGGGTTGTAGCATGAATTTTAATATTTAATTAAAAACTTTACCCCCGGCCTGGCCGTTATATTCATATCTTACACAGTTTTAGTGGAAATTGAGACTAAACTCTTGAAAATTTGCATCAATAACTTAAGAAAATGAGGCTATAAAAATTTAGGAGTTTTTTAAAAATATTTAAAAAAAACATTGCGGGGATATTCACCTTTTTAGATCTATTTATACAACGTGTTTTTTTATTTCTCTTAACTCTAGGGTTATTTTCTTTAGGTAAAAATAATACAAAAACTCCTAGAATATGTGGTCCTAAAATGCATAGTTTCGAAGATATCATAAATCAAAAACAAAATACAAAATATTTAAAAAAAATGCGTCCTTTTGGTTGCCGTGATTATTCCCAAAATTTTGTATGAAAAATGAACATGTTCACGAGCTGGCTGACTAAAAACAAATGTATCCTCCGACTGCACAGCATGATTTTCTTCTTGTTTACGTCTTTTTAGGTCGCTTTTTAAGCAGTCGGGCTTTTTGATTTTTTTAATTAACTTTTTTATTCGGTTTTTTTTTTAGAATTAGTTACAATTAAACATACAAGTGTTATATATTTTTGAAATCACCTCTTAAAACCCTTTATTTTCATACCCCACTCGATAGGTGTGGAAAAAAAAAATATTGCGCCCAAAAGCCGCAATTTTTTTTTTTTCATATTTTTATGCAGCCAGTGACACTCGCAGGGTTAAGACAAATCGATTGTCGTACGAATCATCAAAATCGGTCAACGCGTTTGGTCTATAGAACGCCACATAGGAACAAACATACATACATAGACTGATAAACACATTACCCTCCTTCGGCAGTCGGGTAAAAAGAAGAGATAATTGAAAAACAATTCATATGCTATTTGATTCTTTGCTATGGTCTTATTCATATCCTAGAGATATGGGATATAAAAAAAACACCAATTACATAAAAATCTTATATACAATAAAACATTTACATGTCAGGGGTTCTAGACAAAACAAGATTCTATTGGTTAAGGGGTAAAGAATATCAAAAATCTAAAATATAATAATTGATGATCTAAACTCCATTTGAAATAACATTAGACATGTTTCCAAATCTTTTTACAGTCCGTTCAATCGATTTTGAGTTCTACCCCGTAAACATAAAGATGTCATAAAAAGCATAAACCTGAAAACCTTCTTACAAAACCAACTGTTTACTACAGCTACCATTTGTCGTATCACCAACGCAATAGAATTCAAAATCGGTTGAACGGGCTGTAAAATGGGCTAATTTAAACATCTAATGTTATCGCAAATATATAGTCTTCTTCTAAAAAATCAAAAGAGCCAATCAATTGTCCAAACCAACCATATTGTAAGACATTTTGTCTACCTATAGACAACAAGTTACACGTCTACCTAACCTTTTGGCGAATAAAATCGCAATGTTATGAACTGCTATCGAACTTAAGAATTCACACACACCACGCTTCAAAAATATTCAACAGCATTATCTGAACTCACCCCCTTTACACTTGACCATTAATACATACAGAACAGGGGTCGAATCTCACCCCTATTTCAACTCGCAAGACACAAAACAGATAGGTACAGAAGTTCAACTCTATACAACGAGCTACTAAAACGCACGCGCACATAGACACGCTCTACGTACAGCGAGTGCAAGCGCACTCACGACCGGCATTGTTTGAGATCCATACGTACGTGCCTATGTGTCAGTAGTGACTATTTTTGCTCATTTTATAGGATCGACCTTCCAAGGAGCATAAAAGCATAATTTGAATGCTGCTAAAATGCTAAAATAAACCGTAATCCACCACGCGACGCGTCCAGTTCTGATTGGTGTATTTCACATGTTTTAGATTTTTATTTTCTGTGGGGCATCCTACCTATATTATTAATATTATAAATGCGAATGTAACTCTGTCTGTTTGTCTGTTTGATACGTTTTTACTGTTGAAACAATTTTGATGAATTTTGTTGTAGAGATACATTAATTGAGCTTGTGTTAACAGAATAGAATACGTTTTATTCCGGCGTACGTTAAAATGCGACGTACGAAGCACGTTTTTGATTTACATGTGGACGAAGACGCCGCAGAAGCTAGTTGTTAATATTTTTAGGGTTCCGTACCCAAAGGGTAAAAAGGGGATCCTATTACTAAGACTCCGAGGTCCGTCTGTCTGTCTGTCTGTCACCAGGCTGTATCTCATGAACCGTAATAGCTATACAGTTGGAATTTTTTCAGTTGATGTAGTTCTGTTGCCGCTATAACAAAAATACTAAAAACAGAATAAAATAAATATTTAAGTGGGGCTCCCATACAATAAACGTGATTTTTTGCCGTTTTTTGCGATAATGGTACGGAACCCTACGTGCGCGAGCCGACTCGCACTTGGCCAGTTTTTGTAAACGGTTGCAATTTATTTTAGTATCAATATAAACATCTCTATCCTCACATTTTGACAAGTTCCTAACATTGATCGACCCCGGTATAAGATTGGCACTACAATTTCATTTCGAAGTTTGTGAATTGTCCTTCTGCACTATTCTGTCCCTCCACCAACCCCATAGGGCGCGAGCACACTTCCATGTTAATAGGGACTTACAAACCATAAATCTATCTCCTTTATGGAAAAGGTATTAAATTATATTCATGTGGAAAGTGTCAAGATCACTCGTCGTTATAACTTTTGGACACGTCGTTTTTAACCGACTGTGAGAGATGGTTGAGAAAGACAGGGGATAGACGCATTGGAAATATGGGGCTGGAGGCGGATACTCCGAATACATTGGACAGTCAAATGCACAAATGTGTCTTACCTTTCTCAACTCCATATCAAGACTAGATTGTCTGCAGTATGCTTACAACGTATCTTGACCTACTTCGACAACTAAATGCGAAGGGGAGATAGCAGCCTGGAAAACTAATCCACCAAAAAAAAAAACCTCCTAGCCCATTTCATCATCGGACTACCAGACCTACGCCGATGATCCATCGGTACATGGTGGATATCCCACCCATACGCACTAAACGTTTAGGGAACACTTTTATTATGCGTACAGCTAAGGAGAGGAATTCCCTGCCGGAGTCTGTTTCCCGACAGCTACAATGAAAAAAAGCCGATGGAGGTAGACTGCCTGTTTAAAGGGGTCCAGTGACCAAGATCCTCAATAATGTGGGACAGATTGAAGAAGTGAGAGAACTTATGTTAGTTGAAACAGGAGTATGGACGATTGTGGTGTTAGTAGGTTTGGTGTTAACTTTGGCTGTGTTATCTATACTAATATTATTAAGATGTAAAGTTTGTGAGTTTGTGACGTTGTAGGGGGTAATCTTTGGATCTACTGAACCGATTTTGAAAATTCTTTCATTCGTAGAAAGCTACATTGTTTCTGAGTGACATAGGCTATTTTTAAGCCCGAAAACGGGTTCTGTGTGGAGAGCCACGGCAGCCATATATAATATTATGCAATTGAATTGAAATGTAAAATGTATGGTTTTTGTTCTTGTGATTAATTTGATTTTTATTTTTATTTATTTTGTGTAAATGATCATTTATACAAATTAGATACAACTTTATTGTTCATGAATAAATGACTAATGACCAAAGAGTTAACTCACATTCGGTCAGATAAATAATGCTTATGTTAGGGGTAGAACTTATTATCATATTGGGCCAGATCGAGAAGTTCTAGGATTTTCCGGTTTCGTCACTATGTTTTAATATGATGTAGATGGTGTTGAAATAATTTTCACAACACAAAGGTTCCTAGGTACCAAGGTCCTGGGTTCAAACGCGCAACGTCTGCTCCGCACAGCTCTTTTGCTATCAAATTCAGAACCTTGAGCTGCTATTGAGAAATTCTATCTTATATATAAAATTCTCGTGTCACAATGTTCGTTCCCGTACCCCTCCGAAACGGCTTGACCGATTCTCATGAAATTTTGTGAGCATATTGAGTAGGTCTGAGAATCGGCTAACATCTATTTTTCATACCCTTAAGTGATAAGGGTTGTTCACCCTAAAATATTTTTTTTTAATTTTTATGGTAGGTAGGGTAGGGTAGGGTAGGGTAGGTAGGGTAGGTAGGGTAGTGTAGGGTAGGGTAGGGTAGGTAGGGTAGGGTAGGTAGGGTAGGATAGGTAGGGTAGGGTAGGGTAGGGTAGGTAGGGTAGGGTAGGGTGGGGTAGGGTAGGTAGTGTAGGGTAGTTAGGGTAGGGTAGGTAGTGTAGGGTTGTTAGGGTAGGTAAGGTAGATGAATGTTTGGTGTTTTTATGGCAAAACAAAGTTTGCCGGGTCAGCTAGTAATATATATATATTTTTTCATTTTAACAATTATTTATTTATTTAAATATATACATTATTTATTCCCCGGCGCCTGAACTCAACAAATCTTTCAAATGCTGAGGAGTCAGGCCGTCCAGGCCGCCGGCAGAACCGCTCCGGACAGAGCTCACGGCTGCAATCAACTGCAATGGTTCTATATTTGAATAAACCCAACAACACTTTTTTCACCGATTTGGCAATGGAATCCAGGAACCGGACTGACCGCTCTTGTTTTATTACCTAGACCAAGTCTATCACACTATAATGTACTAACTAAAGCTATTTACAATCCTGCTTACCTACATACGTATTGAGTCCGTGACGATAGCTAAGTATTTATCGTCAATAAATAGCAAAGGAGTTGAAACTCTGCCAACTAAAGATTGATCACCATTGACGACTGATATTGTTAGCATACATAGCTGTACAGCTGGGTTTGCTTGTAACATGCTTGTCCCACAAGGTATCGAGAAATTACCGGAATAAAATGTATTCTATACAACTCTGTGTAGCTTTATTTTGAGAATTTTCGAAACGCCATTTCCATTGATTAATACTATACTTCTAGAGATTATAAATCTTATAAAAACATTTTTTTTTAGCTTCCTAGCCTTTTCCCAACTGCATTGGGGTCGGCTTCCAGTCTTACCGGATTCAGCTGAGTACCAGTGTTTTACATGGAGCGACTGCCTATCTGACCTCCACAATGCGGCCTTAATGCCTTGGGCATTCTCAGCCACTCAACCAAGGGTGATGATGAGAGCTATCTGTAATGGCAGGTGCATTATTTAAATAATTAATTAAAAAAATGCATATTTAAATAGGCAAAAAACACGTACGTATATATTGAATATAATATATACTTAAATAAATATAATATTTATGAAGTAACAGAAAAAAAGAAAGTGAAATGACTCTCATTAGTTGTGTTGAAAATAAAGCTTGAATGCAAACCGACTCGTAGCCGATCTCGAGAGTAAGCGCGTTCCAGAGAAGAATGGACTGAATATTGAAGGAAGAGTGAACAAAATCAATAGTATGAGAAGAACAAAGCAAGAGTAGATCATTGGAAGAACGGGTAATAATAGGAATGTATTAATTTAAAACTATAAAAATACTAAAATGGAAGAGTGGTTTCTGAAGGAGCTGGTCTAACACCATACATATTTGTGCCGCCAAGTATTGCTGTATTCCGGTTTGAAAGATAATTATGGGTCCCGGTGTAGTGATAAATAGCGATGCCAGATTTTTTTTTGGCAAATCGGTACTTTGAAACTTTTTGAGTGAAAAAACCGGGATTCTTTCGTCGAAAGCGGGACATAGTAAAAAAACTTATATAATTTAATATATTTTTTTTTAATATTTATCTTTGTATTTGAGTTTTAAATTACGTTTACATGACAATAGATAGCAAAAATAGACAAAAATATGATATTTTAAATCAGATTTGCCCTATCGTTAAGTAGTTGAGACTTCTTTGCATTCAGAAAAAAAAAAAAAAAAAAACGACCATCAAAGTCTAAAAAGTTTTATTCATTAGAAAAATGTGGTGTTTCAAACAATAGACTGGGAATTATCATTCATAAGAATTATTCATGATATTTCTGTGAAGATTAACTTCTTTTAAAGTTTCCTTTTTCTCTTGAATAAAGGTGAAGAACTCTACACAAGATAGCTCTAGATTAAACTGGATGAGTAGTTCTGCTTTCATTAAATTTAAAGAGCATTTATTTCTTGCATCTCTCACAGTCTAGTTATCCCGGAAAAGCGGGACTGGGCCTGTCCTGCGCGTAACATCCCGCCCGGCACATAAAAATCGGGACGTCTGGCAACGCTGAGTGACATGCACATGAGTTATTTCACCCATGCAGGCTGCATGATCAAAAATAAATAACATTATGTGTTAACAACAACACAACTATTTAAATGATGATCATGTCATTTATATTATGAGTGTGACACACAGTTGTACAAAATGGTCAATGTATTTCATTTGTTAGTGTCACACGCACGATGCGCGATGTTCTCCACGACGCAAAAGACAGGCATATAGCGCAAACTTGTGAAGGAAAAGTTGTGGAAGAAGGGAGAATCATGACCCTCAGTAATGGGTAATACGAGGCGAGGAGGAGGAGAGAGTGTCTCATAATAAATATATACAATTTTTTATATCACACATCACATCATCAGCCTATTAATGTTCCCACTGCTGGGACACAGGCCTCCTCTCTGTGAGAGGGAATGGGCCGCAATCCACCACGCGGGCGCAGTGCGGGTTGGTGGATGTCACATGTCTTAGAATTTTTGGTTCTAGGACATGCCGGTTTCCTCACGATGTTTTCCTTCACCGTTTTGAGAGCAGTGGTGATGAAATAATTTACACAAATTAAAGCGCCTGCCTGGGCTCGAACCCACGACCTACAACTTGTAAGTCGCGGCTGATACCACTGGGCCACCACTGCTCTCCTTTGTAATTATATATTCTATTTTTTTCTAATATACTCTCCGATTGAACTTTAGACACCATTGAATTGCATGAAATTTGTCTTATCGGTCTAGTTGCAAATTTGGCTGTAGTTGGCTGTAGTATTGTTGGGTTTGAGTCTCAGGTAGGTCAAAATGCTATTGTATTGGGTTTTCTCTCAGGAACAACTTCATGCTGCTTCTGAGTAAAAGCTGCTCGAAGTCTGGGTTTGTGCCTTTTTTAAGGCAATAGGTTTTCTCCAATTACTAATTTAGGACTAGGGTATCCAATCCCGCATCAAAAACGCGACCCGCAGGCCTGCGAGATCAAGGTCTTCAATCCAGCGAATCCCGCTGGATTTGTGGATTATGTTTTTTTGTTTTAAATAGTATTTTTTTATTATTATTATTTTAAGTAGATTTTAGTAGATATTTCACTTGTTTAACTTGATATGAAAACTTCTATAACAGAAAATAATTGTATCGTAGCTTTCACATAACAAGTAAGACGCAAATGACGCAATAACGTTATTTTTTTCTTTTTTATTCGATGGGACCTTCTTCGACAATTAACCTCGCGGGAAAGTAAATCCCCGAACGTGGGGGAATCCTTAGTCTTAGAGCACTTGAACTGACATTGATAACGTTCCGTTCCGATACAGGATTAACAAAACACAAAAAATAAATCCAAAATGTATTTAGCTGTAAGTTGTAAATTTATTTTCCATACAAATTATATGGATAAGTCTATAGGAAAATTGTTAAATCACTTATTAACGAGTCTGTGCTGGGTGTCTAATAAATAATCAGAACAAAGTCTGAGCCCATCTTTCTTCAATATCTTTTATTCTAATGTGCAGGCTCCCGCATGAGTAATTTTTTTTGCGGGATCAAAAATGCGGGATTGGGTTCCCTAGTTAAGACTTAATCATAGCTGACGAAATCAGTGTATACTATATATAGTATAATATCTATCCCATCGAATAATAGAATACAGGCATAATAATTATGTTAGTTTAGTCACGGGGTCCCAGCGCTAACAAAGAAAATTCGGTTCAAATAAATGTCACTAGATGGCGCGATATGCATCGATTCGTTATAGAATTGTGTGTAAAATATTCATTTTTTAGTTTCTCATTAATCATAAAAATTGTATGTTCTTTTTTTATCAACTCTCCTAAGCACAAAATTATGGAATATTGGGCGCTTAATTCACATTTCTAAGATTATTTGAAGGGATCATTTAAAATTGATACCAATAGATGGCGCGGTTTTAAATTTCTGAGGCATGCTACTCGATTTTTTATGTTTGTATTGTAACACATTTTGGTACAATGAAACTGTAAAAACTTGCAAAAATAATACTATAACAAATCGTCACTGTATTTAAAGAAAAAGTAGCCATGAACCGAGAAAACCCTTTTACTTGCATGTCGCTGCTAACACCATCTGTATCCGAACGCGATCGAAGTACTTATAAAAATAATCATCTTAATCAGATGAAAAACGCTAGTTACATCGGCACGGTGTCTTTGTATGGGATGAGGCATCTGTATGCTAGTATTATTATCTGTGTTTTAGTTTAAGTTCATCATCCCGATACACAGTATGTCAACTGTCTAACGTCTCAAATAAGAATAGAATCCCATAAATCTTGTCCAATTGAATTTAAGACGTATTTAGTACACAACACTGTTTTATTTTGTTTGTCTGTCTGTCTGGTATTTGTTATTAAGATGAACTGGGCTACTACTTAATACCAAACATATGAAATGAAATGTTTTATATTTTATTTTCTAGTTTAAAAAAATAAAAGAATTCTTAGTTCTTTTATTCGAAAATCAGTTTTCGAATAAATAACTGTTTGAATCAGGGTGTTTTCGCAAGATATCGTGTCATGATTTCGTATTAACTAAATTGTCAAACGAAGCTTGTCTACTAGATAAATTCATCATCATCATATCAGCCGAAAGACGTCCACTGCTGGACATAGGCCTCCCTCAAGCGTCGCCACATTGACCGGTCCCGTGCGTCTCGCATCCAGTGGATCCCCGCAATCTTCACCAGGTCATCTGTCCACCTGGTGAGAGGCTTTCCAACGCAACGTCTTCAGGTTCGCGGTCGCCACTCCAGAACCTTTCTGCCCCATGGGCCATCCGTTCTGCGAGCAATGTGTCCTGCCCACTGCCACTAAAGTTTGGCGATTCTTCGAGCTATGTCGGTAACCTTGGATTGCGGATCTCTACATTTCTGATTCGATCACGCAAGGAAACTCCGAGCATAGCCCTCTCCATTGCATAGATAAAATACGTAGCAAGAAATATAAAAATGTGCCAGAGATTTTTAAAATTTACTTTTCTTTATAAAACTCGTAATTATATAACATGATTACTCGAGATATTAAAAAGGGGTGGATATTTAAAGTTGGTGACTTTAAAAACCTACCCCATTTTAGAATTGCCTCAGCCCGTCCTCGAACCTAAACCGCAAGAACTCATAAACTGCTCTAAACATCCCACCATTAGCTGGACCTTCCCATAACAGTAAAGTTACCTCGCCCGCGCATCGAACTTGGGACCCTCTATTAAGCTGTACCTTCTAATTAACTTTGGCTTAAGGGTAGTAGCGTTGGGTGCTTGTTCATACAAAATTCTTTAAAATTAAAATCTAGAAAAGATAAATTAATTACTGACGTCTCTAATGTCCGGCTTACATTATTCCAGTCCAGCGAACGAAACCAGTGCTCGGATACTATTGGAATAATGTGGACCGGCACTGGAATGTGCTCATTCAATTGAGCAATCCAGTCCAGTGACTGGATTGATGTAGACGATTTGATCCAGTCTAACACTGGACTGGATTGGCTCGCTGGATTATTGAACTGGAATAATGTGAATCGGGCATTAAAAACATTGTGTGCTTTAGTAATTTTACTACCAAATTCCAGAGTATTTTGACATAATAAAAAAGATCAGTTATTAATTTTCTTAAGGTCAGTTCTCTGTTTAATAATTGTATTCAAGTCGGTGATACATAAATTTATCTAATCAACTTTTCAATAGTTAATCTTCAGAGCTAATTACTCAAAACAATCGGATTCGTGAGAAAATGCTTAAAAAATAGCTGCCGAATTTGCTACTTATTCACATAGAAATATTAAAAATGCTTGAATAATTGTTTCTAGACATATTTTTCTATAAGCAATTTTAGTCAATTAAAAAATAATTTTGTATGAAACAGACAGGGACACGGAAGACATCGCCTTAACTAACACATTAAAATGTAATCTACGAGTAATTACACCTTCCCCTTAATCCCGAAGATTTCGCGGATTTCCCTGGTGTTTAATATTTATGGTTTTAAGCAGAATTAGCATGAAGACTGAACTTAAAAAAGTACCGTAAAAAGTATTATTTTTCGTTCCATTTTACTTGAGGTCGGTGCAACACGTTTTCTTCCACACCGTCCTACCAACTGTCACGCTATCTCTGTCTCCTTTTTCTTTCATATCACTCCTCAGAGGAGAGGAGTGCCGGTACTACGGTGCGCCGCTCTCCCTACCTTCTGCGGCCTGGACAGGGCCGCCACCGTCTGCTGGCGGACGCGGTTGTGTCGCAGGGGAGGTCCCTTGGACCCGTCAAAGGGGGACCAAGGGGTCTATACACGGGGTCGTCTGGCGCCTTGTGCTAGCACAGTGTTGGTGTGTTGTGGTGTAGTTGTGGTGCCGGGAGTGGTCATGGCGTGCAATATGTTCTGGTGCGCCGGTGATAAGGCGTTATCCCCAGAGGAGGGTCCGGTGACGGACAGCCGCTGCAGGCACAGGAGGACACCGTGGAGTTTTAGTGGGTTGGAGTCCCACACGACTGCGCTATCTCCTCGTGGTAGCGCAGTATGGATGAGTACTTCTTCAAGCTAAAAAAAAAGTTTGGCTAAATATTAATTGCATTATTAATATTAGAATTACACACAGATGAGCAATTCATTTCAACTCAATGTGATCAAAAATAGCTATATTAAAAGCACTTCTACCGATGCCTTCGTGGAACAGAGGCGTAATGTCATGTCTTCTCGATAATAAACATCATCTGTTGCTAATAAAATGTACAATATTTATTAATCTCATCCGCAGTGAGACCATTAAAGTTTAGGTGTGCCGCTGTCCCATCAATTTACGTTTAGCAGTTTATGATATTGGGCGAACAAATAGACGGACACAGTATTATTAGTGCATTCTAAGTAGAACTATTTATAAGTGACATAGAATTGGGTGTATTTATAGTTTGGTTTGTAAGCTAGGTTAAATAAGTACCTAGGTATTAGTTAGGTTTTAGGTTTACGTATTTTGTATATTTATCTTGTATATAACATTAGCTGTCACTGTGATTGTCGTTAGTCAACATTTACCTACTTTAATTGTCTATACATATATTGACTTTGTATGTATTTATGTAGCATCTATTATATAACATAATATGTATGTATTTATTTATCTTCTCTTTTTACCTGACTTCGGCGAACCAAAAAGAAGGCTTATGTTTTTGACCGGTATGTATGTATGTATGTTTACCTGTTCCCTCATAACTGCTGAACTACTTATCATAATTTGACAAATGACTTGTTTTACCGCTGGTTATAAGCTATTTCACATCACATACATTGAATATAGCTCCCACTAGGAGCAAGAAGTCAAAAAAAAAAACGCCCAACCCATCATGTGTGGTATCATTGAAGAGGAATTTTAAAATGAAGGTAGGGCTTGGTACGTCATATTTTTGACAAGCGTACCGTTTGCGAGGTATATTCCGTCAAAGTCATGAAAACTATTTTTTCCCCGACTACAGCGTCACAAAGTACACTCTTGTAACTTATTTACAGCGGAAACATGGTAGTTTTGACACGACAGAGTACAGCCCCAGGTTATGGCTGACACGAAAAACAGACACCAGAATTAATTCACGAGAACAAAAACATCTGTCAACATAATCTAAATTCAGGAATGAATATTCAAAACCTTCTTTTAAAATCTTTTCTTTACAAAAGATACTAAAAAAGATAATACGACAATTGTCTTGAATCATGAATCATTCATTTATTTAATGCATATTCATGTTCATTAGGAACTTAGGGGTTGAGGAGAAGTCGACAAGCGAGGTTTTTCGGTAAGAGGTTCCGTACTGTGAAAAGTATGCAATAATAATATAATACTTTATTGTGTACCAAAAAGTTTTTGCCATACAATAATTTTTGACTTATTACCAATCGGTATCGGGACGCTTTTGTTGACAGAATTGGGTAGTTGAATTTAAAAAAAAATTACGAATTTTTTAAAGTATTTTAAAACTTTACATATCATAAATTATATTATCGTTGCAGAAATCTCTTAAATATTTTTTTTCAATTTATTATAAGCAATTGAAAATCAATAAAATTTTAAAAAGAACCACCTGTCTACAAACGGGCCATGATTGGTCGCCATGTTGGTGACGTCATAACGTGTTCGTACATAATGATTCGAAGCAAGCACGATAACTTTTAAGGTTCGATATTTATGATCAATATATTCGATATTCATCAATATATTGACGATAATAACAAGATTGAATCGGTTACAAGTCAAAACACTGTCTAAGCTATGTGCCACAATGAGTAGAAATGAACGTTGTGACGTCACACGGGCTCGGCCCGGAAAACTATCGGGGTGTTTTCAGTACTGGATTCAAAAAAATATTTTCGTTTTGAATTTACTTTGTAATTAAAATGAAAAAAAAATAAATAAAAATAGTTTTGTATGAAAACTTATATATGATCTTTCCATTTCTTACAAAAAAAAAATGGGTCAACAAACCAATTATCTAGAGCCTCACGTCAAATAAGATTAACATTTTCGAAGCTTACCAAAAGTTCGTCTCTATTACTCGCACACTACAATGCCTGTATGACGGTCTGTTTTCAAATCTTGATCTACCAATACACGACCGGATAAGATGGCGATCTGAAAATCCTGGATGAATGAGGACCTCCACGAGTATCCTGCTGCTGTTTTCCTATAGTCATTCCTTCCGATACGAGAAAAGGAGCTTGCTCCTAAGATCAGTTAGGAGAAACTTGTTTCGGTGAATTTTATTCTCATACTAGCTGTTGCTCGCGACTTCGTCCACGTCAAACTCGTAAAAAAAATAATTTTATTTTTTTAGTTTTTTGCCGGAACTATGAATTTTCTCGTGATCAAACGTAGCCTATGTTACTCGTTATTACATCAGCTATCTACCAGTGAAAGTCCCGTCAAAATCGGTCCAGCCGTTTCGGAGGTTACCCGGAACAAACAGACAGACAGACAAAAATCTTAAATATTGCTTATTTGTTGTTAGTACCGTATATGCTTTCACCTGCATTCTATAAAACATTGTTATTTTGATATTACATACAGACACTTCAATTTTATTTATTTGTATAGATTTTATTCAGTACGGAACCCTAAACTTATTTAAAAAGTTATCAGGAGTTTGCTCGGGGCAATTATGGCGTTGAAATCCTGTTTTGGTTTTGTACTGTTTCCGTTTTTAGTTTACAGAAAATAGTCATGATATTTTCATATTTTAGTAGACTGAGCATGTTAAAAACTCTATCCCAACGTGGAGTTTTGTCTAAAATATCGAACCATTGTATAAACCACGTTGTCCCAGCGCTAACAAAGAAAATTTCATTAAGATAAATGTCACTAGATGGCGCGATATGCATAGATTTGTTTTTGAATTGTGTTTAAAACTATCATTTTCTAGAATTGATCATAAAAAAATCTTTGTTCTTTTTAGGGTTCCGTACCCAAAGGGTAAAAACGGGACCCTATTACCAAGAATCCGCGATCCGTCTGTCGGTCTGTCTGTCCGTCTGTCACCAGGCTATATCTCATGAACCGTGATAGCTAGACAGTTGAATATTTCACAGATGATGTATTTCTGTTGCCGCTATAACAACCAATACTAAAAACAGAATATAATAAATATTTAAGTGGGGCTCCCATACAACAAACGTGATTTTTTTGCCGTTTTTTGCGATAATGGTACTGAACCCTTAGTGCGCGAGTCCGACTCGCACTTGACCGGTTTTTAATCAACTCTCCTAAGCACAATATTATGGAATATTGGGCTCTTAATTCACATTTCAAAGATTATTCGGACGGATCATTTATAATTGATTCCAGTAGATGGCGCGGTTTTAAATTTCTGAGCCATGCCACTCGATTTTTTAATTTGTATTGTAACACATTTTGGCACAATGAAACTGTTTAATTTATTTATGTTTTGTTTTGTTTTTAATTTAATTTGTTTTAACTGTTAATTTTTTGTTTTGAATACGAGGCTTTTGACTAATTTGTGAATTTGGTGAATGCCACTCTTTATTTTGTATTGTGCGTTTAGTTTGTGCAGAATAAACAATTTTTCTTTCTTTTTCTTTTTCTTTCTTTTAAAACGTGCAAAAAATACTATAAAACAAATCGTCACTGTATTTTAAGAAAAAATAGTCACTAACCGAGAAAAACCTTTTTACTTGCAAGTCGCTGCTAACACCATCTATAGTCGTGGAACGGAACCGAAAGCTATCGAAGTAGGTACTTATAAAAATAATCATCTTAATCAAACAAAAAACGTTAGTTACATCGGCACGGTGTCTTTGTATGGGATGAGGCATCTGTATGCTATTATTATATTATCTGTGACTGTTTCCGTTTTTAGTTTTCAGAAAAAAGACATGACATTTTCATATTTTAGTAGACTCTGCATATTAAAAATCTACATCCCAACGTAGATTTTTGTCTAAAATATCTAACCACTGTATAAACCTAATAATTTAAACCTAGTGGAGTCTAACACTTAAGCTCGGCTAGACACAGTCGGTATCAATTTTTGGCAACGGGCAACCTCTAATGGAAAGCTAAAAGGGTTTCAAGGCTTTTTACTAGAAACTGCGGAAAATGGGGAGCTAGAATATTTAGAATAGGATCATTTATGTAGGTGCAAATAAGTCCGCCGAATTTAATGCTTTGTAGAGCGTTGCGTAGATTTGTTATTGAATTGTGTTTAAAACTATCATTTTCTAGAATTGATCATAAAAAAATCTTTGTTCTTTTTAGGGTTCCGTACCCAAAGGGTAAAATCGGGACCCTATTACTAAGACTTCGCGATCCGTCTGTCTGTCTGTCTGTCTGTCCGTCTGTCACCAGGCTGTATCTCATGAACCGTGATAGCTAGACAGTTGAAATTTTTACAGATGATGTATTTCTGTTGCCGCTATAACAACAAATACTAAAAGCAGTATAAAATAAATATTTAAGGGGGGCTCCCATACAACAAACGTGATATTTTTGCCGTTTTATGCTCGATATTAATAACGGCAACAGGTAGACGCTTGAAATATTCACAGAATATTAGTTGTATATTCAATTCAAAAAATAATAAATATTAAATAAAAATAAAAAAAATTAAGAGGGCTCCCATACAACAAACGTGATTTTTTTTGCAGTGTTTTGCGATAATGGTACGGAACCCTTCGTGTGCGATTCCGACTCGCACTTGGCCGGTTTTTTTAAGTCAAGGAGTCTTAATATTTATGACGTTCTTCTTTTGGTTTCGATGGTATAATTCTGGTACAGCCAGTTTAGTTAATACGTGGTCCGATTTCTTTTCGATAGATGGCGCTGATATAAACTAAATAAATAAAAATAATAATAATAAAAATATGTTTATTTCTCACCATAATATTAAAAACGAAACAAAACGTCGTGTCGTTTAAATAAAATGTCTCAGCGATTTTCGTCTGAATGATTTATTTCAGAGTAAAAACTACCTTAAAAAAAATATTATTATTGTATTAAAATTATTTTTATTCTAAAACCAATCTGCCTCTGTTATCCACAATGCCGACTCGTTGCATCCATCCTATGAAGCCTCTATTTTCTCTCATGTCGGCCTTTTTACCTCCCACGCATTCTGAAAGAGGCCTTTTCTGCCAAACTGAAACAAAATAACATTAATATTAATATTATTATTTAATATTATTAGCTAAACTTGGCCTTTTCCCGTGGCCTTTGCAACGGTGCCCGTTTTTTCGGGATAGACTGTAGCTTTTTATCAGATAATTAATCTTTGTAATCGGCAGGCTTATTACGTATCTTTTGCAAGAGCAAAACGACAGCGATTTTTGCGCAATAATTGCTCTTCCATACAGAAGTTTTAGAGTTGTTGACGGTTATGTTTTTAAATAAGTGCATTTGATAAACAGCGAGCCAAGAGCAAACAATTATGTAGGACCTACCATACCTACACTGCAGGTAATTCCGACTTTTATGACATAAAGCGTTTGTTCGCTGTCGTTTTGCTCTTGCAAAAGATACGTAATAAGATGTTGCAGATATCACTATAATATGTTTATTATAAATACTCTTTGAAATTTAGGTACGACTGTTTATGTAGCTAAACGCTGCAAAACTGTAAAATATTAACATTTGCTGATGACACGGCCTTAATATTTCATGGTAGTACATGGGATGAAGTAAGATATTACGCAGAAATAGGTCTTCACAAAACAGCCAAATGGCTCAGTCAAAATTTACTAACGCTTAATATATCTAAAACAAAATTCATAACTTTCGCTAATACGGAAAAATCGCTAAAAACGGCACAAAATGTGAATATTCAAATTCACTCTTGTCAAAGCAGGAACCATCAATACACATGCAACTGTGACTATCTGGAAAGGGTTAAAACAGTTAAATATCTTGGTATTCTCCTTGATGAAAAATTCACGTGGTGTCCATATATCGATCTACTAGCAGGGAGAACAAGAAAGTTGATATATATTTTTAAGAAACTTAGACTCGTGGCTGATCCTGTTCTCCGCAAATTGTTTATTTTGCACTCGCACAATCTATTCTAGCATACTGCATCACGTCATGGGGTGGAGCACGTAAAACCCATCTTATTAAACTTGAGCGTGCACAGCGAGCCTTACTTTAGGTTATGAATTTTAGGCCTTTCAGATATCCCACAGTCAATTGTACTCAGAGTGTGATGTTTTAACAGTTAGACAGTTATTTGTTAGAGAAACAGTAATGGCCCAACATCAAAAGCTGAAGTTTATTAATAAAACCTCAATGACCTCGAGACGCATTGATTGCTCGCACGTATTTGCTCTTTTTCAACTTCTAGAAAGACGGGACTTCAAAATCAGACCACAGATGTAGCGTATTAGTCTAATAATCTCACTACTGGGTCACTCTACTCACTACACTACACTACCGTCTCTAGCAAAGACTGCCATGCATTTGGGTTCTCAGTAATCCTCTATATCTGTAATTGGAAAGTTGAAATACTTACCAACGCCATAAGAACATGAGTTAAGGTCCAATTTGCAATGATTAACGAATACTCGTTTTTGCCCTGTGCTTGATATAGCGCACTGAGGATCGTAGTCCTCTGTGCAAGTAACTGGACAAGGGTGGGAACAGAAATCACCGTTTATGTTCATTGCCATTGACCTGGAAAATTAAAAAGCAATCAGATATATAACAACACCTTTAAGGCAGTTCTAAGTCCTTTTGAAGAAAACTTTCTCCACTCCAGACAACTCAGTCACGATGCCAACAGAAATAAGCCGCGCATGCAGCCCACGATGCATGTCATGATGTCAATAAATAAAAACCGGCCAAGTGCGTGTCGGACTTGGCACATTTAGGGTTCCGTATCATACCGCAAATACAAGTTGGTTTTAATAGAAAAAATTAGGAAATTTCAAAGAAAAATCTAATTTATCAATATATTGGTATTTATTAGTAAAATAATTAACATTATAACCAAATTTGAAGTTCATAGATCAATGGAAAGTTAAAAAAATTCCGAACAAAATTTTGAAAAACAAGCTAACTTTGATGACTTCTCATTGCTTTGCTTGCCAATATTTTTAAAACAGAAAATACAAAATTTTGTAAGTAAATTTCGTGTTGGTGGTAATTTTGTTTTTCGCGGCCCCCTTTTTCTTTATGGGAGCTCCCATAAAAACCTATAAAAATATTTTTGCCCAATTTGTTTGGCTTTGGGTCAACAAGATGCTTATACTGTGAAGAGAGAAAAGACTGTAGCTCCAACCATTTGGCTGTAAAGCCTGAGTGCCAAACGATAGACAGACAGGCGGATAGACAGACAGACGGACACGTGATTGACTGCAATAGGGCTTCGTTTGGACCCTTTGGTGTCTTGGGAAACCTTGAAGGAACGATGCTCCTTTCACTATAATAACTCTTTCAGTTCTACATCGCGCTTTCAAAGTTCACCGCACAATTTTAACGTACGTAATCGTATACAACACCCCTCCCCTATCTCAGAGAGGTGGCCTGTGTCCCAGCAGTGGAAACATTACAAATACTGATGGTGGTATACAATAGCCCGACAACAAACATGGGGCATTTGCTCACCAGACCCATCTGGTCAGAGGATCTTCCCTTTTCAAGGGAGTTTGCGAGACTTTACTCCTTGTTCCGCATTCTTCATTAAGTGCAAAATAATGATGATGATTCTCACCTTCTGGATGAAGAGCTTCTTCTAGTATCTCCTATTTTATTAAATTCAGGTTTGTACATGTAAGGGCTTGGTTTATACGAGAAAGGTCTTTCTGCGAAATGGCCCCCAATATTCTTGCATCTGTCTAACTCAACTTCTGTATATCCTTAAAAGAAAAGAGCAGGTTAATGAACTGTTATGAAAAATATGGGTAGGTACAGCAGTAGATGAACTTATAAAATAACAAGTCTAGGAAGAAAACTACCCCCAAGGATTGCCGTTTGGAAAACTTCGACCTGGCCTCTTCTCTTACATAGAAGGTAAAATTGGCGATGACAAGACAGAGAAATCGAATACAATAAAGGAAGATGAAATGAAGAAATGTAATGAAACATACCATTACGCCGGTATATGTTGTCTACAACGTCTTTCCGCCCAGCATGTTTAAGGCCCATGTAACAAATATCATGTGTATTTTATGAGGACCACAGATCATAGAAACAACTCTATGATCTGAAATGAGGACCATATTTTCAAACGAGGAAGAAGAAGTAATGTGAACAAGGAAATCAGGAAAAAAATCTAAATTTAGAGTTATCGGCTATGTCCCAAACGATATCAAGAGTACTACGTCCTTCTCCAAGCACATTTAATACTTTTTAAAATTTAACAAGAATTGTTCTGCAGTTTAGCGCGTAAACGTAAAATCAGGTAGCGAGATAGGCAGAGTATGGATTAATACGGAGATCGGAAAGGATGTTCCAATAAAAATGGAATAAGGACAAGATAATGATCTAGATAATGATGATGACGATAATAGTATTAAGAAAGATAAAGAAACATTACAGGACCAAAATATATCACAAAGGAACACGTCTGTACTTTTCAAAGGGATAGGCAAATAACGGCCACATTTCGGCAGTTATTTTGAAGTAAAGAAAACTATGCAGGTGCTTTACTTTGTGTAAATTATTTCATCACCACTGCTCTCAAAACGGTGAAGGAAAACGTCGTGAGGAAACCGGCATGTCCCAGAACCATAAAATCGGAGACATATGATCTCCACCAACCCACACTGGGCCCGTGTGGTGGATTACGGCCCATTCCTTCTCACGTCGAGGAGGCCTGTGTCCCAGCAGTGGGAACGTTGAAAGGCTGATGATGATGATGATAGAAAATCAAAACATAGCATAAGCATATTCAGACTATTTCGTTGCCAACCACTACTGGGACACAGGCTTCCTCTGTGAGAGCCAGTAGGCCGTTGTTTACTACGCGGATTGGTGAATGGTAAATGTTTTCGATTTTTTTGGTCCTAGCACTTGTTTTCCTTCACTGTTTTGAGAGCAGTGGAAAGAATAAGGAATTAAAGCGTACTTACTATTAATCTCATACCTAAAACCGCAGTTGACTTTTCTGAAATAACACTCATTTAAGAAGAGTCGGTATCTCCACTCGTTGCTAGTTAACTTTGCTCCACACACAGAGTTTATAGTATTATTACAGTTCAGATTACGACAATTCAGTTTAGGTTTTGCAATCATCTCATCTTGTACTTCTTCCATCCTGTTATTATTCTGATAGTTATTGTTATTTCTCCTTCTTGTATTATCTTCTGTTTCTGTTTTCTCAAAGTCGTGGTTCTTTCCTTGTACGAACACTATGTCTTCGTTTGGTGATTCTGAAATTATATACACTTTGATTTAGTTGGTTTATTTTTGTTATGGGGTTGCGATTTGAGGTTTTAGAATGAAGCCAACCTATATTGTCCCACTGCTGGGCAAAGTCTCCCCCCAAGCTTGCTTTTTTCTTATCTGTCATTGGGTTAACAAGTCGTAACTGTATATGAGTAAATTTTATCTTTTTCGAAATTTTAACTATTTAGTTCTAGATATATAAATAAAAACAAACAAAGAACGAGTGCGACCTTTTTAAACAACACCTAAATCAGGAACTACAAAATCAAGAATATCGACCAAATCCACCCTTTAGCCCAGCTTTAATCCACAATTTCATAATTGGTTGCCTTGCTAATCTAATCTTAGTAACTTGTACAGTCCCATTGTTCAAAAGCCTCTCTTTCCCTTATCCAAACTATTGTGCCTATCTAGTACGTGCGCCAGTTATTTTGCCAGATGCCACTCAATCGACACACATAATATCAAACAACTTACCACTATTCTTCTCAACACGATAGTCCCTATCCATAGCATCATGAACGCTCTTCATCATCATAATATCTTTCACCCTCAGTCCACGGCCATCATACTCATCTTCATCTCTCGATGGAGCATTGTTAGGAACAAATACTACGCTATCAGTCGCTTCTTCATAGAAATTGGTGGTCGATGGTTCTGCTTCCTTTGCTGTCGTGGTTGAAGAAATGTATTTGTCAATATGGAATTGTACAGATTTTACTTATTAGAGGTAATTTTGAAAACTTTATTAATGGATAAGCTCATGGCTAAGTAATAACCGTCAGTGAACGTCATGGTCCATACTCCTCCATGCCTTGGCTTGTGCCATGTGCTTAATGAAGCCGTTGATCCCGGTAGTCACGTGTGAATCTTTGACAGTCGTTACGAGTAGTCAGAAGATGGTCAGTGACAATAATAGTACATGACATAGCATGACATAAAATTTTAAAACATAAAACAAATTATAAAACAACAAAAAAACACATTTGACGGATAAATTCAATAAAGATAACTCGATAAGTAAAATGACATTAATCAATTGACTCAAAATATAATAAGGACACATTTAAGTATTAATAATTTTATTAAATATAAACTATGTATTTCAAATTTTAATTCAATTTAGGTGAATAAATAAATTAGTAGTTAATAGTAGTACATGAAATGATATGATATAAAAATAGAAAAACATAGATATATTAATAGGCACATTAGACCAAATAAAAACATTGGAAATACAACTGAAATGTTAATTAGGAAAATATTAAGCGCTATTCCTCTCTCCTAGACACTGACTGTATCTTGAATGTTGCTGTGCCCGACAGCGTCCATAATTGTTTCTGTAACTTATATTTACCACCTGTATATACAGCATGGATGCAAGAAATTGAAATTGAAAGAAGCCAGAAAATCTGACCGATTTGATCCTTTCTAAGGAGTATCGTGTTACTCAGCTACTGGGTTGTAAAGATCAAAGGCTTCATGTAAAATACTAGTTTAGCTGCATCTGGTTAAACTGGAATTTAATCTCACCATATATGGGAAAGGATAAATAAATTGAAAGTGAAAAAAATTGTATAGCTTAGGAAGTTTTCAAAATCAAAATCAAAATCAAGGTATTTATTTCAATTAAACTTTAGAAGTACTTTTGAATTGTCAAACAAAAAATTAATAAAAAGATGACTCTAGTTGCAAATTCGCAAGCGTCTGTAGGTCTCAATGGAGAAGAATTTGCAAGAAACTCCCCGGACACTCTTTTCCATCAGTTTTAATTACAAGTTTTTGGTTACATCATTCTTGTTGAAAAAATACATATATGTGAGAACGATGTAAAAAGACGTGTACGTAAAAGCGTCTAGAGTAACAAATAATTAAAAAAAAGCACTTTAACAGGCCGAGACAGCTAAGTTATGACCAATCCCAACTGATGGCGCCCGTTCACGAACATGACGCATGGATCGGCACCACTCAGCTCAACCATCATGAAGGGAACCGAATGATCCAACACATGTGCCACCATCAGAGAGAAATTAGAGAGAGCATGACACACTCAACTGCCAGGGCACACAGAAGTCAACGAACGACATATAGGTACAGTGAATGGTAGATTTATCTACAGTCGGAACATAGTACTCACACATGTGCTGTGCAATTATATAATACTAAAAGAAATTGAGTTTATACAATACAAAAATTTGCATACAGTCTTCAGCATGTCCAACAATACTTCGATACTTTTCTGCCCATCACTAATTGTTCTTGCGCCCTAGTGGCTGCGGAGCAGGACCAGCATTGAGCCAAGCATTTTTATCAGCGATGTAATCCCCCAACTTATAATATGCTTGCCTACATAGTGTGTGTTTTATACAAGTCTTAAATTTCGTCTCATTTAGTTGTAGAATGTGGGGAGGAATTTTATTGTAACATTTTATACAGTACCCCATAAAAGATGATGCTACTTTAGCCAGCCTGAAACCTGGTTGAATTAGTTGATCCCTATTTCTAGTAACATAATTATGTCTGTCACCGTTTTTACTAAAAAGATGTAAATTCTTTCTAACATACATGATGTTTTCATAAATATATTGACAAGGTACCGTCATGATGTTAATGTTCTTAAACAGTTCCCTTAGAGAATCGCGCCGGCGAAGATTGTATATCGCTCTGATGGCTCGTTTTTGCAGAATAAAAATTGACTCAATGTCTGCAGCCCTTCCCCATAGTAAGATACCGTAAGACATTATACTATGAAAATAACTAAAATAGACTAATCTTGCGGTATCGACATCAGTAAACTGACGTATTTTTCTAACAGCATAAGCTGCCGAGCTTAGCCGCCCCGCAAGTGATATTAAATGAGGCCCCCATTGCAACCTCGAGTCTAGCGTGATCCCCAGAAAAACCGTTTTATCGACGAATTCTAGCTTCTCCTTGTTTAATAAAATGTCACAATCATTACTTTTGACATTCGGCAAGACAAATTTTATGCACTTAGTCTTTTTAGCATTTAAAACTAGATTATTAGCTGTGAACCAATTTTGAACCTGTCGCAAGACGGTATTCACATCGTCAACGTTACTCGTACGTCTATTTATCTTAAAAATCAACGAAGTGTCATCAGCAAATAACACCATGTTTAGATTGTTTTTCAATAGATGAGGTAAATCGTTAATGTAGACTAGAAACAAGAAAGGACCCAAAATTGAACCCTGGGGTACCCCCATTTTCACGGTTAACCCGGACGAATTGACACCGTTTATTTGAACTAATTGCTGTCTATCATTTAAATAAGATTTAACTAAACTCAACGCTGATTGGCCTAGCCCGTAATGCTCAAGTTTCAAAAGTAATGTTTCATGATCAACGCAATCAAATGCTTTCGACAGGTCGCAGAAAACCCCTATGGCATCTTGTGCCTCTTCCCACGCTTCAAAGATATGTTTTAATAAGGTGACACAAGCGTCAGTCGTACAACGTCCTTTGGTAAAACCATACTGTTTATCGTGTAGGATGTTATTCGTATTAAAATGAATGAGCATCTGATTTAGCATTATCTTTTCAAATATCTTGCTGAAAACCGGCAGCACCGATACTGGTCTATAATTATTTGTGTCTTTACTGTTCCCGGATTTAAAAAGTGGTATAACCTTACTATGTTTCATTAGATCCGGAAAGACTCCTTGATCTACACACAAATTAAAAATTAAAGCTAAGTACGGCGCTATAGTCTGAATAATGGAGGTACAAACTTTGATGGACATTCCCCATAGATCTTCGGTCAATTTGATCTTGATTTGCTTAAAAGCTTTTATTACTGTTATTGGGTTTACATGTGAAAAGTTAAATTCTGTCGGGCAGGCTGAAACGTTTGCGTTTAATAAACCAGAAGCAAGTGAGGGCGAAGAATTTATGGTTTCAGTAGTTTTAATTGGGATGCTGGTAAAGAAATCCACAAATTCTTGAGCAACTTTTTTGTTATCTCTAATAAGTCCATGTGTAGTTTCAAGCGTGTAATCAGTATTATTTCTTTTGTTTCTGTTCGTTTCATTGTTTATAATTTTCCAAACAGTCTTGATTTTATTTTCTGCGGTTTTAACTTTATTACCAATGTATAAAGCCTTAGCTACTTTACACGTATTTCTAAAAATTTTTGAATAAGTAGCAACATACTTGTTAAAAGTTTCAGTGTTAATATAAGGCTTAAGGCCATAGAGCTCGTAAAGTCTTTCCCTACTTTTCCTGAGTCCTTCAGTCGCCCAGTCACTGAATAAAAACTTAGGGCATACAGTTTTAGTTTTTTTCCTAAAAGAATTATTGAACTCCTTTTGGATTACTGAGAAAACTTTTTTATATAGAATATTACCATCATTCACTGTAAGGTCTTGATCACTTAGCTTACTAATTAAACTGCTGTTAAACTGATTTAATTTACCGGATGTTATTGGTCTGGATTGAATCTGCACTTGTTGAATTGGTATGTTGGACTCAAAGGTTACCAATAGCCCACTATGATCCGAAGGCAGACAATTTATAATGGCTTTGTCTAAGTAGTCGCAGCAACAAAATACATTATCAATACATGTAGCAGAAGTTACAGTTTTTCGTGTTGGTTCCATAAACACATGTGACAAATTAAATGATTTGAAGAGATTTAATAATCTACTGCTATCTGAATTACTCTCTAAAATATTTATATTAAAATCACCACAGATTATGATTAGTTTATTTCCAATTGCAAGTTTTGCCAAAACATCTTCCATCACTGACTCAAATATAGAGTAGTTACCATAATTGGGGGGTCTGTAAACGCACACTATGACATGCTTATCCAGCTCAACGCATGACAGTTCAACACTATGTTCAACTGATAGATCTACAATATCTTTACGAGGTTTTGATTTAATACCATTTTTAATTAATATAAGTGAACCTCCACGTAACATAATATTTCTATTAAAACAACTACCCACGGTATAATTTTCATAATTAATTAGCATTGTATGATCTTTCAGCCAATGCTCAGTAAAACAAACAATTTCAAACATTGTTTTTTCCAAAAACAGTTCTATTTCCAATTGCTTCGCAGAAAAACCTTGAATATTTTGATGGAATAATTTCAAGGAATTCTGCTTAGCCCCTTTTTTTAAATTAACTAAGTGAGAGCAAGAAGGTACCTTCTTGATGGTGGATGTACTAGTAACTATTTCGTTGTTGGTACCCTCCCTTGTCCTACAAACTAGTTTAAACTATAAATATTAATAGCAGAAGTGCTAACGTTATTAAACTTATTGACTACCTGTATATTAGTATTACTACTAATATCAACTACAGTACATGCCTTCGACATACTATTTATGTCTGAGTTTATAGTAAAAGATAATAGCCTCGCTATTTGACGTCTTACCCTAATAGGCAGATACACTGTATTGCCTGTCGTTTTTAATTTATCAACAAAAATGTTGATGTCCAAAAAAACTAATTTGTCGCTGTAATGGCTGACAAGGAAATGAACATGCTTATTCAGCATGTGTATATAATTATTTTGTCTACTAGACAATTTTTCCAAATATGGAAAAGCACACAATACGATTTTATTACAATTTAACTTTAATAACTCCGTTACACACTCAGTGATGTCATCTTTTTTTACATCCAAACTGTTACCTATAAAGACAGTTACATTGGTATCTGGTTTGTATACATTATTTGTTACAGATTCCATGATATGCTTGTAAGATGACCCAGGCATACAATAATTCAAAGTTGAATAACTCTGATTGCTATTTAATAATTTACCTAAACCTCTTCCAATACCATCTGCAAACATAACCGAATTAAAACCATGATGACAATTATTTGTTGGAAAGGATGCAGTCTCAGGCCGGTCAACTTGAGACACTTCCTGTGAAATATCAGGAATGTCTAGGTCAAAGACACTGTCCTGAGACACCCTCTCAGCACGAGGCTGGACCTCCATTGTCTTTGGCTGAACAGCCTTCAGGTTTGAGTCTATCTGACAATTACATTGACACATCAGCAATTCGTTTGCGGCCAGAATGTGTTCCTTAATTTGTAACTGGGAGCTAACATATTTACTGTAAAGGGAGCCCAGTTTATCCTCAAGTACCTGAATATCATTTTGTAAGCGCTGTGTGTCAATTTCATAGATTTTTATGCTGTCTTCTAATTTGATCTGGTAATTATTTAATTTTTTAAGCAGGTCCACACGTTCTTTTCTGAGTGGAATATTTTTTAAGAAAACTTTGTGTTGTTTCCTGTACTGGGTATAATTTTTAATTATTTTATTAAATTTTGCATACTTTTTCAATTTTTTATGACTAACTTTATACCTATTTGTCTCATTTAATAAGGAATCTTCAGTCAGGTCAATAGTGGTTATGGAATGAGGTTTACAATTTGATTTTATTAATTCACTATATAAATGGCATGTTTCCTGTACCTGAGTACATGATTGTTCTTTTTGCAGATTTTGGATTAGAGAATTAGCATGAGCCAATTCATCTTCTAGGTCCCTAACTTTACCTAAAGCCTCCTCATACAAATCACTGCAATTATGGAAACCATCCGTGACTACCCGCAGTTGGTCACGTTCATCAACAACATTCTGATATTGTTGACTCAGCACCACTAGCTCCCGCTTAAGGCTTGTGTTTTTAGAGATGACATTTTGCACTTCTACTTCACATTCATCTCTCTCCTGCAACATTGCCTGACATTGATGTTGCGATTCTTTGAGCTCTTGGAGTGCAGTTCTTAGTTTAAATTCCAAGTCCTGAGCAGTAGCTTTACGTGTCATCATAGGCATGGTTTCGGGATAGTTACTGAAAGTAGAATTAGAGAAACGGTGAGAACCAAAAGAATAGACAAAAGACAGAAAAGCTGAAAATGGAGAAAAGTAACAAAAAATAAAAAGAAAAGTACAAGTAGGTAATAATACAATGAAGAAAGGGAGTTTAATTCTTAGGTAGGCTGCTGAATTGGCTTTTTTTACTTTTGATTGCCTTTCAGTTTACTTTTATTTAATGTGGGTAGGGTACCTAAAATATATATGTGTGATTAGATGCAGTTTAATAGTTTAACTATGCAAAAATCATAAGCGTTTGGTATAAGTGAAGGAAAATTTGAAACTAGCAACAGTGACAGAAATCTGAAAAGCAATAGTTTGTCTCGGGATGGACATGTGATGAGGAGAGAAGAAACACAAGGGGCAAAAGAGTTATGAATATAAACGTCAATGGATAGAGAGAGAAAGAAGGAGAGCAAATCAAATAAGGATGAGTGAATAATGATATGAATTACAAAAGAGTCTGTGATAGCGTGTCGATTGGCAGTACAGGTCGGAAGAAGTTAACGCAAATATTATATCGGTCGAAGATGATGAAGTCAAGTCTATTTTATTGTAGGAATGTTTAATTGTTATTAATGTATTTTCCATAGTGGATGAGGAGGGAAAAAACGCAAGTGTTTAAAAGAGTTATGAATATAAATTTGAATGGATAGAGAGAGAAAGAAGGAGATCAAATGAAATAAGAATGAGTGAAGAATGATATGAATGACAAGAGAGTTTGTGATAGCATATCGGTTAGCAGCACCAGTAGCCAAGTTGACAATCAAATCGATAACGCTAGTAGAAAACGAATCAATATAGGGAATGACACATCTGAACGTTAAGTCACGTAGTCAGAACATACAAATAACGCGTTAACGATTGTAGAAAGAGATTCGAAACGAAATTTTTGTAACTTGGCTAGGGGGTCAGGACAGATAGAAGTAAACGCAAATATTATATGGTTCGAAGATGATGAGGTCACGTCTATTTGACTGTAGGAATATTTAATTGTTATTAATGTATTTGTTTTTAGTTATGATATTACCAAACGGGCACCCATGCTTCACATCTTTATTACATTGCTTTAATCCTGCAAAAATAAATGTTTATCTTTTTACCATGGAGCTCGAAATCGCGGTCGACTATGAACACTATTAAAATCAGAAACCACCTAAAAAAGGCTAGGAGGCTTTTTTGATATTGATTTTGCCCGTAAAACAATAATTGTTCTTTACCATGGAAAGTTGTGGTCCCTGCAGATGCTGGTGTTCCTTCTGTTATCGTATTAGCTGTTGTTCTTTCTCGGTAAGTTCTCTCCACCTCTGCGTGACCTCCGGAGCGGATGAAGAGTGTGTCTGTGTTGTTGTTGTCCACACAGTCAGACTTTATGATCAGTGTCGGGATGAGGACGGGGATCCACAGTTGGTGCCACATTCTGGTAATTGTTATTTCATGTTTCGTTGGTTAGCTAGGTTAGTGGTGATTCGTCCTGTAAATAAATTAATAGGTTTATTGTAACAGTTGCATAAATTATGATAAAAGATATATTATATTATCTCGTACATAATAATAAAGCCATTTATTTCCGAAATTTGGGTACATATGCACATTGTTTGCTAATAAGAAGTGTTATGAGTATCTAATTATAGTATGTCCCGCAGTTCGGCGTGCCTTTTGGCATAGGCCTCCTCCAACTCCCTCCATTGTGCTCTGTCCTCTGCAACTCTAGTCCAACAAGGCCCCAAAGTTATGCAGATGTCGTCTTCCCATCATGTTTTTGGACGTCCCTTTTTTCTAGTTCTATCTCTAGGGTACCATAGGGTCACTTGTTTGCTCCATTTATTTATTTTACATCGAAGCATGTGTCCTGTCCAGCCCCAAGTCAAATGATTGATGCGAGTTAATATATCTGTGACTTTAGTTTTCGTTCTTATGTCTGTATTTAAGATTTTGTCCCGTAGTTTAATTCCTAGCATGCTTCTCTCCATTGCCTTCTGACATCTCGTACATAAATATGCAAGAAAGTTTCACCCTTTGTTTGGCTTTGCAACAACTAAAACACTTTATTGATTAAATTCTGGACATCATCCATATTTGGACTCAACTTAGTTTTGGCATTATATGATAGGATGGTTTATGTACCAATAATAAGTATTTGTACCAATTAGCTGCGCTGGTCTCAGAAAACATTTATATTATATTAATAATTACTTACGAGTGTGATTTATAAACAAATAACATTCTTTATATTTTTAAACTAGCTATGGCCTGCCCTCGGCTTCACTCCCGTCAACTGCCTACACTACTTATCTTACCTACCTACGTCTACGTACTTACCCTACTTACCTACCAAAGTACGCTGCTTTTCTACCTACCTGCCAATTATTTTTCTAGGGTCATTCTTCTGCGGAGTATCTTAAAGTACAACGCCATCTATCAAATATGAAGTTCAGCTGTCCGTATCTGAATTGCGTGTTGTGATATTCTACTTCTTGAAAACATTAAATTCATATAGCTTTTGATAGCGATAACCGATTGCGATGAAACAAAAACTAACTAATACTTCAAGTTACGCACAATTTTTATGTATAAAAGTTATCTACATTGGTTTCGTACATTTCACGTGATGCGTGCACAACTAAACAGACAAACAGACAAAAATTCCAAAGATGCTGGAAATGGGTTATGTTGGTTATCGTATATCACTGGCATTTTTTTTTGTAAATATTTTAGATGTACAAAAACGACTTTCTACAGATTTAATATATGTATTGTTTTATTTTTAAGATTATCTCCTTAAAAATGCAAGTATTTAAGAAGACAGAAATGTAAATAAAAAACTTTTCAATATGAAATGAATTTATTTTTATTTGCTATACTTAATCTTACCTTTTGTATATTTTTTCTAAATCCGTGTAACACCTTCACGCACTAGAAACGCATTCTGCTAAACTTGTTGTAGTTTTGAAAAGCCACAACATTTCTTATCAAACTGTAAACAATGATTTGAAATCGTATTGTAGTCAGTAAAAGGTCGTTACGACAGAGTTATGAGGCAGTGAAATAGGTGTACCAGTCTGTCATCACTTATATGGCTGTTTAATGTTACTTTTGGACATTGACTCAGCACTCAGCCCGGCTGACGCGTGGCCCAGTTATAATACTGTTTGGTTGCATCTTACACGCATAGGAAACAAATAAATTTCTACATTACTGTATATAAAGACAAAATATTATCATCATCTTCCTGCCGTTGTCTCATGTTACTTGGGGTCGGTGCAACACGTTTTCTTCTTGCATACCGTCCTGTCCCCCGTCTCGCCATCACTGACTCTCTTTTCTTTCATATCACTCCTCACACAGTCCACCTATATTTTCTTTGGCCGTCCCCTCCCTCTCCATCCATCCACATTTATATTCATAACTCTTTTAGTAATATGCGTTTCATCCCTCCTCATCACATGACCATACCAGGACTAACGGTTTCCTTTCAACTTTTCTATCACTTTCAAACTTCCTCTAATATCCTCATTTCTCACTTTATCCATTCTCGTCACTCCGCACATCCATCTCAACATTTTCATCTTTGCTACATGCAATCTCTTTTCATCCATCTTTTTCACAGCCCAAGACAAAATAGTATATAAGCTGTCAAATATTGTTACTAAATCTATCTTTCTCCTCATTGTGGCCAAGACACGTTTAGCCATCTGTGATCAGTCTCGTGAGTCTGCGGGGCTGGCAGTGAGTGTACCCTTCCCGAACTTGGATATCCTGCCTACTATTCGTCTGTTACTTTAGGTCACATCATGCAGACATCCTGAACTTATCTATAGTATGTATTTATCACATACTAGGTATATGGTAGGTTAGGGCTGTAGGCTTAGATATAGTACCTATAGATTAAGCCCTGGCGTGGCCGCACATGAGACAACAATAGTTAATTCTGGTGTTACAACAAGAACAAGAATACTACAACCCACCATCGCACTGACACTTATTATCTATAAATAACCCAAATTCCTTGTCTCAATTAACACTGATTACCACGAAATCACAGAAAATCAAACAAAACCGAGTTTGTTTATCAAACCTGCCATTATATTAGAGTTTGACAAACAACAGAAACCGGCCATGGTGACAAGGACAAAAAATAATCTTTTGTCCTTATTATTTACATGGAGCTGCCAATTAGCCATCTCGCTCTATCAATCAAGCTCATTTTAAGGCTTAATCTATAGGTACTTTATCTAAGGCTGTAGGGCTTATAGGTCTTAGGGGCGTAGACCCTACGCTACGTTAGGCTGTTAGGACTTAATATGTATTTGAACTTACCATATATTTTCATGTAGGTACAATTATATTACTGCGGCCTTACGTGACGTTGGTTAGGGTGGGTATCTAAAAATTTTCTTTGGTCCATCGGATAGATTACTAAAAAATATTGGACGCGTATTTTTCCTTTATCACTTAAATAAAAATTATATAATAGTTTAAAAAACTGAAAATGAATAATACACTAACGAGCAATGAAAAAGTTCAAGTGACAAGCACCAAATTACTCCTAAACGGGAAAGGCTAGCTTAATGACGCCGTCTGCAATATTGAAGTACATTTAACAGCGCATCAGAATATTACCAACTAAAAACGTAAATATTGTGTTCAAATCTTTTATTAAATGTGAAAAAATTAAATTGAGATGTTTGTCGGCATTTTGTGGGTGTAACTTTTTCATTGCTCGGTTCAAGTTTAGTTTAGAACATGCAACTATTTAAGCGACGCTATTTGTCGCCTTCCCAGACAACTCATTCACTGTTCATCTTCTATTTATATTGAACTAGTGACCCACTTCGCTTGGTCTTTGATATTAAATATCTTAACTACAGTCTAGAAACTATTGGCTGGCCAACAAAAGGCACAGATTTACCTCTATTCAGTGAAAGGTCGTCTTGGAATTGAGAGTGACCTAAGATAAGTTATCTTCAAGTGATCTTGCTTTCTATTATAGAGGTATGAAGTTAGGTACTAAGTTTTTTGTTACAATGAGAACTTACTTACTTAGCTCAATTAACCAGTGTAATATCAGTCTTGCTATATGGTATCGTGTTATGTTGCCTGCTGACAAACAGACGTGAGGCGACAATGCGACAACGATGTGACAGTAAATTTTCATAGATGTTGTTCTACGATAAAAGGGTTTTTGCAACGGTCGCGTCACATTAATCTGCGGGATCCTCCTATCAAACTCAAAATCATTTATTTCAATTTAACTACGAGTATTATTATTGACAAGAAAATGATGAAGCTAGTTGCACATTCGCATGCGTCGGTAAGTTTTTATGGAGAAGAACGTGCAAGAAACTCCACAGTCTATCTATATCCTATAATCTATGTATTGAATAATGGTATTCATTTGCATTCCATTATACTAAAGTCTCCGCCATATAACAAAAAATAAAAGCCATTGATACGACTTGTACATTCGGAAATAGCTGTTATCTGACCCACCCTAAAAACGAAAGAATTTGAATCCACGCTTTAATACAAAAACAAAACTAAAAAGTAGAAAATAGTTTCCAATAAATTTAAATTAAGAATAATTAACTAAAAAAAAAAACCAGCCAAGTGCGAGTCGGACTCGCGCACGGATGGTTCCGTACCACTATCGGAAAAAACGGCAAAAAAACAGGTTTGTTGTATGGGAGCCCTACTTAAATATTTATTTTATTCTTTTTTTAGTAATTGTTGTTATAGCGGCAACAGAAATACATCATCTGTGAAAATTTTAACTGTGTAGCTATCACGGTTCATGATATACAGCCTGGTGACAGACAGACAGACGAACCGCGGAGTCTCAGTAATAGGGCCCCGTTTTTACCCTTTGGGTACGGAACCCTAAAAATGTATTTTATTGAAAAAAAGCGTGGGGTGCTTTTTAAGATCAAAAAGACCCTACTTTTACCAATATCTATCAACTATTGTTACTGTTTTTACCACAAAATATTTGTTTTTGTTAATCACACTATTTCAATATTTTAATTCATTGAAAATTATTTTCTACATTTTTGTTTGGGTTTCTATCAAAGCGAGATTTTTAGTTTTTTTAACTAATCTTTATTTTTTACTTTTTATTTCAATCGAAGTTCTAATCCTGAAGATCCTGGTAAGGATAACGGAACAAACTATTTAAATTATTGCATTGTCATCGGTTCTTGATAAGTGTGCAAAATTTCAAATTAATCCGACGTTTTGAAGGGGGTGAAAATCACGTTCAAAGATTCCGTTACATAGATACATACATACCAAGCTAATAAAAGCGTGTTAATAACGACGATACATTGCATTGTAATTTCACGTGACGTCACAATACAAACGCCCACGAGCTTTATCAATTGTCATTGATTTGATAAAGCAAAAAATACGTGACCAATTTTTTTTTAATAGATTTTGATATTTTTTTAACTCACGAATTATCCCTGTTATAGTTGAAGGAATCAAGAGCTTAACGCGCTTACCGAGCCACCAAAATCGAATTATGAATAATATTTCGTTCCAAAAGAACCGGGCAATGAGCGTGGTCCTTTGATACGACACATTTCATAATGTTATATTAACCTACATAGCGTAGATAAATATCAAATTTAAATATTATACTATGCAAAAAAGTCTTATCATAATTCTAACGGTACCAATAAAATATCAGATAAAAGATTTTTATAAATGTTATAAATAACTAATTTGATAACATTAGCGCGCCCAACACTTTTATATGTCTGAGTGGCGCCATCTCTTAACGCAGTCTCATACTACTAAGAACATTGGCTTACTTACCTTGACGTTTAGTTGAAACTGAGTTTGAAGCGCGAGGTTCTGTAGCTGTTTTACATTAATGCTAATAGACGGCGCTGTATAAAAATTTTGTTTTAATAGCTGCATAGCGTAAAATAAATCAACGCGTTCATTGATTGATTCAAATACAAGTATTCTGGCATGTTTAAATACTATTATACTGGCGTGTAACTGTATCTACACTTTTGGGCGTTTTTCATGGGAACTATTTCATGAAAACTTGTTGAATTTATTATGTTAAGTAATTAAATTAAGCTACTACGTAATGATGATAAGGGTCTACAGTCTCCATGAACAGCGATGGACAAATTCGTTTTTTTTTTTTAATCTGGTTACATTATGCAAAGCACGCCCATGAGGTAGTGTGTTAACCAGTAACCAGTAACTGAGTTGTAGCGGCCAGATAGGCAGTCGTCGCCGCGTCGTATGTAAAATAATGTATTCAACTGCATAGTCGACCTCAGCGTAGATGAGAAAATTATTCATTTAAAAATCTTTTTTTTTAACAAGTTTTTTTCGTATTTTTCTTTCGTACTTTAATTTGATACAGTGCACAAAAAATAACTAATCCGCCATCTTGGGCCGTCCGCCATATTGGTATTAGAATGACATCACTTGGATAATCATGCATTGTCATCCAAACTAAACGTGTACGCAAAATTTCATCTTAATCGGTGGAGATTAGCTGCTTTAAAATTCAGTTGCAAGATTTGACCCGAACACACTTAGGTACATACATACATTGCAAGTTAAATAAAAGCTAATAAAAATAATGTTTGGTTGGTTAGTGAAATCGTCAGAATAAGATAAACACCATCGGCTCGTTTGGTATATAGTGTATTGTATTATTATCTATCTAGGTACTACCTTCCCGCCCCGGCTTCGCAGGAGTGTAGGTACCTACATTACTTATGAAGAAATTGAGGTCAAATCTTCCCTTTACAATACAACCATTTTGTTTATGGTTTTTCAAACTTCTGTAAATTTTCTGTTAAAAGTACAAACCCGTTCTCTGAAAATTACAAACACAACAAGAAACAATTAGCCAAATAGGTGCAGCCGTTCCGAAATGTTGCGCGTACATAGACTCGGCAGTTGAATTTTATTTATTTACTAGCTGTGCCCGCGGCTTCGCTCCCGTCAACTACCTACCCTACCTACCTACTATTATTTTTTCTACTGTCATTGTTTTGCGGAGGATCCGCCATTCGGAAAATGTCAAATCAAACGTCAAATGCACAACGCCATCTATCGAATATGGAGTTCAACAGTCCGAGTATCTGCATGATGTGTGTTGCATTTTAATTCTTGAACACTTTAAATTCATCTAACTTTTAATAGCGTGAACCGATTGTGATGAAACAAAAACTAAAGAATACTTCAAGTTACGCGCAATTTAAATCACAATTTAAAGTTATCAACATTGGTTTCGTACATTTTACGTGATCCGTGCACAAAAATTCCAAAAATGCTGGAAATGGGTTCTGTTGCTTATCCTCCAACACCCTGGCTATTTTTTTTGGAAATATTATTGATGTACTAAAACGACTTTTCTACAGAAGTATTGATGATTGATATTGATATGTAGCTAGATACCTAGGTATAGCACTAAACTACATCTATGGTTTATCATATCAGCCGAAAGACATCCACTGCTCGACTTATGCCTCACCCAAGCGTCGCCACCGGTCCCGTGCGGCTCGCATCCAGCTAGACTCCCGCAACCCTCAACAGGTCATCTGTCCACCTGGTGGAACTTATGGTTTATGTCAGCGCAATTTAGAGTAGAATAAAAACATTTATTCGACATAGACACAACACAACCACAACAATCACAAAGTAACAGAGAAGAATACAAAAAAAAAATACAGACGAGATTGCGCCGGGCGTGCCCATACCGAAAGGGTTACCAACTCAGCATTTGCTGGGAGTCAGTCCCCAGCGCTGATTTTCAATTGGCACCCCGCTAGTGCATTTGAAAGGCTCTCGCACAAATAGTACCTATAAGTATCTAAGCAAAGTAAAACTCGAGTTATTGTCTTTAAAAGGGTAATTTCCAGAAATTTCCCCCATTTACCCAACAGTTCCGTGGTCAAGAATCGTGCGGAATATCCTAAGTTTGTTCCCGAGCGTATCCTTTGTGGTTACCAAACTATTTGATAGTTAGAAGTTTAACATCAAACTAGTACGGCCAGAATGTCTCAGCAGAGATGTATAGTAAGTACACCCACATTTCAATATTTCTGTTTAATGCCCTTGTATTAGGAGATCGAGACTTGGACTGTACTGCAGTCTCTCCAACGGTCCGAATCGACTACCGATACTTCGAAGTGTTGAAATATTTTTTTAATTTTTATTATTATCAATAGTCTCGCGCTTGACCAATATCTCACCTGATGGTAAGCGATGATGTGGTCGACGGTGAAGCACGCTTACCTATAAAAAACCCATTCACTCTTGATTTAAAACACCACCATGTCAGTTCGACTTCAGGATCAGACCTCGAAACCTATCCTTCTGCAGCGAGCTGTGAGAGAGGGATACGTCATATCTCCAAAACTGCTTTTCTCAGCTATCCCATGGTGTGGGGTATCGTTGGAAAGGCCATTCAAAAACATTACGGGTCTGTGAAAACTTATTCGATCCGTTTGCATAAAATTAAGTTTTAAATTGCTCATTTATGTTAGAGTCAAGTGTGTCCCCTGCCAGCTAAATGGTTGCTTTTGGATATATTATGTAAAAAAAATCGCGAAAGATCACGGTAGTAGTATATTTATTAATTTATTATTATTTATTGTATTCTTTGAGATACAGCCTGGTGACAGACGGACAGACAGACAGACGGACCGCGGAGTCTTAGTAATAGGGTCCCGTTTTTACCCTTTGGGTACGGAACCCTAAGAAGGGAAAACTATCACAACTATGCAGGCATTGCAAGTTTACGAGTATAAACTTCGTTGCCGAGTGTGCGATGGAATTGCATGATCTAATTCCACCGGACTTTTCATCATCGGACTACCAGACGTACGGCGATGCGCCATCGGTACATGGTGGACATCCCACCCATACGCACAAAACGCTTTGGGAACACTTTTATTATGCGTACAGCTAAGGAGTGGAATTCCCTGCCGGAGTCTGTGTTTACCGATAGCTACAATCTAGGGGTCTGAATAGGTTTTTTCTAGGCAAGCGTGATTCACCGTCGACCACATCATCGCTTACCATCAGGTGAGATAGTGGTCAAGCGCGAGCCTAAAGTGTATAAAAAAATAAAAAGAAGACAAACTTGAGTTAAGTTTCATGCTTATGACCTTATGACGTCAATCCTGAGATATATAGCTTAATACGAGTATATCACATTTTGTAAATATAACAGGGCTACAGGAGCAAGTAGCCCCGAGGTTGTACAGTGCCTAATTAGTGTGCGGGCTGGGCAACGTGAGTTAGGGGGTGCGAGTCCAATGTCGGACGGTTTTCTAGGGATTGTCGGATGGCGATTTGATAAGGTGGTCGTATGTAATTCTACATTCTGACATATGGCTCTGAGACGTGGTCGCTTACAATGGGCCTTATCAGAAAGCTTACAGTCACTCAAAGGGCAATTGAGAGGGCTATGCTCGGCGTTTCCTTGCGTGATCGAATCAGAAATGTAGAGATCCGCAAGAGAACCAGGGTTACCGACATAGCCCGAAGAATTGCCAAACTTAAGTGGCAGTGGGCAGGGCACATTGCTCGCAGAACGGATGGCCGATGGGGCAGAAAGGTTCTGGAGTGGCGACCGCGAACCGGAAGACGTTGCGTTGGAAGGCCTCCCACCAGGTGGACCGATGAGTTGGTGAAGGTTGCGGGGATCCGCTGGTTGCGAGACGCACGGGACCGGTCAATGTGGCGACGCTTGGGGGAGGCCTATATCCAGCAGTGGACATATTTCGGCTGATATGATGATGATGATGTAATTCTAAGTTTATTTATTAAACAAACAATTGGATATTACTCTCTGATCATAGATGATTCCTCGTTCCAATATCGTTTCCAATATATACTGTACTAGGATGACTTTTAGCATAACCAATATTTCGAATGAACGAAGAAGGTGACTACTTGGAATATAAGATCTTAAGTTTTGTGTACAATTCGCATACATAGAAGATCTCTTTGCATACACAGAAGTAACCAGCACTGATCACAACATTGACAACATATTATTTGTGATGAAATTTAAAATTTACTTTTGCTTGCATTTACTTTTTCTTTCAATCTTTTGCTTTCAATCTGTATTCTAATTTTATTCATTTAATTTAATTTTATATAATTTTTAATTTAATTTGACATTGTATATTTTAAGTTGATTTATTTTAATTTTATTTTAATTTGACATTATGTTTATTTTAATTTGATTTGATTTAATTTCAATTTTATTACTTTGACATAATCTGTATTTTTATTTTATTTCGCTACTGTATTTAAAAATTGTTTTGATTTAATTTTGACATCGTCAACATTTGGAGCTAATTTGACATAACCTTAATCTAAACATTAATTGAATCTAATCTGCATTCCAATGTTATTTTTATTTTATTTTAATTTTGATTTTATATAATTATTTTTTATGTAGATCATGTATACTCAATAATGTGTAAGCTGTGGTTACCTATAATTGAGTGTGCATAACATGATAATGTTTGCAATTTATATGTTTCCTGTAAGTTTTTGTTATGCCACTCGTTGGTGATCCTAAATAAATAAATAAATAAATAAATAAATAAATTTATTTATTTATGTACACACAAAACACTTAACAGAGAAAATAAATAATACAGATAGAAGACCACAAAGGTACTGCTTATTTCAATAAAAATTTCTTCCACCAGACCTGCGACAGGAAAGTTGGATGATATACGAAGACACAGTGTGCAGAAGGAAACTTAAAATAGATTAACAATTCTACAACTATATAACTTAACTAATTATGTATAAATAACACACATACCTTATCTTATCTTATCTTATGGAGGGGCCGAGACATAACTCGGACACTTCGACCCATTGGGATCTACTGTGGTACCTTAACTAAATATAAAGAAGATAAAAATACATACATGATAATATATAATAATTACAATATGGTGCACTTTTGTTGGCGATTTGGAATTTTGATTCTGTTTTTTTGATTAAAGACCGTTGCGACTGCTTGGTAGAAAGAGTAAAGAGTTTGATAAGATCTAAACTAGGATTCACGTATTACAGGACCTGCAGCCTAATTGCGTAAGTAAATTCGGCAAGGCAAAGGGTTTTAACCTCATCAATCAACCAATTACATGAAGCAGAAGTCGCGATGTAGATTTCCGTCAATGTTATTGGTCGATTGATGGAGTCAAAACCCTTTGCCTTGCCAAATTCACTTACATAATAAGGCTGCTGGTCTGTAACTTAAGAGTGAGGTAACCTTATCTAAGCAAGCTTGCACCAGTGTCGACCACATCACTGTTTACCCTGAGATTAAAAAATAGTAACGCAAGCTCATTCCTAATCACTTAAAAAAACTCAAGATTGCAGACGTCGAACAGAATTGGAATTACTTAAAAAGTAAGTAACTTATTATTAGCAAAATTCTCGTGCCGTACGACAACAGACATCGGACACACACACCGCCCAAAGGCAACATATCTTACAAGACTGTTAGAAGGCTAAAGTCGAGCTCAAATCTAAACATTATGGTTTCTTATTAAAAATTAGAACCGTTTGTTTAATAAAGTTTGTTAGGAAGGCTTCTGATTACGCCTAATTGTCAATTATGATAGAATAACCCGGTTTATGCAGACGTGGTCGCTCACAATGGGCCTTATCAGAAAGCATAAAGTCACCCAAAGGGCAATGGCGAGGGCTATGCTCGGAGTTTCCTTGCGTGATATCATCAGAAATGAGAATATCCGCAGGAGAACCAAAGTTACCGACATGGCCCGAAGAATTGCCAAACTTAAGTGGCAGTGGGCAGGGCACATTGCTTGCAGAATGGATGGCCGATGGGGCCGAAAAGTTCTGGAATGGCGACCGCGAACCGAAAGACGATGCGGCCTCCTACTAGGTGGACCGATGACCTGGTTAAGTTTGCGGGAATACGATGGATGCGAGACGCACGGGACTCAATGTGGCGACGCTTGGGGGAGGCATATGTCCAGCAGTGGACGTATTTCGGCTGATATAATGATGATGATGACCCGGTTTATGAAAGGCAACGAAGAAAAAACAATATATCTGCCAAGCCTTCTTCCGAATATGTTACACTAGCACTTCGCCCGTGACTTCGTTCGTTCTAGGGAGAGGAGCAACTGACTGTTGGCTAAAGAAGTACCCACCACCTCATGACTTCATTAAGCCCAAGGAGCATCTAACCCTCGGTCATGAACTGCAGTGGCCCGTGTGGAAGGCACTGAATCGGTTGCGCACCCAGGCAGGCCGCTACAAATGTAATTTGGCAAAATGGGGGATTATTGATCCATTGCACGCTGGTTGCGATTGCGGTGCTCCTGTACAGACTATGCCCCACTTGCTAGAGTGTCCCGACTGTCCATTCACCTGCACCATGGATGACCGGTATAATGCCTCTGATGCTGCAATAAACGTGGCCACCTACTGGGCTCAAAAAGTTTGTTCAAATGTACCATCGAAAGGAAAAAAAAAAATTCGTTCGCGTGATCCGTATTTTATTCCACAGATGACTTTTTAGTTTCACCCCCTTAAAGGTTGAATTTCAAAAATCCGTTCTTGGTGCTTCCCTTCATCATAAAAAGAAGCCCTGTATAGTAAAATTCTTCAAAAAAATCTATAACACCCCCTAAATCGTATTTTAGACGTAGTTTTGAAAAACCTTTACTATTTACTCAGGTTAGTATTTATGCCAAGTTTCAAATATATATCGGAGATAGGAGGGCTATCTTCAATAATACCCTCGGTCTGTGGGCATATCGTGGGTATGCAATGCACAAAGCAGGTAACTTATGCCGTTTTAGAGATAGTTCTTGTTCCAATTTTATCAAAGCAGCGGATTCGGCCACCAATCGTTTCGCTTTTTCCCAACTAAAACACACTTGTTCAAGTTCACACACGCCACTTTAGGCTACTTCTCAACTCTTTTTCTCTCAACTCCTTTTTAACTCCCAAAACGCGCGTCCGCGCGTATCTTTTCTAACTTCACGACCCAATATGGCGGGAGAACCCACTCAGAGTGCCTCTATGACACTCCTGCTTTTTATTGGCTAAGAGAATCTCTTCCGGCAAATTACTGCTTGTATTATCCAATCCAAATCGAGTATTTTGACATAAGAAAAATAAAGTGTTGTCAATCGAATAAAATCGAACTGAGAACTGATCAGAAGCTAAATGTTGCCAATTAAACAAACCTGAAGTAATAAGTTTACAAGGGATATTTATTACTAATCATTTACCTTCCTCCGATACGGCCATCTTGACATTCAAACGGTCCCACGTTTGATGTAAAGCGACGAGCAACATCGTTACTCAACCAAAAAACAAAAACCAAGAGGAGATAAAAAAATAAGTAATAGGTTAAGTTCGGCCGCTCCTGACCAAATAAAAAAAAATAACGTGGTCGTGACATCTTCCACGTGAAACCTTCAATCAACACCTTATATTACCAGCCTACAACAAAACTCAAGCACATCTTTACTCATGAAAACTGAATCCTCTTAGCTTTCACACTGTTCATTTGTTTTCTCTATGTAAATCTAGGTCTCCACACCATACACCGTACACAACCATCATCGTACTATCGAACCAGCCACCTCACCATTTAGACAACCATATTAACACATTCTAAATGGTTACCGAAGCACCAGAGGTACCAGGTTCCCAACAAACGCCAAGTCGGTCTCGAAGCACTAAGTGTGCCAGAAACCACCCAAACGCCCAACACAACATACCATGCCACATACACCAAACAACAGGTCACCGAGGCCCCAGAGGGACCAGGCTCCCCCAGACATACAACAGGTCACCGAAGCCCCAGAGGGACTAGGCTCCCCCCAGACAACAGGTCACCGAAGCCCCAGAGGGACCAGGCTCCCCCAGACAACCGGTCCTCTCGAGGCAACAAGACTGCCAGATACCCATGCCACATACACAAAACAACAGGTCACCAAAGCCCCAGAGGGACCAGGCTTCCCCAGACAACCGGTCCTCTCGAAGCAACAATACTGCCAGATACCCATGCCACATACACTAAACAACAGGTCACCGAAGCCCCAGAGAGACCAGGCTTCCCCAGACAGATAACAGGACTCCAAAGCCCCAGAGGGACCAGGTTCCCCCCTGACAAATCCAGCAATGTTTCTTGGTCCCACAGCAATCGCTGTAGCTCCTGATGGTCAACCCAGTGACCACCCTGCAACCATAGTCATCCTGACCAGGCCTCGTAACCCACCACGGTTACAGCAGTCATCTTACTGACCACTCACCTCGTAACCCACCTCGGTTACAGCAGTCATCTTACTGACCACTCACCTCGTAACCCACCTTGGTTACAGCAGTCATCTCTGACCACTCACCTCGTAACCCACCTCGGTTACAGCAGTCATCTTACTGACCACTCACCTCGTAACCCACCTTGGTTACAGCAGTCATCTCTGACCACTCACCTCGTAACCCACCTCGGTTACAGCAGTCACCGCAGCGACTACTCATCACCGTACAGTCAGTCCTTTGACCATACACACGACCTCACCATTGCTAGATTGATTTGAATCAGTCTTCAACACAGTACATTCAGTTACTTCAATGGGTACTTGATCTTTCAGCTTTCCTCTAACTCATCATGAACCAAAGCCTTTAATGCAACACATAGCTGCCACCATTCAGAACTCTAATAACCATAAACAGCACCTCTAAACCAAAATCAAATTAGTTATTTCAATCTTCATTCTCAGTACTGAATACAACGGCAACTTCACATTCAGGATTTCTTACCCTGCCAAAAGCATATTCAAGAACTCCATTTTATGTTCATGATTTCATACCAAACCCTCAGTGTGATAGGTATAATAACTACCAACATCAAACATTACCAATTTTGCAAACTAAAATTGAAAATGAAATCATGCACCGCATGTCACCGAGTTTACATCTGCGTTAACATTATCTTATCCAACTTGCTCAGATAGCAAATAAAACAAAATTACGTTAGGTATGTTCACAATGACCAGCACAGAACATTCAACAAGTTAGAACACCACAACCATTACTGACAGTATACTTTAAATTCCACATTTATTATTCAAGGTAGGTACTAGCCTACATGACACCACACAATCACACAATTCACACCTTTCGTTAAAGAGATGTTACAATTATTAAAACTTTTGAACAATGTTCAAGATTACCGAGGCCAAGCATTGTTGAACAACACAGAACAAGGAAACTATTCCTAGTTTCCTCCAAAAAACAAAAGCTCCTGTACCAAGCAAATCAAATAGAACCTAAGTGTCCCATTCATGGTCCACAATCAACAATAACTTAGCAAATACATTTACCTGCACAGAATGCACTTTCAACTTAAATGCCGAATTAACTCTTGACTCTGTCATCTCTCTGACCCACGAAACTGTTCTATGTAAATTAAAATGTTGCCAATTGAACATCTATCTCATCTTCAGCCACAACTTCAGCAGTTATTGGCCCTCGGGCATCTCATAATACCTGAATACGTCTTCTAGACACCATCTACATGTCTAGTTGCACTTTTCATTTGCCATAGTCCACTTAAATAATTTTTATGTGTAGGTATCGTTAGAATGACATGTTATCAGTTGGTTAGTTCCCTACATAGTGATTTATAACAACTACAGACATTAACTTTACCTTTATTCAACCGTTGGTAGCAACAAAACTAAACGCCAACTGTCTAGGCTATAGTAACGTTAATCCTCGTGATATTTCCAGGTTGTAAGATCGCAAAACGAGTCAACCAGCAAACTATTTCACTAAACTTTAACACGGGTTTGAAAATAATCTTGATCACATAACTCATAACTGAAAGTTATCGCAACTCTTTGGAATGAAGCAAAAGTTAAAAGTTTAATCCTCACAGTGACTTGTAACGATTTATTAATAATCTAGTCTTTATCTAGTAACTTATAAGTTAAAAATCATATCACAGTTAAAAGTTATTTGTTTTTTGTTTTGTCTTGTTCGACTTTTTCGAACTTTTTCGAATGTTGACACTTTCATGTCACTGTCTAATAGAGATGAGTAAGGGATGGCGATCTGTTATCAATTAATCGACGAATCGATTTAAAGGCAATAAATAAACAATTTTTCAATCGATATCCAGTACTGAATCGATCCAGCGTATCGATATTTCGCCCTAGAATATCGAGATTCGATTTTTCTGTTTTGATATGAACCAAAATATTATTTAAAAATAGTCGAATGTATTACACAAAGATATAATTCAACGTTAACAAAATAAATTTCTTTCCCTTTTACCTGATACTTTAATTTAGTTGTGAAAACAATCCCAATCAGCTAAAGATGTGAAAAGATACACTATTATTACGATTTTTCTTTTTACTTTCCATAACTGGATTCACACTTGCATTAAAAATACCAACGCGAATAGTTAGAATGTACGTTATTTTCAAAGAAAAGCATATTCACAAATTTCCTTGAAGATCAAATCAACAACAAACTCAGTGGTAATAATATTTACGGGCAATCTGAAGTGACACCTATTAATAAAGAATGCACGGCTAAAATGCCTAGTATCCTTACTTCTCGATTATCAGTAGTGAGTAAACTAACAACCTATTCATAAATGTGTGTACTCTTGTGACAGCACTAGTGGTCACAAAACCGTATATTGTTCTAACATCATGCAACATAAAATAATGTAATGAAATCTAATTTCTTTCCGTTTTGTTCTCACATTCCAATGCTCCAAGTACATTAGAAAGATGAAATTGCGAAAATCGTTTCATTGTTTATTTTGTTGGTAAATAAAAACGATTAAATACTTGAAACAAAATATTTCAAAGCTTGAGCCCGTCAAAGATTTAAAAGATGGCGTGACATGCACGGACTTCTCATTCTGTCTATGCAAAAATTATTTGTTTGTTTTTAAATTGATCACGAAAAAACAACATGCTCGTATTCAATAAGCTCCCCCAAGCAGTAAATCACGGCATAATGGGGTCCCGAATCCAATTTCGATGATTATTGAAAGAAACATACAGTATCAATACCATTACATAGATGGCGCTGTTTGATTTTTCTACTCTTTTTATGTGACTTACATTAAACATTTCCATTAAACAACATAATGCAATAGTTATAAATTGCAATTAATGCAACAATTAATTATAAAACTTAGGTACTTCCAAATCCAATACATACTTCGGCTGCCACAAATGTATGCCAATGCACAGATAGTTGAATGCAGATCAAAGTAACATACCTTTAAGCCTGTACTCCCGGAAAGGTCAGGCAGCAGTGCCAACCATGCACATGTCCAGACTCCTAGGTGCTATCAGAAAATATTAAATTGATTGATCACCACAGTGGCATGTATAAAACCACTAAATTTCCTCTTTCATAGCGCTGTAGACTGCAGGTTGTATGTTGCCTCTTGAAATGGAACCTGAGCTCCACACTTATCTTGTAGCACTACACGCAGCCGGTCACAATAGGTCTTGTGGTATCCACAGCCATGTTGAAGGGCTCAGACGTCCGTGCTATTTGTTGCATATTGTGTGAATGGCTGAAAAATTCATGTCTATGAGCAAGATTTCCACAAGCATAGTTTTATTGAATCAAGTTGTAGCTTAGGATGTTTGCTCTCTTGCACTGTATTTGCACAAGTGGTCTTAATCTCTTGCGAATTCCGCTGACAGTATGAATCCGGCTGAGTTTCATTTAGCATCATAACGAAAATAACAATTTATTTTAAATTTTAGCCACTATAAACCAAGAAAAACAATATTGTGGCTAAACTTCATAAGGCATTAGATTGGTACTTATTATTGTCGGAATACTTAAGTTTATACTTCCCTGAACATCACCACCACAGTTGCGTTTCCCAAGTATCTAGTCAGGATTGGGCGTCGATGTCATCATTAACTTCATCATTATCTGCAACTCGACTTCGCATATTGTCTAGGATAGGCCACACTATACGGTTGAACTCGGGCAACATGATATTCCTGTCTCTAGTAGCCGGCAAGTTGCAAAACATCTCCATTAGGTAGGTAGGTAGGTACTTCCACGCTAATTTTCGCGCACCAGAGCGCGCCAACCATTACTCGTCTCATTTGGTCCATTATCGCTTTGTGCGTGCATTGTTTTCACTTCCGATATCGGAGATAGGAGGGCTATCTTCAATAATACCCTCGGTCTGTGGGCATATCGTGGGTATGCAATGCACAAAGCAGGTAACTTATGCCGTTTTAGAGATAGTTCTTGTTCCAATTTTATCAAAGCAGCGGATTCGGCCACCAATCGTTTCGCTTTTTCCCAACTAAAACACACTTGTTCAAGTTCACACACGCCACTTTAGGCTACTTCTCAACTCTTTTTCTCTCAACTCCTTTTTAACTCCCAAAACGCGCGTCCGCGCGTATCTTTTCTAACTTCACGACCCAATATGGCGGGAGAACCCACTCAGAGTGCCTCTATGACACTCCTGCTTTTTATTGGCTAAGAGAATCTCTTCCGGCAAATTACTGCTTGTATTATCCAATCCAAATCAAGTATTTTGACATAAGAAAAATAAAGTGTTGTCAATCGAATAAAATCGAACTGAGAACTGATCAGAAGCTAAATGTTGCCAATTAAACAAACCTGAAGTAATAAGTTTACAAGGGATATTTATTACTAATCATTTACCTTCCTCCGATATATATAAGCCCAACTTTCACCTCCATAGAATAGGGGTAGAATTTCCAAAAACCAATAAATATATTTATTAATATATTTTTATCAACCAAGAGAATAAATCTAAAAGTTCAGGTGTCCAACTTACAAACTGCAGAAATTTTAAACAAACTTTCAACCCCCTTTTTACTCCCTTAGGGGTAGAATTTCGAATATTTTTTCTTTATTATTCTGTAATTAAAAAAAACTAATTGTTTTTTTACTAACCAAGAGTGGAAACCAACAGTTTCAAATGTTTTACCTTTCAAACCAAAGAAATTTCACAGAAAGTTTCAACCCCTATTTTATTCCCTTAGATATAGAATTTCCAAAAACCAATAAATACATGATATTTTTTATCAATTAGAGCGTAAATCTAAAATTTCATGGGTCCAATTTACAAATGTAAAAAAAAAAAACATACAGTCTTTCTACCCCTTTTTAACCCCCTCACGGGTGGAAATTCTAAATACCAATAAATTCTTTTTATCAATAAAGAGCATAAATGTAAAATTTCACGTGTCCAATATAGAAACTGTAGAAATTTCACACAATCTTTCAACCCCCTTTTTACCCCCTTACGGATGAAATTTCTAAAAACCAATAAATACATGAATTATTTTCATCAACTAACAGCATAAATCTAAAATGTCACGTGTCCAACTTACAAACTGTAGAAATTTCATACAAACTTTCAACCCTCTTTTTATCCCCTTAAGGTTAGAAATCCCAAAAATCCTTTATGGCGCACTTACGTCACTTGAGGAACCTCCCTGCCAAATTTCTCTATAATTGCTGGGTAATTGGGTTGTCGGGTTGGGCAGTTCTTTAACCAATAAGAATTTCGTCATGCTAGTTCGTAACATAGCCGGAGGCAGTACTCTACCTCTCTTATGCAATCTGCATATTAATAATAATAATCTAGCAAAGAAACACACTGTTTGCTTAACTGAATCTACCTGCCAGCAATATTTTTTTAAACAATACCTTTCCATGCTTTCTCTAGAGAATAGAAATACCTAACTGTATAATGTTGAAATAATAAAATAATATTTATTCTAGAGTCCCAACTCTGATTCCGAACGTATTTTTCTTTGGTAATACATTTCTTTCCCATATTTAAATAACATTGTTGTTTTTAAAAGATTTGTTGATTTTATGTTACGGATCTCTTTTATATTTGAATTGAGGCACGTGAATGGATAATATTGGATTTATCTTCTATGTTATAACGCCGCTCAGGGGCTTTTCTGATGGTGGCTTTATCGATCGGATATCACATGCCCCTCACTTGTGCGAGATAAAACAAAAATATACCTACTTATCTTAAATCTAAGTTCACACATCGACATTGGTTTCTCGCACACTGTTCCGTTGTTGTTGAATTAGGTAATTTACATATGTTTGCAATATTTGTAAGTATGTGAGAACCATGTCCCTATTTATCAAGTGAAGGAATTTACCTGTTAGTGCTTGTAATACTTTATACCTACATTTAGTATAGTAGTGCTGGGTGCATCGTTCTCACGTATAAGAATTTATTAATGTACTACTTATGTAAATATTGTAAAAAGCCTTTATTTTTTTAAAAGAATAAGTATGGAGTTTCTTGTGCATTCTTCTCCATATCAACCTACTTTTCCGAATGCACGGTAAAATCAATTTTTATTACATGTAAATTTTAACGTTCAAAAGTGCCGCATATTGGCCTAGTTGAAATAAATACATTTGACCTTGACTTTGACTCGCGTCCAATGGATTTTTTTTTTTTTTTATTTGGGACAAACCCACCGCACTATTCCCAAACCACTGCAACTCCTGAAAGCCAGAATCAACAGTGGCGACCACCAGAAAAGCGCCGAGGCAATGAAGCTCGACGAAGTCCCGGAGAATGAATTTAACTGTCTTGGATCCCGCAACGAAATTAATCAGAAAAGAATAACGGAGGAGTAGGAAAAAACATAAATTTCCACTTCCCTCCATATCAAGCAGGCGACAGAACAAACAAGGCCACTAGGCACAAAGGGTCGTTTACAACTGGGATAAGCAGCAGGCGTCCAATGGATTCCTGCTGTCTTCAGCAGGCCCATGTCATATTTACCAGCCCGTACTGTGTGTAGCGCTTATTTAATAAACAATTAATGTACACACACCGACATAGCACGAAGAATTGCAAAACTTAAGTGGCAGTGGGCAGGGCACATTGCTCGCAGAACGGATGGCCGATGGGGCAGAAAGGTTCTGGAGTGGCGACCGCGATCCGGAAGACGTTGCTTTGGAAGGCCTCCCACCAGGTGGACCGATGACCTGGTGAAGGTTCCGGGGATCCGCTGGATGCGAGACGCATGTGACCGATCAAAGTGGCGACGCTTGAGGGAGGCCTATGTCCAGCAAAGGGCGTGTTTCGGCTGATATGATGATAATGATGATCATGATGTCCACACTTACAAGGGGTGTTAAAGTTTTTTTTGAAGAATCTTATTTCTTGGGTTAATAAACTTGAAAGTTGACATTAATACCAAAATAAGTTAACAATAAAGGTTGTCATTATTAGTTTTTCGAAATTAATCTAGGGCTACAATCTAGGGATCTTTAAATCAAGAGTGACAACAAGTGAACAATCTTATTTCTTTGGTTAATGAACATGTAAGTTGAAACAGAAAAAAGGTACAATGGTCGAATTTCTACAGTCTAAATCTCTTGCAGCAAACCTGCGTAACGAGAGTTGGAAAAAAAAGAGACGTTGAGGATTATGTCCCTTGTTGAAGGAGGGCTCCCACAGAGAGGAGGCATGTGTTCCTGCAGTGGGACCACTTTAAAAGGATTAAATTCTACTTCCTGACTCTCTTGTTTGTTTTGTGACTAAAAGCCAGCAAGGGGCCCGAGGTTGTATTCAATTAAGGCTCATTATTACTGGGATTTCCATTAGAAATTTCTCAGTAGGAACCCCCGAATCGACATTCTCTTCCAGTACCTAGTATAGGCGTAATATCACAGACATAAATCTAACAAGATAACTCAAGCCCCTCCTCCTCTGTATGAAAACCAAGCGTGCCACTTTTTCACACACAATTTAAAAACAAATTTACTTACAAAGAAAGAAAAGAAAACATTTCCAATGCCTCTGCCAACTTTTTCCATACAACCTATACAGCTCAAAATGGCATAATTGGGCATTTTTCTAGATTTCGGTGGATTTCCGATGCCGATAATGCTAAATGAAAAGCTCAAAGTAGTTAGTGGTAAAGTAGTAGTAGTTTTATTGATCGTAATTTTCCTCCGTTTTTAGACACGACTAAGTACATACTCGTACAATCGCGTCATCTAGTTAGATTAAATCTGTGCGACTACCATTAGTATCTTTTGCAACATTTGCAGACGAAAAATGTATTTTCTATGAACCTAAAAAAGACGTCAAACACTCTTTCTTTTTTAGGGTAAAAACAGGACCCTATTACTAAGACTCCGCGATCCGTCTGTCTGTCTGTCTGTCCGTCTGCCACCAGGCTGTATCTTATGAACCGTGATAGCACAGTTGAAATTTTCACAGATGATGTATTTCTGTTGCCGCTATAACAACAAATACTAAAAACAGAATAAAATAAATATTTAAGTGGGGCTCCCATACAACCAACGAGATTTTTTGCCGTTTTTTTGCGATAATGGTACGGAACCCTTCGTGCGCGAGTCCGCCTCGCACTTGGCCGGTTTTTTATTATAATTTCTTATGATATAATTCTTTTGTTACAGAAAAATCCTTCGTTGTCTGCTATGGTCATCCCGAGCGGACCAGTGTCTTCACCACCAAAAGGTAAGTCGGTAAATAAACTAACCTAGAATTGTTTGTATTATTTATTAGCTGTATCCTACGGTTTCACCTGCTTGGAGATTCCCAATACAGATGTCCGCAGGAACAGCGCAATTTTTCGAGTTAAATTACTTCTACCGCTTTAGTGCCATAGAACGATAACTTTCTAAAGCACACTCCTTAGTAACAGCTAGCTTAAAAGACATGACAGACTTTTTCTAAAACTTACTTTAAATAAAATTATTTATTAAAAAATATTTTTTAAAAACAAGCTTTTTTCTTATTATTCTCAGTAGACTCTTTCATGTGATACCCATGTCATAGCAGTGCACAAAAAATAACTAGATCGCCAACTAGGACCGTCCGCCATATTGGATTTAGAATGACATCACTTAGTTAACCATGCATTGTCATCCCAACTAAACGTGTATGCAAAATTTCATCTTAATCGGTGGCGGATAATTGCTTTAAAATTCAGTTGCAAGATTTGACCCGAACACACTTACATACATACATTGCATGTTAAATAAAAGCTTGTAAAAAAGTACTGTTTTGATATCTACCGAATGGTTTAATAGTGATGATTCCTGGTTAGGAAAATGATAAAGCGCATCAAAGTTCAGGAGTGGGGGCTAGTGACGTCACATTTTTAGTATAAAGTGTAGCACGGCGTGACGTCACCCGATATTTCAACGCAGGGTATCGTCGTAATTTTTTGTTTACATGGCAAAAGAAAAAAATCATGTCCAATATTTTTAGGTAATCTAACTGATGGACTAAATAGTTTGTTTTTGATATCATCCGTATTGTAAATGCTTTGAATTCCAAAGTCAACCAGAGCTAACACACCAAAGCCTCAAGATTTTAGGTCATAGCACAGATCAATTGATGAAGTTAAGCAGTTATTCACGGATCAGTGAACTCCGTTTCCACATCAAGACGTTTTCTTAGCCTTAGGGAAGTACTAAATTCTAGATATTCTAGTACTTCCCGGAGGCTAAGAAACTACCTAGGTGTTACCCAATTTCTTACAGGGCATGGTAACTTTAACAGTAAATTATTTTCCTTCAAACTCGTTGCCTCGCCTTTATGTCAGCGACTGCGAATATGTACAATCTGCACATCATATCTTATGGGAGTGTATTCTTTGGCAGAATGTACGCAATATTATGTTGAATAATGTACAGGCTGCATCAGGAGTTGTCTACTATACGAACCTTGTAGAAACTAGAACAAATTTCCGTGCGTTCGAGCTTTTTGTCATACCTATGAATCAAATATAACAGCTCACAATGTTAGGCCCCATTAATGTTGACAATATTTTTTATCCGTGGTACTAGGCAACTGGGCTTATCCCAGTTGTAGACGACCCTTTGTGCCTATAGGCCTTGTTTGTTCTGTCTCCTGCTTGATATGGAGGGAAGTGGAAATTTTTATTTTTCCTACTCCTCCGTTATTCTTTTCTGATTAATTGTTGTTGCGGGATCCAAAACAGTTAAATTCATTCGCCGGGACTTCGTCGAGCTTCATTGACTCGGTGCTTTTCTGGTGGTCGCCACTGTTGATTCTGGCTTTCAGGAGTTGCAGTCGGCGGGATTGTGCCAGTAAAAAAAACCTACCTAGGTTATCTAACAATGTGGATAGCTATACTCATAACATCACGGCTGTATTAGCCGAACGTTTAGGCAGAGGTGTTTGAACGCCCATATTTTGTTATGTGTTAATCCCATGTATTAGGGGCCATGTGGTCATTGAGTTTTATGCCATCAACATCATCATAGCCCAACTTTGCTCACTGTTGAGTGCAGACCTCTTTTAACAGGTTTACTATCCAATTAGTAAAATAATAGAAGAATCCTATATGATTCATTGAATATCAAAACTGTTAATGTACTAATCCGTACGTTCTTGTGCCAAACTCATCAATGGATTAATGCAGTGTTTCTTAACCTGTGGCCTGCGGACCCCGGGGGGTCCTCTCTCATCTATGGCCTTTTTACCCGACTGCCGAAGGAGGGTTATGTGTTTATCAGTCTATGTATGTATGTATGTATGTATGTAAGTATGTATGTATGTATGTATGTATGTATGTATGTATGTATGTATGTTTGTTCCTATGTGGCGTTCTAGAGACCAAACGCGTTGGCCGATTTTGATGATTCTTACGTCAATCGATTCGTCTTAATCCTGCGAGTGTCACTGGCTACATTAAAATGGGAAAAAACAAAAATGGCGGATTTTGGGCGCCATTTTGTGTGGTAAAAAAATTTTTTTTTCTTCCAAACCCATTGTGTGGGGTATCAAAATAAAGGATTTTAAGAGGCGATTTCAAAAATATATAACACTTATATGTTTAAATGTACATAATTCTAAAAAAAAAATAACTAAAAAGTTGTAATAAAAAAAGTTAATTAAGAAAATCAAAAACCCGACTGCTTAGAAAGCAAACTAAAAAGAAGTAAACAAGAAGAAAATCATGCTGTGCAGTCGGAGGATACATCTGGTTTTGGTCCGCCAACTCGCGAATATGTATCCTCCGACTGCACAGCATGATTTTCTTCTTGTTTACTTCTTTTTAGTTTGCTTTTTAAGCAGTCGGGTTTTTGATTTTTTTAATTAACTTTTTTTCAATAATATATAAATAAGTCATTTCATAGAATACTGTTTATCAAGTATTTGCGAGTATGTAAAAAAATATTATAAGAAAATATAAGAAGGTGTGCTGACACATTTACTGCTTTCCTCAATCACATACCTCTGTGAAAAGGCATTATCTGCTCTTGTATATAATAAAAAAATACAGAAACAGATTACCAGTGGAATCCGATTTAAGATTACAACTAAGTAGTAACATCAACCCAAATGTTACTAATTAGCAGTACTTACCTTCATATTAACCGTATGTTTTATGATAAACATTTTTATTTTGTATTTGTTGTAGGTACTAACATAAATGATTAGATATTTACTGCTGATTCTTTATTTAAAAATTTTGTATTGGGGGTCCTTGAAATTGTGCTTGGTTTCCTAGGGGTCCGTGGACTAAAAAACGTTAAGAAACGCTGGATTAATAGATGAGGTTGGTTTAAGAGCGTGGGGATGGGCACAAGATAAGAAGCCAAATAAATCAATCCCGGCATAAAATAAGACTTCGGGCTACTACTAAATTCAAACATTTTTCTTTTTTCTTTAGGCCGCGACCTTTGACGAAAAATGTAAAAAAACAACGTCCAAGGGGGGTGGGAACGGTTCCTCTATGCAATCTCTGAAGTTTACATGTAGAAAAAACTGAAATTATTTTATATGATGTACTATCATATAAAATGTTATGTAAAGATTACAGGAAAAATAAAACGATGTCTCTAATTATCTCACTTTTTCACAAATCATTAACTAAAATTACATTAGTTCCACTATCGGTCAAGAGATGGCGCTGACCTAAAACTGCAATATTCCACACCGCAATGCCCAGACGAATATAGGCCTCGCCAATGAAAATTTCAAACACTTCACGTTTCACAAACAAATTGTCCTCCTGCCTACCAATTGAAATTGAAATTGCAAAGTTGGTTAGCAAAATGGCTAATAAACATTCGTGTGGCTTCGACGACGTACCGATATCAATTATAAAGGAGAATATAGAGATATTAGCTTCGCCTCTATCTGATTGCATTAATAAATGCATTGATGAGTCAATCTTTCCGGACCAGTTGAAATTGGCCAAGGTGATTCCAATACATAAAAAGGGCACTAAGACCAATCCGAAGAATTATCGCCCTATATCCTTATTACCCACCTTATCAAAACTCTTTGAAAAAATCATAAAAAATAGACTGATGGCACATTTAGGTATTAACAAAATTATCAACCTGAGACAATTTGGATATCAGAAAGGCGTTGGTACCGCGGATGCTATGAACACTTTAATAACCGATATAGTTAGTAAGTTAAATGAAAAAATGAAAGTAGCTGGACTATTTGTTGACCTCAGCTCCGCTTTTGACACCATAGATTATGAACTGCTACTTACTAAACTCGAACATTATGGTATAAGAGGCAAGACATTAAAACTTATGACATCGTACTTGCAAAATAGACGAATGTATGTAGAAATTAAAAGTATAGATGAGAATAATCAAGAAGTGATTTACAAGTCAAAAATGACATATGTAAAACGTGGTGTACCTCAAGGCTCAATTTTAGGACCTATACCATATATTCTTTTCACAAATGACTTACTCAACTTCATGAATAAAACTCAACCGAATGAAAAACTTGTTGTTTTCGCAGATGACACAAACATAATCATTGAGGCAAAAGACACTGAAAAATTGACATTAAATACAAATATAATTATAGAAAAAATTTGCGAATGGTTTACAGCCAATAGCTTATTGCTAAATATAGGTAAAACTAACCTCGTATTATTTAAGACTACGACTCGTCATAATGACAAATTAGATGTACAAATAAATGGAGACAGGATTGAATTAGTGGACAAGGTTAAATTCTTAGGGATTAATATAGATTCGCATTTAAATTGGAAACCGGAGCTTGCTGTCATTGAATCATCCATATCGTCAGCATGTTACGCACTCAGGAGCCTTAGGGATGAATTGAACATAGAACAGTTAAAGGCTGTATATTATGCACTAGTCGAGTCTAGGTTAAGGTATAGCATCGTGCTCTGGGGAAATAGCTACAGTTATAACTGGCAGAGAGCGTTCATTCTGCAGAAACGAGCCATAAGGACAATAGTCAGAATTGCACAATGGGTCTCATGCAAAGATTACTTTAAAAAGTTGGGAATATTAACAGTACCTAGCCTATATATATTGGTCCTCTTGACTCATTTTGCTAAGTATCTACATGAGTTTGAATCACAAGAAGAACGTGAGATTAGAGAGAGCACGCGAAGAAAAATTTTTAAGCAACTAATATCACCAAAATTTAATATAGTAGAGCATTGTTCAAAGTACCAAGCTGTAGAGATATTTAATAGGTTGCCATCTGAGATAAAGATCCTGATTTATAACACCCACTTGTTTAAAACAAAATTAAAAGCTTTTTTATTAGAAAAATGTCTGTATAATGTATCGGAACTAAGATCAAACAATAATAAATAATTAAATTTTTTTTTTCTCTTTGACATTATATAATTTAGAATCTTTTGACATTATTTTTAAAACTATTTTACATTATTGAAATCTGTTTGACATTATTTTAAAATGGTTTGTCATTATTTTTGAAGCAGTTTGACATTATATTGAAATCTCTTTGACATTATATTTTAATCCCGTTTTGACATTATTATATTTTATAACTGTTTGACATTATTTTAAAAACTTATGGATATTATGTTTAAAAACTGTTTTAGCACTTTACTTGAATTTCACTTGAAATATTAATTAAGAATTCATAATATTGTATGTAAACTGCATGTGTATTTATATTCAACACAATGTAAATTGTTTTATGAATAAATGAAATGAATACCTACTCGCAGGTTGTTTTGGGTGAAGCATAGCTGTAGAAATACCAATATATTGATAAATATGTACTGAACCCTAAAGGTGCGAAGTTCGACACGCACTTGGCTTTGCCACTATTGAACGTATATTTAACACATCACATCATCAGCCTATTAATGTTCCCACTGTTGGGACACAGGACTCCTCTCTGTGAGAGGGAATGGGCCGTAATCCACCACGCGGGCCCAGTGCGGGTTGGTGAATGTTACATGTCTTCGAATTTTTGGTTCTAGGACATGCCGGTTTCCTCACGATGTTTTCCTTCACCGTTTTGAGAGCAGTGGTGATGAAATAATTTATACAAAGTAAAGCGCCTGCCTGGGCTCGAAACCACGACCTACAACTTGTAAGTCGCGGCCGATACCACCGGGCCACTTCTTTATTTAACAAGTTATATTTAATAAATAAAATTAAAACGAGCTTTTATATTAAAATCGCATTGTTACGAGAAAGATACGTGCATGTAAAAAAGCACAATCGAACTGTGGGAAGTGAGTCAAAGGCGAACGGCAGGCTTGTATGGGAATTTCGTAAAACTAATAAAATTTGTGTTTTGGAATATTTTACAAGCTTTTAATTAACTTGCAATGTATGTATATATGTATGTATGTATCTATGTAAGTGTGTTCGGGTCAAATCTTGCAACATACCATTTAGTTTGGATGACAATGCATGGTTAGATAAGTGACGCCATTCTAAATCCAATATGGCGGTCAGCCCAATATGGTGGACTAGTTTTTTTTGTGCACTGCCATGATATGGGTATCAAAGGGTTTTTTGAGAAGAATACGAAAAAAGCTTGTTTTAAAAAAAAATATATTATTGTATAAATTATTTTGTTTTAATTGGTAGTTATTATGAAACATAATTCCTTTTAAAATATTTAGATTTTTAGAACTTTTGACTTAAAAGTTATAACCAGTTTTATTTTTAAGGTTAAGTACTAGTGTACCAATGTATATGTTACATATAGGTAAATACCTAAGGCGTTATAAAATGCAAAAAAAAAAACACTAAAAAGAATATAAAGAATATAATAAATACAAGAATTAGGCAAAATTTAATATATTCAAATTAAAAAAAAACAGGATATAAAACAAAATATAGAAAAAAAAATACAGAAAATATTTAGAGAAGTTTAAATTTACAAAGAATACCTACCTATACAATTATTCAAGAATGTAACTTTCATCCATCTTCTCACAAAAACTTAAAACATTCACGATACACATCTATCCATCTGCCAGCAAACAGGTCACACACCGGTGCTGATGTCAGAAGGGCATTTAATAATGTTCTAAATGGTTTATTGCTATATTTGTAGTGTTATTGAGATGAGTATCGCACCTACTCAGTGCATTAGGAGATACCTATGTCCAGCAGCGGATAATGATATGTCTGATTACTTATATTTAATGTTATTTCTAATTAATTAATTATCATTTCGATATTTGTGTTATTTTACATAAGGCAACTCTATTTTTTATTATTGGTAGGCTCGCGCTTGACCACTATCTCACCTGATGGTAAGCGATGATGTGGTCGACGATGTAGCACGCTTGCCTAGAAGAAACCTATTCACTCTTTATTTAAAGACTCCCAGGTTGTAGCTATCAGGAAATACAGACACTGGCAGGGAATTCCACTCCTTACCTGTACGCATAATAAAAGTATTCCCAAATCGTTTGGTGCGTATGGGTGGGATGTCCACCATGTACCGATGACGCATCGCCGTACGTCTTGTAGTCCGATGATGGAACGGCCTAGGAGGAATTAGTTCATGCAATTCCATCGCACACTCCCCGAAATGTAACCGATACAAAACCGACAGACTGGCAACTCGGCGCCGATGTTCAAGGCTCTGGAGCCTAGACTCGACCAGTATCTCATTGCCGATGAGCCTCTTGGCCCGTTTTTCGATCGACTCAATTGCATCCAGCTGGTACTTGGCAGATCCGTCCCAGAGATGAGAGCAGTACTCCTTGCATGACCGAACTTGCGCTTGGTACAAGTTGAGAACTGTGTTAAGTGTACGATTTTATTACGTTTATTTATTAAAATCTTTTTATTGATATTATAAAATAATCCGTTGTTCTAAAAATAGTACACTTACATGAAAATAAATGGCTTAGTTGCCTTAATAAGTGGTACAAATTCTATAACCATACAACAAAAAAGTATGCTGCACAAAATTTGCCGTTCACCCTTAACTTGCAAGCTTGGATTACAGTCACCGGGATAGGTAAATAATAAATAAATACAAGTATAAGTAAAATAGAGAAAACGATGTTTTATAAGTACAAAACCTAGCTAGATCGATTTATCGCCCCCAAAATCCCCTGCATACTAAATTTCATGAAAATCGTTTGGAGCCGTTTCCGAGATTCAGATTATTTACATACATGTCGGGTTTAGTCAATAGTACGGACGTCAAAACAAATCACAAGCACGCCCCTGTCGGCAAATCAAGAACAACTACGCATTGCCGCGCTTCTTCTAACTACTTGCGTGGTGGGTACAGCAGAATATCACAGTTGAGTGCTGACCGCCTTAGAGCTAAGACGTCGTAGAATCAGTGACGATCCGTAATATTATTAAGCAAGATTGTAACTGAATGGTGACTATTTTAATAAACCTAGTGTATCGAATAATTTGTGTGATTGCATTTTCACGATTGTACTCAACCGACCTCACACCGCCACCCACACACGATGTCTTAACCTAAAGGAATACATCCTGACTTCCCGATGGTTTGCATCTATCGGAAACCCTTGATGCGACATACATATATACAAGAATTGTTCGTTTAAGACTAGATAGATACCAGCCTGTAACTGCCCCACTGGCCCCACTTCAGAGCAGAGGCCTCTTCTCATACACAGAAGACACAAGCATTACTCACAATGCTTGCTCAACGCTGGCTGACGATGATGGATGTCGTACACTATAACAGACGGAGACAAAGCCGCAGCAAAATGTAGTTTAACCATCAATCCGAGTTGAACCGTTTTGAATATTTAACTACACAATTAACCCAATTTCGGTGTATTACTAGTGTTGGGACACACGTGGCAAATTACCACCTACCTACACTATCACCTCTTCTTTATCGTTTTCGCAAATCTAATATTAGTATTAGTAAGTAGTCTTCTTTATGAGACGAAACCTGAATTTTTCAGACATCTTTTTGATTTTCATCGGTCACGATTCGTTTTTACCATTTTTTACCAGTTTGGTACGCCATTATTGTAGTTACTATATGATGGTCCACAGTTGTTCGAAGACTTTACTATATTTTGCTTCTGCCAACTTTATCTCCTGCATTCTCTAGTCTATTTATCAGTCATAATTTCATTTCAGCCGAAAGACGTCCACTGCTGGACGTAGGTCCTGTGCGTTTCGCATCTACCGGACTCTCGCAGCCTTGACCAGGTCGTAGCTCCACCTAGAGGGAGGCTTTCCAACACTGCGTTTCCAGTACGCGGTCGCCACTCTAGAACTTTTCGGCCCCATCAGCCATCCGTTCTGCGAGCAATGTGCCCAGCCCACTTCCACTTATGTTTGGCTGTTCTTCGGGCTATGTTGGTAAACTTGGTTCTCTTGCGGATGTCTTCATTTCTGTTCTGAATTTATCAGTAATGAGTCCAAATCACGGACAGTGGTCTCGTGGCGGTGTTGTGGTGTGTTCCGGCTCGAAGGACCAATGTTGAGGTGTCTCCTGGTGTTTCGGGATTGACAATCAGGGGAGGTGATGCCAGCGAATGAATCGTTTATTTCCAAATTAAATTTATTACAGAAAGTAAGTAACAGTAAGGCAGAATAGAGAAGTTTAGTGTAGGAAGGCCGAGATGGAAAAAGAGAGTGTGTCACGGTAGTCGCTCTTCTTTATAGGCTGCGTTCTCCATCCTCTACCGGCAGGCCGTCGAACCACGCAGCTGGAGGATGTCGCAGGCGCACCTCGATGTAGTGATAGCTCGCGCGCTGTGAGCCCATCAACGGCTTCGTCGTTCCTCCCGTCGTTGGTAGATGGCGCTGTTCTTAACTACGATTCTTGTCGAATTTCGGCCACGGCGGCCAATCCCAGTGAAGACTGGCTATCGACGTGGGCAATATTATAGTGCACAAGTGTGTGCGCAAACAAGGTGCTCTCTGTTCCATCACTCTCATAGTCGGATGTGTCGGCAATCCGACACGACCGACGAGACATCAGGCCCAGGACTAACTTTAAATCTCGGGCTGCTACTGAGAAGTTCCTAATAGAAAAAATACAACCGACTTCCAAGTAAAAACACTACAAAGTGAAAAATTACTTTCTTTTTGGAAGTCGGTGAAATTAGTGTACCAAGGTGAACTGTACACATCTGCGTACCCTTTTGGCACTTACTGGTGTGATGGTATGTTATGAAATGGTATAAACAATAAACAGACATGCGATTGCAGCAATCCCGAGAGATTTGCCGTCATATATTGAGGAGTTCTATGGTGGGAACATACTCTTTCAAACAAAAAATTATATTCAAAATTGGTCCACAATTTTAAATACGGTGAAAACGGACCCTAAGCCCCTTTTCGCACGCTCCGGTTGCTGGGTAGCCGGTTGCCGGGTATTCGGCGGCGAATGTATAGCCATGGACGCCGGAACGTGTGAAAGCTAACATACATGCCGATACACTTCGCCGCCGGTTACCCGGCACCGGCTACCCGGAAACCGGAGAAAAATTACGTAAGAAGCAAATCTAAGAAAAAAAATATTTTGAAAGTATCAATCGAGCTAAAACTATGAACTTATCGACTAGCGGCACATTACTAAAATCCTTACGCTTGAGGTTAGTTAAACAGAATACGTTAATGAGAATCTTACGGCTTATTATAATATACATTTTGTTCTTGCTATATTAAGGTGAAATCTAGTACTAGATTTACAAGTACTAGATAAAAGACCACATGGGAATAAAGTAATCATCAAGTTTGTAGTGATTTACTAGTCTAGACATATGGCTCTAAGACGTGGTCGCTCACAATGGGCCTCATCAGAAAGCTTACAATCACCCAAAGGGCAATGGAGAGGGCTATGCTCGGCGTTTCCTTGCGTGATCGAATCTGAAATGTAGCGACTGTCTATCTGTCTTCTCCTACCCAGCATCTGGGTACTTAACACGATACCCACTGGCAAGACTGATGCCAGACTGTATGGCTTCTTACTACCGTAAGGACTGTTAAAGATCTTCAAATGACAGCCGGAACCAACGGCTTAAGAGGAAATGCGTTCGCAGACATCTGACTGAATATCTGAATTAAAAAGTAATATTTCGAGGTTTAGCTCTCGCCTATTTCTTCCTCCAATATTGGACCAATTTAAAAGATATGCCATAAAACGAAATGAAAAAAAAACGAAAGATTTATACTATGTCCTTTTAATGATAAATGCTTGAGAAGCACTAGAACACCCAAAAAATGCTCAAAATTGTGCTGTCGTCAGAGGCCTAAATTTGACAATTATAAAATAAAACATAAAAGCACAACATTCTTTTTAGGGTTCCGTACCTAAAGGGTAAAAACGGGACCCTATTACTAAGACTCCGCGGTCCTTCTGTCTGTATGCACCAGACTGTATCTCATGAACCGTGATAGCTAGACAGTTGAAATTTTCACAGATGATGTATTTCTGTTGCCGCTTTAACAACAAATACTAAAAACACAATAAAATAAATATTTAAGTGGAGCTCCCATACAAAAAACGTGATTTTTGTGCCGTTTTTTGCGATAATGGTACGGAACACATCGCGCGCGAGCCCGACTCGCACTTGGCCGGTTTTTTATTCAATTTATGGAATATATTTCAAATTTGTCCATTTGTCCAATACTGGAGGTGGAAATAGGTGAGTGAATGAGGTAATACTGTTGTTTTTTAGGGTTCCGTACCCAAAGGGTAAAAACGGGACACTATTACTGAGACTCCGCGGTCGGTCTGTCTGACTGTCTGTCACCAAGCTGTATCTCATGAACCGTCATAGCTAGACAGTTGAAATTTTCACAGATGATGTATTTCTTTTGCCGCTATGACAACAAATACTAAAAACAGAATAAAATCAATATTTAAGTGGGGCTTCCATACAACAAACGTAATTTTTGTGCCGTTTTTTTGCGATAATGGTACGGAACTTTTCGTGCGCGTGTCCGACTCGCACTCGGCCGGTTTTTTTTACTGATATGATTGCAAGAATTCTTTCACTGTAAGAAAGCTAGAATATCGTTTGCCCAAGGCCACTTAAATCCATTCCGCCTTGAGCAAGTTTGGTGATTAATGTTCGTACCTTCTATGTTTGAGAAAAGACCTTTACCCTGCTGTGAAAAATACAATAAAATAATAATAATATCTTTTACTGATGAAAAAACTAAAGAAAATTAAAAAAATATATATAAATATTTATGTTAATATTGTTTTTATATAAATTACTAGCTGACCCGGCAAACTTTGTTTTGCCATAAAAACACCAAACATTCATCTACCCTACCTACCCTAACTACCTACCCTACCCTACCCTACCTACCCTACCCTACCCTACCCTACCCTACCTACCCTACCTACCCTATCTACCCTACCTACCCTACCCTAACTACCCTACCTACTAGGGAAAAAACTAAAGAAAATTAAAAAAATATATATAAATATTTATGTTAATATTGTTTTTATATAAATTACTAGCTGACCCGGCAAACTTTGTTTTGCCATAAAAACACCAAACATTCATCTACCCTACCTACCCTAACTACCTAACCTACCCTACCCTACCTACCCTACCCTACCCTACCCTACCTACCCTACCTACCCTACCTACCCTACCCTACCTACCCTACCTACCCTACCCTACCCTACCCTACCCTACCCTATATCTCAAGTTGGACCAGATTGCTCACGGTGTGCCAATTTAATTTAAAATCGGTTATGTAGTTTAGGAATCCATCGCGGACAAACATCGTGACAGGAGATTTATATATATTAGATTATACAATATAATAGCTACAATCTAGGGGTCTTTAATTCAAGAGTGAATAGGTTACTTCTAGGCAAGCGTGCTCCATCGTCGACCACATCATCGCTTACCATCAGGTGAGATAGTGGTCAAGCGCGAGCATATAACAATTAAAAAAAATATTTATAAAATTTCATTAACTACATAAAAATAGTAACAGACTGGTATTTTGGCTGGTATCAGAATTGTATTAGCCATTCTCACACAAATCGTATTGCAGTGAATATAATTAAATAATTAAATATTAATTATATCTTTCAATAAAAATTATAGGTCTTGGGAAATTATTTTTATTGAAAAATATAATAAATATTAATATTGAAGAAAAAGACGTGTGGCACTCGCGGTAAACCTATTGCATAGCATTTTTTATCAACTTATGCAATTATAATAATTTATTTATTTTTTATTTATGCAGTTTTTTTTTTCTTTGATGTTAATTCCAGTTTTATCTTTGATATTAATTCAAGTTACACTTTTTGAGCGTGGTGACCGATAAGAAAACAATTATTTTTCTTTTATTGAAAATAAATGAGAAGTTAATGTTGTTTAAAATATGTTTATTATTTTACAATACATGTAGGTTATTCAGGCATTTTTATCATTGAAACTATAGGTCTATAAAATCGCGCCCCTCCTACCTCCCCCCTCACCCCTCACCCGCTCACACACTCGGACCCCTCGTCCGATTTCGGAGCAGCTCGGGGTGTCAGGTTTTCGGGGTGTCAGGTTTATTCTCGTTACGGAATTTCTTGATTCGGTCGCTGCGCTCAATCGGTTGCCACGCTCAAAACCCGCGATAAAAACTATGCAATAGCTTAAAATTAATTATGCATCATATTTCATTAAATACATAAGAAATAGTAACAGGCTGGTATTTCTACAAAGGCTGGTATCAGAAGCGTATTAGCCATTCTCGAGATCATACAAGTCCTGTTGATGCAAGAGAAGAGAACAGTTGGTCAGTGGGCGTATTATTGCCTCAGGGAAACTTAAAATGAAATGAAAAACTAGAATAACAGTTTTAATATAAAAACTATGCGCAATATAAATACTGGCCGAAGTTACGATGTTAATTGAAAAATAACTTTTCTCTTTGTTGGAAAAAGTCGGGGTATTCAAATGGAAAAAATATAGCTGTTATTTTTTTACTGTTTTAGGGTTCTAGGTTTGCATTGGACTTCGTTTGCGCGTTTCATTGTCATTATCTGTAAGGGTGGCTGGAGTCTGCTGGATGCGGGACCCACGGGACCGGTCAATGTGGCGACGCTTGGGGGATGCCTATGTCCAGCAGTGGGCGTCTTTAGGCTGGTATGATGGGTAGGCAGAGGCAAAGGGTACGTAACACTCTCAATATTTTCATCAATCTAAGCCTAAATCGTATTAGGAACTGCGACAATTCGATTGCGGATCTTATTCCAAAGTTCTATCTTTGAATCGTATTTTTCCATTGTAAAAAAAAAACAAATTGAAATTAGTATAAAAAATAAAAATACAATTGCTGAAAAAAAATTAAATGAAATGAGAAAAACAAGTACCTACTATGTTAATTTATATATTAAATATTATGACAGCGGTGACAAACGAAATTTTAGTACGTATTTCAAAAATTTTTGTTTGTTCCTGACTCAGCACCTTATAATATTTAATGTGTAAATTATGTTATATAATTTTTTATAAATGCTTGTTACGATACAAATATTTTTGGAATGGTCTATTTTAATACCTTTTATTTTTTATACCCATATTATTATGATACGAAGACATAAAATTATAACACCCCCTTTTTTTGGGGAGGAAGCGGCATATTTAAAAGTTATATAGTCACTCCAAAAATTGAGACGAATCCAACGTCACCTCATATGTAATAATCCGTCAAGCGTTTGGGCCGTAGAAAAGGACAATACATACATACGCTCGAAAAACATTACCCTCCCGTAGTCGGGTAATAATACCGGAAAGCACTAGTTAAGGCTTTCTCCTGATATTAAATTAATTTCCTTCGAGGTACAAGAGTGCATCCAGTTCCGGTTAAATTGGAAACCGATCCTAACATGATTGATTAAGCATGGGAAGATAAGTGCGATGCCTTGGGAATATTTTGTGATTTGTCCAAGGCATTTGATTGTGTTCTTCATGAAACGCTAATCTGGAAACTCCGCCACTACGGGATCTGGAACAGCGCTCTGGCTCTTTTTACTTCATACTTGAGTAATAGAATTCAGAGCGTTGACGTTAATGGAAAAAGATCGCCCGGATCTATAGTTACAATGAGAGTCCCGCAGGGCTCAATTCTTGGCCCTTTCTTGTTTCTTATTTATATTAATGACTTGCCTTACCTCATAAAGGATAACCATGATATAGTGTTGTTTGATACTTCACTTTTGTTTAAACTTAAACGTCAGCAGCTGGTTACTGACGATGTAAATAGCGCGATTTCAAAAGTAGTTCACTGGTTCAATGTTAACAATTTACTTCTAAATGAAAAAAAAAACCAAATGCATTAAATTTACCCTACCTCACGTTAGGCAGGTGAAAACTGATGTGATAATAAAGGGCGAAGAACTGAATCCTGAAAATAGTATAGTATTCTTAGGCCTAACTTTGGATGCTAAGCTTCAGTGGGGCCCACATATAGATAAATTGTCAAAGAAGCTAAGCTCCGCAGCATAACTGTTAAAAAATTCGTAATTTAACTGACATAGAGACAGCCCGTTTAGTATACTTTAGCTATTTTCATACTGTCATGTCGTATGGTATTCACAAATACCGCCGACATCCAGACTATCTTTGTTTTGCAGAAAAGAGCTGTTCGATCAATTTATAAATTAAGCCCGAGACACTCTCTCAGAGAGAAATTTAAGGAGATTGATGTAATGACTGTGCCTTCTCAGTATATTTATGAAAATCTTTTATATGCCCATAAAAAATAAAATTGTTTAAAAAAAAACGGTGATATCCATAACATAAATACTAGGAACAAACACAAATTTGTAGTACCTACAACAAGGCTCAAGAAAATAGGTGGCTCGTTTAGATGTCAATGTGTACGCTTTTATAATAAGCTTCCAAGCCACGTACAAGGCCTAAGTGTTAATAAATTCAAATCATTCATTAAACGTAAGTTGTGCCAGAAAGCTTTTTATAACATTAAAGATTACGTTGAGGACAAAAAGGCTTGGGATTGAGCTACTCCAAGTAATTTAGTTTTTTGTTTTTTTTTTTTTTTATATTTTCTTGCAATGACAAGAATATTTACTTTTTAAAGTATTATATTATTTTATTTTAATTATTGTGAATGTGAAGACTATGTGGAACATTCTTTTTTTTATTTTTATTTAACTTAGTTAATTTTTAATTATGGTCTGGCAGATTGAGTATTTATGCAGCCTACCCGAATGTCCTTTCTTTGGTATTGTTCGTCAATTCGTTGAGCTCCTCAAATTCTGAGTTGTGCTGCACGGTTATTGGCAAATGCGTGCACTGACTGGACAGGTCCACTCAATCTGGCTAGTTCTTTCCTCAAAAAACCATTTCAGACATCAGTCTACATGGTCTTCACATGATCTAACCAATACTTTATCTGGGCTTTAAAAGAGACTGTGACCTCTGAGTTTGTTTCGGCCTTTCTTCTCAGAGTAGTCAGACAGGAAACGCCGACCTCATCTAGTTTTAAAAAATATGATCGCCATGTAAAAGTGTTTATACAAACCAGATTACAGAAAAAGAAAAAAAGGAAAGCAAAAGAATGAGAAGCCTTGGTGGCTTCTCATTTAAAAAAAAAGGTTCCGAAGAATTTTTTAACTGCCCATTACCCAAATTCAAATTTAGTGATAATGTTTATTATATAGTAAAATATTTGGGTCACATGCTGACAGAAAGGAGGGCGTTGGCAGTCCGCTGCAATATGTTGGCTCGCAGATTTGCACGATGTACCACAGATGTAAAACTGCTACTTTTCAGAGCCTTCTGTCAATCTTTTTACACGTGCAGTCTGTGGATCAGCTTTACGCGGCGGGCTTACAACGCCCTGCGTGTACAATACAATGACGCTCTGAGGGCAGTGTTAAAAAAGCCCAGGTACTGCAGTGCTTCCGCAATGTTTGCGGATGCTTCTATTCATTAGGAAAAGAACTGCATCGATGATGAGCAGGGTCCGGGGTAGCACCGACACTAAACCTCGAAACGTTAGCGTGCAAAATAAACAGTCCTTTTACTGTGTACTGGGCAAGTGTACACCTGCTCAGAAATAGGAAATAGACTCCGGTAATTATTATTAAGTTGTTTTGTTTACTAACAAATTACTAACACCTTGATAAGTTTTATTTTTATGTGTACTACTAACAACCCTACTAACATTATATTTGTAAAATGTATGGACTTTCGTCTGAAATAAAGATAAATTATTATTATTATTATTACGTATATTTTAGTAACAAATACCAATATTTAGATAAATCAGATTTTTCTTTGAAATTTCCCATTAAAACCAACTACAACCCGCATCTCTTCAAAGTTAGAGTGAACATTCTTCTTCTGGGTAAGCTCACTCCATCTTTGACTTTGTCTCTGTCACTTCTGACCTAGACTAGAGTCAAGAACAAACGATTTGGTACGGAACCCTAAACGTGCGAAGTCCGACACACACAGGGCCGATTTTTTTATACAAGCCCACCACACTATTCCCAACCATTGCAATCCTGAAAGCCACAATGGACATTGGTAACTGCCAGAAAAACTTCGAGACAATAAAGCTCGACAACAGACAAACGATTCAACTTTCTTGGATCAGACAACAAAATTAATCAGAAGAGAACAGCGAAGAAGTAATAACAAAGGATAACACTCTCTTAGTTACAACCACAACGCATCACACCTGTATCATTCGATCAATAATACACTAGATGTCCGGTCAGAGCTTCAAAATAAATATGGCCACAAAAACGGTTGTGGTCTTATTTCAAATTATTATGGTCCAATCATAGCCAACATTAAGACGTCAAAAGTGCCGCAATTTGCGTTAAAAAATTGTGCAAATAACGTAACACATTGATTTTGGAAGGAATATCTTTTGTCGGTAAGTTTATATCATTAAGTGTTTTTCATAAAACAAAAACCGAGTTAAATAGTAAATACTTACTATTTAACTGAGAAGAAGAATCAATTGCCAAATATTATGATTATTTGACCAACGTTTGCGTCGACAACGCGCCAACTATTGTAACAATCATCGACTGTTTTAAAGTTTATCTTTAAAACATGCGAGTAAGACTAAATTTGTTTTGATGTATGTTGAGCAACGAAGCAAGCTCATCATTTTTTTTATTACTTTTTGTACATAGTTTTGTAAATGCAACTTTAAACATTGCATTTAAAGTTGAATTTTTCATTCATATATATTTATTTCAAATAGAATTCTTAGAATTACCTAAACACAATTGTTTCACGTCAGTTTTAAAGAGAGGTTTTGTATGGGATTGTTTATCTATACTTAATAATAATATAATAATCTAATATATTTAAATCTCCTGTCACGATTTTTGTCCGCGATGGATTCCTAAACTACATAACCGATTTTAAATTAAATTGGCACACCGTGAGCAGTCTGGTCCAACTTGAGATATAGGATTGGGTAGGGTAGGGTAGGGTAGGTAGGGTAGGTAGGGTAGGGTAGGTAGGGTAGGTAGGGTAGGTAGGGTAGGGTAGGTAGGGTAGGTAGGGTAGGTAGGGTAGGTAGGGTAGGGTAGGGTAGGTAGGGTAGGTAGGGTAGGTAGGGTAGGGTAGGGTAGGGTAAGTAGGGTAGGTAGGGTAGGGTGGGTAGTTAGGGTAGGGTAGGTAGGGTAGGGTAGGGTAGCGTAGGGTAGGTAGTTAGGGTAGGTAGGGTAGATGAATGTTTGGTGTTTTTATGGCAAAACAAAGTTTGCCGGGTCAGCTAGTAATCTATACTAATATTATAAAGAGGAAAGATTTTTTTGTTTGTTTGTACCGAATAGGCTCCGAAACTACTGGACCGATTTAAAAAATTCTTTCACCAATCTATATCTATACTAATATTATAAAGAGGAAAGATTTTTTTGTTTGTTGTTTGTTTGTACCGAATAGGCTCCGAAACTACTGGACCGATTTAAAAAATTCTTTCACCAATAGAAAGCTACGTTAATCCTGAGTAACATAGGCTATTTTTTAATCCCGAAAACGGTTCCTGTGTGGTGGTGTCCTCGGGAGCGAAGCCGCGGGGAACAGCTAGTCTAGTATATTATTGATCGAAGCCTGAATCCCTTAAAGATTTAAACAGAAGTGCCTATACCTCTAATACACAGATATTTTTAAATATCAGTAATTACAATACATAACAATTCTTGCATGGTTACGAGCACGACGCAACGTAATTCTGTACTTCATGAATTTTATACCGCCCATTTACTGTGTGTGAGTTTAGAGTGTGGTCCAAGTGTAGAGAGAAAGCGGATTGAGTTTGAAATAGGGTGTGGTGTAAATTAATAAATAGTGATGGCAGAAAAATAACTTTTAAAATATACTCAGTTCAAAGATACATGAAAACGTATCAATATAATTGATAGAAAACGCAATGCCAATCTTAATTATCTTAATTTAACTATACAGAATAGGTTTCTAGGGTAGAAAAATGATAATTCTATGTAGTCTGTTAGTGAGATTATCAGATATATATTGGACGCGTATTTTTTGCTTTACCAAATCAATAAAATTTACAAAGATAAAGCGCATCAAAGTTCAGGAGTGCGGGCTTGTGACGTCACTATGTCAGTAAAAGTGTACTAACCGCGTGATGTCACATGATATTTTAACGCAAATCTACTTGATGGACAAAAAAATAATTTTTAGTCAACTATTATCAAATATCAAATTTGATGCTGAGATTATCTGCTGCGGAGAGTTGGGTTCTTTATTGGTTTAAGCTAAGCTCTAAAGCCCTCTTACACAAAAACTTAACTCATAGTTAGTTGCTAACACGAAGTATTAATCGGTTGTAATTGACAATATTGTATGAAACACTTTCAATTTAACCTCGTGTTAAGTTTCTCGTGCCGGTAGGTCAGAAAATACTATTCTTCAAACTCATCACCAGTCCATATTTTAACAGTTGAGTTCTCATCTTTAAGAAATATTTTCTAACACGATTAATTTCACTACATTTTTCCAAAGAAATATGGTTTTTCAGAAAACATAAATCAAGACTGTTAGTTTCACCACTTGTGCTATCGCTGCCTTTATCCCATAGGTCGGAGTAGCATGTATTGCGTTTGTTTCCATGAAAAGTTCACCCGTTCAATTACTTAATACATCTATAGGCGCTCCGCTATTTAAAAGCTTACACCACACATAAATCAATTCGTACTAAACCGCCCCGCTCCCCGCTTCCCGCTCATACTTGCACCACACACATAAAGCCGCGCACCGACGTCTGTGTGTACACTCTGATTTCCCAAATGAATCGCCCGCGGCGGTCGCACCCTGAGAGTGAACCAAGAAGTTATTAGAAACGTACAGATTTTTACACGTGGGTTTGCTCGATAGTTGGCAGAGCTCTCCTAGTTTATGTTTTGTCCGCAACTGTCCGTTATCAACAAGAACCCTTATAGTGTCGCCATGTCCGTGTGACCGTCCGTCCGTAGCTTAGCTCAGAGACTCTTAGTACTAGAAAGCTATAATTTGGCATGGATATACATATTAATCACGCCGAAAATGAGGTTCAAAAATATTTTTTTAGATTTCCTCCTGTACAGGTAAAGTGAAGATGTTTTTTTTTCGTTTTTCCCATGGTGTGCGGTATCATTGAATAGGCCATTCAAAAATATTACGGGCCCGTCAGAACCATTGTTCGATTCAGAGATCCGTTTGCGTAAAATTAAGCTTTAAATGGTAAATTTTTGTTAGAGTCAAGTGTCCGCACCTCCCCTACCCTGTTACCTAAATGGTTGCTTTTGGATATGTGAAACAATTAAAGTCAGTAGTATATATATCGAAATGAAAAGGGAAACTATCACAGCTAAGTAGGCTTTACAAGTTTACGAGCAATAGTCGACCAACTTACAAAGTATACTTGGAAAAGTAAAAAATTTGTATATTGATGTGTGGGGACGATAGTTTTCGAACGGCAAAGTTAATTTCGTCCCTTTGTTGGAGCAATGTTCGGTGCTTTCATTGTTTATGAACGTTAGTAATATGACCTATTTATTTTGGTGAATGTAGCTGTTTATACGGAAACATCTGTGCGCGAGTCAGATTCGCATTTGGCCGGCTATTTTATTTGAAAGCTTGATCAAGATCTGATTAGTAGTTTTTTTAGTCATCCTTAATAATGCGTATTTTCATTGTAATACAAAAGGTACCAAAACTAAAAACAAAAAAAAAATACGTTTTAACAAAAAAAAATTACCAACTTCCAAAACAAAACACTACAAAGCGACTCAGACTCGCACTTGGCCGGTATTTTTTTCTATTATTGAAATCTGCTTTAACAGATAGTATATTATGCAACTAGTGAATAAAGGACGGATTTAAAGCGAGGGCCGTAGATGAATCATGAGCAAGTGAAGGATTCTAACGACTGAATCACGACCGCAGTGATTCAAGTGTTAGAATCATTAGCGACGCGAGTGATTCATGGCCCTCGATATAAATTCAAGAGTTGCATACTATATTTTATACCATGACTACGAGAAAAAGAAAGATTTAAGAGAAAAGCACAAGGAAAATTAATAAATAAATTTATTACCTTTAAATTTACAAAAAATGTGAATCCCTGACCCCTGAGCTAGGTAACAGCACCTGTGTTTCAGGGGCCAGTGACCACCTTCGTTACGTTACATAATTATAATTAATTAAACACCATTGCAATTAATATTCAGAACTACAATCCAAATGAGTATTCAATAAATATCCTAGACTAAAATCAAAATATATATACAAACTCAAAATTAAAATCGAAGAAGGAGTTTGAAAGTCAAGTATTCTCTGCACAAGAAGTTTGTATCGGGTATTTTTTGCGCAAGGAGGTTATATAGCATTGAGAATGTATTGGTGTGTTCCAAATTCTTTTAAATAAAATGCTTTTTATTCACTGTTTTCAGTGAATAAAATAAGCTTTTTAGAGGGGGAGCGGTATAAACGATATTAATAAAGTAATTGCAATTAATAGAACTTTGTCTAGCACTCTAGCCTTTCTGTTGAAATGTTGATGATGAAATAACACTACAAGGATTCTGTCCTCTTTCTCAAATTCTGCATCGTAAATTCGGATATTTCACAAATCGTATAAAAGGCAAAATCAATGTACAGTCAAGGGTCAAAAGTGCAGTCATACTCTCCCAAAACTCAAATGGCTAGATTTTGTAGAAGAAGTTTAATTATCCAGAACTGATTTAATATTTTGTATAGAAACTAAAGTATAGATTATTCCTACCAACCGCGAAAAATTGAATTTCTGCTGCCCACAAAAATATTGCCTTTTCCGTTTTGGTAGAGTGTGACTTTTGACCCTTATAGTACGTCAACGGGATCGGTTGATTTTGCCAAATTTTTTTTTGTTATTACGGATACGCTGTGGTAAACAAAAATATTATTGTTTGCATCGATGCTTTGTTGCTTCAGCCTCTGTTATAATTATATGCCTTAGCGATCTTATCTTATCTTGTGGAGGGACCGAGATATATCTCGGACACATCGTCCCATTGGGATCTTTTGTGGTCCCCTAGATAACCTACTCCTCCCCAATCTCGCTGAAAACTCCTTAGCGATACATATGGAAAAAAATAAGTTAATTCAAAAAGTTAAAAAGCCCGACTGCTTAAGAAGCTTTATAAGTGTTGTATATTTTTGAAATCAACTCTTAAAACCCTTTATTTTGATAACCCACACGATGGGCTTGGAAGAAGAAAAACTGGGCCCACACAATATGGCGCCCAAAAGCCGCTATTTCTATTTTCCAATTTAAATGTAGTCGGTGACCCTCGAAAGGTTAAGACGAAGTGATTGCCGTAAGAATCATCAAAATCGGCCAACGCGTTTGGTCTCTAGAACGCCACATAGGAACAAACATACATACATAGACTGATAAACACATTAACCTCTTTCGGCAGTCGGGTAATAAAACAGTTATGTAGAGCGTAATTTCAGACTGTCCCTGACTCACAACCTAATCATGTCGATCTGATACTTGCCAAAAAAAAATACGGAATTTCATCAATAAATATTATTGGCCATCAAGCCATCTCACATAACCCTGTTCATATTCTAAACTTAGTTCAAACGTACCTCAAGTTAAAGTAACTAGCTCTTCAGCGTACTAAAGTAGCTGACCAAAGAGTGAGCAACGTGCACTGTAACATGTTAAAGTAACCTTAGAAGTGTAACTCAGTACAAACGTAAAATGTTCTTCAAATTAAAGTAACTTGGACTTCACCATGCTACAGTAACCGCTGATCAAGGGGTGAGCAACGTGTACTGTACCATGTTGCAGCAACCTTATATGACATCAAGCACACATAACCACAGCCATATTCTATACTTAGACCAAAGGTACCACAAGTTAAAATAACTGGCTCTTCATCGTGTTACAGTAACCGCTGACTAAGGTGTGCGTAACATGTAGTATAACGCGTTCTATAGCGTGATGATGCAACCTTCGATGTTTAAGTGCAAGTAAGGCATATTTCTTTAGTTGAAACATAACTGTCAGAATGTGGGTAAATTATACATATAATTACTAATTAGTTTTAATTATTAATTAGTTTTATGTAAAACTACTACCTTTTTTAACAGACTCCCTTTTGAGGGAGTATTTTTTTATGTGTGTTATCCCTGCACTTTTTACTAGGTGATGCCGAAGTTGATGACACTTTTTTTTTATTTGAAAGCTGCTGCGTGTCATGTGTTTAATATTCCATTTAAAATTCATCAAGATTTGATAAAAAACTTCGTAGACATCAGAACTCTTCAATAAATGGCGGCAAATAACTCGGGATAGCTGCAATCGCATGTCTGTTTATTGTTTACACCATTTCATAACATTACAACCTTGCACAACCTTGGGGTCTTTAAGTCAAGAGTGAATAGGTTACTTCTAGGCAAGCGTGCTTCACCGTCGACCACATCATCGCTTACCATCAGGCGAGATAAATAAAAAAAACCATAACATCACACTGGTACGCTCTGAAGGGGTACGCAGGTATGAACAGCCTGGTATATTCTCATTCCACCGGTTTTGTTTAAATTTCATGTTATTGGGTTAATCTATTTTGACATCACTTTGGGCATTTTAGGTACCTAACCTTTAGAACTAGTCCATTATGTACCAAAACTAAAAAGAAAAAAAATAAAAAACTTTTTCACTTTGTAGTGTTTTTATTTCGAAGTCGGTTGTACTTTTTATAAAAATATTTTTTATTTTGGTTTGTGTATGTTTATTTCTGCAGCGGACCATATGGTTCTATCAGACAGAGAGCGGTCACGCGGTCAAGCGTTCAAGAAGTCAGTTTTGCGTTCGAGCGGTCACGAACCCCGCTGTTAAACCACTACGCAGTATCACTATTGTCACCATGTATTTTGTCGATAGTTCGTCATCGGAAGTCGAATTATTGAATTTATTGATTATATATTTTCTTAACAAATTGCATTTGGCAGTTTCTAAAGAAATGGCAAAATAATATATGTTCCACAAATAACTATTTTATTACTTAGGTACCATTTTCGGTCCCTATCTATAGCTTTTAGATGTGATGGAGTTTCTTGTGCATTCTTCTCCATAACAAGCTACTTTCCGAATGCACGGTAGAATCATTTTTATGTACGTTCAAAAGTGCCGCTTGGTGGCCTAGTTGAAATAAAAATATCTTTGATCGCTCACAATTGGCCTCATTAGAAAGATTACAGTCACCCAAAAGGCAATGGAGAGGTCTATGGTCGGAGTATCCTTGTGTGATCGAATCAGAAATGTAGAAATCCGCAAGAGAACCAAGGTTACCGAAATAGCCTGAAAAAATTCCTAACTAAAGTGGCAGTGGGCAGGGCACATTGCTCGCAGAACTGTTGGCCGATGGAGTAGAAAAGTTCTAGAGTGGAGACCGCGAACCGAAAGACGTTGCGTTGGAAGGCCTTTTTTTTTTTTTTTTTTTTTTGGTTTCGCTGGGAAAAAATGCATTACGCATACCCACCCATTGGGGGAATGGGGGGCTATGTGGGACTCCCCGGGCAAGCCCGGTATACCCACTAAAATAACCCAGCGGCACTCCCGCATCGTCTGAGTGGAGGAGGACTGGGAAACCGGCACAGCCTTTACGTCCAGTCCTCCGCCGACGACTGCCCACCTTTATGGCGGGCCCTTCTCGCCCCTCCCAAGGAGGGGCCCGGGAACGCACGACGAGGGTGGTGATTGTGCAATGCAGACGAGAGGCGCCCCCACGCCTGTCGCCCGCTAATCACCACCAAGAGGTGGGAGGAGGCGATCGTACAACCGCCCACCCCCACCCCTTCTCCGCCGCCTCCTTCCGCGACATGGCGTCGTCGCAAAAGGAGGCAACCGCCGCCCAGGCCCTCCCGCTCCCCAGCATGGAATTTACCACACCGGGAAGCGAGAGGACCTGTCAGGGCACGGCGCAACTACGCCCCCGCTGGGCACACCTAGACGGTGTGCTGCGCCGTGCCCTCCACCGTGCTGGACCCTTATGTGGACTTCGGACACCTCGGTCCTCCGCCCACGGTCCCCTACGTTGCGGCATCTGGCCCGCGAAAGGCCAGACGCCGCCCTCCGCGTCTGCGGCATCCGGCCCGCGAAGGCCAGACGCCGCCCACCGCGTCTGCGGCGGCGCGTCGAGACCGACGCTCCGCCGCCTCCTCCTTCCACCGACTTGTCCCCGCCGACCATCCCACGCCAAAGGAGGGTCGGCGACGACAAGTCATCACCGCCCGCCGCACATCCGCGGCACACCATCGAGGGCTCCCTTCCCGCCCCCGAGCGGCGGTCGCCCCCACCCGCAGGAGAGAGAGCCGGGCACAGAGCCAGGTGCAGAGCGGGCTAAGCCAGTTGCAGAGCGGGCAGAGCCGGATGCAGAGCCGGGCAGAGCAGGGTGCAGAGCTGGTCAAAGCAGGGTGCAGAGCTGGTCAGTGCACTCGGGTAACCAACCGCAGGAGAGCCGAGTGCAGAGCCAGGTGCAGAGCGGGCTGAGCCAGGTGCAGAGCGGGCAGAGCCGGATGCAGAGCCGGGCAGTGCAGGGTGCAGAGCTGGGCAGAGCAGGGTGCAGAGCTGGTCAGTGCACCCGGGCAACCCCCCCCGCAGGGGAAGGCGGCCCGCCCAGAGGCCCGGAAGCGAGCCCCACCTCTCACCTACCTAACCTAACCTACCCCTACCTACCTACCCAGACTAGCCCAACCCCATGTCACATCTGGTGTGTCCTCTGCTAATCAGAGGAACACCCAGAACGACATCCCCCCCTGTCAGGTTATTCGCCACCGCCAACAAGAACCCACGAATGGGAAGTTATTGACGGTGCCCAGAGTGCACCAGCCCAGCGGGTTGCTCTTCCCCCCGGACGTATCCGAAAGAGACCAGCAACCAACCAGGCCAACGTGGAGGTTACCTGACCCGCACCCCAAGCGTTGGAAGGCCTGCCACCAGGTGGACTGAGGACTTGGTGATGGTTGCTGGGTTCCGCTGGATGCGGGACGCACGGGACCGGTCAATATGGCGACGCTTGGAAGAAGCCAGTCCAGCAGTGGTCGTCTTTCGGTTAATAAAATGAACTGTTGACGATTCCTTTCTCTAATAATAGTCAACGCGTACCAGTTATCGCACTTGTTGATTTATTGTAATGCTTATGTATAGTACTAAAATGACGCACGTATGGTGCATGGTACCGCGTCAGCAAAATTTCCTCTCGAGACCTTATCACAAGCTTTTATTTAACTTGCCGTGTATGTAAGTGTGTTCGGGTCAAATCTTGCAACTGAATTTTAAAGCAGTTATCCTCCACCGATTAAGATGAAATTTTGCATACACGTTTAGTTTAGATGACAATGCATGGTTAGCTAAGTAACGTCATTCTAAATAAAATATGGCGGACAGCCGAATATGGCGGTCTAGTTATTTTTTGTGCACTGCCCTGATATAGGTACCAAATGGAAGGATTTGCTGAGAAGAATACGAAAAAAAATTGTTCTAAAAAATTAAGATAAGTCGCTAGCTATATTACGGCTCCTTTTCTATCCCAATAGTGGGAATGTTACTGGAGGATACATTATAATAACAAAAATATAATAAGAATATCGTTTATTTATAACATAAGATACATTTTACAACAAAAATATCTTAAAAATATAAAAGAAGACAGTTGCTTATTTGCCTGAACTAGGTTGAACCTGTGTTTCAGGCTATAAAGTGCTTAAAACTTATAATAATAATAAATAAACAATGGGTATAACTTGTATATGACTACTTAAATTAAAGTCACAGCAAAATTATTATTTGGTTACTACATTAATAGGTATTTAATTGTGTTCATAATTTGATGCTTTTGGATCTCAATTACATTGGCACCTTATTTCAAACCGGAACATAGATGTTGCTGCAGAAATATGAACGGGCGTAGTACTTCCCCTGGCGAACTCCTTCACCATTGGACACAATTCTGTACTTTATAACCAAATCCACATATTTAAATCCCGAAATCCATGTAGCCTATCCTAACCAGTTTAAATACACCCCCATACACCCCTTGTCAACAGCAGGGGTATTAGAAAGGGCACAGAGCAAGGAACCTTCGTACTGTCAGCAAATGAGACGCCATCTATACTTACTTGCTTAATATTATAAATGCGAAAATAACTAATAATAATAATAATAAGTAAAGTCAAAAAAAATGGTGTAGTAGTAAATGTAGTAAATGTCATGCGCGCATACTTTGGGGCTACAGAGGGAGGAAACAACCTGACCGCGTACCGTGTCCGTATGCTCTCTTTGTTTCAGGTGCTTGAGCCAGCCGTCAACGTTTCGGCCCAGCGACTTTCGGATCAGGTGCGGGTCATCCAGCGTAATCGTATGTTGGATGATACTGTACTTGATCGCCTCCGAACTGAAATGAGTAACCGTGTCACTGCACCCTCGTCGCAGGCTGTGGTGCCACCACAGTCCAACCACGCTGACGTGGAGAGTAGTGACAGGGTTACAAACGTAAGTACCCAGTACAATGATGAATTGAGGAGTGCTTTGGAGTGTGCTATTCGGGAATATCGCTACATGCAACCCGAACTTAGGCCACGATTACCTCGCTTGCCCATGCATAACAAAAATAGGGCGCTGGTGGCTGCTCTGGATTCGCAGTTGTCAAACTATTTTGATGACTGCGAAGACCTCACTGATACACATTCGATCATGTACTGCGCGGCTGTAGCGGCATGTCGTGTAGCCCACGTCAAATTTTCAGATGACAGAGCTACACGACCGAAACCAGCCGTACCGGCTTGGCAGTGCAGGATCGAACGTCGTATTGGTGGGGCCAGAGCACTCATCGGCAAACTAATTTGTTTCAGGGAGGGCAATAATCGCCCAAGAGTGATGCGCTTTGTGAGACGGGCGTTTTCGGGGACTGATGTCAGCCCCCGAGACTATATATCCCGTGTCACAGAGCGCATCGACTTCCTGAAGCAAAAAGTGTTTGCATGGGCAAACCGTATTCGTAGGTACAGGCGGAGAGTGGAGCGATACACCCAGAATCGCACATTCCAAAGTAATGAAAGGTGGGTTTATCGGGCTTGGGAGCGACCCGACCAAGGTGTGACTGATACGCTTCTGCCGGATGATGACGCTATGTGTTCATTCTGGCGCAGCATCTGGTCGGTGCCTGTCAGTCACACCGAAGGTGAATGGACTCGGGAGGTCGAACGAGCGTGCGATCCAATAGAAGAAATGGGGGCTATCACGATCAGCCCCCAAGATGTAGCCCGTGCAGTCCGTCCGTTGCCGAACTGGAAATCTCCAGGGCCGGACGGGCTGCACAACTTCTGGATAAAATGGCTACAGAGGTCGCACGCTCGTTTGGCATCTCAGTACCAGGCAGCCTTAGAGTCTGGTTCGCTACCCAAGTTCCTTACAACAGGAATTACCCACCTGCTCCACAAGGCTGGTAGCACTGCGGAACCCAAAAATTATAGACCTATTACATGTTTACCGACGGTCTATAAGGTTCTTACATCCATTTTGAGAGTTAAAATTAATAAACACGTCGACGATAACTCCATCATGTCCGCCTCTCAGAATGGATGTAGGAACGGGTCCCGCGGTACTAAGGAGCTACTCCTTATTGATATGGCCATTAGCCAACAGGTTCGGCGTTCCCGAAAGGATCTGTCGACATGTTGGATAGATTATAAGAAGGCCTATGACTCGGTGCCTCATACATGGCTCATGAGGGTGCTAGAATTGTATAAAATAGATACAACTCTACGCACCTTCCTGAAATCGTGTATGGGGCAATGGAGCACAGTCCTTCGCTATCCAGGATGTCGAAATATCCAGAGGAATAGCGAACCTGTAAGGATCGAGCGAGGTATATTCCAGGGCGATAGTTTGAGTCCACTTTGGTTTTGTCTAGCCTTGAATCCTCTAAGCATGATGCTGGAGAATTCAGGGCTTGGCTATCGGTTGAGGAGAGGTGGTCAGGTTATATCTCACCTCCTTTATATGGATGACCTGAAGCTCTTTGCCCCCAGCAATCTTCAGCTGATGGAACTACTGAAGGTAACTGAAACTTTTAGTAGCGCCATCAGGATGGAGTTTGGTGTGGACAAATGTGCGGTCATGCATGTAAAGCGAGGGGAGATTGTGGAATCCGTGGGAATTCAACTCGCGGATTCCATAAACCTGAGATCCCTCTCTCCAAACGAAACCTATAAGTATTTGGGTATGTCGGAAGCATTAGGTATCAGTACTACTGACATGAAGCAATCGTTGAGGGAACGCTTCTTTGGCCGCCTGAAGAAAGTATTCAATAGCCTTCTTTCAGGCGGAAACAAGGTGCGCGCCTTCAACGGTTGGGTCATGCCGGTATTGATGTACTCTTTCGGCATACTCAAATGGACTCAAACCGAACTCGACGCCCTGGATAGGCGGGTCCGAACATTGCTGACTGCATATCGAATGCATCACCCACGATCGTCGGTCATGAGATTGTATATCCCGCGGAAGTGTGGTGGCCGAGGCTTTTTAAATGCCAAAAACCTCCACAACCGCGAGATATGCAATCTCAGAGAATATTTTCTACACGCCGACGTGGGTATGCATCGAGATGTAGTGGCAGTGGACAAGGGACTCACCCCGCTCTCCTTGGCAAATGAGAACTGGCGCAAGCCTGTAGTGCTTGAGACTAACGACCGCAGGGAGGTATGGCAGAGTAAGGAGCTCCACGGACGCTTTTTCCGGGCCCTACATGGGCCCGATGTAGATCTTTTAGAGTCCGTGGCCTGGCTGCGATTAGGTGACCTTTTCGGGGAAACCGAAGGTTTTGTCTTTGCGATTATGGACGAAGTTATGATGACGAACAACTACCGGAAATACATTGTGAAGGATGGCACAGTTGACATCTGTCGGGCATGTCACCGGCTGGGTGAATCTATCCGTCACATTATCTCCGGTTGTTCTAGTCTGGCTAACGGAGACTATTTGCATAGACACAACCTTGTAGCCAGGATTATCCATCAGCAACTTGCTCTTAAATACAATCTTGTGGAATCGGAAGTGCCTTCTTACTATAAGTATGTGCCCGACCCAGTTCTCAAAAATGGCAATGTCACGTTGTATTGGGATCGGTCTATCATCACTGACAGGACTATTGTTGCCAATAAGCCTGACATAGTGGTGATATTGGTTGACATTACCGTCCCGCATGACGGGAACCTCGTGAAAGCCGAGAAAGATAAGCAAATCAAGTATCTTGACTTGGCTCGCGAGGTTGTCGACATGTGGGATGTGGACACAGCGATCATTGTACCGATAGTCGTGTCGGCCAATGGCTTAATAGCCACGAGCCTCGACCAACACCTTAGGAGGCTCTCGTTAGGCGGCTGGGTCAAGGGCCTGATCCAGAAAGCAGTACTGCTGGACACGGCTCGCATTGTTAGGAGGTTCCTCTCTCTGGAGCCCTGACCGCCGGTAGCTTGGACCCTGTTCCCGATACCGGTGGGCCTCTATTTTTTATATTTTTAAATGTTTTTGTTTTTAAATTTATTTTATAAAAATATTTAAAAATGTAGATAATAAGAAAGACAATTAAATAAAGGAGATAATAATAATAATTAGTAGTAGTTTGGACCCTGTTCCCGATACCGGTGGGCCTCTATTTTTTATATTTTTAAATGTTTTTTCTTTTTTGTAATTTATGTTATAAAAATATTTAAAAATGTAAATAATAAGAAATGTATTGAATAAAGGATAATAATAAATAAACAATGGGTATAACTTTAATCTGTGGCCTGACTTGTCAAGAGTGACATTAAAAAAATTCTTAGCTCTTCGTATTTTCTACAATTTATTTATCAAACCGTATTATATCACCTTAATATCTGCATAAAATTTAATTTAAAAATGACTACATATATATATATATAATAAACGAAGAAGAAAACAAATAATATAATTACAATGCCAAACCATACAAAAACAAACGAAAAATGACTTAAGCTAAGAACAAAATGTTGACAAGAAGCCAGGCCCGAGCCAAAAACACACGCCCAGCATCTTCGGGTTCGTCGCTCAGCTCCGCCTCGCTGCTGAAAATTGATGCAACACTGCGCGCCTTCCTGACGTCATGTATGGGGCAGTGGAGGACGGTCCTTCACTATCCAGGATGTCGACAGATTCAGGAAAACAGTGAACCTATAAGGATTGAGCGCGGAATATTTCAGGGCGACAGTCTGAGTCCTCTGTGGTTTTGTTTAGCCTTGAACCCTCTCAGTACACTGCTGGAGGGTTCGGGACTGGGCTATCGGTTGAGAAGAGGTGGTCAGGTCATATCACACCTCCTTTACATGGATGATCTGAAGCTCTTTGCCCCCAACAACTTTTAACTGATGAAGCTACTGAAGGTGACAGAAACGTTCAGTGACGCCATCAGGATGGAATTTGGTGTGGACAAATGTGCAGTCATGCATGTAAAGCGAGGGAAGATTATGGAATCCGTGGGAATACAACTCTCGGATTCCATACACCTTCGATCCCTTTCCTCAACTGAAACTTACAAGTATTTGGGTATGTCGAAAGCATTAGGCATCAATGCTAGTGACGTGAAACAGTCGTTGAAGGAACGCTTCTTTGGCCGCCTGAATAAAGTACTAAATAGTCTTTTATCAGGCGGGAACAAAGTGCGCGCCTTCAACGGCTGGGTCATGCCGGTCTTGATGTATTCTTTCGGCATACTCAAATGGACTCAGACAGAACTTGACGCCCTGGATAGGAGAGTCCGCACGCTGCTTACCGCAAATCGTATGCATCACCCACGGTCATCGGTCATGAGACTGAATATCCCGCGGAAGTGTGGGGGTCGAGTCTTTTTAAATGCTAAGACCCTGCACAACCGCGAGGTATGCAATCTTAGGGAATACTTCCAGGCCGCCGACGTGGGTATGCATCGAGATGTGGTAGCGGTGGACAAGGGCCTTACCCCGCTCTCCTTGGCTAACGAGAACTGGCAAACCACACCAAACAAACCTATAGTATTAGATACTAATGAGCGCAGGGAGCAAGGAGCTTCACGGACGTTTCTACCGGGTCCTACATGGGCCCGATGTAGATCTTTTAGAGTCCGTGGCCTGGCTGCGATTAGGTGACCTTTTCGGGGAAACCGAAGGTTTTGTCTTTGCGATAATGGACGAAGTTATGATGACGAACAACTACCGGAAATACATTGTGAAGGATGGCACAGTTGACATCTGTCGGGCATGTCACCGGCTGGGTGAATCTATCCGTCACATTATCTCCGGTTGTTCTAGTCTGGCTAACGGAGACTATTTGCATAGACACAACCTTGTAGCCAGGATTATCCATCAGCAACTTGCTCTTAAATACAATCTTGTGGAATCGGAAGTGCCTTCTTACTATAAGTATGTGCCCGACCCAGTTCTCAAAAATGGCAATGTCACGTTGTATTGGGATCGGTCTATCATCACTGACAGGACTATTGTTGCCAATAAGCCTGACATAGTGGTGATAGACCGACTAGAGCGTCGCGCAATGATTGTTGATATAGCGGTCCCCCATGACGAGAACCTCGTGAAGGCTGAGAGAGATAAGAAAAGCAAGTCTCTTGATCTAGCGCGCGAGGTTGTCGACATGTGGGATGTGAATACAGCAATAATTGTGCCGATAGTCGTGACGGCCAATGGCATAATAGCCAAGAGCCTCGACGAACATCTGAGGAGGCTCTCGTTAGGCAGCTGGATCAAGGGCTTGATCCAGAAAGCGGTACTACTGGACACGGCGCGTATAGTCAGGAGGTTCCTCTCTCAGGAGCCCTGACCACCGGTAGCTTGGACCCTGTACCCGATACCGGTGGGCTACTATTTTTGTATTTTTAAATGTTTTTTTATTTTATTTTTTATAGAATAATATTTAAAAATGTAAAAATATGTATATAAAATGAATAAATGGAATAATAATAAATAATAATAAATTCATTTATTTTCAAACAAGTATCACAGTTACATAAAAGCTCTGCCTCCTGAACTAGGTAGTTAACATGTATCTCAGGAGACAGAGAACTGTTTGGTTAGTACGATTTACGCCAAAACCACTGAACATATTTTGATGTTTTTTTATAAAGAGATAAATTTGAGAGTTAGATAAGGATCGGGTACTTTTTATCACGTACACACAATTCGATAAAAAATCGATGCATATCGCGTCATCTAGTGATATTTATTTGAACCAAATTTTCTTTGTTAGCGCTGGGACCCCGTGACTTGTGATAACTTCTGATTTTCACGAGGGTAATATATATAATAAATCACTGGCAGAAACTATTTACCAATAAATTCTAACACCGCGTAAGTATTTTTTTTAAACGAAATACATTTTGTACGTCATTCGATAAGAAATCTCAAGACGCATCGTTTAACGAATCAAACACGGGAATTGGAACCGATGGTGAGCCGCTATTCAAAAAAGAAAAATACCGCGTGTGTCAGTGTTGCACAGAAAAGTCACGAAAACGCGTAACTCAGCTGTATTGACAAAGCAAAAGCACTTAACTCAGTTTTTTGTAATGATAAGTGCTGCTAAATAGTTTTTTTCTTTCCTGGAAATTGCCCGATTTTGACATACGTGGTGTTAGAACTTAGGCGACGATTTTGACCGCCCAATGTGCGCTGAACACAAATAACTGCTGTCAAAACCATAGTCGGAAGGATCACGGGCTATATTTTAGTTTTTTGATAGGCGTTTAACACTATCTTACCTGAACCTCTCGACAAATCTGCCCCATTCTGTAAGCGATAACGTCGAAAGGTCATAAATGTATGGAGTTAACAGGTCACGTGGTCAATCCCAATCATTACAGCATTTCGACAATAGATATCGGCAATGATTCGTCTAGAGCTTCTGATAGTAAGTGAAGAAGTGATCGACATTAAAGCTCGCTTGCCTAGAAATAACCTATTCACTCTTGAATTAAGCACCTAATCTAGGGTTTTTGAATAAAAAAAAAGTTAATTAAAAAAATCAAAAAACCCGACTGCTTAAAAGCGAACTAAAAAGATCTAAACAAGAAGAAAATCATGCTGTGCAGTCGGAGGATACATTTCGCGAGCTGGCTGACCAAATGCAGATGTATCCTCCGACTGCACAGCATGATTTTCTTCTTGTTTACATTTTTTTTGGGGTTTTGATTTTTTGAATTAACTTTTTTTATTTATTACTTTTTAGTTAACAATTTTTCTAATTAGGTACATTTAAACATATAAGTGTTAAATATTTTTGAAATCACCTCTTAAAAACCTTTATTTTGGACCTCACACGATGGGCTTGGAAGAAAAAAGTAAATTGCCCCCCCACAATATGGCGCCCAAAAGCCGCCATTTTTCAGACGGACAGTGGAGTCTTAGTAATAGGGTTCCGTTTTTACCCTTTGGGTACGGAACGCTAAAAAGCACATACTGACACGTTTGGTCTATACGGAAAGTTTTGACGCAGTGTTTGCCACCGAGGCGTCTAGTTGCTCTGTGTTCTATGGTCAGAACGTATTTCACCCGCGGCCATGTAAGGTTTTTTGTTAATTCGTAACTTAGCAAGCATTATACTTTCTCTTTGATGTTGGCTAAACTTTGTGATTCCATAAACGAGTTTATTTTTTGTTAAAAATAAAATTGTTTTTTTTTCTTTTTTATTGTTTCTGTGTACCATGTGTTTAGTATTTAGGCATATTAAATATAATCCTACAATATACTATAAATGTGAAAGTCTGTATGTTTGTCAATCGCGTCTATACGTCTCAACAGATGTACAGATGTGATGAAACTTGGCACACGGGTATATCAATGGCCTGGATTAGTTAATATTTACTTAATTTATTTTTATTTATGTATTTTTTTTTTTTGATAGTCTTGCTCTTGACCACTATCTCACCTGATGGTAAGTGATGATGTGGTCGACGATGAAGCACGCTTGCCTAGAAGAAACCTATTCACTCTTGACTTAAAGACTCCCAGGTTGTAGCTATCAGGAAATACAGACTCCGGCAGGGAATTCTACTCCTTTGCTGTATGTATGGGTGGGATGTCCACCATGTACCGCTGACGCATCGCCGTACGTCTTGTAGTCCGATGATGGAACGGGCTAGGAGGAATTAGTTCATGCAATTCCAACGCACACTCCCCGAAATGTAACCGATAAAAAACCGACAGGCTGGCAACTCTGCGCCGATGTTCGAGGTTCTAGAACCGAGATTTGACCAGTACTTCATTGCCGATAAGCCTCTTGGCCCGTCTTTCGATCGACTCAAGTGCATCCAGCTGGTACTTGGCAGATCCGTCCCAGAGATTAGAGCAGTACTCCATGCATGATCGAACTTGCGCTTGATACAAGTTGAGCAACTGTTCTGGCGTGAAGTACCGTCTCACCTTCGCGAGGATCCCCAATCTTTTGGCAGCCAGCTGAGCTTTTGCCTCAATGAACGGACCAAAATTGAGCGTGGATGTTACATGCAAGCAGCAAAATGTAAACTTACCATGTTATTGTCGTGAAGGCCTCCCACTAGGTGCACCGATGACCTGGTTAATGTTGTGGGAAGGCGCTGGATGCGAGACGCACGGGATCGGTCAATGTGGCGACGCCTGGGGGAGGCCTATGTCCAGCAGTGGACGTTTTTCGGCTGAAATGTTGAAGGATGATTGTCGTGAAAGTTCAAGATGTTATCATCTCATTAAATGAAAACTTTGATAGGTGAAAGTAGCCTACTAAAGTGTTGTGTGTCTATTGTGTAAATTTCTCTTAGGGAAAGATGACCCTTTGATTTTATTAATGACCTGGATTTGGCCACTTTTTAGGGTTCCGTACCTCAAAAGGTAAAAAAAGAACCCTTATAAGTTCACTCTCTTGTCCGTCTGTCCGTCTGCCTGTCCGTATGTCACTACCGATTTTCTCAGGAACGGGTGGACCTAGCAAGTTGAAATATATACCAGATACTGAAGTCTATAGTCCTTATTAGGTGTATAATAAAAATCAAAATACTGAGTCAACACGATGATTTTCACGAAAACTTGTAAGTACCAAAATTTACCTTAATTTTCAACTTTTTAGGATTTTCGGAATTTTTGCCTTAATTTTGCTGTAAGACCTTGCTTTTAACCAAATTTGACAATTCTAGGTCAGCCGGAAGTACCCTAAGGTGGGTTGAAAACCTATATGGTAGGTTTTACAAGTTTTAAAACTTAGCCAACTATAAAAATGATACGAATTTTATTATGGCGGTATAATGGGTAGGTACGAAACCCTCGACGCACAAGTTCGACTCGCACTTGACCGGGTTTTTAGGGTTCCAAAGTCAACAAGGAACCCTCATAATTTCGCTATGTCCGTCTGTCCGTCCGCAGCTTAGCTCAGAGACTAGAAGTATAAAGCTATAATTTGGCATGGATATATATATTAATAATTCGGTTAAATTTAATTTTTATTTATTTATTTAACCATTTATGCACACACACATAATATACAGACAAGAAGAAGAAATAGAACAATAGGTACATAGGTAATGCTTATTTCTATAGAAATCTCTTCCAGCATACCTGCGAAAGGAAAGATGAAAAAAAGAGATATAGACATAGTGTGTAGAGTTGAAAAATAATAAACATAAAACGATTCATAACTAAGTAATAACTAATAAACAATACCGATAACAAATAAATATACCTACTATCATAACAATTTAAACAAACATATTTGTAAAATAAATATTAAAACAATAAATACTAATACCTATCTATATATATATATATAAAATAATAATACACAAATAAATATGCAGCTATGACGGAATGGAAAGGTAGTGGTCTTTCACTCTTCTTTTAAAAACTGCAAGAGTTAATTTAAATTAATCTTGTGGTACATTTTTTTTTTTTACTTTTGTATAGATTCTTTTACCGATTGTTTTGTGAATGTGTGAACATTGTAGGCCTTCTAGATGCTTGATAACATTTGATAACTTTTTATGTCGTCTTATTTTTTTTTTTTAGTTTCTAACGTCTTATTGTCGGGCCTTCATTATCTCCCCCATATCTAAGTTATGCTGTAACATGGAAATATTGTAAAACCAAACCATATTTTTAAAAGAGTAACCGTGGAGTTTCTTGCCGGTTCTTCTCCATAGGAAACGACCAACCCGAACCGTGCGCCTTTTGTCGACGTCTTATAAGTGCCCATGTAGGCCTATATAAATTAAAAAGAAAATATTTTGCTTTTGGAAAAACTGGTAAAATAAAATCACGAAAAGATTTTTTTTTTCGGGTACCTCCTATATAGTCGTAAAGTGGGGATGTATTTTTTTCTTGTGTTTCCCATGGTGTGGGGTATCGTTGGATAGGCCATTCAAAAATATTATGGGTTTGTTAAAACCGTTTTTCGATTCAGAGATCCGTTTGGAAATTTTTGTTAGAGTCAAGTTGCCCCCCCCCCTCCCCCCCTTGCCAGCGAAATGGTTGCTTTTAGTTATGCGAAAAAAATCACGGCAGTATTATATATAACGAAATTAAAAGGAAAACTATCACAGCTAAGTAGGCTTTACAAGTTTACGAGTAATAGTCGACCAACTTGTAAAATGTACTTGGAACAGTAAAAAAATTGTACAAATACCCCCGTTTTTAGACGTTTTGAGCCGCTGAAACCGTTTTAATGTTCATGTAACAAGAAAAAACCTTCTTAGTCCGCATTAGTATGCAACTACGGAACCCTATTACTGCGCGTGGCCCGACACGCACTTGACCGGTTTTTTATTCCTGAAATAGGTTACCTTGGGATAATTTCTGACTTACACGCGCGGGTGAAACTGCTGGTAGAAGCTAGTGTGTAGTATAGGACTTTACCATATGAGTCATCATCACATCACATCATCAGCTTATTAATATTCCCACTGCTGGGACACAGGCCTCCTCTCTGTGAGAGAGGATGGACCGTAATCCACCACGCGGGCCCAGTGCGGATCGATGGATGTCACATGTCTTCGAATTTTTGGTTCTAGGACATGCCGGTTTCCTCACGATGTTTTCCTTCACCGTTTTTGAGAGTAGTGGTGATGACACAAAGTAAAGCGCCTGCCTGGGTTCGAACCCATGACCTACAACTTGTAAGTCGCGGCCGATACCAATGGGCCACGACTGCTCTCACCATATGTGTGGTTCATTTAAAAATAAAGCCACCAACCACAATCCTTATCCCGACTATGTTGAGGTCGGCTTGCATCTAACCAGAAACAGCTGAATACCAGTATTTAAGATGGACAGCAGTGGTGGCCTATACAGTGGTAATAGCCCCGACTTCCGTGTCGTAGGTCGTGGTATCAAACCCAGATCGCTTTACTTTGTGCATGGACACCCAAAGCGAAGAAAAAAAAATTGGTTCAAATAAATTGCACTAGATGGCGTGATAAGCTTCGATTTATAATTGAGTTCTTTTAAATATTAATATTTTCTAGAGAACATCATAAAAAAAATGTTCTTATTTAATTAACTCTCCTAAGCACAAACTTAAGGAAGATTGGGCTCTTAATTCACATTTCAAAAATTATTTAAAATTGAGTCTAATAGATGGCGCGGTTTTAAAATCTGAGACATCCACTCGATTTTTAAATTTGTTTTGTAACACATTTTTGTACAATGAAACCAAAACATGCAAAGTATTCTGTGAAACAAATCGTCGTTAAAAAAAACATTCACGAACCGATTAAACCTCTTTACTTGCAAGTCGCTGCTAACACATCTATACCCATGGAAAGGAACCGAACGCGATCGATGTTCTTAGAAAAATAATCAGATTAATCAGACGGAATACGCTAGTTAAGTCGGCACGGTTTCTTTGTATGGGTTGAGGCATCTGTATGCTAGTATTATAATTATCTGTGCTTTATGTAAATTATTTCATCAGCAATGCTCTCAAAACGGTGAAGGAAAACATCGTGAGGAAACCGGCATGTCTTAGAACCAAAAATTCGAAGACATGTCACATCCACCAAACCCACTGGTCCCGCGTGGTAGTTTACGGCCCATTCTGTCTCGCAGAGAGGAGGTCTACACGCACAACAGGTCAAATGGGAGTCTAAGTGCGGAAAAGGGAGTCCATCCATCTTATCCTTACCCTTCAAGATTGACCCGTGCGACTACCGTAAATATTTAACTGCGAGCTTCCCATCTTCTTCTTATTCGTTGTCTTCACTTCTGAAGGTCGTGCCCATATTGGAAAGCTTTGACGGAGTCACTGACGAGCTTCTTCCAATCCCATCAGTCTTCTGCTCTTCTCAGGGCAGTGGTCACCGTGAGACCTGTAATCGCTCTTACCAGCGAGTAGGTGAACGTCCGCGCGGTTTCTTTCCACCCACTTTTGCCCACCACAACCAGTCTTCAGCCTCCTATCTGCCGCCTGCCTAGCCTTTTCCCAACTATATTGCGGTCGGCTTCCAGTCTTACCAGATTCAGCTGAGTAGGTAATAGTGTTTTACATGAAGCGACTGCCTATTTTCAAATGACAGCCGGGACCAATGGCTTAACATGCTTTCCGAGGCATGGAGGAAACTCGGTATGTTGAAATGGTCACCCATCCACGGACCAATGATCCTTGACCGATGACCTTGATGATCGACCAGTGCGGCTGTTATTATTTAGCCACGAGCTCCTCAGCCTCCTCTCAATATTATTAAATAAATTAGGTATATAATATATCTTTCAATAATAACATTCCATACTGACTACCGGTATACAGGTATTCACAGAATTTACCGACAATGAGAGTGTATGTTGCAGGCAGTAATTATCACTAAAGTATTTGGGATAAAAGTCTAGATATATGGAAATGTCAATGTCTCTCAAAGGGATCGAATCAGAAATGAGGTGATCCGGCAGAGAACTAAAGTTGTCGACATAGCTCATAGAATAAGTAAGCTGAAGTGGCAATGGGCCGGCCATATAAGTCGTAGAACCGATGACCGTTGGGGTAAACGTGTTCTTGAGTGGAGGCCGCGAACTGGTAAACGTAAGGTAGGACGCCCTCAGGCTAGGTGGAGCGACGACCTTCGCAGGGTGGCTGGTAACAGCTGGATGACAGTTGCCGAAAATCGAACCAAATGGCGTGCAATTGGAGAGGCCTATGTCCAGTAGTGGACTGATATGGGCTGATGATGATGATGATGATGATATGGAAATGTAAGCAACATAGATGTCATGGACCAAGTGTATAATGCCCGGGCACTATGAATATAGTCAAGTCAAATCGGGCAATGTAATGAATACTGATTTAAACTTCTATATTTATCACATTGTCTGGTCATTATGAATATTGCTACGTAGCGGTTGGGCAATTTGATAATTATTATGGTCAATGAATTAGTCCAAGTCCAATCCAGACACGGATAGGAGCTTCGAACCTAAGTTCGAAGGAGATAACGGGAGCTGAAGTGAGCGAGCAAACTCAGATTCCGTCATCTTTTTCATGTTAGGTTACTTTAGATCCTGCAGACAGAAATAGGAGCCCCTGCATTACCCGGCCCAATAAGTGATGGGCATTATTCGGAAAGCCCAGTCAATTTAATAGATTTTATCATATTGCCTACTCATATTGGGCATTTTACAAATTGCACGGGAATTATGAATATTGCCGTATTAATCACTTGTTCAATAACATAGACAACTGTTAATAGTACATTATGGTACAAGTGTGTAATGTTGGTGATTAACACTGAAGCGCCATTGAGACCCGAGCCGTTATACTGAGGGTCTTAAGAGAGCCGAGGACGGTAATCATCAATACACACGTGTATCATACGACGTTTTTCAACACACTTGTGAAGAAAATAATACAAAAAAAACATATTTAGTAGATAATAGTTATTTTTCCTTGGCGTTTTCAGGTAATAAACTTTCCATAACGTTAAGGGCTTAACGCTCCCATAACGCCATAACGCTCTTTCGAGCCTACTGTACTTCCTTTTACACGAGCAGCCTGTGGGCTAGATATACGCAAAGATCGTACAACGCTCTCCGTGTTCAGTACAACAATGCATTTAGGATGCTGGTGCATGCTGCCTCGATTCTGTAGTGCGTCGGGGATGTTTGCGGATGCGCATGTAGATTGTTTCTACACAACCATGCGCAAAAGGTGCGCATCCATGGTGCGCAGAGTGTGGGGCAGCTCCAACAGTATCCTAAGTATGATTTCGTGTCGCCAAGACTGTGTTTTTGTGGGTCGCTGTTGTGCCATCTCACATGGGTTGTCGCAACGGTGATCGACTGTTATTTGTTGTTTTGTTTTTGTAGTGTCAGTTTGATAATATTATTATGTGTTACTAACATAGTTGTAAGTTTTACTAACCATTTTTTTGAGTCATGGATACTTGAATAAAGAGAAATTCTATTCTATTCTATTCTTAACATCTCATATCGGGCGGTGTACAACATAAATCTTTTCTTTTTTTTCATAATTAGTACTTGTAGACATTTTAATTAATAAATAACTGTAATTTCAACAGTGAAAACGAGTTGTGAAAATTTTTTCGAAATGGCGGGCAAAATTAATCAGTTTTCCTATGCGCGCGCATCTAACAATGGCGATCGGCCATAGACTAAAAGAATGAGGTTTCTATTTTTTGGCTTTTCGCGGATAGCGTTTTAGCCACGTACGAAATGGGGCATTTCAAGTTTTCTTTATTACAGAGAAAACAAAAGTTATATTTGAGTAAACACGTACAAGTTGAAATTATCTATTTAAATACAAAGTTGCATGAGATGAGCAAGCAATAGGTACATTAATTTATTTTTACTAATGAGCACAATCTTTTTTGTATCGAAACTTTTTCAAGAACGAAGCAACTCAACCAATAAAATAAAAAAAGCTCTATAACTCACTTGTGAATAATAGCAATGAAAAAGTCACATTTTGATTAGAGGTATCATTATGTGCCTAATTGCGGTGAAATTAGAGCCACTTTATGAGCAAGTGTGTTGAAAAAAATCTTGTAAGTACAGCTTGGCCAGAAAGAGTAGAAATTAAATAAATGTGAACTAATTTTTTCTACACATGGCAACATGAAAGAAATGTCAAACATCAGTCAAACTACCAAAACAATAAAAGTGTATCGTGAAATAATGTGATTTTTGGTAGATATTAAACGTATTAGTCGGTGAATTGTTATTGAAAATGGGAAAAACGATAAAAAGTGGTGCCAGAGAAGTTATTTACAATGTTTTTAAGAGCTGTTTGGAGGAATATCATGCCGGAAAACTTCTAAGAGAATTGGATGACCTTTACAAACGAGTTGCTGATATGTCAGGTATTTATTCAATCTAATTTTATATAATATATATAGTTCATGATCTAAGTTACAGTTAAAGTCGGTTTGGTCTTTAAAATATACCACATCATCGAAGTTTTTTTGGATTTAATTTAATTTTAGAGGTTATGTTTACATAGGGAAAGTACTTTGACACAGTGCCTTTGTATAGAGCGACTGCAATTTTTGATAGTCACTCACATCATTCTACATTAATGTTTTATTTTGATTACAGGAAACTCAGAAAGCACTGTTCGACGCAAAATAAACGAAGGCAATAAAAACGAAGGCAAATTTGCAACAACAGCCAAGCATAGAGTCGGGTGTAGAATATTTAGATAGTGATTAGAAAATATATTGTTACTATAATAAAGATGTTTTTACTCTCCTAGGCTTTTTATTTAACAGTTAGAAAAATAAAACAAATTAGCATCTGATTTAACGATTTTCCCCATTCTGATTTATCTTTAAAAATACTTCAAGTATCAAATTCATTTATGTTATAGTATAAATGATGCCATATAAACGATAGTGGCGACCTCAATTTTTTTCTACTCTTTCTGGCCAAGCTGTATGTCATAAATAAGTTAGGCATTAATTATGCAACATATAGTTGTTTTATTAAAACTAATTATCGCCGAAATTAGACCGCAATTTCTTAAAAAAATAATAGCACTTTTCTTATAAACATTAACAATGCTAAATCTCTCAGTCATCCTTGCGCTTAAAAAGGTGTAAAGACGATGCTATTCAAGACACTGAATACTGACCATGAGTTTCATTGTTTATTAATTGACTTTAGGGGATTTGATATGTGTCCAGAATATGCAAAAGGGATCGCCGCCTTAATGCCTACATTTATCTAAAATTTACAATAGATTAAATAATGTACGCATCTGCCTGTCCTTTTGGGGAATATAGGCAGTTATGAAAAAGTATTACAAGTATTCACCAAATCATTATGCTCCAACTTGCCTAACTAGTCTTTTCATTCAAAGACAGATTTTCCATAACATGCCTGCAACATATACACAAGCCAAGGAATGTCTGTATATGAAAACATACACAAGGCTTTTGACCCGGTACTCATAAATGGACCAAATAATAAAGGTACCAAAGTATAAGAGTAGGGACAACAAAAAAAGACGAACATAAAGTATATCCTAATACTTTACTTGGTAATACTTAATCTTTGTCCAGCAGTGGGTAGAAAAGTAAAACTCAAAACAGCCGTTTGGGTGGATTTACGAGGTTAAGCACCCCTTGCCTAGGTCGGTCCTTGGATGGGTGACCATTTATAACACACCGAGACTCCTCCTTGCCTCGGAAACCGCGTTAAGCTATTGGTTCTGGTTGTCATTAATTGTGGATCCTTGACAGTCGTTACGGCTAGTTAGAAGCTGTAAATCTGATTCAGTTGTTCTATCTCACGACGACGGGTTGGTCTTAGTCGTGTGTGTGATGATAAAGGAGGTATCACCTGAACACTTCACCTTAACCGATAGCCTAGATCTGAATCCTCCAGCAGTGTACTTAGAGGATTCAAGGCTAAGCAAAACCAAAGTGGACTCAAACTGTCGCCCTGAAATATCTCCCGCTTAATGCTTGGAAACATGTTGGGCCTGCTCCGTAGGGCAATCTTTAGTGTAGAAAAAATCTAAATGGTTAATTTGTATACGGTATATTCATAATTATTATAGTAACGCTTTATTATCATATCTATTTTATTTATTGTGCCGTTGTTGTTGAATTAGGTAATTTACCTATGTTTGCAATATTTGTAAGTATGTGAGAACCATGTCCCTATTTATCAAGTGAAGGAATTTACCTGATAGTGCTTGTAATACTTTATACCTATATTTAGTATAGTAGTGCTGGGTGCATCGTTCTCACGTATAAGAATTTATTAATGTATGTACTACTTATGTAAATATTGTAAAAAGCTTATATTTTTTTAAAAGAATAAGTATGGAGTTTCTTGTGCATTCTTCTCCATATCAATCTACTTTTTCGAATGCACGATAGAATAATTTTTTTATTACATGTATATTTTAACGTTCAAAAGTGCCGCATAATGGCCTAGTTGAAATAAATACATTTGACTTTGACTTTGAATCCATATAGGCTCATCATCACCCTGAAACACGATATCCGGTTGCAATACTGGTGTCAGACTTCTGGCTGGTGGCTTCTGACTACCCGTAACGATTGATGGAGATCTTATAATAACAGCCGGGACCAACGGCTAAATGTGATTTCCAGGCACGTAGATCCTCTGGTTCAGTCCTTGGTACGGGTCGAGAGGGCATGGGAAGCTGTTACCTCGTGCTGTGAAGCAGTAATGCTCGTGAAGGAGGAGGTGGAACGCGTGAGGGAGACGCAACGGAGAGGCCCTCACTCCCCAAGCCACCGCAGGAGACGCCCTGGGCGTCGGAAGTCGCAAGACGATTCCCGGCCACCGTAAGCGTGGGCTTGCGGACGGCAAGTAATGGGTAGCTCGCCGTCCGATAAGGACTGGGCCTGAGCCGACGACGCGCCTCAAAGAGATGACAGCAAAAACTGACGGGTCCGCTAGGGCCGATGCCTTTCTGGGTCGCGGATAAATTTGAAAAAGAGTTATCGCGGCCCTGGCAAGCCTGCCCGCCCGCGCGCGGCCCTGGCAACTGAAGGAACACGGGTAGGTTTTAGTCAGTAAAAGTCTGACATACCCTCCCGCTTCAAACAGAGCGGGAGAAGTCATTGGATGACTTTCCAACCCAAAAAAGAAAAAAATAATGAAAAAATCACGTAAGGACCTCGATGTGCTATAGATATAAACCCATCCAAACCACGACCAAAGGACTAAATGGAGCTCTAAGTGCGTAAAACGGTGTCGCGGATAAATTTGAAAAAGAGTTACCTTGGCCCTGGCTCAAGCAACTGAAGGAACACGGGTGGGTTTTAGTCAGTAAAAGTCTGACACGCCCTCCCGCCTCACCCAGAAGTAGACGTAGAAGTCATTTGATGATTTCCCAAATAAAAAAATGCGTAAAAGGGAGTCCCCGTCATCATCCTCACAAATAAGGCAAATAAGGCAAGAGTGAGCAACGCCCGAGGTTCAACCTCGGGAAGCTTTACTCACTCTCTCAATTTATGGCAAGAAAGTCCTGCTTTATAAGCCTCAGTGTCAATACTTTTGCCTTGTTTTATTTCAAAGACATAGAGGAAGGTAGGTACTTAAAGAAAATTGGATAAGGTTGACAAATTCTACATAGGTTGGAACTCAAACTTTTGCTTAAGTAAATAGTACAGTTTGATTAGGTTGTGTGTTTAATATACTTTTGTTATATAGCTAAGGGTAGATATTTTATTTAGTAATTTATTCTTACTGAATGTTAAGCGGGTGTGGAAAAGTTTTAAATATTTTTACCGACTTCTAAAAAAGGAGGTTATCAATTCGACACGTATGTATTTAATATTGTTGAAATTGCACAATATTCACATGTTATTCTATGTGGGCTTCTAAACACGTGTGCCAAATTTTATAAGTCTATTTATGTATGTATGTTTATCCACGCATTTCCCCGAAACTAGTAATCTGATCGTGATCATTTAATTAATTAGGTATCTCTCAACTTAGGGAACAGTACAAGTTACATCAAAATTGGTTCAGGAGTTGTCACGACATGGATCATATAACCGAATTCATTAACGATAAACAGCACGTATGTGTAAATTGAGTTATTTATGTGATTTTTGTGACTGTTTCGTTGGTTTAGTGATTGGAAGTGCGACTGCTATGCGTGGGGTTTTAGTTCGAATCTTCTAGTGTCTTCCTATAAGTATAATCAAAATTTTATTGTGGTTATGGAACACAGTTGTGTTTCGCTCCTGGGGTGGACTTCAATAACTGCGACTCAATTACTAAACCAACGCAGTATTAGCGTACACAAAAATTGTTATATGTTTTTGTTCCAATAAATATTAATTTTGAAGTTATTGATTTTGATACAGTACAAATTTACATTATTAATTTTGTAGTTATTTTACAGTACAAATTTAAATAGTATGACGCCGCAGGCCGCCTTGCTAAGAGGGCGATGGATGCGCCGACTAAAACGGTCGTCAACAACAATCATCAACTATCGACGGCCATGCAGCATCGAGACGTAGTCGTCATAGAGGCCTTGCTCACGCTGGCGAAGTCCCTGGTCAGCAGACATCACCAAAACACCACCTAACAAGTCCCATCCAAAAACTCTAACCCAAACATATACCCAAACCATCACCCTGTATAAATCCTGTAAAGCAAAATAATTATATATATGTCGGGTTTAGTCAATAGTACGGACGTCAAAACAAATCGCAAACACGCCATCTGGCGGCAAAGCAAGAACGACTACGCTTTGGCGCGCTTTCTCTAACCATTTGCGTGGTGGGGATAATAGAATATTGCAGTTAAGCTAAAATGTACTGGCAGTTGAGTACTGACAGCCGTAGAGCTAACATGACGTAGAATCAGTGTCGATCGGTAATATTAGTAAGCAAGAATGTAACTTGTGTCTATTTGAATATACTCAGTGTATCGAATAATTTGTGTGATTTCATTTTCACGATTGTGCCCAACGACCTGCCCACACACGATGTCTTAACCTAAGGGAATACATCCTGACTTCCCGATGGTTTACATCTATCGGCCAGCCTTGATGCGACATATATATATGTAAAGCTGCATGGTGGAGCGAGTCAGTCATACACACCTTAACGTCCTAACGACGGGGTTCTATAACCGGAACCGTCGGCCGGGACTGGTCTGCTCGCACTGCCATGCATCTTCCCCGAGAGTGTACCAATAGATATAAGTAAACAATATAGTAAATAACATAACCAGTGCATCAATAGAAATAAGTAACAAAATAGTTAATAACATTAAGATAAGTAATAAATAGAAACTAAAATTGTAATGCCAGTGTGTAATATATATATATATATATATAGTATTTAGTGAGGGATGAACTCACGTAGACTTAAGTTAGTTAAGTAAGCCCAAAAATAATGTCCGACGTAGGATTCAGACAATTGTAACTTTAATGAAAAAAAAAACAAACAAACAATAAACACTATAAAAAAGAGCGCGGACTGCCGCATGTCCGCGGTAGAATATAGAAATAAAAAAAAAATGGTATATAATACTTATATTAATAATAACTATCTATATAGGTATACACTTAAATAAAAAAAACTACGAACGCGTATAAAAAGAGCAGGGGTCATTGGGCATCAAAAAATTCGTCCACATCGCTGTCAACGTGAAAAAGCCCCAGAAGGCAAAAAATAAAAAATATAATAAATATTTGTATTTGTATTTTTTTTTAAGATTTTTCTTATATTTGAGGTTTAAAAAATAGACTCTCCCCTTATTACCTATACGGGTCCATTTAACTAGCAAAATGTTTGTGTACTCGTATACCTCTGCTTACCCGATAATAGAATACAATCGTTGTTATAATTAATTTAGTTTGTAATAAAATTTTGTTAACTATCTATATCTTTGTTTAGACTACAGTACACTACACACTACATCCAATTCATATTGGTTATTTTATTGGCACCCTACATAAAACAAATCAGTTTTTTTGCTGACCCTCCTTCCCTGACAACCTGTGTATTCTACCGTGATCAAATAAACATTGATCCTTCTGTCCGAAGAAGTTGGAAGTCGGAACTAATCAGAAGACAGAACTACCTTAGTTGACTTTGTATTCATTAGGAAAAACTCAGACAAGTATCTCGGCGTTTAGATGACAAATCAGCTTTTGGTCTATATTCCAGTCCTTTAAGAGGAATGCTCCTCCAATTCGATCACACAGTCGCAATGAAAACGAAATAAATCATAATAAAACCAAAAACCGGCCAAGTGCGAGTCGGACTCGCACACGAAGGGTTCCGTACCATTATCGCAAAATACTGTAAAAATATCACGTTTGTTGTATGGGAGCCCCCCTTAATTTATTTTATTTTAATTTAATAATTATTATTTTTTAATAATAATTATTAAAAAAAACTAAACATTCTGTGAATATTTCAAGCGTCTACCTGTTGCCGTTATTAATATCGAGCAAAAAATAGCAAAAATATCACATTTGTTGTATGGGAGCCCCCTTAAATATTTATTTTATACTGTTTTAAAATTTTTTGTTATAGCGGCAACATAAATACATCATCTGTTAAAATTTCAACTGTCTAGCTATAACGGTTCATGAGATACAGCCTGGTGACAGACGGACAGACAGACAGACAGATAGACAGACGGATCGCGAAGTCTTAGTAATAGGGTCCCGTTTTTACCCTTTGGGTACGGAACCCTAAAAACGCGACTGCAAAAAAATAATTAATTGAAAAGAGAAAAACAAGTACTAAAGTCGTCACAATCTAAAAAGTCCGTTGACGTTTCTCAATTTACATGTCGCGACAACTTTCTACGTAAGAAATTGAAAAATTAAATTTATAATCCTAATTAATTATTAAGTTACCAGTACACTATAACAACGAGTATGATTCGCAAGCATCAAGTTTGATTATTATTAAGTATTTTTATATCTGTCAAAACGGGCCTTTTATTATTTGACATGTTTAGCTATAATTTATACATTAAATATAATGAGGTGCTGCCAGCGATTAAAAACGAAGTTTGTTTGTGCAGCATCATCTGCCTAGCCTTTTTCCCAATTATTGTTGGGGTCGGCTTCCAGTCTTACCGGATTCAGCTGAGTACCAGTGTTTTACATGGAGCGACTGCCTATCAGACCTCCACAACCCAGTACTTGGCACTTGGCAAAACTGGTGTCAGATCTCAGGCTTCTGACTACCCGTAAAGACTGTCAAAGATCTTCAAATGACAGCCGGGACCAACGGCTTAGCGTGCTTGCCGAGGCACGGAGGAAACTCGGTATGATGAAATGGTCACCCACCCACGGACCGACCTCGTCAAGCGTTGCTTAACCTTGAAGATCGACCCGTGCGGCTGTTATTATTTAGCCACGAGCTCCTCAAGTTTGTTTGTGCAGCACTTCATAATATTTAATGTATAAATTATACAAAAAATCCTTAAAGCACCACCATCTTGAAAGCCTTTTCAAAATGATAAACAGTAAGTCAGTATTATTTCATTGATCTATTTGTTTGCTACTACTATAGGTATTATTTTTCTCTATGGCCACTTACAATAAATTAATATTAATTTTTCTCTTTTTAGTTAATTATTTTTTTGCAGCCTGTTTTTTGTTTTTATAATAATTAGTTTTATTTTAGAATTTTTAGTTTCATTTAGTTCTCCAAATAAGTCATATGTAAAAAAAAAGTTTAATAAAAAATCAAAAATCCCGACTGTTTGAAAACCGAACTAAAAAGACTTAAACAAGGAGAAAATCATGCTGTGCTGTTGGAGGATACATCTTCGCGAGCTGGCTGACCAAAACCAGACGTATCCTCCGACTACACAGCATGATTTTCTCCTTGATGACGTCTTTTTAGTTCGGTTTTCAAACAGTCGGGATTTTAGATTTTTTATTAAACTTTTTTTATTTATAACTTTTTAGTTTTTTTTTTCTAATTTGGTACATTTACACATATAAGTGTTATATATTTTTGAAATCATCTCTTAAAATCCTTTATTTTGATACCCCACAGGATAGCTTTGGAAGAAAAAAAAAAATTGGGCCCCCACAATATGGCGCCCAAGAACCGCTATTTTCCAATTTCATGTAGCCAGTGACACTTGCGGGGTTAAGACGAATCGATTGACGTAAGAACCATCAAAATCGGCCCACGCGTTTGGTCTTTAGAACGCCACATAGGAACATACTTACATACATACATACATAGACTGTGTTAATGATCAACAATCGCTCATTAGGTCAACCAAAATATTGTTTACTTTTAAGTTTTACAATGACGCAACTAGATGGCGTTGGCGTCGAAATAGAAGTCGCAAGGGAGATTGTTTGTCGATTTGGTATAGGGTCTTGTGAATTTGAGCAAAATATACTTACTTACTTAATTCAGTATACAGTTCGGTAGTTTTATTTAAACCTACAAACCTGCTCGTATACTCGTTAGTTCACACTTAAATACTGAGTACCATTTTAGTGTTCGGTATTTAACATTGGTCCATCGAGCCCGATAAGTTTCGGTTTTTTGTGAGTTCGTCCGTGATACTCGCAGTGGATCGCTGCGGCAAAGTACACGGTTCCCCGCATCGGCAGCGATAGCTTCGTCCAGTGTTGTGGACGGGGTAAGCAGCCGGCGAAAAAGTGACGTCAAAGAGTCCACTTGCGCCCAGTTCTTAAGTGAGGTGACTGGTCGTCATCCTCGCGTAGCTCCACGTGTCGTCACACCCCCAGTTCAACGTGTCGTCATAAGGACGTCACGCACCCAGTTCAACTTGACTTCAGAGGACTGACGTCACATCCAAAGTTCGGCGTGTTGCCACTCGCCACCAGAGTGCGTCACCTACACCATCATTGTGTTGTGTGAGTGAAGTGAAAATTGTGAGTACATTTTACTATATAAACAAAGACAGTTGTGATAAGCCATTTTGGACTTTATTTATTTAGACAATTTAACTTGGAAGTTTTTAAAAGAATTTTGGACTTTGAATAATTATTTTTAAGTAGATTTTAGACTTAGAAAATTATACGTTTAGTTTTAGAGAATTGTATTTATTTGTGCATGTTAGTTTAACTGAACTTAGAATAGTTTCATAAAAAACGACGGAACGGGAAACCTATGCCCGATTTCGGCCAGATTATTAAGTGGTTCCAAACACTTATAAAATTTTGAGCAGTTTATTGGAACTTAGATTATTTTGGTCAAATTGGATTTATATTGTAATTGAATAAGTTGACTTATTTTAGTACAAACATTGTTTTTATACAATGTTTGTACTAAAATAAGTTTAATTTATTTACTGAACTTATTAAATTTTTATTCAATTTTATTGAGTATCATACAGATTTAGAATTAACATTCATACACTTTTGAATCGGTTTTAATTTACGTTTTAAAAATATGGAGGGATTAATAAACTTATTAAAGGGGTTTCAAAATATCATTATCAGGGGATTATCAAAATTTAAATGTATTCCGCAAGACAGATTAACTATAGAATATATAGAAACTAGATTAGAATCATTGGAAAAAGATTGGAAATCGTTTCAAAATGCCAATAATAACATCTATCAAAATCATAAATTTGATGAGGTTGAGCAAAAGGTTGTTGAAATATATGATATAACCGAGGACACTTATTTTACTTATAAGACTTTAATGAAAACAATGCTCAATAAAATTAGAGTTGTAAGTGAACCAATACTACATGAGGATGGTTCTTCCAGTGGTGCGTTTAAGTCTGTCCACTCACAGGTCAAATTGCCAAAAATAGCTATTCCGGTATTTTCTGGCAGTTATGAAGAATGGACAACATTTCATGATCTTTTTATATCGCTAGTACATAAAAATGATTCGTTAGATAACGTGCAAAAACTGCATTATTTAAAAAGCCATCTAACTGGTGAAGCTGAGCAATTGATACGGAATACTCCGATAACCGATTCAAATTACAGTAAATGCTGGGATCTGTTAGACAATCGATACAGCAATAAAAGATATCTCGCCAACTGTGTTTTGAAACGGTTATTTGGCATGAAACGTATGCAGATTGAATCGGCGACATCACTAAAGGAGATTTCAGAAACCACTAGTGACTGTTTAAATGGGTGCATGACTGTGTAATTTGGGCGCACGGTTGGCGCAGTGGTTGAGCGATTGACTGCTGCGCTGCGTGTCGCGGGTTCGATTCCCGCACGGAACAAATATTTGTATGACCTACAGATAGTTGTTTCGGCTCTGGGTGTTTGTGTATGTGAGTTTATATGTTTGTAAACGCACCCACGATACAGGAAGAAATTCCTAGTGTGGGGCAATGTTTTTTTAAGAAAAAAAAAAAAATGCATTAGAAAAGTTAGATATAAATGTGAGTACATGGGATGTTATTGTCATACACATCATGACTTTTAAATTAGATCCTGAAACGCGTAAGCAATGGGAATTAGGTGTCAGTAGTAACGTTTCCAGAAATGATTTTCCTACAGTAGATCAATTTAAGTTATTTTTGGAACAACATTTCCGCGCGTTTGAGTGCATAGAACCAAAAAGAGGTTCAGGTCACCAGGTCAATAACAGTCATATGCCAAAAACATTTGTAGCCATAGACTGATCATCGGCATTCAAATGCGAAATAAAGAAAAAATAGGTCAAATAGGTCAAATATGTCAAATAGGGCAAACTAGAACAAACGAAAACAACATAATAGGACAAAAAACATTATACAAAATAGATAAACATCCCAGTGATGATAATATCACCCGTGTGGTCACATAGCGCACTAAGTGTACTATCGTTCAGAGAACAACATCCAAACTTGTATGTTACCGGTAACAGATCAATGAAATTATTATATTTTTATGTAAGATCAACTTTTACAAACTTTTATTTATACAAGATGTTTTATCCATGTTATGCTTTATTTTACATTGTTTACATTTTACAAGAACTATTATTATTGTTTTGATGTATTTACACAATAAACTTTCATATTTTTACTACTGTACTATACACTTAGCCATTTATTTTCCGGCAAGTGTAACTTAATGTTTGTAATTTACTTTAAGTTTACCATAGTATGTAAGTTTTATGCTGGTAAAGGATTTTAGATCACTTATAAGAATGTTACTACAGTTATAAGTTAGTTCGATAGATCAAATTGTTTGTTTTGATTTTAGATCAAAATTATAAGATCAAATTGTTTGCTACAAATTCCGACCTATAATGTAGTCCAAAAAGGACATTCCGTCAGTAATGTCCTTGGTGGGCGGTATGTTAATGATCAACAGTCGCTCAATAGGTCAACCAAAATATTGTTTACTTTTAAGTTTTACAATGACGCAACTAGATGGCGTTGGCGTCGAAATAGAAGTCGCAAGGGAGATTGTTTGTCGATTTGGTAAAGGGTCTTGTGAATTTGAGCAAAATATACTTACTTACTTAGTTCAGTATACAGTTCGGTAGTTTTATTTAAACCTACAAACCTGCTCGTATACTCGTTAGTTCACACTTAAGTACTGAGTACCATTTTAGTGTTCGGTATTTAACAGACTGATAAACACATTACCCTCCTTCGGCAGTCGGGTAAAAAGATGAAATGAAGATGGAAATTTGTTATCAAAGTTACGCTTATCTTGAATTTGTGCCAGAATAGTTACTTAAATGGGTTACAAAATATATATTTTGGGATGCTCTATTTAGTAGCTTTCATTTGATATCCATATTGTTAAAACAACGAAAAAAAATTTAATCACCCCTTTTTGGAGCGGATTTTATCACCCCCCCGTGAGGAGGGATTATTAAAAAATAAAATTGCCTATGTTACTCCCACAATTGAGACAAATCCAACGACACCTCATACGTCATAATCCGTCAAGCCGTTTGGGCTGTAGAGCGTTAAAAAAAAAACGGACATAGTCACATATATACGCTCGAAAAACACTACCCTCCCGCAGTTGGCTAAAAAAACCCTCGATCAACAAATAACAAGAGGTAATAAGAGGCCTTTGCCCTGCTGTGAAACAGTTACTGCCTGATAATATTATTATGACTGACAAATTTATTGACTCGAGTTGAGGAACTGACTTAAAATATGAGAGCAACAAAGAAAAATCTCTTAAACCGTTACCGTTGTGACTGTTTCACAACGGTAACGGTTTAAGACATTTATTTCTAAAAAAGAATACAAGTCATGTATCATCATCATCATCATCATATCAGCCAAAAGACGTCCACTGCTGGACATAGGCCTCCCCCAAGCGTCGCCACATTGACCGGTCCCGTGCGTCTCGCAACCAGCGTATCCCCGCTACCTTCACCAGGTCATCGGTCCACCTGATGGGAGGCCTTCCAACGCAACGTCCGGTTCGCGGTCGCCACTCCAGAACCTTTCTGCCCCATCGGCCATCCGTTCTGCGAGCAATGTGCCCTGCCCACTGCCACTTAAGTTTGGCAATTTTTTGGGCTATGTCGGTAAACCTGCAGCCTACACAAACACATCGCGTCATTCATCTCGCATGTGATTGGTCGATTTGGTTGGTTGGATAGAATTTTTTTGCGCACTTACGCAATACGGCTGCTGGTTGAAACTCCGAGCATAGCCCTCTCCATTGCCCTTTAAGTGATTGTAAGCTTTCTGATGAGGTCCATTGTAAGCGACCACGTCTCAGAGCCATAATTTTGTCGTCACTGAGTAAGTTGAACTAGAAGATTGCCTGAATGCGCAATTGCCTGAACGCTGCCTAGCCGAGTCTGTTCACCTCTTTCTCGAAGTTGGCCCTACCCAACTTGATCGTTTGTCCAAGGTAGACATAGTCATCCACAACTTCGAGTGTAAAGTCTCCGACCTTGATAGGAGTGGGTGTAACATGAATACAAATGAATCATAGTACTTAGTTAATCATAGTATTAGGTACTTTTAAACATACTTGAACTTATGAAGATATTATACACGTAAATAGTTTTCCTTCACCGTTTTAGAGCAGTGGTGATGAAATAATTTCCTCAACGTATAAAGCCTGCCTGGGTTCGAACCCACGACTTTTGACACTTAAGTCAGGGCCGTTACCACTGGGCCACCACTGCTCTTCCAATGCCACGACCTCTGGTATAGGCCACGCTGAAAGCACCAGATTTTATGACGTTTTGCAATTTTAATGATAATGGAATGTTATCGGTTTATGGACATTCTGTAAGAATAAAAAACCGGCCAAGTGCGAGTCGGACATGCACACGAAGGGTTCCGTACCATTATCGCAAAACACTGCATAAAAATCACGTTTGTTGTATGGGAGCCCCCCTTAATTTATTTTATTTTAATTTATTAATTATTATTTTTTGAAGTAAATATACAACTAAACATTCTGTGAATATTTCAAGCGTCTACCTGTTGCCGTTATTAATATCGAGCAAAAAACGGCAAAAATATCACGTTTGTTGTATGGAAGCCCCCCTTTAATATTTATTTTATACTGTTTTTAGTATTTGTTGTTATAGCGGTAACAGAAATACATCATCTGTGAAAATTTCAACTGTCTAGCTATCACGTTTCGTGAGATACAGCCTGGAGACAGACGGACAGTCAGACAGACAGACAGACAGACAGACAGACAGACGGATCGCGAAGTCTTAGTAATAGGGTCCCGTTTTTACCCTTTGGGTACGGAACCCTAAAAAAGAGACATAAATTACTAACAATCTTTAAAAAATCTTTCGCGTAAACGTCTAGATTCTTAAAACCACTTCACTGAAGAACTCAGTTTTAACGAGTCTTAGTGAAGAATACTTAAAAATGTTCTCCCTTTAAAATTAAGTTACCATTGTAAGAACTGTATTTTTAATGTTTTTGTGGCAATAGCCTTGCCACAAATACATGGCACTTTTATAACATTAGTTACTGGCAAAATGTGAGTCACCTCTGCTAAACCCTTCATCAATACAGGCGTGATGATAAGACACACCACAAATGCAGACTGATTGCAACTCTGAATAGAACTGAGTCTACTACGCTTACGAATAGATTCTGTCTACACTATAAATCGAGGAAAATCGAATCGGTTTTCGAACAGCGGTGAATGAAACCCTGTATGTAGCAAATTTCAGAAACGTAGAGGAAATATCGAGGGTTTTAGAGGCATAAATGTTAGATACATAAAGGTTATCGAACACTGTTCAATATTACCTTTAGACATTGTTAAAATACTGTTTGGTTGCATCTTCCACGCATAGGACATAGATAAAGTTGTACTACATTAGTGTGTATTAAAAAAAATTGTATATAAGCTATAAAATATTGTTAATAAATCAGATTTGAATTTTATATTCTTGTCTCGTTAACTCTCACTGTGGCCAAGACACCTTCAGCCATCTCTGACCAGTCTCGTGAGTCTGCGGGACTGGCAGTGAGTGTACCCTGCTCGAACCTGGAATTCCTGGCCACTATCCGGCTCGAAGGACCAAAATGAGAATTTAGAGTTAAGAACGTGACAAACCTTACTTTTAGTACCTTACAATGTTTCAGATGTTTTATTTTCAGGGTAAACTAGAGTTTTCCAAGATCTCAACTACAAATGCTTGATTCAGAAACGATACAAACAAAACATCATACCTATATTTACGGAAGAGATAGGAAGAATCGTACAGCACACATGTGTATACGGTCTTAAATATAACTTTTGAACTAGTTATGTTGTGTTTCAATTTATAGAGAGCAAACCTATTCGTTCTTACAAGTTGTAGATCGTGGGTTCGAGCCCAGGCAGGCGCTTTACTTTGTGTAAATTATAAGTTTTAAACTGTCATGGTCACTAACATTAACATTAGAAACGGGATATTTACCTTGTTAAATATCCCGTTTCTAAAGTTAATGTTTGTGTAAATTATTTCATCACCACTGCTCTCAAAACGGTAAAGGAAAACATCGTGTGGAAACCGGCATGTCCTAAAACCAAAAATTTAAGACATTTGACATCTACCAACCCGCACTGGGCCCGCGTGGTGGATTACAGCCCATTCCCTCTCACAGAGAGGAGGCCTGTGTCCCAGCAGTGGGAACATTAATAGGCTGATGATGTGATGTGATGTGAAACCTATTCGCATCAACCGGGCACAAGGTAAGTACTAACAGATCATAAGCCACATTGTTACTAACATCCTTGTATATAAGCACTAACGTAGGTCATAACATTGTCACTAACATCTTAGTATGTAAGTACTAAAATAGGTTATAAGATATATTTTTACTACTTTTTCTTTTAGTTTCTCGGGTCCCTAGGGTCCTGGGGCTGAGAAAGGCGAACCAGGGGCCCAAGCCAACTCTAGAGGCCTTGTTAAATTAACCTAGCCGTTACTAAGGAGTATGCTTTAGGAAGTAACCGTTTCACGGCAACTGATGGCGCCTGTTCTCGAACGTGACGCATGGATTGGCACCACTCAGCTCAACTCCATGAAGGGAACCGAATGATCCAACACACGTGCCACCATCAGAGAGACATTTGACAAACTCAACTGCCAGGGCACACAAGTCAACTTACGACATATAGGTACAGTAAATTATAAACTTACATTAGTACTCACACATGTGCTGTGCAGTTATATGCTTAATAAAAGTATCTCCCGACTTTTACTTTGTGAATGTGACTTTTCAATGCATATGTACTTTCTAAGTTTATCTTGGACATCGCTGGCAACGGTTAAGGAAAACATCGTGAGGAAAACTGGACTTATAAATATTTAGTACAAGTACAAACTTGTACTATGAAGCACAAGCTTCATTGGTGTATTTGCTCCAATGCGACCCAGTGCGAAGATATATAAGAATAAAAAAGTAAATCGTCATTTGTAGGCTGTATTTTCAAATCCAATCAAATCAAATATGATTGTTTGTGAATGTGTTGGTTGGTTTGTATACGCGTACTATTTTGAACAAGGTAGGTATGTGTTACAAAATCGTGCGGGTCTCTTTGTGCCGCAATAGTGAGTTCAAACAAGTATTAGAATGCAATTTTAGTTTTATTTTTATTATATTTATTTAGGTAATCAAAAGCGATATCTAACAAAAACCTCTACAAAGTGAAAAATAACTTCAATTTCAGAAGTGTTTCTTTGCTTTTTGACACCGACTGCCGAAATTTAAGTTTTTATTTACTTTGTAATTGTGTAATTTTTATTTTATTTTCTATTTTTAGTTGTGGTACCTAATGAGCAAGTTATAAGGTGTCTATAATGCAAAAAGTTATGCCAGAATAGATTACGCGAATAACATACAACTTGAACATAACCGGTGGAATGAGAGTGTACCAGGGTGAACTATACACATCTGCGTACCCCTTTAGAGCGTACCGTCGTGATGTTATGTTATGCTATTACAGCAGTCCCGAGAGATTTGCCGTTGTGTATTGAAAGTTCTGTTGTATATCTCCGAAGTTCTTCATCAGATCTTTACCTTTAAATAAATTATAATATATAGTTTATTTATTCACATCATCAGCAGTTCCGAATGGGCCGTAATCCACCACTCGGGCCCATTGCGGATTGGTGGATGTCACATGTCTTCGAATTTTCGGTTCTAGGACATGCCAGTTTCCTCACGATGTTTTCCTTCACCGTTTTGAGAGCAGTGGTTATGAAATAATTTACACAAAGTAAAGCGCCTGCCTGGGCTCGAACCCACGACCTACAACTTGTCAGACACGGCTGAAACCACTGGGCCACCACTGCTCTCCTTTATAATCTCCTCTCATTTATAACATGAGGCACGTTTTACAATAAAATATCTTTAAAAATATAAAAGAACACAGTTGCTTATTTGCCTTAACTAGGTTGAACCTGTGTTTCAGGCTAGAAAGTGCTAAAACTTATAATAATAATAAATTAACAATTAGTATAACTTGTATATGTAAAACTTAACATGAATTAAATTAAATACACAGCAAAAAATATGATTTCGTTATAACCAGGAGCTCTTCTCTCTCTTCTCTTTTCTCTCTTCTCTCGTCTCTCCGTAAGAGATGCTAAGCAAATGTTTAAGAATAATCTTCAAACAGCTAAAATAAAATAAAATATTTATTCGATGCTTAATTTTCTATTTAATGTATTGTACAGAAATGGCCCTATTGTACACAAACGGGAATGACATGAGAAGAACCAGCTTTCAAATAAAAAATAATCATCTAAATCGGTTTACCTAGTAAAAAGTTTTGAGTCAACAAACATAAAAAAAATCTCAAAAAACCCGACTGCTTAAAAAGCGTTAGCGAAATAAAAAGACATAATCGTGAGCTGGCTGACCAAAACCAGATGTATCCTCCGACGGCACAGCATGATTTTCTTCTTGTTTGTACGTCTTTTTAGTTTGCTTTTTAAGCAGTCGGGTTTTTTGTTTTTTTTAATTATCTTTTTTTTTACCGTTAATTTAGTCATATAATTTACCATAAATAACCATTTCGTGTATCTACTAAGTGTTATATTGTGATTCAATATAGTGATTACCCTTATAAAACAAGACTTTAACTTTTTAACCGACTTCAAAAAAGGAGGAGGTTCTCAATTCGTCGGAATCTTTTTTTTTATGTATGTTCCCCGATTACTGTAAGACGCCTGGACCGATTTGGAAAATTCTTCTTTTGTTTGAAAGGGTATACTTCCCAGTTGGTCCCATAATCATCAAGTCAGGATCTGATGATGGGATCTTGGAGAAATCGAGGGAACTCCTCAAATATTATAGGCATACATATAGCAATTTTGGTATTTTTATCAACAATGCAATCATTTGCACTCATAAAGTAACATTTGGTGAAGTGGAACTGGTGAAGAAGACCACAGATGGCCAATAGAATTCCTTAATGCTAAGTATGTCATGGGTTATAAGATATCTAGAATAGCTTAACGACTATGATCAAGCAAATAGTCCTGATGAAAATGGTACCATCGAACTGATCTGATGATGAAGCCGGCAGGTAGGCACTGGTACTCCGAAATAAAACAATGTATCCTAGTCGTGTTTGGGCTTATTGGAATCGTCATGAGATGTACTTTGGCTATATATGATGTTTATTGCAATTGGAAGTACCTATCAAAACTAAAAAGAGATAAATAAAAAACTTTTTAACAAAAAATTAAACCGACTTCCAAAAAAACACTGCAAAACGAAAAATAACTTTCTTTTCCGAAGTCGGTGTCGAATCACGGAAAACAGTAATGTACCAAAGGCACCGACTTCGGAAAAGAAAGTTATTTTTCGTTTTGCAGTGTTTTTTTACCATATCATTTCTATCATTACGAGAAAGGTATTCAAATCTAAATCAATATTATAGGGAAGTGCCTAAAATAGTTTATTTATAAATCTTCAAACAATTTGTTTATAAACCGTAGGTAATAACTGGAATTACAATTCCAATTCCTATAATTATTAGAATTAATATTTGTTTCGGGATATTTACCATGTATATTTAGAATTTGGTTGAGAGCTCGACCAAGGTCTAAATATACACGGTACATATCCAGAAACAAATATTAATTCTAGTGATTCCGATAATTATTTCAATAATAGAAAGTTACAATACCGCTGCGTGCTATAAGAATTTTACAGAAAAAAAAATTACTGAGTTATCCAGCCTTTGTCCAGCAAGTATGTAAGGATGGGTCCCGGTTTATTTGAAAAAGAAATACCACGGCCCTGGCTCAAGCAACTGAAGGAACACGAGAGTCAGTAAAATCTGACACGCTCACCCGCCTCACCCAGAGTGTGAGAAGTCATTCGATAATTTAAAGCCCAAAAAAAAAATTTGTAAATAACGTATCAGGTGGCGTTCTGTAGTTTCTGCCTAACACCATTTTTTACTATTTTTAACCGACTTTCCAAAATGAAGGAGGTTCGACTGTATGTTTGTTTTATTTTTTATTTCTACCGATTTCTCTTGGAATTGTGGACAAGTCTTTTGAAAGAGTATGTTCCCAAATTGGTCCCGTTTAAATTTGTTGAAGATCTGATGAAGAACTTCGGAAATATACAACAGAACTCTTCAATAAATGACAGCAAATCTCTCGTGATTGCTGTAATCGCATGTATGTTTATTGTTTACTTACACCATTTCATAACATAACATCACGCCGGTACGCTCTAAAGGAGTAAGCAGATGTATACAGTTCACCCTGGTACACTCTCATTCCACCGGTTATGTTCTAGTTTAATTTTATTCGGGTATCTAATCTATTCTGGCATCACTTTGGGCATTATAAGTACATTACTATAGAACTTACCCATTATATACTATAGCTAAAAAGAGAAAAAAAAACAATTGCAACTGAATACAACCGTCTTCCAAAAACACACTACAAAGTTAGTTTAGTTATTAAATACAATTTCGGAAGTCGGTATGTATATCAATTCCGAAATTATAGTTATTTTTCACTTTATAGTTTGTTTTATGGAAGTTGGTTGTATTTAGTGCAAAAAATAAAATATTTCTTTGTTCAGAAAACTTGTTATGTGCCTCTGGTTTGTGCCAAATTTTTATTTTTTCTTTCAATATTTCTTTGAAAAGAGAATGGGCGTGAGTTTTGATGTGTATTATCATCATAATTTCAGCCAAAAGACGTCCACTGCTGGGCATAGGCCTCCCTCAATATTATGTATATTCAGCAACAAAATGCTGCAATATCTCTAATTTCGAATTTCGAACTCTCTCGTTGTGATTCCGCGATGATTTACTTTTAAAAACAAATGAGTTAAATTAAAAAAAAAAAAAAAGTGAACTTCACTTCACTTATGCACTAATTGATAGTGTTTGGAGGATACCAAAGATTCTAATATGATATGAATAGGATACCTGCTTACCCGGTTTCAGTAATAAAACTCGTGACAGTGAAGCTCAAAGTTTTGTGAACTAGTGTTATTAGGAACTAAGCAACCTGCAGTGCGAGTTGCTACGTCTCACAGAGAGAAGGTATATGTCCCAGCATTGGGAACGATATGGGCTATTAGGAACTAGATGTTCGTCAACACTGTTGAAATAATTCTAACATACTAGGATGCCTTTGTTTTCGGGAAATATTAAATTAATGTACATAAACAGATGTTGTAACTAAAATTGAAAAGAGTATGTTAAGATGGTTTGGCCATGTTGAGAGGATGAATGAAAGGCGACTAACGAAAGGTATTTACAAGGCAGACGTGAATGTAAACGCCGGGAGGGGACGCCCTAGAAAGATATACATAGACCTTATAGGTGATGTTTTTCAGAAAGGCCAGGTGCGCAGTACTCATAACCGGCGTGTGTGTATGACTAGATGTATGAATCTGAGTGATGCAAAAGAAGTATGTAAGGATCGTAGCAGGTGGCGTTCTGTAGTTTCTGCCAATCTCTATGGGAAAAAGGCATGAGTTATATATAAACGGGCTATTCCCAAATCCTCGCAGCTCTATTTGTAGGTATTTTTGTATGGCAAAAAAGCAGTAAACCCTGCTTCACCGCCACATATGAACGTCTCTTATACCACATACATCGTAGATGCGTTGTCAATACAAAGACAAGACTGAAATATCACACCAATGCTACGTTTATTCTGTCAGTGTTAACTCCTCACCGTGAAAATAAGATGGATTTAGCTACAAGTGAAATGACGATACACTTTGATTGAACGGATGACATCTAACTTCATGTCCACATGTCCTAAGTTATCACAGAGTGTTTACAGAATAACACTGCTGAAATATTTCAAGAAGTGCCTCCAACTTCATTGGAATCCATAAGGGTCAATAGTTACAGGCTTTCTCATAAGACATTTTAGCCACTAACCAAAGGAGAGTTCCGGTTTGTAGGGAACATAATGAAGTAGAGTTTTACTGACTAAAATATACCCGTGTTCCTTCAATTGCTTGAGCCAGGGCCGCGGTAACTCTTTATCAAATTTATCCGCGACACGTCAGACAGGTATCGGCCCTAGCGGATCCCGTCAGTTTTTGCTGACATCTCTTTGAGATACGCGTGGAACACTACGCGCCCTCGACTCGGGTCTGGCCCTTATCGGATGGCGAGTAATAGTTAGCCCGGCAATCCCGCGCCTACGGTGGTCGGGAATCGGCTTGCGACTCCCGACGCCCAGGGCGTCTCCTGCGGTGGCTTGTGGCGTGAGGTCGTCTCCATTGCGTTGCCCTCACACGTTCCACTTCCTTCTTCGCGTTACCATGGCCTGAACCAGGGCCGGAAGCGAGAGGTCGCCACCGCTGATCGCCGCCACGAGGACACAGCGTTGCTCCGTCCATGCAGGACGGACCTCCACCGTTAGCTCTACCGTGTCCTCCGGGCGATCCACACACCCTGGCTTTCCTCCCTCCTTATTCTGAACAGGAACCTCCCGAAACAACCGTGTTCGGTGAGGACCTGTGTCAGGTAGATGGTGAGGACCCCGTGGCGCCACTCAAGCCACTCCTTAAAGAGGGGCCTTATCGCCGCAATTGTGGCATGCCCAGCGCTGAATTGCGACAGTCGCTCTTTTCATGCCGCCATGAGATCCTGCCGGAGCTCTGCCCGCCGACCCGCGATTTTTCACGACAACGGAGTTTCACTCCGGTGTTTCGCTTCTCGCGCCACTCCCATATGTGCGCGAGGACTTTTGCCTCCAGATCCCGTGGCGCCATTCCGGCAAGGAGGTTCGCCGCCTCACCGGAGACCGTATGGTATCCTCGGACCAGCCGGATGGCCATGACCCTTTAGGAACATACTTGTAGTAGAAATTCGAAACCTCCAAAAATCAGTACCTACGAGATTTACCCACAAGAGGATCTTCAGCAATAAATCCACTACAGATACAGAATAGACACTTAAGTAAAGTAATTACAATAAGGCAAACCAATTCTCTTCCAAGTTTAAAGTACATTTCGAGTTTTGTTTCGACCACAGAGCACTAAAGTTTTAGACAAGTGTCATTTGGCAAGAAACGTAAGGGGTGTCTGACATTCCCATAAATTATTGTCATTTTTCCAATTACTATCGCCACGCATTCGTCGATAGTATTTTTCTTTTAAATAGGCTCGCGCTTGACCACTATCATTTGATTATAAGCGATGATGTGGTCGACGGCGACGCTTGCCTAGAAGTAACCTATTCACTCAAGTTAAAGATCCCCTTGATTGTAGGGAAACATAGACTCCGTCAATGAATTCCACTCCTTAGCTGTATGCATACTAAAAATATACTCAAAACGTTTAGTGCGTGTGCGTGGGAATTCCACCATGTACCGATGGCGCATCGTTGTACGTCTGGTAGTCCGAAGATGAAATGGGTTGGGAGGAATTAGGTCATGCAATTCCGTCGCCCAATCCTCGAAATGTAACCAATAAAAAACCGACAAGCTGGCAACTCGGCGACGATGTTCAAGGCTCTGGAGCTTTGACTTAACCAGTGCCTCATCGCCGATGAGCTTTTTGGCCCGCTTTTCGATCAACTCTAGTGCATCAAGCTGGTACTTGGCAGATCCGTCCCAGAGACGAGAACATCCATGCATGATCGAACTTGCGCTTGATATAAGCTGAGCAGCCGTTCTGGCGGAAAGTACCTTCTCTCCTTTGCAAGGATCCCCAACTTTTTGGCAGCTGAGGCTGAGCCTGAGCCTTTGCCTCAATATATGGGCCAAAATTGAGAGTCCATGTCAACGTGACACCAAGAAGCTCAAGATGGTCCGTTAAATGTATTTTTCTTTCTTTCCTTTTTTATTGGCACGGTTCCTTCACCGTTTTTAAGAGCACTGGTGATGCAATAATTTACGTAAGTCGCGGCCCGTTATCACTGGGCTACCACTGCTCTTACTCCCCCCACTAATATGGGGGAGTACTATATTAGTACTACTAATATTATAAATGAGAAAGTTTGAATGTATATTTGTTGATCAATCACGCCAAAATGTCTGAACAGATCTCGATGAGCATAGCGATAAGATTATAGTTTGGATTAGCTCATAGGCTGCTTCTTCTCCCGGTATCCCTTGGGGTCATGAAATCCTTTAGCCGCGGGCAGAAGCTAGTTATTTAAAGTAGGAAGTCTAAATAGAGTCTCTATAGTCACTGCCGGCGCGGTGATTCCTTACTCTCTGGTTCCTTCCCTATTATTTTGAGATTGATAAACTTCAGCAATGAGTAAAACCTTATCGGAGAAAAAGGGTTATATTAAGATGTAGAAGAACGGTTAATTATTTGCCAGAATTTCGAATTTCGAATCGAGTTTTTGACAGCTGTCAAAGAATTGACATTTATCTTAGAGACTTCGTATTGGTAGGCCGGCCTTAGAAGGAGATACACAGATCTTATTGATGTTCTTCACAAAGGCCAGGTGCGTAGTACTCATAACCAGCGTGCGTGAAAGACCACATGTATGAGCGTTAACGAAGCAAAAGACGTATGTAATGACCGTAGCAGGAGGATAGGATAGAATAGATGGACCCTTTTCCGCATTTGGTCCATTGTGCGTGCAGGTCTCCTCTCTGTCAGAGGGAATGGGCCCTAACCCACCACGCGGGCCCAGTGCATGTTGGTGGATGTCACATGTCTTCGAATTTTTGTTTCTAAGACATGCCGGTTTCCTCACAATATTTTCCTTCACCGTTTTGAGAGCAGTGGTGATGAAATAATTTACACAAAGTAAAGCGCCTACTGCCTGGGTTCGAACTCACGACCTACAACTTTTAAGTCGCGGCCGTTACCACCGGGCCAACACTACTCTTAGCACGAGGTGATCTGTAGTCTGCCTACCCCCATGAGACCAGGGCATGAATTATGTACGTATGTATGTGTGGTAGATCGGCACAAGGTAGACCGATGACCTAGTGCCGCGAGATGCCACTGGATGGATGCGAGAAGTAAAGGAACGATCGATTTGGTGACGCTTGGGTGAGACCTATGTCCAGCTGTGGACGTGTTTATTTATTTGAAACTTTAAGGTTGCTCTTGTCGACGGTACGAACTATTTTGTGCGCGGGCTTAAAATGCATACTATCTCATCCGACAACACAAGCGAAAGCATGCATAAAATTTTATAAACAGACCTTTGGGAGTCTGGATATCATGAAAAAACTACTAAATGGATCCGTTCAAAATAAAGTATTTGCATTATTGAACTACTAATTTATCCCTGTATGGTGACTGTTTTGCAATTTTCCTTCTTCTTATGGTATTTATTTGCGTCCAAAGATGTATGATTATAAGATGTAAAATTAGTGTTGAAATGTGAAACTTTCGACGCTCATAACTTAAAAATATATTCGGTTTTACTTTTTTGTTTCCGTACAGGGCTTGATAATGATGAGACATGATTATCAAGCCCTGATATCATTTTTTATTTTGAACGTACATCGTCAAACAGTGGTATGGTGGTACTATCAATAAATAGCTAAGGTGTTTCAGCTGATATTCTCATGATCACGATATTATGTCTCAAAAGTTATATATTTTTTTCTGTTTGTAGAGTGAAAATGCTGTTTTTGTTACTAACTTCGTTGATACAGGCAATCTTAGTATAATAGCAAAGGCTACATTGTGTCTAAAATCTATACTTAATATTATAAAGCTGAAGAGTTTGTTTGTTTGTTTGAACGCGCTAATCTCAGGAACTACTGGTTGGAAATGAAAAAAATATTTTTATGTTGGAAAGTCCATTTATCGAGGAAGGTTATATACTAAATAACATCACGCAACGACCAATAGGGGCGGAGCATAAATGAAAAAAGTTGCAAAATCGGGCAAAATTGTTCCTTTTTGAGAGCTTCCGTTGCGTGCACTGCGTAAGCGGTTAAAGTTACGCAACATTCATGTATGTAGGGTAGGTAGGGAGCCAGATAACGGGAGCGAAGCCGCGTGGGACAGCTAGTTAGGGATACATTGGAAGATATTTTTAATTTACCTCATATATATACTTAACAAATTATTTATTCCGGAAAATGCACAGTTCCTGAGTGTGGTGATAGGACACTGACTGGAGTAAAGCCATAGGAAAAAGATAGTTTATAAAATTATTGGGAAACGATTTTTTAGACGCTGGTTCGTCCCAGTAGACTTCTCTTTAAAGATATTTTTAACTTACTTCCCAAAAAAGAGGAGGTTCTCAATTCAGATGTATATTTTTTTTAATATAATATATTGTTCAGGCATAACTCCGTCATGCTTAAACATATATGCAAAATTTTTTTTTCGTTCGAAAGAAGTCTATTGCGAAAAGGTCCTAATTAAATTTGGTAATGAAGAACTTCTGAGATATACAAGAGAACTCTTCAATTAATGACGGCAAATCTCTCGGGATTGATGCAATCGCATGTCTGTTTCTTGTTTAAACCATTTCATAACATACCATCACGCCATTATGCTCTAAACAGGTACGCAGATGTATAAAATTCACCCTGGTACATTCTTATTCCACCGGTTATGTTCAAGTTACATGTTATTCGGGTAATCTATTCTGGCATCACTGTGGCCATTATAGGTACCTACCGTACTATAGAACTTGGCCATTATGTACCACAAACAAAGTGAAAAATAAAAAACCTTTTTACAAAAAAATACAACCGACTTCCAAAAAAAATACTGGTGTTTTTTTTGGAAGTCGGTTGTATTTTTTTTTATTATTATTATTATTATTTATTTTATTTCAGACATAATTACAGTCCATAGATACATAATTTTTTTTTTTTTGTAAAAAGTTTTTTTATATTCAATTTTTTTTTATTGCGCGTCAAGTTCAAATGTTATCTTCATACATGCTTCTCTATGGATTAAATATGTATAATAGCATAAACTTATAGCGATCACACCTATAATGGTGACCACAGTATAGTCAATAAACACCTACCCATACCAATCAATCACAAAACCACCCTCACGTCCCAGCAAAAACTACCCCTAAACACTTTGACAACCATCCCCCGTATAATCGATCATGCAAAAAAAGAAAAACACTAATATATTTAATTTGCTCACAGTTGAGAACCACACGCTTTTCCAAGCCAAATTTCGCTTAACACAGGCAGCCTACAAGTGCGACAGTGACAGAAGATACATAGGAGTAAGGGAGAAAAACATAGAGTTGTGAGCTACGCCCAATCAATGCATAGAGCTTTATACTCTGCAGGCCAGTGTTTCGTTAACCATCGTCGTAAACGGTACGGCCGCTCGTTCCAAAAATAAATAAATAATATATCTAAAAAAAATACTTTAAAGAATATTTATTGATGCGCACGATATTCTAGTTGCTAGAAAAAATATTTAAAACCCGTTCCGAATAGGTTCGGAACAGATATACAGGATTCAAATTTCGAACGCTTAACAAAAGATCGCGGCGAATTGTGGCTTTTTTTTAAATTGCGTGTAAATTAATTCGTGGTTAAGGTATTCGGTTTTGTACAGCCTTGTGGATTGTATGAAAAAAAAACTTCAGTGACTTTATGGTTTTTTTGAGCCGTTCGAAGGCAGTGGGATATCCTTTGTTCCCTGATGCACCGGGCGCAATACTAAAAGGTAATAAGTTGTATCATTTTCTGTACTCCTACGCCATCTTGGATTTCTGATTAAACATGTATTTTCCAGGTTTTCCTACGTTTTCTGCATCCTTTCAGGATATTTTTCAGAATGTGTTTTACAGTTTGCCATTATACATTTTGAAATGTTGAGTTTTATACGTTTTATTGCGCATAAGATAAAAACAATTCTGAAATACTTTTTTTGTGTTTACGAAAAGAATATTTACATGTACTTTGCAAAATATCTGCATAATTTACTAAAATATACTGTGGCATATTTTCATATTTTTCTCTGCGAACAAAAACTATTGTGCGCGTTTGCATTATTCATGGTTTCTTTAAAAAAGTACACAATTTTCATAAACATTTTTTATTAGATTTTCGTGTCAATTTCTCTGCGTAAAAACGCCGCGGAATTCCTAATGAGGGGAGGGCAAATAGACTGCCGTTCCAAGCAAAATACTGCTTTTCAGCCGAAGCCCGTTTATCTAAAAGCCGAATTAGTTGAGAAAGAGGAATGAGGATAGAATTGTATTACTTTATTCTTCTTAGCTGTGCAACATATTGGCAACTTAAAAAAAAAATTGACGATCAACAAGCCGGATTCCTTTTACTGATTGGTCATAGATTGGTTTGAAGCTTCGTAGCTTTTCGCAAAATTTTGTATGTCAATGCATAGCTGTTTTTAGTCGCGAAGTAAAATTACAGATTCTTTGATTATCCGTATCTTTATCCGACTGCGGCAGGTCCTGAATGAAGAGGGTTTAAAGTTATTTGCATGTTTGAAGGACACTTAATTCGTCTACATGCAGAATTTGAATTGAGCAATTCTAAGCAATTTCTATACAATTTTTGTATTGCCCTACATTGCTGGTTGTTGCCGGGGCATCATATTTAACTACATTTGCGCATTTATTTACCCTTGTCAGCGCATCTTTGGATCTGGCTTGCAAAAGCTGCGAGAAGAAAAGCAAAAAAAAAACGTTTTTTTTTTCTTTAAAAATTGCCGGTTTAGTGGGGCAATTGTTTCTAGCAACATTGACATGAACGCATACTATCGCAAAATAAATGTGACAATTTCTCAAATGCGCGTTAACTGTTGTGATTGGTCGAAAGAGTTTCCAACAGCCAATCGCATAATTTGATTTGTAACTTATTGCGACAAGTTAATAATTTATTTCCTGTAACTGCGGGTAATAATGATAGCTTTGTTTATTTTAATTGAGCAGTACGGCAATTTTGGTAATTATTGAAGCTATTCATTCCGCATTCAGCATCTCATCTTTAGCCTATTAATGTTCCCACTGCTGGGACATAGGCCTCCTCTCTGTGAGAGGGAATGGGCTGTAATCCACCACGCGGGCCCAGTGCAGGTTGGTGGATGTCACATATCTTCTAATTTTTGGTTCTAGAACATGCCTGTGTTTCCTCACGTTTCCTCACGATGTTTTCCTATACCATTTTGAGAGCAGTGGTGATAAAATAATTTACGTAAAGTAAAGCTGTTCAAACAAAGATATAAAGAAAAAAAAAATGTCAAACAGAATATGAATCTAGTTGCACATTCGCAAGCGTCAGTGGGTCTCTATGGAGAAGAACGTGCAAGAAACTCCACGGACACTTTTCCATCAGTTTTATTACAATTTATTTGGTTACATCATTCTTGTTGAAAAAATACATATATGTGAGAACGATGTAAAAATACGTGCACGTAAAAGCGTCTACAGTAAAACAAACAATTCAAAAATAAGTACGTAATTCGCGTCTACATTCTACAACTTTTAATTCGCGGCCATTACCAATGGGCCACCAGTGCCCTCAATGGAAATATGGAAGTCCATTGAAATTAATTACCTCAGCCTGTCGCAGTCCACAGCTGGACATAGGCGTCAGCGTCAACAGTTAAGACACTCTAGACTTACCTATCAGCGATGGCGGTTATCGAAATGCCAAAATGCAAGGTTGGGTCTTCACGAGGCACCGCACGACACGATTTACGGTTACAATTTTTAACTCATGACAGACAGCAGACCATCTGTCGTCCGTACGTTCGTTCACTAGACACGATTCTGCAACGACACTGCAGTGCACTTGTATTGTTTTATAAGCGCGTGAGTGACGAACCCCGCGTGAGCCGTGCGGTGTGATGTGTCGTGTCGTCAACAAGCTCATACTTATATTGTACAGCCGCTAAATCGTCACTGCAAAGAGTCTTGACGACATAGCGGCATCACAGTATAAATATGGACAAACAGTACGGAAACAACCTACAAACGGTCGAAACGGCACACTCACACAAACATGCGCATCGACTAGACCTCTAAGCGGCTCGCACTACTGAGAGTATCGCGACAACTGCTTAGGGGTCTCGTCGGTGCGCATGTTTGTTTCCGTACTGTTCGTCCATATTTATACTGTGGCGGCATCGACGACTTAGCCGAAAAACTGGTAAATCGTGTCGCATGTGGTGCAGTGTCGTGCAATGAACAAACGGTCCATACTAATATATGGAGCTCTAAATCGTAACCACCTTTAGTCGTGTCGTGTGTCGCGTCGTGAACAAACGGCCTAAGGAATTGATTATATGAAAATTAGATAAGGCTTGGCATTCTCATACATTTTTGATATTTTACCAATCTCAACGCTTTCGTTGACAGTGTTTTACATGCGTTGCGCCTCAGAGGCCTATTTAATAAAAGCGACAGGTAACATTCTTACAAACCGACAATATAATGTTTTAAGTTTCTTTCATACATTTTATGCTCTAGTAAACAGATCCAGTGTACTAATGTCGCAATTTCAACAATAAACAAATTTGTGAAATAAATTAAGTTGGGCTTAGTATTATTATCAGAACAAATCACTATACTCCGATTTTTTATTTCGTAGACTAAACTGACATTTGGGGGATTGACACTTTTTCGTTACATAAGAATAGTGTCGTATACTGAGTGAGCGGAAGTTGATCGAAAATCGACGTAGATCGAAAATGTAACTATTGCACGGTAAAAAAATAATTAGTTTAAAAAATTGCGGCCCTTATTTAATTTCTACTCATTTAAGTCAGTTTTCATTTTATCGATCACATTTATTTTATTTTATTTTATTGTTGACATTAAAAAGACATAAGGCAGCTGTCAGTTTAGTCTACGAAATTAAAAATAACATATTACCCATATTTCTCAAAAAAATAAGGGGTGCTTCAGAATGTACATAGTACCGGACAACCTTTCAGTTTAATTTTTCTAGTCAAGTATTGTGATATTTTCATAGCTTTTTACATAATCAATTGAAAATATCACACAGATACTTGGCCTGTTTAATCCGGCACCTTTGAGAAAGGAGTTCTTATGAAACCTCTTGATCTTTGGGTCATTTCTGATAAAATACATATATAACATCGTGCATGCATTCCCAGAACTGTATAGTAACACCCCCATTTGTAAACGCCAACGAAAAAAGAGGGGTGTTATGTTTGACGTGCGTATTTGTTGTGTATGTATGTGGCATCTTAGCTCCTAAACGGAAGAACCGATTTTGATTTCGTTCTTTTTATTTAAACGTGCCTTTATCGAAAGTGTCCTTAGCTATGTTTGATGAAAACCGGTCCAGCCGTTCAAAAGTTATGAGCGTTTTTCTGTTTGAATTGGGTTTTTTCGCAAGATATCGTGTCATAATTACGAGCTCTAATAAATTGTCTATCGAAGCGTGTCTACTACTTAGTAAATTATGTAACATGAAATAAAAATTGATCGAGGGTATTTTTTAATTCAAAATTATACTTGTGCCATTTGCGTTTTAGTTGACCTAACGGTTGTCCTATTGACACTAAAACTGAGCTCGACGTCGAGCTTGTGCTAAAAAATTTAATACTCTCTAAAAGTAAGTCTGTCAACAGAGTACCATTTTGTTTTCATTTACGCGAATGGCTTAAGAGGAGCTCCTGGATGAGTAATAAGAGCCGCAGCCCGACTTGTGCCCGGTTGATGTTGGTGCACTGTAAGTGCAAACCGAGACGTACTGTTTAAAATAACATCAATTAATTCGTACTTAAAAATACTCTCGTCTCTCTCACTCACACCTGTATCTCTCTCTAAAGCCCGAGCTGACATATTACCGCCGGGGTCAGCTTGTATTGAAGCGATTCTGTGCCGCATTTTGCGCTACTAAACACCTAACCCCCTCCCTCCTCTCCCCTGCGTGAACCCGTAACCCCCCTCAGCCGCCCTTACGGTTGATCTGTTTGTTTAATATTAGCGCATGCTATCTGTAGTATGTGGACATTTAGGATCCCTAGGAAATGGTATTTTTTTTGCTGGAATATATTTTATCTACACTGAGAAAATAATTGAGACTTGCGAAGTTTTGCTATTAATCCACAGACATAAATACGCAAGTCCCTCCATCTGTATTAAAACCAAGCGTGCCACTTTTTCACAAACAATTTAAAAACAAATTTACTTACCGATGAAAGAAAACATTTTCTATGCCTCGGCCAACTTTTTCTATACAGTCTTTACAGCTCAATCTATATAAATATATAAAAGATGAAACTGACTGACTGACTGATCGATCAACCCACAGCCAAAACCGCTAGGCCTAGAAGCATGAAATTTAGCAAAAAGGTTCCTCAAGTGACGAAAGTGAGCACTAAGAATGGATTTTTGGAAATTCTACTCCTAAAGGGGTAAAAAGGGGGTTGAAAGTTTGTATGTAATTTTTACAGTTTGTAAGTTGTACACGTGAAATTTTAGATTTATGCTCTTGATTGATAAAAAGAATTCATGTATTTATTAGTTTTTGGAAATTCGACCCCTAAGGGGGTAAAAAGGGGGTTGAAAGTTTGTATGAAATATTTACAGTTTGTAAGTTGGACACGTGAAATTTTAGATTTATGCTCTTGATTGATAAAAAGAATTCATGTTTTTATTAGTTTTTGGAAATTCGACCCCTAAGGGGGTAAAAAGGGGATTGAAAGTTTGTATGAAATATTTACAGTTAGTAAGTTGGACACGTGAAATTTTAGATTTATGCTCTTGATTGAGGTTGAAAAGGGGTTGATATGCCATAAAAAGGCATTTTTCTAGTACCGGTGCCGATAATGCTAAATTACGATCATTGATCGTAATTTATATAATGGTTGGTCCATGACATACTTTGATCGAATACAATTCGATACACTTCTGTAGACAAGTGACATTGTATCAGCGGAAGCGTCGCAATAGTGATTGGAAAAAGCGCCATCGAAATGTCTCGTGATCAATCCTTTATCATTTTGGCATAACGTCCATTGTCTAGGGCATGGGTCACCAGTTACTTTCATTTGGGATCCGTAAGGTTTGAAGCCACTTAAGCATCAAGGATATTTTTTTTTTTTTTAAGTTTTAATGTTCATAATGTAATTGTTTGCCTTGAACTATTTACAAGTTTGGACTAAAATTGGTGAATTAAATCTTGGAAATGTTTATCGGTAAATTATTCCGAAATTATTTTTCCGCCACGACGATTTGATCTTGCGCTAAGCGCAATCGAGGGCAGTAATGACAAAACGAAGGATAAGTTATTAAATTTCGTATTCAAGTACCACAAGTAAATTATATTGAACTGTTTACTTAAGGTCCACACAAAATATGTGCGGTCAGCCATTTGGTGACCCCCGGTCTAGGGTCCGAACTTGCCCTACCTATACATTTTCTTCGTCTTAAGTAAAACAATCTTTTTTAACCGACTTAACAAAAAGGAGGAGGTTCTATGTTCGACATTATGTTTGTTTTTTTTTGTGTATGTTCACGCATATCTCCGTTAATTGTGGATCGATTTTGAAAATTCTTTTTTTGTTTGAAAGGGTATATTCCAATATTGCTATTTAATTTGGTGAAGATCTGATGAAGAACTTCGGAGATATACAACGGACCTCTTCAATAAATAATGGGAAATCTCTCGGGATTGCTGCAATCGCATGTCTGTTTAACGTTTATACCATTTCATAACATAACATCACGCCAGTACGCTCGAAAGGGGTATGCAGATCTCTCATTTCACCGGTTATATTCAAGTTTCATGTTATTCGGGTAATCTATTCTGTTGTTTTAGGTACTTACTTAACTACTTCCCTATTACAACTAAAAAGTAAAAATAAAAAACTTTTTTACAAAAAAATACTACCGACTTCCAAATAAGAAAACTAGAAAGTGAAAAATAACTTTATTTTTGGAAGTCGGTGTCCATAACTTATAAATTTGGTACCTTCCAAAGACACCGACTTCCAAAAATAAACTAATTTTTCACTTTCTAGTTTTCTTATTTGGAAGTCGGTAGTAATTTTTTTTTTAAGTTTTTAAAACAAGCTTTTTGAAAATGAAAGTTATAAATTTACACCATCGTTTTCTTGAGCGATGGTGTTATCTTGTTTGGTTGAGGAGTTACTATGGCCACTTGCTGGCTCCATCATGAGAACAGCTCCATAGTATTTCAATGATTCTAATGTTACATAATAATGCCAAGTTTCAGCATAATTTTCAATAAATTTTTATAGTAAGAATCGATGTTCTGCGAATTTCGATGAAAAATAAAATGAACTTAAGATATCGTGTTCAGAGCCACTTTTGTTCAAAGTCCTGTGATTAAATGCAAATTTATTATTAATGTAGCAGCCGTTTTTTATGGCATTTCTAAACATAAATCGGTAATTATTTTTAACCTCATGATCTCCAAAATACCTGACAAAATTTGAATGTACTTGTAGGTCCAAATCAAATCAAATAGTTTATTTCAAATAAACCTTTAAGGTTTTAAAGTTAAAATTGTCAAAAAAATAAATAAGATTAATCTAGTTGCATATAGGTCTCTATTGAGAAGAATGTGCAAAAAACTCCACGCACACCCTTTTCCTTCAATAAGTTTCAATTACAAGTATTTGGTTACATCATTCTTGTTGGAAAATTAGACATAAATGTGGGAACCTCAAATAACAATAACTAACTAAAAACAGGCCGAGAGAACCCATCCTAACTGATGGCAGTCGGAGGAGCCAGCTCGTGAATATGTATCCACCGACTGCACAGCATGGGTTTCTTCTCGTTTACATATTTTTACATCACTTTTAACCAGCTGGGATTTTTGACTTTTTGTAGCTTTTATAAATAAATTACTAGCTTTTGCCTTATATGTATTTATGTACGTTCTCCATGGTTCAATCTAACTCAATCCGAAACTTTATTAAAATTGGTTCAGCGGTTTAGGCGTGAAAACGTAATAAACAGACACACACATTTTTAATAATATTAATATTCGTTATTTTTTTTATTTATTATTTCGATTTCCATGTTATTTATTTATAATAGGTACAAAGATTCATATAACAACCTTTTTCAAAAAAAGTAGCAAGCTTCCTTTGTTAAAAAAAGTTAATTAATTTTCAAACAATTTATTTTTAATCTCTCTCTTTAATGAAAACATTTTATAAAAGATAATAAAAGGTAATGGGAGATGAATTATCTTTTGTTATTCAATTATCTTTTTTAACAAAAAGTATTTTTCGTGGTATGTTTTTTATGTTTTTCTGGGAACTTTATCCTCATTGGTTTGGATGTTAGAGGGACTGTAATTAGGGGTCCCAAGTTTGATTCTCGAGTCGTTCAAATCGACTGCCTTGTTAGTTTAGGAGTGGCAAACACGACCGCTGTTTTTTTTCATAAATTTTCTCACTAGTGATCTAGTTTTCTGCCTAGATATGATAATAGACTCACTCTTAATTTCCTAAGTAGATTAATAAAAACAGAATTGATGAAATGAGAAGTGCGATTATCTCTAACTATAATAATTAAAAATGGGGATGTACAGTAGATTGCAAGACGGTATTATTTTTTTATTTTTTTTTTTCATCAAGATTTTATTTTTTAGGGTTCCTTACCCAATGGTTAAAAACGGGACCCTATTACTAAGACTTCGCGGTCCGTCTGTCTGTCTGTCTATCACCGGGCTATATCTCATGAACCGTGATAGCTAGGCAGTTGAAATTTTCACAGATGATGTATTTTCGTTGCCGCTTTAACAAAAAATACTAAAAACAGAATAATATAAATATTTAAGTGGGGCTCCCATACAACAAACCATTGCCATTTTTTACGATAATGGTACGGAACCCTTCGTGCCCAAGTCCGACTCGCACTTGGCCGGTTTTTTTAATTATTTTTAGGCTCATGCTTGACTACTATCTCACCTGATGGTAAGCGATGATGTGGTCGACGGTGTAGCACGCTTGCCTAGAAGTAACCTATTCACTCTTGACTTAAAGACCGCAAGGTTGTATCTATCGGGAAACACAGACTCCAGCAGGGAATGCCACTCCTTAGCTGCACGCATAATGAAAGTATTTCCAAAACGTTTAGTGCGAAAGGATGGGATGTCCACCATGTACTGATGACGCATCGCCGTACGTCTTGTAGTCCGATGATGAAACGGGCTAGGCGGAATTAGATCATGCAATTCCATCGCACACTCCCCGAAATACAACCGATAAAAACCGCCAAGCTGGCAACTCAGTGACGATGTTCAAGGCTCTGGAGCATTGACTCGACCAGTGCCTCATTGCCGATGAGACTCTTGACCCGTTTTTCGATCGACTCTACTCTCGATAATACTTTGACCTTTACTGGGCCCTTTGGCCTTAGTGTGGGATTTTTACCTCGCTAAAACAACCTCGGTGATCACCTCAGCACGTCGAATGAGCACCGTGACCTCTCAAAAGACTTCGGAAGCTCTTCTGTGCAACGCCTGTTAGGGCACTTCCCTGAGATGACCATAACCTGGCCTAGCGTAGTACGAAGTTTGAATAGAATAAGAGTCCAGCTTATACTGGTTAAGTTTCCACTGAAATGCGTTATACTACACCAAAAAGAGAGTAGCAGAACCAACGCAATTCTTAAAATAACCGGCCAAATGCGAGTCGAACTCGCGCACGAAGGGTTCCGTACCATTATCGCAAAAAACGGCACAAAAATCACGTTTGTTGTATGGGAGCCCCACTTAAATATTTATTTTATTCTGTTTTTAGTATTTGTTGTAATAGCGGCAACAGAAATACATCATCTGTGAAAATTTCAACTGTCTAGCTGTCACGGTTCATGAGATACAGCCTGGTGACAGACAGACAGACAGACAGACAACTGCCCCATACATTTGCATAACTCGTCAAAATGTACAGAACAGCTGTATAAATATCCAAAACAAAGTTTCAAAAGCGAACTATTTACCAAAATGTATCCCATCAAAAGTATCACTTAGAGAATTCTCGCGTAGCAACGTGCTACGCTTTTCGTAGCACTTACTACGAGCGTAGGCGTTAAGCTACGACATGTCTTTTGATGATATTTTGTTATGTATTCTATTTTCACAAGTTTAAGGTTACTATTTGATTGAATTCTATATTTAGGTGTAGTAAAAATATCGGTTACAAGTACACGTGTATAAAGTGATATCCTTTAAGCAATTTCGATTGTGAAAAGTCCAAGATGTATAAGATTGACAATTTGACATTCGCTACTGAAATTTCAAATAGCATTTTTGGACTTTTCACAATCATTATTGTATAGTAAAAAACAAAGTCGATGTTCGTGTTTATCGTATTGCGCTTGGTTCAAAATGCGGTTTTCAGTATCATTTAGATCAGCGTTTCTTAACCTTTTTCAGTCCACGGACCCCAAGGAAATCAAGCATAATTTCAAGGACCCCCTTAATAAAAAACACATCACATCTTAATAATATTATAAATGTGAAAGTTTGGTTGGATGGATGTGTGTGTGGATGTATGTTTGTTACTCAATTACGCCAGAACGGCTTAATGGATCTGAATAAAATTTGGCTCAAAAACAGATTATAGTCTGGAATAGCATTTTTATTTCGGTTTAATGTTGGCTTGGGCTGATAAAACACTTTAAACTTGATAAAGAGGATTCTTTAAAATTACGTTTCAAAACTGAATTACAGGATATTCCTATTAATTGGTTTTCCTGATCCATTGTCAAGCCAATGATATCATATAAAAGACGTATTGATGAGACTGAGGACCCCCAGGGGTCCGAGGACCATAGGTTAAGAAACACTGTTTTAGATAATTTATTTAGCAAAGTTTGTTTAAAATACACTATCTTTTTTCAACGGCTCCACTCCTGTAGCCCATTCCATAATGTAAAGTAGCCAGTACGGCTGTATATTTTTTTTAATATATTTATATTCAATACTAGCGGACGCCTCACGGTTTCACCGGCATAGTTTCCGTTCCCATGTGAATACAGGGATAAAAAGTAGCCTATGTCACCCGGGGATAGTGTAGCTTCCCAACGGTGAAAGAATTTTTGAAATCGGTCCACTAGTTCATAAGTTTATTCGTTACATAATAAAATAAATAAAAAAGCCTTTATTCTACCATAATTACATAGAAATTCTTAGCACAGTAATGAATATTTCCTATCACATATTTTTTTTAGATATTTATTAAGTTATTATTAAGTATTACTATAACATAAATTGGTATTCCACATTGTGGTCTTCATTAAATCATCATTTAATATTATTAATTATTATTTGCGATAAATTATTATCTATACTAATATTATAAAGAGGAAAGATTTTTTTGTTTGTTTGTACCGAATAGGATCCGAAACTACTGGACCAATTTAAAAAATTCTTTCACCAATAGAAAGCTACGTTATTCCTGAGTAACATTTTTTTATCCCGAAAACGGGTCCTGTGAAGTGGCTCACGGGAGCGAAGCCGCGGGGAACAGCTAGTATTTATATAAATTATTATAGGCCTGTTCCAACTTTCTCAATTTTTAGGGTTCCGTACCCAAAGGGTAAAAACGGGACCCTATTACTGAGACTTCGCGGTCCGTCTGTCTGTCTGTCTGTCTGTCACCAGGCTGTATCTCATGAACCGTGATAGCTACACAGTTGAAATTTTCAGAGATGATGTATTTCTGTTGCCGCTATAACAACAAATACTAAAAACAGATTAATATAAATATTTGAGTAGGGCTCCCATAGTACTAACGTGACTTTTTTGCCGTTTTTTGCGATAATTGTACGGAACCCTTCGTGTGCGAGTCCGACTCGCACTTGGCCCGTTTTTTTCCCTATCTCCAGCTAGTTTTCTCCAGTCTGGTCCACATATTTCTTTAAATGTATCTTCACAGCGTTTCCGCGGCCTTCCTCGTTTTCTTTTTCCGTTACATACAAAAATACATCTTTCGTCTTTATAATAATAGTATAGAAATATCACAAATTCTATAGATAGTGACAATAATATCAGGCAGTATAACAAACAACACGGAAAATAATGCTCAACTAAGCAAATACTGGTCGAACAGAAGCCTTCAAAAAAAAACGCCGGTACCCAAAACCGTGTTCTGTAAAAGCCAACCACAATGTCTACCCACCCCATTCAGCCATGCAAGCTAAACAAAGGCAACACCAAGAAGTTAATGTGCTCTGACCTAATTTTTTAATGGGCATCACCGTGCTAAAACGCCGCATAGATCTGTCTTTTGGAGGAAAGCAGAGAGATTTCTTTGTGTTTATTTAGGTCGGGATTTTTGGTGTAATAAAAATAATTATTTTAGTTGTAAAACTCAGTGCATATAAGTGAACCAGCAAAATATTTGATTTATAATAATACAATAGGAAAGTTTTTTTTTTGGGACAATCCCACCGCACTATTCCCAAACCACTGCAACTCCTGAAAGCCAGAATCAACAGTGGCGACCACCAGAAAAGCGCCGAGGCAATGAAGCTCGACGAAGTCCCGGAGAATCAATTTAACTGTCTTGGATCCCGCAACGAAATTAATCAGAAAAGAATAACGGAAGAGTAGGAAAAACCATAAATTTTCCACATCAAGCAGGAGACAGAACAAACAAGGCCACTAGGCACAAAGGGTCGTTTACAACTGGGATAAGCCTAGTTGCCTAGCACCACGGATAAAAATAAGAATTAATATTAATGGGTCCTATCATTGTGAGCTGTTATGTTTGATTCCAATAATAGGTATGGCAAAAACGCTTGAACGCACGGAAATTTGTTCTAGTTTCCACAAGGTCCGTATAGTAAATAGGAAAGTTTATGTAAAAAGGCTAGCTTAACGAATAATTGGGTTCTAACAGCAAATCTCGGAGCCATAGAGAGATTTGAAAATGAGGACAGCATACCAAAGTGTAAAACAAAAACTTGAAATTACTTATTCATTGGTAGCAAAATTCTCTTCAAACTATACATAATATATTGGACTTCATCATCTGCTTAACCTTGCCGACGACAGTTCGTGGATGAGTGACTATATTATCTATATTAAACATTGCGAAACCCCCCCGTGGCTCGAAACTCAGCTCCAGTGTAGGTCATAGACCACAGGAAATAGTAAGACATTATCACAGATAATACTAGAAATAAAATAACTTTGTGTTGCTATCAACAAGCACGAGCTCCTACTATATGTAACAGTCTTAAAAAAAGCGGCCAAGTGCGAGTCGGACTCGCGCATGAAGGCTTCCATACCATTATCGCAAAAACCGGCAACAAAATCACGTTTGTTGTATGGAAGCCCCACTTGAATATTTATTTTATTATGTTTTTAGTATTTGCTGTTATAGCGGCAACAGAAATACATCATCAGAGAGACAGGCTGGTGACAGACAGACGGACCGCGGAGTCTTAGTAATAGGATCCCGTATTTGCCCTTTGGGTACGGAACCCTAAAAAATACTCTGATCGGATCTTTTAATCAAACCACCGATTTGTGTTACATCTTATGGTTAGCAATAATTTAAGCAATCCGCTTCTCTCATAACATGTGTAATTTTTTCTCTGAAACATGTCTGTACGCGGATAGAATAATAATATGTAAGTAGATTTTATGTCTGCTGCCGTAGGTACGAGTTGTAAGAGATAAGTCGTGCTGCAAAAAAAGTTGAGCTGCAAAATGATCTGACATGTTTTTTGCAATCAATTTTGGGGTACCTGATTATGTAGATTCAAATTAAACAAATAATAAAAAAATATATATTTATTATTAAAATTATTAATTACTTTAGTTACTTTTTTTGGCGTACAATAAAGTATACTCTGTACTATGTCAAAAAGTCGTAGATCAAACGCAACTAGGGGTTAGATGGGGTCATCAGCTGCAAAAAATTGTTCTACGGGAGGTCCTTAAGCTGAACCCCTGCAGCGTTATAATTTATTTTGTGTTTTTATGAGTTTTTTTTTTCCAAGCCCGTCTTGTAGTTGGAGGATACATCTGGTTTTGGTCAGCCAGCTCGCGAATATATATCCTCCGACTGCACAGCATGATTTTCTTCTTGTTTACTTCTTTTTAGTTTGCTTTTTAAGCAGTCGGGTATTTTGATTTTTTTAATTAACTTTTTTATTTACTAATTCTTATTAAAATTCGAAAACTCCTGTATCTTTTTCATAATTTTCACTAGATTGGTACTGATGAGTCCTTGCGGTAGACATGCTATTTATGGCGTTTATTGGGTGTATTGATAAATTAAGTTTTACGAAATTTTTTGCCAACCTGGTGAGAATTCGATATACATGTTAAGTGCAAATGGAATAATAACATCTGTCGTACGTGACAAAGATCAAATTCCATTGCAATTTTTCTTTTTATTGCAACTTAAAATACAAAACACTAAAGCCGATACTTGAGTTGATAGTGATAAAAGAAACAATGAATAATAATTTATTTGTGCCAAGTAATACGCACACCATAAAAAATACGAGAAAAACAAAACAAGATTAATGAATAAACAAATTGGAATTATCTTGAATTATGAAACAAGTAGGTATAGGCCTTGACCAAGATTGTTACACGAACGAGAATATCATCCATCAGTCAAACAAGTTATATTAAAAAACACTGGCAACTTTTAAAAACTGTACTCAAAATTTCAAATAGCGAACACAAAACACACAGGGGATACACAAATCATGTGATTTTTTGCCACGTTCGAAGGCAACTTTTTTCCGGCCTAGCTGTCATTTGCCAAATGTCTAGACTGCAATTTGCTAAGGATAATTTCCGATAGGCCATCATTCCATGTAAAATACAGCCTGGTTACGGTTAGACTGGAGTCTGGAAACCAACCCCTAACATACCTATACTCCATCTGAAATAACATAAGATTTTTTTACAATACCTTTTTACAGTCCGTTCAACCGATTTTGAGTTCTATCCCGTAAAATATAAGAGTTGCATAAAATGCATAAACCTGTTACCAAAACTAACTGTTTAATACAGCTGCTATTTGTCACATCACCAAAGCAATAGAAGTCAAAATCAGTTGAACGGGCATTTAGACGATTGAGGTATTATCTCAATTATAATTGGAAGAAGGAAATAATGACGATGGGTTAGCGCCGATTTCTGAATTGAGTATTCGGATTTAGAAACGTGTCTAATCCTACTTTAGTGTCAAATTATGAAAGGTTTTCAGGATAAATTTCAGTTTGATAAATAATCAACTTCAAATACTTTATTCAGAAATCGGGCTGTTTAATAATTATTCTCTCATACTTCGAACTGATAAAAGATAAGAAAAATAACTTTAAGAAATCTTCTTATCCATGACACAATTTCATCTATCTGTACGCCGCAAATAAAAAGTACTGTTCACTTGAATTCATTTGTTTATTCAAATGTGAATTCAAAAACTCCAAAAAGTTTATAAGCAAAAGTTTTGAATTCATTACGGAAGGAACCACAGAGCAAGAAGACGCCTCGGTGGCACTGCTGGAGACGGCATTTTCAAAACTTTCTTAGACACGGTGTATACAAACCGTAAGTGACACCGTTTATGAATAGGAATTTATGGTTATGACATTTTAAACTTATGTTCAGCACAAATTGCTCAGGTACAAATATTATTTTTACCAGCTGTCCCGACAGACGTCTGAATTTCTGATTTCATACAAAAATGTCACAGAAAAAACAAATCCAGATTACCCCAATTTTCAAACATACCGAGATATTTCTCCTTTTCTTTCTTAAACTTTACGGCGCTGGATTTCGAAAAGTATGGCAATATTTTGGGTAAATGGTTATTCGAGGGATTTATTTGTTCATGAGCTACCAGAAAAGTGTTAGTTTAGTTTACTGGAAAACAACACCATTGCGACCTTTGCAGACGATACTGCAATTATAGCTACCGGATCAAGCCACAAAGAAGCAGTAGAAAAAGTTCAACTAGCTGCGAACAAAGTTTATGACTGGACACAAAAATGGAAGATCAAACTGAATGAGTCAAAATCAATTCACATTGACTTCACAAATAGACACTTGGACTATCACCCAGTCTACATAAATGGCATGCAAGTGCCTCATGCTAATACAGCTAAATACCTTGGCATAACTCTCGACGCCAAGTTGCGTTGGAAAGCTCATGTCAAAAAGAAAAGACAGGAACTCGACATACGTTATAAAAGTATGTATTGGTTACTTGGAAGGAAATCCTGTCTATCAATACATAATAAAATAACCATATACAAGCATATACTGATGCCAATTTGGACGTATGGTATCCAACTTTGGGGCTGTACTAAACAAAGCAACGTAAAATTAATTCAACAATTTCAAAATAAAGTGCTCAGGGATGCTGTAAATGCACCCTGGTACATAAGAAATGACGATCTTCACCGTGACCTTAAAACGGAATTCGTCACCACCATCATCCAAAAATTTGCTGAAGCCTACGAACACAGACTTCATCGACACGTGAATGTTGAGGCTATTCAGCTGCTAGACAATACAGACTTAGTGCGTAGGCTAATAAGAACTAAACCTTTTGAATTAGTGTAGTGTACAAAGTGAATGAATAATAGTGACAACGCTGTGCTATACATATAACATATGAACATATTGTTTTTATAAATTATATCAGTCTCTAAGAAAGTGCTACGGACTTGTGTAAAAGTGCAAATGGACACTATTCTTAGTTTTAACATAATCTATAACGTAACATATTAAGTTAGAGTTAAATTGCTTATTAGTCTTTTAGGCTAGATCGTAATTAATTGTTAAGAATTTTGTTCTTACTAACAAAGAATAAAAAAAAAAAGAAAAAGTTTAGTTTCCAAAGTGTAGTAGATTTCATACAATTAGTAGTTTTTGATCGTGAGGTAGAAATTTGCCAAAAAATCTAAAAAAGTTAGATAACTTGAAAACAATTCAGTTTGAACCCCAAGACGGGATCAAAATCGTTGCAAACTATCTCAAATACAACCCATTTCAATGAATGCACCGAATTACCGGCCATTCTGTATAGATGCGCATTACTTTGTGTAATTTATTTCATCACCACTGCTCACAAAATGAGAATACATCGTGAGGCAACCGGCATGTCCTAGAACTAAAATTCAAAGACATGTGAACCACCCCCCGTTACCCCGTTACGCCCCCCGTTACCCCGTTACGCCCCCCGTTACGTATAGATGGCGTTACCGTATCTAGTCGCAGCGTTGCTGTCGCGGCGTTCCTTGTTCTATGGAATGAACCAAAATAGACACCAAGTTTAGTAAAGTTAGGCGAACCATTCGAATCGGTCTTTTGGCTTAATTTTTAAGAGGCTCAAACATGAATGTTGTTAGGTGGCTTCTGGAAAGAATGGGGTTACCCTTTTTATTGGAAGGTGTTGTAGAATAGGATTTTAGGATTTCGTTAGGAGAGGTTGTTTTTACTTAATATTGATGTATTTTTAACCGACTTACCAAAAAGGAAGAGGTTCTATGATCGATATTATGTATGTTTTTTTTATGTTTGTTCACCGATATCTCCGTCAATTGTAGACCGATTTTTAAAAAATATTTTTTGTTTGAAAGAGTATGTTTTGAAATTGGTTCCGTTTTAATTTGATGAAGATCTGATGAAGAACTTCGGAAATATACAACAGAACACTTCAATAAATAAAGGCAAATCTCTCGGGATTGCTGCAATCGCATGTCTATTTATTGTTTATACCATTTCATAACATAAATTCACGCCAGTACGCTCTAAAGGGGTACGCAGATGTCTACAGTTCACCTTGGTACCCTCTCATTTCACCGGTTATGTTCAGTTTCTTGATATTCTGGCATTATAGGTACCTTAACTACTTGCATATTAGGTAGGTACAACTAAAAAGTGAAAAATAAAAAAAACATTTTTGCAAATAAATAAATTTAAAGGAGCTCAACGAATTGAAGAACAATACCAAAGAAAGGACATTCGGGTAGGCCGCATAAATACTCAAACTGCCAGACCATGATTAAAAACTAAGATAAATTAAAATAAAAATAAAAAATAAGAATGATCCACATAGTCTTCACATTCACAATAATTAAAATAAAATAATATAATACTTTAAAAAGTAAATATTCTTGTCAAAACAAGAAAAACAAAAAAAAATATTAAAACTAAATAATTTAAAAAACTAAATTCACGGTGCAAAATAAAAAAAAAACTAAATTAATTGGAGCAGCTCAATCCCAAGCCTTTTTGTCCTCAACGTAATCTTTAATGTTATAAAACGCTTTCAGAGCCCCACTACCTCTCGTTTCGTTCACCTAAACTTAAAGCGAAATGCCCGATTTCTAAGTTAGTTTGAAGGCTCTCGACTTCTTTGTCATGACTATGAAAAAATTCTCGATTAATTCTAAATTTAATGTATAGTATTTTCGACATGGCATATGATGATGATATCCGACATGAAATTAAGGGAAAAATCCTATGTCTCTGTTTCTGTGCCTAAGTCACTTACTCCCTTCAAACCATTACACAGCAAAGCTTGGCACCCAAACAATTATGGTGTTAGTACTTCCCCAGACGAACTTCTTCACAAGTTCCTCTACCGCTGCCTACTACATTTTATTATCCATCTCAAATTTACCAGAAACTGGAATAACTAACTTCTGAACGTTGGCGCCAAATGTCAGCCATTTTGTTTGGCAAGCCGCCATCTTTAGTCCATCTGTCATTTGGTACGGAGCTTTCAATAAACGTATTTCGGCTAGGTTGTGTAGTTTCTAACTGACTGTGAAAACAGGTTAATTTGTGTTTGTTGTTTTGTGCTCGTAAATATGTTAAGGACCAAGTAATTAATACGGAATTATTTATAATGCCCGGGCAATTTGAAAAATATGAATATGAGATGACGGGAGCCGATTTGGATGCTCACTTCAGCTCCCGTCATCTCCATCGAACCTAACCTATCCGTGTCGGGATGCGCTAAGCTCCCGAGCTCGTTTCGCTCGCTCTTGGAATAATTCATTGACTATAAATATCGAATTGCCCACCCGTTAAGTAGCAATATTCATAATGACCAGACAATGTGATAAATATGGAAGTTTAAATAATTATTCATTACATTGCCCGATTTAACTTGACTAGATTCCTAATGCGCGGGCATTATACATAGTGCCCTGATTGGTCCATGACATATACGTCTCGAGGCCTATATATATATATAGCCACATGTATGAGGAGTACGTAAGGATCGTAGCAGGTGGCGTTCTGTAGTTTTTGCCTGCCTGCATGGGGAATAGGCATCTGTATATGAATATATACATAAACTTATAAAAAACATACAATAGCATCCAGTAGCGGCGCCGAAACCATAAAAAATACAATAATAAATATAACATTGAAAACGTCAAGTTTTGAATCAGCTAACCGCAGGTAGGCACGATCGCTGCAGTTTAGAATAAAAATTGAACCAATAAGATTCAACTTCCAAGCAATACAATATTTTCCAACAGTCAGCGTTTTCCGATATATTAAAACTGAGATGGCAATATTGAAAATTCTTATTGAACATTGATCAAAATGTTTTCTTACTAATATTATAAATGTGAACGTTTTGATGAATGTGTGTGTGGATGTATGTTTGTTACTCAATCACGACAGAACGACTAAACGGATCTGGATGAAATATGGCAGAAAGATAGATTATGATTATGGAATAGTACATAGGCTACTTTTCATCCGGGTATAATTTTCTCCTGGGACAAAAATACCACTATTCACGCGGGCAAAACCGCTGGCAGAAGCTATAAGAAATAATTGTTCGAATAGCCTTTTTTAGGGTTCCGTACCCAAAGGGTAAAAACTGGACCCTATTACTAAGACTCCGCGATCCGTCTGTCTGTTTGTCCGTCTATCACCAGGCTGTATCTCATGAACCGTGATAGCTAAACAGTTGAAATTTTCACTAATTATTTATTTCTGGTGCCGCTATAACAACAAATACTAAAAACAGAATAAAATAAATATTTAATGGGGGCTCATACAACAAACGTGATTTTTTTTTGCCGTTTTTAGCGATAATGGTACGGAACCCTTCGTGCGCGAGTCCGACTTGCACTTGGCCAGTTTTTAAACACTACGTTGGGGTCAGCTTCTAGAGACACAGCTAAATACGAGTGTTTTACACCAACTGCCTGTTGCCGTCTACAACCCAGTAACTGGGAAACATGAGCCTTCTTACCAAGACTGATTGTTGTCCTTAGATTTGACGTCTACAACACAATAACTGGGTAACGCGATACCTATTGGTAAGATTCGCTGTCTGAATTTCGGACTTCTGATTACCCGTAACTACTGTCAATAATAAAGAAAAGAAAGAAGGAAAGAAAAATTGTTTATTCTGCACAAACTAAACGCACAATACAACATAGTTCCTTTAGTGCATTCACTAAAGGTACAAATTAGCCAAAAGCCTCGTATTTAAAACGAAAAATTATAAAAGTTTGTCAATTTTGTCTATTACTTGATGAGAGCAATACACAGTTATCTGTGGGTGAGAGGCGAAAGACAATTTACAATCTACTTATCTATCGTTTATAATCTACTTATGACAGCCAGGCAGTCGCCTATCTGACCTCCACAACCCAGTAACTGGGCAACATGATTTTCCTTGGCAAGACTGATTGTTAGAATTTTGGCCTTCTGACTACCCGTAACTACTGGCAATAATCTACAAATGACAGCCGGTGCGACTGCCTATCTGACCTCCACAACCCAGTAACTGGGAAATATGATTTTTCTTGGTAAGACTGATTGTTAGAATTTCGTACTCAGACAGCCGGGGCAACTGCCTAACTGACTTTCACAACCCACTTACTGTTTCCAAAATATTTGTACTTTACCGAAATAGTTAAGTAACTAAACTCCTTCAGATGCATTCACAACAACAATCAAACGATATCCTAGTAAAATTAAACTGTATTTCCTCAGTAACCGTCCTATAAAAACAATCCACCTACCCACCTAACAGAAACGAAAATTTTCTTTGAACGCCGCCCTTTGTTCTAGCGGTCTTTGATCTCGCCGACAAGATGGGAATTAAACCTTGAATATTGTTATAGGAAGTCGAAAAGGTTACCTTAGAGGCGAAAATAATTACCCGACTGCCAAAGAATGTTATGTTTTTCAAGTAGGTAAATGTGGTCCCGTGGCTAAGACCTCACCTTTCGTGTTTGGACTCAAATCCGGGCAAGTAACAATGGGAGCTACCGCGTATTCGCCGCTAGAGGCGCTGGTGTAACATAAGGTTTTCGATATGTCAAACTCCAATGTTTGTATTGTGAGTTGGCGGGTTTTTTTCCTAATTATGTTATTGTTGTGAATATTTTGCGATACCTCAGGTTAGTTATGGAAAATATGAGTTACGGGTCAATGAATGTCAATGATTTAATGTATTAAATATGATTTATTTGGATGCCAAGCTACATAGCTTGGCTCATCGCCGCAAAGTTGCCTGCTTGTCGGTCTTCTACAGACTGTACTTCGGTAAGTGTGCTCAAGAACTCCACGACCTCATCCCACCAGCCCCCTTCTACCATCGGACATCTAGACGCACTGCAAGTTACCATCCTTACCTTGTTGCCATTCCACCAATTCGCACCAAGCGCTTCCAGACATCCTTCATAATGCGCACAGCGAATGAATGGAACTCACTACCTGCGTCCGTGTTTCCGAACGCCTTCAACCCGAATCTCTTCAAAGTTAGAGTGAACAGGCTTCTTCTGGGTAAACTCACTCCATCGTCGACTCTGTCTCTGTCACCTCTGACCTAGACTAGAGTCAAGAGCAAACCCATCACAAATAAAAAAAAAAAAAAAAAAAAAATTGTAAACTTGCTTTTCACGCCCGCAGTAGATACGTAACAAGCTTTAACAGCTATATTTCTGGACCTTAGTCAACATCATCATCATCATATCAGTTAAAAGACGTCCACTACATAGGCCGACATAAGCCTCCCCCAAGAGTCACCACATTGACCAGTCCCGTGCGTCCCACAACCAGCGGATCCACGCAACCTTCACCAGGTCATCGGTCCACATGTTGGGAGACCTTTCAATGCAATGTCTTCCGGTTCGCGGTCGCTACTCCAGAACCATTCAGCCCCATCGGCCATCCGTTCTTCGAGCAATGTGCCCTGCCCGCTGCCACTTGAGTTTGGCAATTCTTCGGGCTATGTCGTTAACCCTGGTTCTCTTGCGGATCTCTATATTTCTGATTCGATCACGCATGAAAACGCCGTTCTTCGTTCAATCGCGTTCGCCGAACGCATAGTCCTCTCCATTGCCCTTTGTGTGATTGTAAGCTTTCTGATAAGGCCCATTGTAAGCTTCCACGTCTCGGAGCCATATGTCATCACTGGCAACACACACACAGGTCATCGTTTTTCTTCTTGAGACACTGTGGTAAGTTTGACGAGATGATACCGCGCAACTTCCCGAACGCTGCCCAGCCAAGTCGGATTCGACGGCTGACCTTTTTCTCGATGTTGGCCCTACCCAACTGGATCGTTTGTCCCAGGTAGACATAGTCGCCCATAACTTCGAGTGTAGAGTCTCCGACCATGATAGGAGTGGGTGTAACATGGGCATTCAACATCACCTTGGTTTTGTCCATGTTCATCCTAAGACCCACTCTTTCGGATGGTCTACTGAGGTCATCGAGCATTGTACTGAGGTCCTCCATAGTCTCAGCTATAACCACTATATCGTCGGCAAACCGAAAGTGAGTGAAGTACTCGCCATTGACGTTGATGCCTAGCCCTCTCCAGTCCAGAACCTTGATGACATCTTCCAGTGCAGCGGTGAACAGTTTCGGAGATATGACGTCTTCCTGTCTTACACCTCGCTGCAGAAGGACCGGTTCTGAGGTCTGATCCTGAAGTCGAACTGACATGGTGGCGTTTTTGTATAAACACTTCAACACCTCGATGTACCGTTAGACGATTTGGCACCGTTGGAGAGATTGCAGTACAACCCAAGTCTCGATCGAATCGAAGGCTTTCTCGTAGTCCACAAACGCTAAACAGAGAGGCAGTTTGTACACTTCGGTCTTCTGTATAACCTGCCGCAGCGTATGTATGTGGTCTACGGTGCTGAAGCTTTTACGGCATCCAGCTTGTTCCGGACGTAAAGTTAACGTTAGTCAACGTTCCAAGTTTAAACTGTTAATTAGTTCATCCTCATTGATAAGTACTTTCTAAGTTTATATTAGATAAAGGTTTGATTTCCGCCTCGTGGCAATATGTTGAAAGCAACAATAGGCCACTTCTCTGTTCTTCATATCTTGTACCTGTCTTAAGTTCTTCAGCTTGGTGAGACACTTCTCAGTTAGGTGTCTCATTCCATTCTGATGAACAAAACAACGTTGACATCGGTAAAAGAAAACATTGTGAGAACACCTGGATTTATAGTTAATAAAACTTTGAAATCGCCAACTTGTGATTAATGGTCATACCTTCTCAGAATGAGAAGAGGCCCCGCCCCGCAGGGAGACAATAACATTTTGGTATTATTATATGTGTCTAGGTACTAGTCTAGTCTACTAGTCCCACGGATTCGCCTTCGTGAAAAGTGACGAAGTTACTTACGTCCTAATCTACTCGTAAATCATCGTCTATACATGTGCCAAGTTTTATTAAAATACGTTTAGCGGTTAAAACGTAAAATATCGACATTACAGACGTACTTTCGCATTTTTATTATAAGTCTGGAATTATAGATAGTAGAAATGTGAACTGTGTGTAGAAATGTGGGCGTCCTCTGTAGATATACTTTACATTGACAACACAAATGTCTGCTACAGCTCGCTATAAGCGAGCTTACCGCCTTCGTACCACTCGACAGCTGACGTCTCGCTTACCACGCGCTTCAAGCGGGCTGCCCGCGCTCTGTACGCACGCAAACTGCTCTGAAAGTAAACTAACATGAAAGAGATAACGGGAGCTGAAGTGAGTGAGCAAAATGAGCGAACTCCTCGAACCTAACCTATCCGTGTCGGGGTGCCCTAAGCTCCCGAGCTCGTTTCGCTCGCTCATTATCTCATTAACATATTTTGTTATATGTGTATGTTATTTGTTGTAGACTCTGTTTAATTTTCTGTGCAGTCAAATACAAATTCATTTATTGCTCAACACAGTACATAAAAATACACTTCAAGATGTCAGGTGAATGCGTAGTCAACCGTGTTCCACCAATTTAGGCATGCAAAATTATAATTACAATAATAACTAAAATAATACAATGTTTAAAATAAAAAAAATATTAAACGTATTCAATGTCATAAATTAAAAAATGGTATAAAATGTCATAAATTAAAAAATGACATAAAATTAAAACGCATCCAATGTCATAACTTAAAACGCTTACAATGTCAAAAATTAAAACGTAGCCAATATCAAAATTAAAATACTATACGATGTCATAAATAAATGAGATCAAATTTATGCTATGTCATAGATAAAATTCAAACGTATACAATGTCAGTAATAAATATGAAAACTTTTACCCTCTTACAAATAAACGCGGTATAAAGTTATACCAAGTATAAACCTATGAAAATGTATGGTTATACCATTGTTATACCTGGTATAACTTTATACCGCGTTTATTTGTAAGAGGGTAAGTCAGTATTTCTGATGTAAAAAAGTATAGGTACAAATGATGGAAATAAATTTATAGGTGATTATTTATGTGATATGAAATTAATATCCTATTAGCAAATAGCAAAACTCTGTTTTGGTTCCAGTAAGACAAGGTTCGCAAGTTCCATTAACTTCGTAACCTGTAACCAAACCTTTGGTTACTGTCTAAAAAATCCTATCTGTGCATCAGTAACTCTAACGTCCCGTTCCAAATAGGAACCCCTCCTTCCCACTCCAGTCTGAATTACGACTAGCAATAACCGAACATCCAATCCAAGTTACGGCATCCAATAACCAGAGACATAATAACTCTATATTTTTCCATAAGAGTGTCCATAGACTAGATAATAATATTCAAATAAGGTTGGCTACCTCTTGGCATCCTGCCAGGCACCTGTTTGGCTGTGGGTGGGTAGTACGAGTGTGTTTACTAAATATTGGGTTCTGTTAGTGCAGAGCTGTTCAAAAATATTATATTCTTTGTTACTTTTGATTTGGGTCGCGACTTCTTTGGCGTGGAAGGCCGAATCTATATTAAAAACATGAACTGCAATGGCCAATCTGCAAATCCCTAAACCGATTGCGGACTCAGGTTGGCCGCTGTCGAAACAACCTGGCGGGTGTAGACCCATCCACCCATCCACAGTGCCAGTGTTGAGCCTCTTCGCAGGATATGCTTCACATGCTAGTCTGACCTTAATGCCCGACCGGATACGATTTGAACGTGGCTAATAACAGTGCTGTCCAAGTAGCTACATACTGGTCGGATAAAATCTGAATAGTTGACACTATAATTTAGTTAACTGAAACGAAATAAGAAAAAGACCTGGCAACTAGTCTAATCGGCAGGCTTATAACGTTATTTGGTGGTTTTTTTAAGGAAAAGTTCATTTGACAAACAGCGAGTGAGTAGCAAACGATTGTGTAGGACCTACCATACCTACATTCATGGGGTACTGTGTTAAATTCTATAACAAAATACCTTGTGAGATATTAAAACTTAATGAAAGAAAATTTAAAGCAATAATTAAAAGCACACTTTGTAAACAAGCATATTACAAATTAGATTATTATATTCAAGATAAGAATGCTTTGCAACATGCTGGTCCTGCTCCGTAGGGCAATATTTAGTGTAGAAACTATCAAAATGGTTAATTTGTGTACAGTATATTCATAATTATTATAGTAACGCTTTATTTTCTTCTCTATTTGTTTAAAAAATTGACTCGCACACTGTTCCGTTGTTGTTAAATTAGGTAATTTACCTATGTTTACAATATTTGTAAGTATGTGAGAACCATGTCCCTATTTATCAAGTGAAGGAATTTACCTGTTAGTGCTTGTAATACTTTATACTTAGTACTTGATTTTAGATTTAGTATAGTAGTGCTGGGTGCATCGTTCTCACGTATAAGAATTTATTAATGTATGTACTATTTATGTTAATATTGTAAAAAGCCTTTATTTTTTTAAAAGAGTAAGTATGGAGTTTCTTGTGCATTCTTCTCCATATCAACCTACTTTTCCGAACGCACGGTAGAATAAATTTTTTATAACATATAAATTTTTTAACGTTCAAAAGTGCCGCATAATGGCCTAGTTGAAATAAATACATTTGATTTGATTTGATACACTGAAGGTAATTCCGACGTTTATGACATAAAGCTTTTGATTGCGCGATGATTGCTGATTGCTGTTTCTTACGTATTATGCTTGCGTATTGTATTGTTTTTAGACTACGGATGGGGCGCTGCTCCATGGAAAATTCGGTATTTAGCTAACCTAACCCCACATAGTTAGGGACAAGTAAAACCACCGACACAAATAACTCTTTAAACTGCATAATTTATCTAGTAATAGACACGCACCAATCGACTATACATCAAAACACGTAATTAAAACACGAATTCTTGCGAAAATACGAATTCCATCAAAATACATTTCATGTAAAATGTTATTGAGAGACGAGAGCATATGGCTCACTCTGTCAAAAAGTTAGAGCCAAAATTCTAATTTTACTTGCCCTAACTTTACAACCCCTAACTTCTCAAACCTTAGTCAATATTGCTTGTCCGTTTCGCTTGCTTCACATGCCTCGTTACTAGAAGTCGCCACTTATAGCTGTTTCACATGTTTCGTATGCACAACTCCTCGTCGCCGTGTTTCGTTGCTACAAGAACTATTGTATAACAGAAAAGTAATGAACAGTGAATAAATTTCACCTTACGCTCATGTGACGTTAGCGAAACGACCGAGCCACACAAGTTGAGTTGTTTGTGAAGTTAAGGATTGTAGGATTAGGGCTTCTAGAATTAGAAGCTTGGTTTTGCAATTGAAAAAAATAATAATGAAGTATTTTAATTTAATCATCATCTTCCTGTCCTTATCCCATGTTACTTGTGGTCGGCGCAACACATTTTCTTCTTCCATACCGTCCTGTCCTCCGTCACACCATCACTGATTCCCTTTTCTATCATATCATTCATATCAGTATTTTTATTTAATATTGCCTTTATTTATCTTCTTTCTTATTCAGTACATTTTTATATTTTAATAAAAAAGAAAAATTAAAAACATTTAAAAATATAATAAAAAAAGTTAATATAAAAAAATCAAAAAACCCGACTGCTTAAAAAGCAAACTAAAAAGACGTAAACAAGAAGAAAATCATGCTCTGCAGTCGGAGGATACATATTCGCGAGCTGGCGGACCAAAACCAGATATATCCTCCGACTGCACAACATGATTTTCTTCTTCTTTACGTCTTTTTAGTTTGCTTTTTAAGCAGTCGGGTTTTTTGATTTTTTTAATTAAATTTTTATTATTTACAACTTTTTAGTTATTTTTTTTTGGAAATAGGTACATTTAAACATTTAAGTGTTTTATATTTTTGAAATTGCCTCTTAAAATCCTTTATTTTGATACCCCACACGATGGGTTTAGAAGAAAAAAAAAAAAAAATCCCCTCAAAATAGCGCCCAAAACCCGCCATTTTTGTATTTTTCAATTTTAATGTAGCCAGTGACACTCGCAGGATTAAGACGAATCGATTGACGTAAGAATCATCAAAATCGGCCAACGCGTTTGGTCTCTGGAACGCCACATAGGAACAAACAAACATACATACATACATAGACTGATAAACACATTACCCTCCTTCGGCAGTCGGGTAAAAAATAGAGGTCAACCGGTATCGGGAACAGGGTCCAAGCTACCGGTGGTTAGGGCTCCAGAGACAGGAACCTCCTCACAATGCGAGCCGTATCGAGGAGTATACGTATATGCCTTCTGTATCAGACCCTTGATCCACCCAATGACAGCCTCGACAGAGGCTGTCATTGGGCGTTAATTTTTCCTTTATTTAATATTATTATTACAAGAATATTAATTCTGGATTAAAAAAACATATTTGAATATTGTAAATAAAGCAACAAGTAGGGGAAGGTTAGTTTTGAACTCGCAAGTACCATGTAGACATAGGTTCACTGATGAAGCCACTAGACCAAATCGACAGAACAAATTTTCTTGAAACTAACAAGTCTATCATAGTGAAAAAAAAGTATTCAAACGCTTACCTACCCTAACGTTACGTGTTATAGATCAAATTGGCATAACTGTATTCTATAATATTTGCCAACCATGAACAAGTCGTTCTAGTTCGATAAGCTCATGCGTATAGAATAACACGTATCTAATGCTAATTGCAGAAGGTTCAAAATCGTCTAAATTTTAGTGGGTCAGCTAATGGCAGGGCGGGTCAGGTAACAGCTATTACCGACTGTAGTTATTTGTGTATCTGTCTGTGGCATCATAGCTCCTTACGGATGATCCAATTGCTGCAAAGCTATGAAAATCGGTTCAGCCGTTCAAAAGTTATGAGTTTTAAGGTTTGAATCGGGGTATTTTCATTCAAGATGATGTAAATGTTTGGATTCATTAGATGTTCAAGTGGTATTGCATGTAGTAGCTTTCAGTTCAAAAAGTTTGTTTTAAAAATAAAATTTTTACTCTATACTTATATCAGCGCAATGAACGTTTGTAATATTGGCTTTGTTGAACGACATCTCTAATTTATTACTGTTTGTCTATTTCTCGTCGAAATTATGTATTCCCGACTTTAGTAAGGATAAGCAATTTTTTTTGTACTAGTTTTGAAATCATTTCTCAGTAAATAGATTGAAATTACACATCTAGATAACTGTCGTATCGACAAATATTTTTCTCTGTGTATCTCATGTAAGTGACATTCAACCTAAAGGTCGCAAAATTTAAAAACTGTGTAGGTAGGACCTAGAGACAAAGCTTTTTTTTTTTAAATATCTATTTAGATATTTAAAAAAAAAGCTTTGTCTCTAGGTGTTGCCCACAACATAAAGCAATGACAAGTAAAGGCCACAGAGTATCAACGATATTTTATTTTAATAGCCTGTAGTCAAGGGAATTCCCAGTAAGTCATTAGAATAATTAGTTTGACGTTGTTTTCAAAGAAATATATTTATGCATTGTGTTTTTAAATTTATTATTATGTGTTATGACAAGCCTTATGTTTTACCCAGTTACTGGGTGGTGGAGGTCAGATAAACAGTCGTTCCGTTTATAATTCTGGTATTCACCTGCATCCAATGTCCTAATCTATGTAATGGCCTACCCTTGTACCAAGTTTCATCTGAACCCGTTCAGCCTTTGAGGCGTGAAAAGTTAACAAATAGACAGATAGAGTTACTTTCGCATTTATAATATTACTAGTCTCGTTTGTAATAGTAGGTTTGTATTGTGTGTAATCCTATCTCAATAATATTATAAATTCGAATGTGAGTTTGTTTGTTTGTTATACTTTCACGCCTAAAAGGCTGGGTTTTTGGATGAAACTTGTCATATAAATAAACCAGGACATGGATTAGGACATAAATTATATTTTTCATCTCAGCATAATGATCCATTGAGATAATATACACTTTACACGCGGCGAAGCCGCTGACAGAATTTAGTATAATGTTAAGTTATTAAATAAAAATTAACAACTAGAAACTAACACATACATTCTAGGTTATTTCTAACACAAAAAAAAAAACATTTATATTAGAATATGATACTTCAGTCACACTTGGGAGTCCACGCTGGACAAAGAAAACTGCCTTCAGGAGTAGCACTCCAAAACTGGATTACGAGCTGAAATTGCGGCGCAGTTCTCGTACCAAACGCAGACCGTAGAAAAATATACGGAAACCGTTGTAAAATTTACAGCATTACGAAGACTGCTTGCACACAAGGAGACTTGCGCTTTGCCCGAAGGGTAAAGCCAGAGTCGGCTTCTATCAACAGATATCTACAGACAAAGAAATGGACAATCAAAATTATGAAACAAAAGGGTCTGCAATATCAGAAGAAGTGACATTCCAAAGAATAATTACTATACATATCATGTTCATAATATAACGATTTAGTCGTCACCATGTCGAGTTAAACGAGAGGTTGTACTGCGGTTGTACCAGAGAAACCGGTTCCATGACTAGAGCCCGTCTGAACATCTTGCGCAACATTTCAAATAAAATGTACGCTTTGAACAGCTGCTATAAAAAAAAACAATGTTTTGGTTGTTGACCTGTATGCAATGAATTTTCTATAAATAACATTCTGTCAGAAAAAATGACTTCTATTTTCTTTACAAAAGACATTTCAAAACTTTGAAAAATATAACCGATCAGTGACAAATAAAAAAAATAAAACCGGTCAAGTGCGAGTCGAACTCGTGCGCCGAGGGTTCCGTACCTACCCAATATACCGCCATTATAAATTTCCATTTTAAAGATAAAAAATTCGCGAAAACTTGATTTTCGCGAAAAGCAAGGTCTTACAGCACAAGTAAAGAGAAAATTCCGAAAAATAAAAAGTTTAAAATTAAGGTAAATTACAAGTTACAATGGTACTTACAAGTTTTCGCGAAAATCTAAATTTGCCATATATTTTTATCATGTTGACTCAAGGGCTTGATTTTTATACACCTAATAGGGACTATGGATCTCAGTATCTGTTATACATTTCAACTTGCAAGGTCCACCCGTTCCTGAGAAAATCGGTGGTGACACATGGACAGACATACAAGAGAGTGAGCTTATAAGGGTTCTTTTTTTACCTTTTAAGGTACGGAACCCTAAAAAGGAGGTTAAACCGACTTAGTAACGGAAAACGCTACAATAAGTAATAAATAAAATGTGGATGCAGAGATACTTAGTTTCTAAAACGACTACTTAATCCTCTTAAAGTATTTCTCTCAACTATTATTATAAGACCTTGTTTCCCACTCAAATAACCCTTAACATTTTTAACCCTCTACAACTAAACACTACTTGACAACTTAAGATATCCGAACTCGAAGCCGAACATCAAAGGAAGCCAACAAAGCTCTGACATCAAAGCGATACGCCGACAGATAAGACGCTCTGTCTGAAATTACTTTATATGTTTAAGTATTTACAGTTAATAGGCTGAAGTTAAATATGGGTATTTAGTTAACAGGTTAATCCGTTTGTCTTGGCTGTCATCAATTAGTTGATCTTTGGCAGCTGTTACGGGTTGTCAGAAATATGAAAGGAAATCCAGTATTGCCAAGGGTTATCTATCAAGTAACTCAGTCAAAAAAAAATTGCCATTAAGTGGCACTTTTGAACGACAGCAATAAAAATTACAAGTAATAATAACTGATTCTACCGTCCATTCGGAAAAGTAGCTTGTTATGGAGAAGAACGGAGAAGAAACTCCATACCTACTCTTAAAAAAAATGGTTTACAACATTTACATAAGTACATACATTAATTAATTATAAGGACGATGCACCCAGAATAGCACTACATACTATACTACGTATAGGTATAAAGTATAAATAGCATTAACAGGTAAATTCATTAATTTGATAATTAGGAACATGGTTCTCACATACTTACAAATATTGCAAACTTAGGTGAAATACTTAATTCAACAACGGAATAAAGTAACTAGGAATAGGTAAAAATAAAAAATACATATTTGGTTTTGTCCACACTAAAGATTGCCATATGGATCAGGACCAGCACAGGATAGATGGACCCCCTTTTCTGCACTAAAGGTCGTAGCCGACTTATACGACACCACTCCCACACGGCAGTATAATGTTCATTGAAATGTGAGCTTCAGGGCGTCCTCTGTAGACATACTTTACATTGACAACACAAATTAGCAGAGAACTCGCTTTAAGTTTGTCCTAGTCGATTATTCTTCCATACAAACGTAGTCTCTCGATTACTCCACTGGATAATGTTTAGAAAAAAAAGGTATCAATTTGTCTCATCATTATCTATAATAGAAAAAAAAAGTTTTTTTTTTTTTTAATTTTTTTGTTTCGAAAGTTCCATATTTCAACACTAACTTTAACGCATATTTGGGCGGAAATAAATACCATAAGTAGAAGGAAAATTTCAAAACCATCACCATACGGGGATAGATTAATAGTTCTACAATGCAAATTTTTTATTTTAAACAGATACATTTATTCGTTTTTTCATGATATCGTCCTAAATCATCATCTATTTCGCTACAAATTTGCAAAAGTATGTGTGTGTGTATTCGTACGCGAAATAGCTTCTTACTGCTCATCACAGCATCTATCTCTTTCGTACGTGTTGTCGGATGAGATAGCATGTATTTTAACACCGCACACAAAATAGTTCGTGCCGTTGACAATCAGAGAGCAATCTTAAGCGAGCTTACCGCCATCGTGCCGCCCGATAGTTGACGTCTCGCTTACCGCTTCAAGCGGGCGGCCCGCGCGCTGTACGCATGCTGACTGCTCGCTTGAAGTACGTTGCTAGCTTATCGAAAAAGGAAAGGCGAAAGGGGTCGCCAAGTGGACAACGAGCAGTCAATTCCATTATGCGGTGTTATGCGGGGTTGTGTGGTCGCTACGTAGACACCCATTTGATCTGTTGTGCGTGCAGCGTCCTCTTTCTGAGAGGGAATGGGTAGTAATCCACCACGCGGGTCCAGTGCGGGATGGTGGCTGTCACATGCCTTCGAATTTTTAATTCTAGGACATGCCAGTTTCCTCACGATGTTTTCCACCATTTTGAGAGCAGAGGTGACGACATAATTTACACATAGTACCTGCCTGAGTTAGAAGCCACGACCTTAACTTGTAAGTCGCGGCCGACACTAGTGCTATTTATCACGGAAAACAATGCACAGTTTCGCAGAAAAGCCACAGGAGCAAAATTCAACAAAACATCACGCCTGTAAATATTCCACGAAAAATTAGGCAGAAGTTCGGGATAAATAGAACTCATAATGAAAATATATAACATACTCCCGACTGGTCTCTCGTATCGTGGGGTATGCGAATCACCCGCATGTATGTACCGCGATTTTTCATAGATTTCGAGTTATCTATACTACTAGCTGTTCCCCGCGCCTTGACTCCCGTGGACCACCCCACAGGACCCGTTTTTGAAATTTAAAAATAGCTTAAGTCACTCAGGAATAATGTAGTTTTCTATTCGTGAAAGAATTTTTTAATTCAGTCCAGTAGTTTCGGAGCCTATTCGGTACAAACAAACAAACAAAAAAATCTTTGCTCTTTAAGGTCTATCCACACATATCAGGGCCGTGCCCGGGACGTGCACGGGACGTGGACAGACCGTGCCCCGTCAGGGGCTCAAAAAAATATCGATAAGAACATTTTATATGACATCGTTCACACACGTCCGTGCACGGGCCCGGGCACGTCCCGTGCACGGATGTGTATGAAGATGTTTATTTTTTTGAGCCCCTGACGGGACCCGGCCCTGCCACGTCCCGGGCATGCCCCTGATATGTGTGGATAGAGCTTTATTATATTGGTATAGATAATAATACAATAATTAGTTATAAATAAAAGTGTGTTAGTTATTAAGTGTTGTATTTTAAATTAAAATATTTAAAATACTATATTTTATATTTCAAATACATGACTTACAAATATTTTGTATTTATATGCGATATAGTTTAATTAACCAAATCATGCTATTTGAAAAAGAACTAAAATTGTCCGAAAAATTTCACTTTTGCCAAACATTGACATTGTCTACCAAAAGTATCAAAACGCACTATAATAACCCATCAAGTGCACAACTGTACCAAGAAGAATAATTTAGTTGTTGTCTACAGTTTCTTCATTTACTAATAACATGCACACTTGTTTTCCAATTTACTTTAGAAATTGGCAGAATAGTCGACATTATCTTTGTTTGCCATGTAAAAATAACACTTCACCTTTGTAAAGCCGTTCTGAAAATACTCTAAAATCATCCAAACGTTCCTGTTAACTCTCACATCAGATATCGATCCTGCAAGCGATGATGAAAGAGATAGGTGTATTGAAGTATCCTGCGTCCCTTTCGTTTGTCAGTTTTGTATCGGTAAGCAAAATCAAGCCGTATTTTGCGATTTTGAGCGCATTATCGTCGAGCGAAAGTGAACATTTTGAGTATGAATGTGGAGGATCATAAGAGTCAAATTCGAAATATTTATGTAAGAGAACATAACCGTTTGAGTTAGTGTTTAGTGTTAGTGAATCTACCAAATAAATATACACAAGAACGAAGTGTATTCTTTTTTAACCGACCGCCCAATAAGGAGGAGGTTCTCAATTTGGATTTTATATACATTTTTTTTTGTATATGTTCGGCCATAACTCCGTCAAATATAAACGGATTTACAAAATTCTTTTTTTGTTCGAAAGATGTTCATTCCGAAATGGACCCATTTAAATTTGGTAAAGATCTGATGAAGAACTTAGGAGATATACAACAGAAGTCTTCAATAAAAGACGGCAAATCTTTCGGTGTTGCTGCAATTGCATGTTTGTTTTTTGTTAACACCATTTCATACACGCGGATGTGTAGTGTAGTTTCATACACGGGTACGCAGATGTGTACAGTTCACCCTGGTACACTCTCATTCCACCGGTTGTGTTCAAGTTACATGTTATTCGGGTAATCTTTTCTGGCATCACTGTGGGCATTATAGGTACCTTACTGAACTTGTCCATTATGTACCACTAAAAAGGGATAAATAAAAACTTTTCTACAAAATAATAATACAACTGACTTCCAAAAAAAAACAGTATAAAGTGAAAAATAACTTCAATTTCGGCAGTCGGTGTTCCTGTTATCGTTTCTTCGTTTTTCGACACCGACTTCCCAAATTTAAAAAGTACATACAAGTTTTTTTTAATATTGATAAGCTCGCGTTTGACCACTATCTCGCCTGATGGTAAGCGATGATGTGGTCGATGGTGAAGCACGCTTGTCTAGAAGTAATCTATTCACTCTTGACTTAAAGATCCCTAAGTTGTAGCTATGAGGAAAAAAAAACTCCTTAATAGAGACAATAAGAAAAGTGCTACTGGGCACATTCTTAGTAAATACAATCTCGCGACGCCTGATCTCAGCGGCTGTCAATGTCAAAAAGTTATCAAAATGTTGGGAAATCAGATGTGTTTTTAAGAGGAAACGGGGGCAGAGAGCGCCGACGGCATATCCTTAGTAAAAAGTCATAATTCGAGATTTGGCTCTCGCCTATTTCCTCCTCCAATATTGGACCAATTTAAAAGATATTCCATGAACTGAAAATTAAAGATATCTACTTATATTTACTTATGTTTTCTTTTTTGATGATACATTATCATTAGAAGCACTAGAACCCTTAAAAAATGCTCAAAATTACGCTGTCAATAGAGGCTTAGTGTACAAATTTGACAAATATTAATGAAAAAATAAAACATAGGGGCATAGTATATACCTTACTTTACCAGTTTATGGAATATCATTTAAATTGGTCCAATATTGGAGGAGGAAAGAGGCGAGAGCCAAATCTCGAATTATGACTTTTAACTAAGGAAATTGAGTCGGCGCTTTCTGCCCCCGTTTCCTCTTAAAAGATTTTGACTGCGACGCGTATGCTAAAAAATACCTACGGGAATTGCCTCTCAAGTGAGATATTAGTCGAATGCAGGTGATGTATGAATGTGGTTGAGCGATTGACTGCTGCGCTGCGTGTCGCGGGTTCGATTCCCGTACGAAACAAATATTTGTATGACCTACAGATAGTTGTTTCGGCTCTGGGTGTAGTGTATGTGAGTTTAAATGTTTGTAAACGCACCCACGATACAGGCAGAAATTCCTAGTGTAGGGCATCGTTATAAAAATGAAAAAAAAGAAAAAAAGTTTAGTATAAGTTTATTTATTTGTTCAATGTTACAAAGTGAGTCTTAGAGCTATTACATAATTATCTGGTTTGTAACTATTAAAACAATCAGTTTGTACGGACGGACGGTGGTCCCCAAACTAGGTAGGACCTGTATCATGGGGACCTCAATTGTTAGGTAACATCACGGTTGCATGTTTCACAAATAATGTACATGAATAAATAATAAATATATATATTTTTCAAACCTTTTAACCTAGCCGTTACTAAGGAGTATGCTTTAGAAAGTAACCGTTTTACGGCACCAAAACGGTGAAAGATCCATAAAGTCCCGTCCTTATCATGTTATTCTCACAAAATGGTAAAATAAGTTAGAGAGTTAAATACGGATAAAAAAACCGGCCATCGTGGACTCACGCACGATGGGTTCCGTATCCAGGGTGGCGACCACTATATATATATGGGGACACCGTTTAATTTTCAACTGTTTTTTGGAATTTTTCCTTGATTTGTGCTGTAAGACCTCACTCTTTGCCAATTTCGTGATTCTAGGTCAACGGGAACTACTATATAGGTTTTTGAACCAATATATAGGGTACTTCCGGCTGACCTAGAATTTACAATTTAGGTTAAAAGCATGGTCTTATAGCACAAGTAAAGGGAAAATTCAGAAAAATAAAAAAAGTACAAAGTTAAGGTAAATTTTGGTGCTTACAAGTTTTCGCGAACATCTAAATTTGCACATATCGTTTTATCGTGTTGACTCACGACCTTGATTTTTATACACCTAATAGGGACTATAGACCTCAGTATCTGGTATAAATTTCAACTTGCTAGGTCCACTCGTTCTGAGAAAATCGGTGGTGACACACGGACAGATTGACGGACAGACGGACAAGAGAGTGGTATCTTATAATGGTTTTTACCTTTTGAGGTACGGAACCTACTTATAAATTGTCAAGCTACAGATGAAGCTAGTTGCTAACTATCAAGGAATTCAAGCATGTCAACGTTGAAACAGAAACATCGTGCAGAAACTCAACTCGTTGAAAAGCCCACAACGTTTTACCCCCTATCGATCGCTAAACTGTCCGTCATCCCTTATTAACGGGGACAAAAGGGGTGAAACACGACATACCGCAATGTGCCGAACTGTTCGCCGACTCAAATAGCTTGTCATTGTGGTAATACACATATTTTTTTAAATACATTTTGTTGTATGATTATTAACGAGGGGTTATTTATGTATGTAATAAATGACGACACGATTGACGCAGTGGTTGAGCGATCGGCTGCTGCGCTGTGTGTCGCGGGTTTGATTCCCGCACGGAATATATTTGTGTATGGCTTACAGATAGATGTTCCGATGTGGTCAAAGTTTATTTTAAACAAAAGCACGGGGTCTCATTGCTAAGAAAGAAAATTTGGTTCAAATAAATCTCACTAGATGGCGCGATATGCACCTCGATCTGTTATTGAATGTGTGTAAAATTAACATTTTCTGGAATTGAACACAAAAATTGTATGTTCTTGTTTAATCAACTCTCCTAAGTACAAAATTATGGAATATTGGGCTCTTAATTCACATTTCAAAGATTATTAGACGGATCATTTAAAATTGATGCCAATAGATGGCGCATTTTTAAATTTCTGAGGCATTCCACTCAATTGTTAAAGATTGCATTTTAACACATTTTGGTGCAAAAAAAACTGTAAAAACGTGCAAATAAATACTAGAAAACAAACCTTCACTGTATTTAAAGAAAAACATATTCAAGAACCTAGTAAACCCTTTTACTTGCAAGTCGCTGCTAACACCATCTATCTATCACCGTGAAACAGAACCGAATGCGTTCGATGTACAAAAAATTGCCAGAATAAGCAGTCGAAAAACGCTAGTTACGTCGGCACGGTTTCTTTGTATGGGATGAGGTATCTGTATGCTAGTATTATATTATCTGTGACAAAAGCAACAAATAGGAAGGAGAAGAGGCCGATAATAAGACCCCATCAGGTTACAAAATTGTTTGGGTCCGCTTCTTTTTGTTATTTTTTTATTATTGCTAGACTCAAGCTTGTCCTCTATCTCACCTGATGGTAAGCGACGATGTGGTCGACGATGAAGCACGCTTGCCTAGAAGAAACCTATTAACTCTTGACTTAAAAACTCCCAGGTTGTAGCTATCAGGAAATACAGACACCGGCAGGGAATTCCACTCCTTAGCTGTACGCATAATGAAAGTATTCCCAAAACGTTTGGTGCGTATGGGTGGGATGTTCACCATGCACCGATGACGAATCACCGTACGTCTTGTAGTCCGATGATGGAACGGGCTAGGAGGAATTAGTTGTAATGAAATGTAACCGATAAAAAACCGACAGACTGGCAACTTGGCGCCGATGTTCAAGGCTGGAGCCTTGGTCTAGTTATTATTTGTATTTTTGTTAGAAATCTTGTGATTTGTTTTTACATACGTTCTATTTACTTTTGAATGAAATTTTATATTCTAAAGAATCTAATATCCCTTATTAACGAGGGCAAAACGGATGAAACACGACAGACCGCAATTTTCCAAAAAGATCGCGGACTCAAAACTATTAGAACTTTTTAACATTTAAAATAAAAAACCGGCCAAGTGCGAGTCGGACTCGCACACGAAGGGTTCCGTACCATTATCGCAAAACACTGCATAAAAATCACGTTTGTTGTATGGGAGCCCCCCTTAATTTATTTAATTTTTATTTATTAATTATTATTTTTTGAAGTAAATATACAACTAAACATTCTGTGAATATTTCAAGCGTCTACCTGTTGCCGTTATTAATATCGAGCAAAAAATAGCAAAAATATCACGTTTGTTGTATGGGAGCCCCCCTTTAATATTTATTTTATACTGTTTTTAGTATTTGTTGTTATAGCGGCAACAGAAATACATCATCTGTGAAAATTTCAACTGTCTAGCTATCACGGTTCATGAGATACAGCCTGGAGACAGATGGACAGACAGACAAACAGACAGACAAACAGACAGACAGACAGACGGATCGCGAAGTCTTAGTAATAGGGTCCCGTTATTACCCTTTGGGTACGGAACCCTAAAAAAGGTCATACATAAAATTACCATTTATAGCTGCAATTATAAATTCATAACAATACACTCATATTTATATTACAATCAGAAAACAAACACACAATTTAACAAGTAATTAAAACACAATATTGGTCTTAAATTTTGTAAAAAAAAAGAAGGGGTGAATTAGGATGTATTAATAACAACGGTTATAACTGTTGAAAAATTAACCTAGCGATTTTTAACCGACTTCAAAAAAAAGGAGGTTATATTTTTACAGGTTAATATTTTATTAATATTTGCTAGAAAGCACACAATATTTTTTTAACTAAAGCCTCGCGTTTGACCACTATCTCACCTCCCCCTAATCAAGTTATAAACGTTTCCATCGAATCTCTTTCTACAATCGCTAACGCCTTCTATTTGTATGACCACGTGACTTAACGTTCAGATGTGTCATTTCATACATTGATTCGTTTTCGACTAGCGTTATCGATTGTAGATTGTCAACTTGTCTACAATCTTTATGTGCTGATTGTAAGCGATGATGTGGGCGACAGTGAAGCACGCTTGCCAAATACTTATTCTTAATCACTATTGACTTAAAGAGCCCAAGTTTGTAGCTACCATCACATATAATACGTTTTATTTATTTCATTATCATTATTGATCTTTTTAGGGTTCCGTAACCAAAGGGTAAAAACGGGACCCTATTACTAAGACTCCGCGGTCCGTCTGTCTGTCTGCATGTCTGTCTGTCTGTCACCAGGCTGAGATACAGCCGAACCGTAAAAGCTAGACAGTTGAAATTATCAAAATAAATATTTAACTGGGGCTCCCATTCAATAACGTGTTTTTTTGCCGTTTTTTTGCGATAATGTTACGAAACCCTTCGTGTGCGAGTCCGACTCACACTTGGCCGGTTTTTGTGTTGGTAATGCATCAAATGACTTCTCCCGTTCTGGGCGAAGCGGGAGGGCATGTCGTGTTTACTGACTAAAACCCACCCGTGTTCCTTCAGTTGCTTGTGCCAGGGCCGCGGTAACTCTTTTTCAAATTTATCCGCGACCTATCATTATTGCCAGCGGTCGGCGCAGCATGACTTTTTCCATGCATCTATAACAGACATCTTCTCAGTATTCACCTCCTTTTTGTATTTACTAAAATTAAGATTATATGATGCAAATCTATGTACTGTCGACAACGTTTATTCATGACCCACCATCTGCAAATTTTTCTACAGACTTTTTAATATAATAAGGTCGAATTTTGCTTAAATGTATTAATTTCCTAAGCAACAAACTTGCTACCTATCGATTTAATAATACATTGACAATTAGTTCACCCATATTTCTGTCCTTTCAATGACATGTCACCATTTTTATGTCTACCTACCTGCCATTTTTCTTTTCTTAAAATATAAGCTTCTGCTAACGAAATAGTTGGTATATGTTATAGAAATAGACTATTGTTCTATACTTCTTTCACTATCCTTACAATGCTGGACGACAGATAATGCCAAATTCAAAACATAATTTCAGATTTACCGAAAAAATACTTTTTAATTCAATATAAAAGCCTATTGTAATGAGCACAAAGCTCAAAATTGCACGACCCTACGTCTGCATTCACACCGTTTTTTTTAAATCGGTCCAGTTTCGGAGCCTATTCGGTACAAACAAACAAACAAAAAAATCTTTCCTCTTTATAATATTATTATTATTTTATAAATTATATAAAATATCTTAAGTGCACCATGAGTGGTATAAAAAGAAAACTTTAATATTTTGAAGTTGTCAAACGAATTATCAGCCAATGGGTCATGAATCAACCTGCTTGACTGTACATATTTAAATAATTATATTAAACTAAACTGTACCACTTATACTTAACCTAACTACTTAATTATATACAAAAGCAAAGTACACCTAGGCGTCGAAGTACTCCTCCACATCGCTGTCATCCGAGAACGTGCCCAGAAGAATGGTGGCATTGCCACGTTGAATGGTAATGCTGATTCTTTGGGGAAATAAAGAACCAGCCCTCTGGTCACGTGAAGTGAATGAGATTTATTTACTTGGATGAGTAGTATTGAACAGTATGTTATCTACAATAAAGTATATATACACAAGAAAAAATTAAAAATTAAATAACCCCGATTTTAATTTCATGTTTTTTAAACTACATATAATATACCTAGTAGCAGACACGCTTCAATCGACAATCAATCGAAACACGTAATAATGACACGATATCTTGTGAAAAAATCCAGATTCAAAGAGTAAAATGCGAATAACTTTTGAACGGCTAAACCGATTTTATTCAAACATAGCTAAGAACACTCTCGACAAAGTCACCTTTCAAACAAAAAAAAACTAAATCAAAATCGGTTCATCCGTTTAGGCGCTATGATGCCACAGACAGACACAGATACACAGCAACACACCTCAAACTTATAACGGGGTTAATAAAAGGGACGATACACGACAGGTGAGAGACAGATGAGATGGCATACAAATATTCACCTACTCACAATCTAATTATTAAATTGTGCACAATTGTTTCTTCTAACGGCAGATGTTTACCTACGCTACGGCTTAAACGATTGCGTGAACAGTAAAGTTAGTTTTTGGGATGAGTGAATAGTGTAGTGATAATCCCATCAAAAACATAAATGTGAAAAAGGGAGCCAAGTTTAACAAAGAATATGCGCGGTTGTTGACTGCACCGACAAAATACTTGAGATCTAAATGTGTGCCAAGTTCTGTATCCTAAAAATTATTTACAAGAACATCAAAAATTCTAAAAAAACATTCTAAAAACCCGACTGCTTAAAAAGCGAACTAAAAAGAATGTAAATGAAGTATCTGGTTTTGATCAGCCAACTCGCGAACATGTATCCTCCGACTGCTCAGCATGATTTTCTTCTTGTTTACATTCTTTTTAGTTCGCTTTTAAAGCAGTCGGGTTTTTAGAATTTTTTAATTAACTTTTTTTAATTATAACTTTTTAGTTATCTTTTTTTTTGAATTAGGTACATTTTAACATATGAATATATAGTTATATTTTTGAAATCAGCTCTTAAAGCCCTTTATTTTGATACCCCACACGATATAGGTTTGGAAGAAAAAAAAATTTGGTCCCACACAATATGGCGCCCAAATTCCGCCATTTTTCTATTTTCCAAGGTGACCATAAGCTCTTAGAGTAAGGTTATTTAGAGTGTGTGTAAGGGACAGATGTATATGACTTGTATACATCTGTCACTTACGCGATCTCAAAATAACCTTACTCTAGAGCTTATGGTCACCCCCCAGATGTATGATCGTAATTGAAGCAAAAGAAGTATGTAAGGATTGTAGCAGGTGGCGTTTTGTTTCTGCCTACCCCCATGGGAAAAAGGCGTGAGTTTATGTAACTATATATGAGTGTAAAAAAATAGATAACAAAAAATAGTAGTTTGCAACCAAAATAGATAAAGCATCAAAGGGGTGATACATAACAGACGGCTATGTGCCACATATGCCGTTCGCAAATTCAAATCGCTTGTCACTGTTGACGTACAGACGTGTATAGACGGAGGGAAAATACCCGCATTTTTCAAGGGAATGTTCATATAAGCATCGCACTCGCAATCTGTCAAACACACCTACATTTTGACAAGTATTTTATTTATATTGATTGTCGCTATCAAATGGAATTGTTTATTGCCAAATTTACATCCAAATAAAATTATTAATTACCTATAGATAATTACAATCAAAATAGACGGTACTGCGAATTTTAAAATGTTTTGTACGAGAATATTGGCTTTTGGGTAATTTATTTTTATTTTACCGACAAAAAATTAGGAGATTATCTATTCGTTTCGAAGTTATGTATGTCACATCACATCATCAGCCTATTAATGTTCCCACTGCTGGGACAAAGGCCTCCTCTTTGTGAGAGGGAATGGGCCGTAATCCACCACGCGGGCCCAGCGCGGGTTGGTGGATGTCACATGTCTTCGAATTTTCTAGGACATGCCGGTTTCCTCACGATGTTTTCCTTTACCGTTTTAAGAGCAGTGGTGATGAAATAATTTACACAAAGTAAAGCGCCTACCTGGGCTCGAACCCACGACCTTCAACTTGTAAGTTGCGGCCGATACAACTGGGCCACCACTACTCATATGTTTGTATGTCCGCTATATTTTGACGACCAAATATTATGGTGGCACTTCACATCGCTATTCGAAATTCGCGTTTTTTTTCGTTTTTGTTCGCTATATTCGTGTTGAATTCCGAATAACACGAATACACCGACTACACATCGTTCATGAACAGCAAATATGCCGAACATTTACGAATATTTTTGCTATAGTTTACGATGGACGTGTTAACTGCAGCAGCGGCTTATTATTTGGCGAGCTGGCCGGTAAACGAACATATTCGCAATAATTTGATATGTTGCAAAAAACCGACAGCCGGGCGGATACGGGTGTTCGGGTATTTGGCGTATTTGTCTTGTTCCTGAGAATAGGCAAATACGGACGAATAGAGCTACTTTCACATCGTCCTATTTGGGCGAATAAGACAAATACACGAACACGAATAGCGATGTGAAGTGCCACCTTAAGGACAGTTGAATTTTAAAACGTCTATCGATATAATCTATTACGAATCCTTCATGCTTTTCTCTATGTTTCATCGTTGGTGCGTTTCGAGGAATACTTTTGGTGCGCTTCATTTGGTCCGTTTCGAGGAATACTTTTGGAGCGCTTCATTTGGTCCGTTTCGAGGAATACTTTTGGTGCACTTCATTTGGTCCGTTTCGAGGAATACTTTTGGTGCGCTTCATTTGGTGCGATTCGAGGAATACCCCGGTAAATTTACGGCAGCGAGAACGAAGCCTCGGGAAAAGACTAGTCCGAAATAAAACTTATAAATTGTAATAATGCGTTTCAAAGGCCTAAAAAATAGCGATGTCTGACAGCCAACGTTAAGATGGACAGAAATTCTCCAAATATTTTTTATTTGGTTTCCATGTGATTGGTCAAAGCTCTACAAACCTTTGACTATTCGCCAGAAAAGTTTAATGTACATGATAATGTTGAAATAGGCCAGCGGATTTTATAGAAATTACTGTGATATTATTGTAACCTTTCTTTTTTTGGGGTGGGAAATCATCCAATGACTTCGCCCGCTCTGGGTGAAGCGGGAGGGCGTGTCAGACTTTTACTGACTAAAACCCACCCGTGTTCCTTCAGTTGCTCGTGCCAGGGCCGCGGTAACTCTCTTTCAAATGTATCCGCGACCCAGACAGGCATCGGCCCTAGCGGACCCCGTCAGTTTTTGCTGACATCTCTTTGAGGCGCGTATGGAACACTGCGCGCCATCGACTCGGGCCTGGTCCTTATCGGACGGCGAGCTACCCATTACTCGCCGTCCACAAGCCTGCGCCTACGGTGGCTAGGAATCGGCTTGCAACTCCCGACGCCCAGGGCGTCTCCTGCGGTGGCTAGGGGCGTGAGCGCGTCTCCTTTGCGTCTCCCTCACGCGTTCCGCCTCCTCCTTCGCGAGCATTACTGCTTCGCAGAAGAAGGTGACAGCTTCATATTATAGTAGCCTAGTAACTTGGTTGTGGGGATCAAATAGGCAATCCGACATACCGACTGACCCGTCGACCGACCATAGATTGGCGCGCTAGCTGTCGTTTGTCTACGGTTTCGACAAATGATCTTTGAGCCGTCGGGATTTTGGTCGTATATTTAATGTGTTTTATTTATATAGGTATTTGTTTAATACTTTATACACATACATACTGTGACTCACATATTTGAAAGTTATGAGCGTCGAAAGTTCCATATTTCAACACTAATTTTAACGCATCTTTGGGCGCAAATAAATACCATAAGCAGAAGGAAAATTGCAAAACAGTCACAATACAGGGTTAGATTAGTAGTTCAACAATGCAAATAATTTTATTTTGAATAGATACATTTAGTAATTTTTAGGGTTCCGTACCCAAAGGGTAGAAACAGGACCCTATTACTAAGACTCCGCGGTCCGTCTGTCTGTCTGTCTGTCCGTCTGTCACCACACTGTATCTCATGAACGGTGATAGCTAGACGATTAAAATTTTCACAGATGAGGTATTTCTGTTGCCGCTATAACAACAAATACTAAAAACCCTTCTTGCGCGAGTCCGACTCGCACTTGGCCGGTTTTTTTTCATGATATCCATATTCCCAAAGGTCTGTTTATAAAACTTCGCGCGCTGGTTTTCGTCATAAATCATCATCCATTTCGCTACAAATTTGTAAAACTGTGTATTCGTACGCGAACTAGCTTCTTACTGCTCATCACAGCATCTATCTCTTTCGCACGTGTTGTCGGATGAGATAGCATGCATTTTAACCCCGCGCACAAAATAGTTCATGCCATCGATTAGGGCAACCTTAATGTGTCTGACTCGGGTATCAAACCCAGAACTTTCATCGTTCAATTGAGTCCATCAAGTCATCTAACATTTCCTTTTAAAATTGTAGCGGTAACAATTTTTGACTGACGCAAATCGCCTAACTAAGTAAACTTCCGAAAAATAATATCAACTGACAGAATACCTGTTGAGTTTAAGAAAAAAAACGACTTCCTTGTGACAATGAAAAATACTCTAACAAACGCCCAAATTGAAAAGACCCTTGCCAACATGCAAATGGTTCTATATGAGGGGTCTAAGAAAAAAGTTCTATTATAACAAGACCCGTCAAACGATGTTAAATGTTCATTTAAAGGGGTCATGAAAAATTGGTGTTTTCAATTTGGTCGGGACGATCTTTGCATTTCTGATTCTTGAGTAAGAAAGTACGTTATCGATCAAATTAATTGTAGTAGAGCTTTAAGTCAAGCTCGTACGGGGAAATACTATCACCATACATTTTTCTGTCCGCGGTTTCGCCCGTGTTACAAGTGTTTTTTTCATTAAACACTTTTCACGCGAATGGTATATTCCAAAGGTACATACTAGATATTATAATAATATTAATAAAAAATTAAAGTATCAATTATAGTCACTGCGGATCTTTGAGTGTACAAGTACATCAAGAATTCCGATATTTTACTTTTTGTTTTGGTGAATAAGGCATCTACCTAATCTGTTATTATTTGTGACTTTGTGCTTCATTGTACGTATTTTGTTGAGTTGCGAATCTGGTGAATTGCAAACCTGGTTAGTTGAGAATCTGGTGACTTGCTAATAAGGGTAATAATCCGTGTGCCAAGTATTTTACAAATCAGCCCTTAACTTGTGAAAACTGAAAAGGCAGACTGTGCTTACTATGTTTGTAACTTATTATCTATACTAATACTAATCTATACTAATATTATAAAGAGGAAAGATTTTTATGTTTGTTTGTTTGTTTGTACCGAATAGGCTCCGAAACTACAACAAACAAACCAATCTTTTTTTCTTTATAATATTACTAGCAGTTCCCCGTGGCTTCGCTCCCGTGGGCCACTCCACAGGACCCGTTTTCGGGATAATAAAATTAGCCTATCTTACTCAGGAATAACGTAGCTTTCTACTGGTGAAACAATCTTCAAAATCGGTTCAGTAGATCCAGAGATTACCTACAACGTCACAAACTCACAAACTTTACTTCTTTATAATACACTAACTAGCAATAAAAAAGTTCCAGTGACATAGCACCAAATTACTCCTAAACGGGAAAGGCTAGCTTAATGACGCCGTCTGCAATATTGAAGTACATTTAACAGCGCATCAGAATATTACCAACAACGTAAATATTGTGTTCAAATTTTAAATTAAATGTAAAAAAAAAATTAAGGTGTCTGTCGGCATTTTGTGGGTGGAACTTTTTAATTGCTCGGCAGTTTATTAGTATAGATTCTTATAATGTAGGTACGTAGTTTTGTTTCACATGCAACTTTTTTTTTTTAATTCTTCATAAAATATATAGATAAGTAAATAAAGTATATTAAATAAATACTTACTTACTAACCGGATACATCTGAGTGCCAGTATATTACATGGAGCGATACATGACGTCCACAACCCAGTAACTGGGTAATTAGGCTTTTGGATATCCGTAACGACTATCAAAGATCTAGGCACTAATGACAACTGGAACCACTGGCTTAAGGATGAATTATTCTAGACCGTGGCGGGTGTGGGCCGTGCCCCAAGGCAAAGCCAAAGCACGGATTCAAAACTTTACGCACATTTTATAAGATAGCTCATCATCATCATCATCATATCAGCCGAAAGACGTCCACTGCTGGACATAGGCCTCCCCCAAGCGTCGCCACATTGACCGGTCCCGTGCGTCTCGCAACCAGCGGATCCCCGCAACCTTCACCAGGTCATCGGTCCACCTGGTGGGAGGCCTTCCAACGCAACGTCTTCCGGTTCGCGGTCGCCACTCCAGAACCTTGCTGCCCCATCGGCCATCCGTTCTGCGAGCAATGTGCCCTGCCCACTGTCACTTAAGTTTGATAAGATAGGTGTTTCATATTAAAAGGTAGGTTTCCTCATGATGTTTTCCTTCACCGTTATCAACGAAGTCTAAAAATTTTGAAAGTAAATTTGAATTGAAAAACTCCAAAAATGTCATTCAAGACCAAAAATAAGTCACTATTTTTCATGTTACGAAAAAATACGCTTCCAAAGTAAATTAAAAGTGTCACTGAGGAAAAATGTGCTTTCGCTAAATGAATACATAATGTTTTGACTAACTTTTAACCCGGGGAGCGCATAGTTGGGTCTGTGTGACCCGCGTCATTTTGAAACACTTGAGTTTTCTAGAAATATTGGGTGACGTTTCTGTACTTCGTAGTAGCTGGAGCTGACAAAAAGGGGGATTCTTTTGGTTTCTTACCACTATTCAGTCGTATTGCGCCTGCACCGGTGAATAGATCAGGCCAAAGAAAAATTAATGCCTAAAAATTTTTAGCTTGATGGTGTTTTTAACCGGATGCAAAAAAAGAAAAAAAAAATTTTTTCGAATGCCATCGCGTGGGGTATCAAAATGAAGGGTTTTTAGAGGTAATTACAAAAATATATACCACTTATATATTTAAAAGTCAAACGAAAAAAAAGTATATCTAAAAAGTTGTAAATAAAAAAGTTAATAAAATCAAAAAAACCCGACTGCAAAGATGTAAACAAGAAGAAAATCATGATGTGCAGTCGGAGGATATTTATAGTTTTGGTCGGCCAGCTCGCGAATATGTATCCTCGGACTGTACAGCATGATTTGCTTCTTGTTTACATCTTTGCAGTCGGGATTTTGTTTTATTAACTTTTTCTTTAACTTTTTATTTACCTTTTCGTATTTTTTTGTGATTACAATAAAATCTTATTAAAAATGATTATTACTTGCTGTACGGTATTTTTTTTAAGTAAATTTATATTATGTATTTTTTTTTTGCCACAACGCATAATGTGTATTTTGTTTTTAATTTATGTATATTAAAAGCATATTTTGTAATAATTTAAGTACCTCATACCTCAAAATCCATCATTTTATAAAAAAAAAAAAACTAATTATAGCAGAAAGTTTTTAATAGTCCGTTTAAATATTGGAAGTAATTATTTTTTAAATGATGGGTCATCCTGACCCAACCGTGCACTCGATGTTAAAATTTTCACAGTGCTGTCGCCAGGTTAAAAGTCAGTTCAATGGCCTAACGCGCCTCGGGGAGCATGTTAAGCCGTTGGTCCCGGCTGTCACTCGTCGAACTTAGACAGTTGATAAGAATAGTCTAAAGTTTCGAAGTCTCACTTCTAGTTTTATCAAGGGATACCGTGTTATCCAGTTATCGGGTTGTGGAGTTCAGCTAGGTATTTACTCCATGAAAAAATCTGATATTTAACCGCGTTTAGAATGGATGCTGACCGGTTAGGCTGGAGGCTTTAGACAAAGTGAGATTTTATCAGCGATTGGCTGAGCCCGCGGCTTCACTCCCGTCAACTACCTACCCTAACTATCTACCCTACCCTACCTTACATACCCTACCTACCCTATCTACCTATCCTACTCTACCTACATACCAATATTTATTTTTCTTATTCTTTTCTTTGATAAGAACCTTCCTTTAACAATAACAAACATAACAAAAAAAGATTTAGCGAAATCGGTTCAGCTGTTCACGCGTGATGCCGTAACCAAGGGAAATAGGGATTCATTTATATTTAGGTACAAGGATAGAAAAAGACAAAATGCCAAAATTTTAGTATGGATCACGTATTTAGGCAGCGAATTTCTATCTTATACTTATTTTCATTTTGACATGAGACACTTATAGAGACAATTGCGTATTTATCAGAGATGCCACGAATATTCGGCTACTATTCGGCTGCCTTTTTTACTATTCCGTATTCGGCCGAATATTGTGTACCATTCGGCCGAATACCGAATACCAAAACATGAAAAAAGAACACATAATACTACGCAGAATGTTTTAGCAAAAAACTGCATATTTAATATTTAACATCTATCAGTGTTAAGTTAAGATGAATTTCTTTTTCAGTACTTTTTGATAGCAAACGTTTGCGCTTTTCCGCGTAAATTATTCCTGCTTCCGAAAATAGCTGCTCACATTATACACTGTTACCGGGCGAAGATAAATAAATCTTACTAAATTATGCTAGGCTTTGCGGATACTGTTTTGTAAAGTGCAGATGGAACCTGTCACCCACGAAATGTACTAAGTGTCGCCGAATATTCAGCACTTTGGCCGAGAGCCTAGCCGAATATTCGGTTTTCGGCAAAATCACTATTCGTGGCATCCCTAGTATTTATAAGAAACGTCAACATTCACATCGTAGCCACTTTTAATCAAAATTTTGGAAAATTACTGATTAGTTTTTTGATAAATTAAGACTGCGATGGGAAAGCGAACGAACCATAGAAATAAGGTTATACCTCTCAGAGCTTAATTATACCCTTAAATATAAAACCCTTAAAAATTAAAATGAAACTGTTTGTCCTGGTATGGTCATGTGATGAGGAGGGATGAAACGCACGTTACTAAAAAAGTTATGCATATAAATGTGGATGGATGGAGAGGGAGGGGACGGCCAAAGAAAAGATGGATGGACTGTGTGAGGAGTGATATGAATGAAAAGGGAATCAGTGATAGCGTGACGGGGGACAGGACGGTATGGAAGGAGAAAACGTGTTGCGTCGTCCACAAGTAACATGGGACAATTGCAGGAAGATAGTGATGATCTTAACAGGCTAAATGAGGTTTTATATACACCTATACCTACCTATTCCAGGAGACATGCGTATACAACTACAAAGCGCATTTACATCATATTACTGGTAAAATCTGGTTCAATCCGGATTGAACCGCATTTTTAATTTAGTTTCACATTCATTGTATTACCATGAATCTTGTACCGCGTAGCGTAGAGTTAAATAGGTGTTGACCATCGGTCGAAAGGTCAGAGTTCGGAGAAAGTATGTTAAACGGTATATAACAGACTTATTTGTAGTCTTCTGCCTCCTGGCACTATCCCGCTGTAGATAGGGTATTTCTAATTTTCTGCTACCTGGACAGTCCTGGATTGTCAGGTTGGGCAGTTCTTCTGCCAATAGGAGTTTCGTCGGAGATCGTCTACGGAACGAAGCGATATTTGCATTAAGAACAAGTAAAATTTCAAAATTTAAAAAACACCTTCGGCACATTTTTATTTCATGCTAAATAATTTATCTAGTACATAGTAGATACGCTTGGATCAGCAATCTATTGAACACGTAATTATGACACGATATCTTGCGTAAACACCCCGATTCAAATAGTGGAATACGCCTATAACTTTTATACGGCTGAACCGATTTTATTCAAACATAGCTAAGAACACTCTCGACAAAATTACCTTTCAAACAAAAAAAACTATATCAAAATCGGATCACCCGTTTGGACGCTACGACGCCACAGACAGACACACATATACACAGATACACAGCCCTCTTTTTCCGTCGGGGGTTAAAAACGTAGTTCCCGTTCAGTTTTCAGCGAGAAGTCTAAAAAAAGAAAACCCAACAAGCAACATCAAGCACCCGTGTCCTTTTCTTTTTCAGCCATCGCCCTGTATGCCCCCTACCAACATAAAAAACTAAAATTTGATTACAACAAAAAATGCGGCAATCTGAGTTAAATGCCACCTTATTACGTAAACGGAAAAATATGGACGTTAGAGGAAAAACGCGGTTCGTTTAACTTATGGTTTCGTACGGAATCCCAAAATAATGCGTTGCAGACACGCACTTAACCAATTTACTTTTTATCAAATAACTAGTCGAAAAGTTAAATCCAACTTTATTTTTATTTTGTGTTAAAATAACCACAATTTAGTATGTTTTTAGGGTTCCGTAACCAAAGGGTAAAAACTGGACCCTATTACTAAGACTCAACTGTCCGTCTGTCTTTCTGTCTGTCTGTCACCAGGCTGTATCTCATGAACTGTTATAGCTAGACAGTTGAAATTTTCACAGATAATATATTTCTGTTGAGGTTATAACAACAAATACTACAAACAGAATAAAATACATATTTAAGTGGGGCTCCCATACAACAAACGTGATTTTTTTGACGGAACCCTTCTTACGCGAGTCCGACTCTCACTTAGCCGATTTTTTTTATTAATTATTGGTAGGCTCGCGTTTGGCTTCCATCTCACCTGATGGTAAGCAATGATCTGGTTGACGGTGAAGTACGCTTGTCTAGAAGTGACCTATTCAAAATTGACTTTAAAACCCCCAAGATTGTAGATTTATGTAATAACAGCTCTTGGCTAAATAATGACAGCCTGATGGGTGATCTAACAGGTAGGTTAAGCAACGCTTGCCGAGGCTAATAAATGGATGGGTTACCATCCATACCACAGAAATAAAGCTAACTACATAACGCAAGCCCCTCCATCTGTATGAAAACCAAGCGTGTCACTTTTACACATACAATTTAAAAACAAATTTACTTACCAATGAAAGAAAACATTTCCAATGCCTCGGCCAACTTTTGCTATACAGTCTTCACAGCTCAATATGGCTCAAAGATATTTTTCTAGATTTCGCTGGATTTCCGGTGCCGATAATGCTAAATGAAAAGCTCAAATTACGATTTTCCGTACCCAAAGGGTAAAAACGGGACCCTATTACTGAGACTTCGCGGCCCGTCTGTCTGTCTGTCTGTCACCAGGCTGTATCTCATGAACCGTGATAGTTAGATAGTTGAAATTTTCACAGATGATGTATTCCTGTTGCCGCTATAACAACAAATACTAAAAACAGAATAAAATTAATATTTAAGTAGGGCTCCCATACAACAAACATGATTTTTTTGCCGTTTTTTGCGATAATTGTACGGAACCCTTAGTGCGCGAGTACGACTCGCACTTGGCCGGTTTTTACTCAAATTACATTGATCGTAATTTTACTCCGTTTTTGACACGCGATGTACATCTAGTTAGATTTTTATCTGTGATCCTTACAACTCAGTATGTACTCCTCCAAACCTCGGTAAACACTTTAAACCGCTGGTCCCGTCTGTCATTTGTAGATCTTTTGCAGTCCCTCAAATTTCTATCAAACAGTCATGCCAAGAGGCCTTATACAAGAAGCATTTTATCATCGAAAGCGTGCCGATAACGATTGTCAATAAAATTATTTATTGAAAAACTTTTTTTAAAACAACACATTCATATTCTTCTCAGCAAATCCTTTTATTTGATACCCATATTATAGCAGTGCACAAAAAACAACTAGTCTGCCATCTTGGGGCTTCCGCCATATTGGATTTAGAACGACGTCACTTATCTAACCATGCATTGTCAATCAAAATAAAACGTGTCTGCAAAATTACATCTTAATCGGTGCAGGATAACTGCTTTAAAATTCAGTTGCATGATTTGACCCGAACACACTTACATACAAACATACATACATACATTGCAAGTTAATTAAAAGTTTGTAAAAAACGTCTCGTCAATATATCTTCTCGGAGAAAATCAATGTCAAAAATGCCGTCTATTATACACTAACGAGCAATGAAAAAGTTCCAGTGACATAGCACCAAAAATACTCCTAAACGGGAAAGGCTAGCTTAATGACGCCGTCTGCAACATTGAAGTACATTTAACAGCGCATCAGAATATTACCAACTAAAAACGTAAATCTTGTGTTCAAATTTTAAATTAAATGTGAAAAAATTAAATTAAGGTGTTTGTCGGCATTTTGTGGGTGGAACTTTTTCATTGCTCGGCAGTTTATGAAGTTTATACATTATTGGTGAAACGCGGATGACACATAGATACACACACTTATGTTAATAAAAGTGGTGTGGGCACAACCGTCAAGATGGGTAACGGTTGGATTTCTTTCGTAACTCGGAAAACTTAGTATACGCCAAATTGCCGCAGATGAGCTAATATATCGGCCAGATTAAAACCTCATAACTTCATCGTTAAGAAAATAATTTGAGGTAAGTACAGGAGAAACTTATTTAAGCACTTCAGTAAATGCAGGCATCATGTAAAAAAGATTATTAAAAAAATCAAAATACCCGACTGCTTAAAAAGCTAACTAAAAATACGTAAACAAAAAGAAAATCATGGAAGTCGGAGGATACATATTCGCGAGCTGGCTGACAAAAACCAGATGTTTTCACTTTTTTTATTTATAACTTTTTAGTTAACATTTTTTTTTCAAATTAGGTACTTACATTCAAACACATAAGTGTTATATATTTTTGAAATCACCTCTTAAAACCCTTGATTTTGAAACCCCACACGATGGGTCAGACAGAAAAAAAAATTGGGACCCCACAATATGGCGCCCAAAATCCGCCATTTTTCTGTTCTAATTTAATGAGCCAGTGACAATCGTAAGGATAAGACGAATCCATTGACGTAGGAATCACCAAAATCGGCCAACGCGTTTGGTCTCTAGAGCGGCACATAATAGGAACAAACATACATACGTAGACTGATTTAAACACATTACATCAAAAATAAATAAATTACCCTCCTTTGGAGGTCGGGTAAATAGTCTGTTTATTTGTGTTTTATAAAAGTGTCTGGAGTTACTAATCCAATTGCGAAAATTTATCTATAGATAAAAAGTCACACTATCAGTGAGTGACTTAGGCTATATTTTATTCCGGATATTGCTGTGTTTCCGCGGGAAGAACCGCGGGAGTGAAGCTCCGGAAAAATAGTGGTGTCATATTGCTGATCTCATTTCATGAGAGATTAATGCTTAACACGCACTGCGGTTTTTATTCGGACGAATTATTTCCGCGCATTCTGCGATCTATGGAATTGTATGCACGCATTGCATTAAAAAATTCGCGCGGAAAAAATGCCACTACAAATCCGTACCACAGAATACACCGCGAATATTTTGAGCTCTATGAACAGGTACAAAGATACAAAAATAAAAATATATAATAGATATACAAAAATCGCGCGGCTAATAATCGCAATGCGTGCTAAGCCTAACTAACATAACTGTTAAAAGTAGATGTGTTAGAGGTACTTAGACCTCTACTCTTTTAGTGCTATTTTATTGATAACTAGCGGACACCTCGCGGTTTCACTCGCGTAGTTCCCGTTCCCGTGGGCATACAGGGATAAAAAGTAGCCAATGTCACCCGGGGATAGTGTAGCTTCTCAATGGTGAAAGAATTTTTGAAATCGGTCTAGTAGTTTTGAAGTTTATTCGTTACATACAAAAATACAAATCATTCCTCTTTATAATAAACTGCCGAGCAATGAAAAAGTTCCACCCAAAAAATGCCGACAAGCACCTAAATTTAATTGTTTCACATTTAATTTAAAATTTGAACACAATATTTACGTAAAAATGTTGGTAATATTCTGATGCGCTGTTAAATGTACTTCAATATTGCAGACGGCGTCATTATGCTAGCCTTTCCCGTTTAGGAGTAATTTGGTGCTATGTCACTGGAACTTTTTCATTGCTAGTATTAGTATAGATTTAAAAAACAATAAAAAAAAATTAATAATAATAAAAGTAAAGTTAGTAAGTAGTTAAGTTAGTAGTAGTAGTTAATTATAGTTAATAATAATTGAATAGTCAATCGATGCTTGACTTCGAGTTTTCTCACTCTTGATTTAAAAACACCCATTTCACAAGACACTGTTTTTTTTTCACATTTCGCAAGTTAAGTGGAGGTCTGTAAAATGATGGGTGGCCATGTCCTAATTTCGTTAAAATGAGACGTATCCGCCAGCAAACGGCGCCATTTGTAAAATAGAACTGTTTGTTATAAGCCACGATAAGTTTTCACGCAAGCAACATGTAAAGTTTGTTGAGTATTGAAAGCTATACTTTATTTGGATGGTACAGCTATATAGACATTTTTTTAACCTGTTGTCCCACTGCAGGGGGAAATACTCCTTCTTTTTACAAGCTTTTATTTACTTCCACGCTTGTTTTAATAAAACACTATTCTTTTTTAAAAAACACAAGCGACTTCCAAAAAAAAAACACAAAACAGTGAAAAATTACTACAATTTTGGAAGGCGGTATTCCTGTTTTTTTTTCTTAGTTTTTTTACACCGGCTTCCGAAATTGAAGTTATTTTTCACATTTTTTGACACTGTCTTCCGAAGTTGAAGTTATTTTTCACATTGCAGTATTTTTTTTGGAAGTCGTTTTTTTTTTTTTAATGTTTTTTATATTTCACATTTTAGTTGTGGTGTCTAATGAGCAAGTTCTAGGGTAAGGTGCCTATAATGCACAAAGTTATGCCAGAATAGATAACCCGAATATCATACAACTCGTAGAAATTAGTGTACCAGGATGAACTGTACACATCTGCGTACTCCTTTATTGCGTACCAGCGTGATGTTATGTTATGAAATGGCGTAAACAATAAACATACATGCGATTGCAGCAATCCCGAGAGATTTGCCGTTTTTTATTAAAGAGTTCTATTGTAAATCTCCGAAGATCTCGATCAGATCTTCACCAAATTTAAATGGGACACATAAAAAGCACCAGCTTTCAAATAAAAAATCATCAAAATCGGTTCATTTACTAAAAAGTTATGAGGTGACATGCATAAAAAAATAAACAGTCGAATTGATAACCTCTTCTATTTTGAAGTCGGTTATAAAGACAATTACTTATTTATACTGTGTTGACCTACAGCAGAGGCACTAAACATGTGACATTCTACCATCGAAAGCGTAGCGATAGCGATTGTCAAAAAGGCAAAATTGTATGGGATCGACAAGCGATATCGAAAAGTCACGTGATCAATCTCTTACATTAAAGTCAAAGTCAAATGTATTTATTTCAACTAGGCCTATATGCGGCACTTTTGAACGTTAACATGTAGTAAAAAAAATTACCAGTAATATTAATCGATTCTACCGTGCATTCGGCAAAGTAGCTTGTTATGGAGAAGAATGCACAAGAAACTCCATACTTACTCTTTTAAAATATAGGCTTTTTACAATATTTACATAAGTACATACATTAATAAATTCATATACGTGAGAACAATGCACCCAGCACTACTATATTAAATATAGGTATAAAGTATTGCAAGCACTAACAGGTAAATTCCTTCACTTTATAAATCGGGACATGGTTCTCACATTATGCTTACATTTTGATAATCACCTTCCCTGATATCAAAAGCCACTTGTGTGGCTTAGGCGAAATACTCCCTTTCATTTGTTCCATTTCGCCCGCTTTTGGTAAGAAAGTGGAAGCCAGTGCTGCCTGTCAAGTTCGTGCCGCCATCTACGCCTGGGTCTGCTGCGAACTATCGTACTTTTTCTGGGACCCGTTATAAAGACAAATGCGTTGCGTTAAATGCACAATCTAGGATAATTACATTATATATTAAAATAGTTACCACGGCCCTGGCTCAAGCAACTAAAGGTACACGGGTGGGTTTTTGTCAGTAAAAGTCAGACATGCACATCCCGCCTCACCCAGAGCGGGAGAAGTCATTGGATGATTTCTCACCCAAAAAAATAAAAAGAACAATTATATTAAACAAGTTTTAGCTTGCGGCTTCACTTTTCGGGCTTATATCACAGGAACGATGCACTTTTCCTCAGCATAGTAATATTTAAATATGTTTCTGTCAGTAAAATAATTTTGTACTTGGATCAGTATAATATGCAGAGAATAACTTTCAAAAGCAAACATAGATCCCTGATTATTATTATCTTACTGATAGTTTAGATATTGCTGACAAGCAATAAAATGTACAAAGTTTTATAAATTACTAGCGTGTGCCAGCGGCTTGGCCCACATGAAAAGTGTTTTCTTATCTCAAGGGAACATTATACCGGGATGAAAAGTAGCCTTCGTGCTATTCCAGACTAAAATTTCGTTCTGATCCGTTCAGCCGTTCTGGCTTGATTGAATAACAAACATACATCCATTCATCCAAACTTTCGCGCATATATATGTATTAAATAAGTTAGAGTAAGATGCTATAAAAATAAAGGTATGTTTTTTATGCTAATGTTACTTTTATTTGTTACCTACATTCATTGCAAATAAAATTATTCTGATTCACAAAAAATACTTTGAGACAAAAATATTATAGCTTACACACTGGAACACAATCCTTATTACATTCAAATCACGCGATGTAGTTATGTCAAACACAAAAAAATATTTTCATTAGAATGAACTTTTGTTACAATGTGTTGTTTGCTGATGTTTATTCTTGCCCAACAGTGAGAAAAAACTGGCACACTGTCACAAGAACAAAGTGAAAATAATTCTGCAATTATATGTTTGAGCCGACTGGCGTTGAAATATTAGGTCCATGGGGTCCGAGTGCTCATCGAGTTTTTCTAGATGTGCAAACGGTCAGTCGACTCTTCACGTGATCTGAGAGCTGGGCTTTTCTTCGGTAGAGAAGTAGCATTGCTTTCCAGCGTAGAAATGCTACCTGCGTTCTGGGTACAACATTAGGTCCACAGGGTCCGAGTGCTCATCGAGTTTTTTCAGATGTAAGCAAACGGTCAGTCACTCTTCACGTGACCATAGCGCTGAGATTTTCTTCGGCTAGAGGATCCGCATTTCTTTCCAGCGTGGAAGTGGGGAACGCTACCAGTGTTCTGGTTACTTTGCCCGTTGACAACGATGTGGAAGAATTTAATGACGCCCAACGCCTTTTATACGCGTTTGTATATTTTTATAAGTATGTTATGAATTAGTTTTTTTTTTGCAATGAATGTAAGTAACAAATAAAAGTATCATTATAATACCCCGAAAATGATGTGCGTTGTATGTAAGTGAATTTAATATTTTTCAAGTAAAAGATAAATTCTATTTTTTCCGCATACAGATCGAATGCAAAATCACAATGCTTTACCCGGGAATCATTAGCCATCTGTCGTGGTGGCAATTCCTAATCCAACGAGGCAGTCATGCATCACAGATTGTTGATATCTCGGAACCTACTTTACTAAAGAGTAGACTCATATATTCGACATCTTAAGATAACCCTTGCCTGATACCAAGTTATAACCTCTGACCTCTCAGACCTATTGACGGTCATCTTCCTAGCTTTTACTTAAGTACATTGGGACCTACGGTCTTACTAGATATGGTTGAATTTTAATATGTTAACACTAGCTTTAGCCGCGGCTGTTGCCTATCCCAATAATCAGTAATTCATATGTATATGCTCTCTAAGTTTCTGTTGGATATCGCTGACAACGGAGGAGGAAATGAAAATTTATTACTTATTTTTTTGGGGATGGAAATCATCCAAAGACTTCTTCCGCTCTGGGTGAGGCGGGAGGGCGTGTCAGAATTTTACTGACTAAAATCCACCCGTGTTCCATCAGATGCTTGTGCCAGGGCCTGACAACGGAGAAGGAAAACATCGTGAGGAAATTTATTTATTATTTTTTTGTTGTTGGAAATCATCCAATGACTTCGCCCGCTCTGGGAGGCGGGAGGTGGTGTCAGACTTTTACTGACTAAAACCCACCCGTGTTCCTTCAGTTGCTTGACAAAGGTATCTACTTTTCAAATTTATCCGCGACCCAGACAGGCATCGGTCCTAGCGGACCTCGTCAGTTTTTCTGACAACTCTTTGAGGCGCGTCTGGAACACTACGCGCCTTCGACTCGGGCCATGCCCTTATCGGATGACCCATTACTCGCCGTCCACAAGCCCGCGCCTACGTTGGCCGGGAATCGGCTTGTGACTCCCGATGCCCAGAGCGTCACCTGCGGTGGCTTGGGGCGTGAGGCATCGTGAGGAAACCTTGAATTATTGTTAGTATAAATTTGTGCTCCATTGGTGAAATTGCTGCAAAGCGTTCCAGTGCGAGGCTTAAGTCTAAACCATTAAAAAAAAAAAACCAGTCGAGATTTTGCCGAGATAAAAAGCAGTCGTCAATATTCAAAGTCATAATCCAATTATTTATTTCTCTTTATCTTGTAAAAGGTATTTTAAGTCATACACGGGATTGAATTTAGCGTGCAAACAAAACAGTGGTCAACGGCTAGTTTGTAATAAGACTACGCAAGACAAACATTATTTAATGAAACTATGTCCACCGCAAAATTTGAGGGTAGAAGCAAAACTTCAAACTAATCCCTTTCATAATTGCAAGCCGAGGACGAGAGTTGGTCCCTTCACCCTAAAGATATTTATGTGAGAGGTCCCCGAAAGTAGGGTGAGAGCTCCAATTCTCGGACACCCGATATACCTTGTTAAAAGATTCTACCCTTATTTAGTTGCTTGTGATCGAATAGATACCCCGCTAGAATTTGTGTTGACTATTTTCACCTTTTAGTGGTGGCCCAATGGTAACAGCCAAGACTTACAAATTGTAGATCGTGGGTTCGAACCCAGTCAGGCGCTTTAGTTTGTGTAAATTATTTCATCACCACTGCTCTCAAAATGGTGAAGGAAAATATCATGAGGAAACCGGCATGTCCTAGAACCAAAAATTCGAAGACATGTGATATCCACCAACCCGCGCTGGGCCCGCGTGGTGGATTACGGCCCATTCCCTCTCACAGAGAGGAGGCCTGTGTCCCAGCAGTGGGCACTTTAAAAGACTGATGATGATGATTTTTACCTGAACACAAGAATTTTGTGATTGTTATCAGGTATACTGGTTCAGGAGCAGTCTGTATACATAACATAGCATGAACTCCTATGAACTCACCCCTTTTTAGGGTTCCGTACCCAAAGGGTAAAAACGGGACCCTATTACTAAGACTCCAATGTCCGTCTGTCTGTCTGTCACCAGGCTGTATCTCATGAACCGTGATAGCTAGACCGTTGAAATTTTCACAGATGATGTATTTCTGATGGCTATAACAACAAAAACTAAAAACAGAATAAAATAAATATTTAAGTGGGGCTCTCATACAACAACGTGATTTTATTGCTGTTATTGCGATAATTGTACGAAACCGTTCGTGCGCTAGTCCGACTCGCACTTGGCCCGTTTTTTCTTCCATGTGGGTAGACAGAAACTACTGAACACTACTTGCTACGATCCCTGCATACCTACTTGTAATCCATTTGCTGCGTTTACGTTCCTATTCCAGTCTTACACGGTCGCTGCTTGTAAATTATCTAGATAAGTTCGATTTGATTACGAATATTCTATCAACATACTGTAATCCTGACATTCTAAGACGTCCGATGACGTTTCTCATTTTACATGCCACGATAACTTTCTATGAACATCTACAAAAAATCAAATTCATAATCCTAATTAATTACTGTTTTACCCATACATTATAACAACAAATTCAAATTCAAATCCATTTATTGCTCAACACAGTACATAAAAATACACTTTCAGATGTCAGGTGAATGCGCAGTCAACCGTGTTCCACCAATTTAGGCATACAAAATTATAATTACAACAATAATTAAAATAATACAACGTTACAAATTAAATTAAAATTACAATTTGAAAGTATATGTCATAAATTAAAACGTATACAATTTCTTTAATTAAAAAAAAACTAAAACGTATTCAATGTCATTAATTAAAAAACGGTATAAAATGTCATAAATTAAAAAAATGGTATAGAAATGTCATAAATTTAAAATTAAAACGCATCCAATGTCACAACTTAAAACGCTTACAATGTCAAAAATTAAGACGTATACAATATCATAAATTAAAACAAAAATCCAATACAATGTCATAAATTAAATGTAAATGCAAATGTATGTATGTCATAAATTAAAATTGATAACTAATGTCAGACTATACAATGTATTAGTAATTAACAAAATAATAAGTAAACAAATCGGACTCAAGTATCCACCCCAATCATATCACTATTATACAGAAATATTTCTGTCTGACAGGTACCCATGTATAGTGTAGTATGTCTTGCTTAACAGTAAATTATTTAATTGTTTTTTTAAATATATTGATGTCATTAATATTTAAAACAAGTATCATTCGTAAGCATCAAGCTTAACTTATTTATCGTATTTCTATTGCTGTCAAATCCTCCTTAATTAATTTATTTATTTATAAAACTTTATGCACAAGTACAAAGGCGGACTTAATGCCTTAGGCATTTTCTACCAGTCGACCTTAGGGTGGTGCAGAGATAATATATGGCAGGTGCAACTTAATGAAAAAGCAAAAAGAGAAAATAAATATAAATAAAACAATTTAATATATACAAATATATACATAGATACATACATACATATAAATACAGCTATTGAGAAACCGAATCCAACAAATTAACCATGTGATGATTCTGCAAACTTCTTGCGAATGTGCTCGCGTGCCTTCAGTTTGAAAGACAACCGACTGGTTGCCATCCTGATGTTCTGAGGGAGCGCATTCCAAAGGGAAATCGCCTGGACAAAGAAGGAGGAATGGATAAGCCCAGAGCGGTGAGAGGGACATTGTAGAAGACGATTATTGGCGGAGCGAAGATTTTTACTGTGGGCAGAACAAAGGAATTGGACATGTGAAGTCAGATAAGAAGGGGAAGTGGGTTTATCAATAAAAGAAAACAGGGTAGTCAAGGCCCTTAGCACTCTACGCTGACGAATCGGCAACCATTTTAAAAGTGCTCGATGTGCGGATACATGATCATACTTCCGGAGGTTGAAGACAAATCGAATGCAGTTATGCAGTTAGTTAATCGCTGAGATGATACCTTTTTGCACAGAATGGTGTTATTATGTACAATCTTAAGAGGAAACGAGGGCAGAGAGCGCTGACTGAATTTCCTTAGTAAAAAGTCATAATTCGAGGTAAGGCTCTCGTCTATTTCCTCCTCCAATATTGGACCAATTTAAAAGATATTCCATAAACTGAAAATGAAAGATATATACTATGGCCCTATCCTTTCCTTTTTAACCGACTTCAAAAAAAGGAGGAGGTTCTCAATTCGTCGGAAACATTTTTTTTTAAATGTATTTTCCCTGATTACTCAAAGATGATGATCTAAGCGCAGTTTTCTGAATTGAGTATTCTGAGTTAAGAACGTGTCTAACTCTACCGTAGTGTCAAATTCTGACAGTTTTCAGGATAAAGAACAGTTTAATAAATACTCAAGTTCAAATGCATAATTCAGAAATCGGGGGTAAACTCATATTTTGAAAAAAAACAGAGCAATCAAAGTCGCTGTTGCCTCTATCTGTTTCTCATACATCTCAACGCTTTTAATATGGTTTTTAATGATACAAATAACGATAAACGAGAAAGATTTGTGTATATATTTTGTCCCGTGAGAAGCTGGGTCGGGTCGCTAGTATTTAAGTAAACACAGCCGGAAAATCTGTCTGATGAAATTGCTAACAGCCACCTGTGAAACCAAAAGGTTACACGAAGCAATGAACCCACAAGTTAAAGTTGATTTCTATAATCTGTCTACTACCCTTCAAAACGGAACACAGCAACTTGACAGCAGAAACATGCATGGAAGTACTAAGTCCTTTTACAGGTCAGAAAAACTTCACATTTCCCCTCGAAAAAGCATAACTTCTAATTATTTAATAATAATATCTAACACACCCTGCGAATTCGCTGTTGAATTTATGACATTACCGGTCTCTCTCTAACGTGTTGGCGCTTATTGTGTTCGACCGTAGTGTGTTCTCTTTCTCCTCGCGCATGCGTGGTAAGTATTTCTTTGTTCCTTTGCCGGTGTATAGCTAGATTCTGTATATATGTACCTATAATGAGTTTGCAGTGTTCAGATAATGTTTTTAAAAGGTATCATTTTGTTAAATAATTGTTACTTTTTTGAATGTTGAATTCTCTCCGCGATAATTAATTTGTTTCTTGCACTTTGATCTTTAGTACCTTTGAATAGATGCGATTTGATATTAGTACTTACGTAGTTTTGATGAGGTCGTAGCTAAATAATAACAGTGGTCGATCTTCGAGGTTAAGCAACACTTGCCGAGTTCGGTCCATGGATGGATGACCATCTGCTACTTACCAAGACTCCTCCGTGCTTTGGAAAGCGCGTTAAGCTGTCATTTAAAGATCTTTGACAGTCGTTAGAGGTCTTGGATCCCGCAACGAAATTAATCAGAAAATAATAACGGAGGAGAAGGAAAAAATACAAATCCGATCCGATCCCATCCGATTTCGTTGCGGGATCCAAGACAGTTAAATTCATTCTCCGGAACTACGTCGAGCTTCATTGCCTCGGCGCTTTTCTGGTGGTCGCCAATGTTGATTCTGGCTTTCAAAAGTTTCTGAGTATTTATGCGGCCTACCCGAATGTCCTTTCTTTGGTATTGTTCGTCAATTCGTTGAGCTCCTTAAATTCTGAGTTGAGCTGCACGGTTATTGACAAATGCGTGCACTGACTGGACAGGTCCACTCAATCTGGCTGGTTCTTTCCTCAAAAGACCATTTCAGACATCCGTCTACATGGTCTTCACATGATTTAACCAAGATTTTGTCTGGACTTTAAAAGAGACTGTGACCTCTGAGTTTGTTTCGGCCTTTCTTCTCAGAGTAGTCAGACAGGAAACGCCGATCTCATCTAGTTTTAAAAAATATGATCGACATGTAAAAGTGTTTGTACAAACCAACTTACAGAAATAAAATCATTTATCATTTAATGCACGGTTAGCTAAGTGAAGTCATTCTAAATCAAATATGGCGGACGGCCCAAGATGGCGGACTAGTTATTTTTTGTGCACTGTCATGATATGGGTATCAAATGAAAGGGTTTGCTGAGAAGAATACGAAAAAACTTGTTCAAAAAAAAGATTTTTTTGTTGATAATTTTAATGAAGAATATATTTGCAACAAGTTAAACGAAGCTGACTGCGACATAGTTCGTGAAAGGTTAAGCAAATTGATTAACCTACGCACTTTTCTACAAAAATCTACTAAAACTTTTTTAGAATCTTACTACTTATTGTCGGGCCTACGCTGTCCCCCCATATCTAAGCACTAATGCTGTAACATGGAAATATTGTAAAAACAAACCAATTTTTTTTAAAAAGTAACCGGCTTTCTTGCCGGTTCTTCTCCATAAGAAACGACCAACCCGAACCGTGCACCTTTTGTCAACGTTTTATAAGTGCCCATGTAGGCCTATGTGAAATAAAAAACATTGAATCTTACGTTTTGTATAGTTAGTGGTAGTGGTGGTGGTGGTAGGTAGTAAAGTTAGCTCGTGGCTAAATAATAACAGCCGCACGGGTCGATCTTCAAGGTTAAGCAACGCTTGACGAGGTCGGTCCGTGGATGGGTGACCATTTCAACATACCGAGTTTCCTCCGTGCCTCGGAAAGCACGTTAAGCCGTTGGTCCCGGCTGTCATTTGAAGATCTTTGACAGTCGTTACGGGTAGTCAGAAGCCTGATATCTGACACCAGTCTTGCCAAGGGGTATCGTGTTACCCAGTTACTGGGTTGTGGAGGTCAGATAGGCAGTCGCTCCATGTAAAACACTGATACTCAGCTGAATCCGGTAAGAATGGAAGGCGGCCCCAACAATAATTGGGAAAAAGGCTAGGCAGATGATGATGTTTTGTAAAGTTAGTATTGGTAGGTAACTGTTTATAATCATGAGTGGTTTAGGGTTGAAACCTTCGAGTGAAGGGCTCAAAGCGAGCGTCGTCTTTTGAAGGAGTTTCAACAAAGGCAAAGCATAAAAGGCCCACTTTCACGAACAACTTAACTTAGTGTTAGTTTCTAAAATGAGATTAAATTAACAGTTTGTCATACGATATCTTCAATTTGACTTCGTGTTAGCATCTAACTCTGAGTTAAGTTAACGGACCATCTTGAGCTTCTTGGCGTAACGTTGACATCGACACTTAATTTTGGCCCATACATTGAGGCAAAGGCACAACTGGCTGCCAAAAAGTTGGGGATCCTTGCGAAGGTGAGACGGTACTTCACGCCGGAACAGCTACTTAAGTTGTATGAAGCGCAAGTTCGATCTTGCATGGAGTACTGTTCTCATCTCTGGGATGGATCTGCCAAGTACCAGCTTGATGCTCTAGAGTCGATCGAAAAACGGGCCATGAGGCTCATCGGCAATGAGGCACTGGTCGAGTCAAAGCTCCAGAGCCTTGAACATCGTCGTCAAGTTGCCAGCTTGTCGGTTTTTTATCGGTTGCATTTCGGAGAGTGTGCGATGGAATTGCATGATCTAATTCCGCCTAGCCCGTTTTATCATCGGACTACAAGACGTACGGCGATGCGCCATCGGTACATGGTGGACATCCCACCCATACGCACTAAACGTTTTGGAAATACTTTCATTATGCGTACAGCTAAGGAGTGGAATTCCCTGCCGGAGTCTGTGTTTCCAGATAGCTACAACCTCGGGGTCTTTAAGTCAAGAGTGAATAGGTTACTTCTAGGCAAGCGTGTTACATCGTCAACCACATCATCGCTTACCATCAGGTGAGATAGTGGTCAAGCGCGAGCCTATCTATAATAAAAAAAAAAAAAAAAAAAAAAAAAAACTTTCGTTTAAGTTGGCCTAAAAGTCTTAGTTTCCTATAAGAATCTTTCTTAGGTTTCCGTCGTCGCAAGGTTGTCGAGTAGGGGATTACTTTTGCAAACATACATCATACATCACATCATAAGCCTATTAATGTTCCCACTGCTGGGACACAGGCCTCCTCTCTGTGAGAGGGAATGGGCCGTAATCCACCACGCGGGCCCAGTGCGGGTTGGTGGATGTCACATGTCTTCGAATTTTTGGTTCTAGGACATGCCGGTTTCCTCACGATGTTTTCCTTCACCGTTTTGAGAGCAGTGGTGATGAAATAATTTACACAAAGCAAAGCGCCTGCCTGGGCTCGAACCCACGACCTACAACTTGTTAGTCGCCTCCGATACCACTGGGCTACCACTGCTGCATTGCAAACACATTCTATGTTATTTTCCCCACTCAATTCTACCTCGACTCAGCCCTCCTCAGTGAAATTAACAATAAAATCTTGTTATTTTACAAGCTTTTCATTAGCTTGCAATGTATGTGTTCGGGTCAAATCTCGCAACTGAGTTTTAAAGCAGTTATCCTCAACCGATTAAGATGAAACTTTGTTAACACGTTTGGTTTGGATGACAATGCACGGTAAGCCAAAAAACTTGTTTAAAAATCATTTTTTTTATTTGGAAAAATATATTTGATGTTAACTCCACATTCGCACTACTCCTCTCTAAATAAATTGACAGATAAATCTTGTTATAACAAGAAATAATTATTAATTAATATCCTCGACTCGAGAGATTTTTTCCGTAGTCATCAGGGCCGGATTTAAATTTGTGCCGCCCTGGGGCACTGAAGAAAATGCCGCCCTATGACGTTCTTTTTAATTAAAATTAATTAGTGTTATTGGATAACTCTCCAATTTTAGAAAAATTCATTAATCAATAAAAGTTTCTGTTATCAAAAAGACATACATAATTTGAAAATATTTTTAATTCTTCAAAAAAACTACATAAATTTATCAATTCCAGAAAATAAAAATATCAACTTTAATTTTTTCAATCCTTTATGGAAATAAATTAATTAAACTATTTGAATAGTTTTTACTTAAATTTCCTATATTATAATATACAAAATTTTAATGTGATACATAATACTTGAATTATATTTCTTGAAAGATAAAATGTTTATTTAAAAGAATTAGTTAATTATGTATTGTATAGAAAATTTTATCTCACTTTCCAAATTTTGCCGCCCTAGAAAATTTGCCGCCCTGGGCACTAGCCCCGACTGCCCCTAGTATAAATCCACCACTGGTAGTCATTGCGACTGAGTCGAGTAGAATGGATGCAGTGTCTCCATTCTTGAATCTCCTTCTTCAAAATATCTGTGTTAGACCCTTCTAAGAAGGCTACCTTGTCCCAAAGACTTAATTCAGAGTAAGTTGCTAACACAAAGATAACTAACAAATAATAATATGTCATACCAATAATCGTGAGATTATCAAATAAAATTGGACACGTATTTTTTGCTTTACCTAATCAATAAAAATTTACAAAGTTAAAACGCATCAAAGTTCAGGAGTGGGGGCTTGTGACGTCACTATGTCAGTAAAAGTATACTAACCGCGTGACGTCACACGATATTTCAACGCATTATATCTTCGTCACATTATGTTTACTTGTCAAAAGAAAAAATACGTGACCAATATTTTTTATTAATACGTGTCCAATATTTTTATCAGGTATGATGGACAATAAACGAATTTTCAGTCAACATCCCTATTGGTCGAGTTAGCTACTAACTCGGAGTTAGTATAGTAACCCAGAGTGGGGTCGTTGGTCTAAGTCAAATACCGAATTTATAAAAGCAATCTTAATATACCAAGATTACAAATGTAATACCGAAACCACGGATTAACCAGTTGTGTAATAATTACCGAAACACAAGAGGCTCATCGGCAATGAGACTGGAATTGCATGAACTAATTCCTCCTAGCCCGTTCCATCATCGGACTACAAGACGTACGACGATGCGGCATCGGTACATGTGGACATCCCACCCATACGCACCAAACGTTTTGGGAATACTTTTATTCTTCGTACAGCTAAGGAGTAGAATTCCCTGCCGGAGTCTGTATTACCTGATAGCTACAACCTGGGAGTCAAGAGTGAATAGGTTTCTTCTAGACAAGCGTGCTTTATCGTCGACCACATCATCGCTTACCATCAGGTGAGATAGGCCGAGCGTAAAAATAACAAAAAAAAACTTTTGAAAAGTTATTGTGTCTCGCGTGGATCCCCGTTTTAGGCACTCAAAGGGTTCAATACCGAAATTACGCAGTATTTTAAATACATTGAAATGAGGTCAAATAGAGATATATAGAAGGAAAAGATATACTGCGCCAACATCAAATAAATAGGGGTAAGGAAAGGGGGATGCTGATGACGCAGTAATTTTGAATGACATCACTTTTTACGATGTTTTGTGGGCATTTGCACACAAATTGTGTTATTTTACGTTAAAAACATTGGGGTTGAAACATTACTTCCAAAGGGTCCAAGTACCTATTGAGTTTTTCGAGATATAAGTAAACGGTTAGTCGACTCTTCACGTGACCAGAGGGCTGGGCTTGTCTTCGGCCAGAGAATCAGCATTGTTGCTGCCAGCGTTCTGTGCACTTTTTCCGTTGACAACGATGTGGACGAATTTTTTGACGACCAATGAACTCTTTTCCATTATATACTTGATTGTACATAGTTTGTATATAGATACGTTATGTATTCCATACCAATATTATAAAAATGAATGGTTTTTTTGGTTAGTGTGTGTTTGTTTGTTTGTACCGAATAGGCTCCGAAACTACTGGATCGATTTAAAAATATATTTCACCTATGGAAAGCTACATTATTCCCGAGTATCATAGGCCAATAAATATTTTCAAAAAAATTAGAGATACTTATGAAAATTGCAATAATGTAACCCAAAGTAGCAAAATTTTGCCTATAAAATTCATTATTTGGCGTGCGCTGAGCAAACTATTGATGATACATAAAAATTGAGTACTACGTGATTAAGGTACTCATTATTTCAACTTCAAAAAAGCCTGAGAAAGAATATATCTATCTTATTTAAGTCACAATAGCAACTTTTGTGTTCTAAAATTTAATTAGAATTTTGGTAGAAACAAAAGTTGGTTACATTCGTATTGTAATATTTAGGGAGTATGGTAGGTATGTATGTAGGATAGGGTAGGTAGGTTGATCGGTAGGGCAGGTGAGAAGGTTAGTAGGTAGGTAAGGTAGGTGGGTAGGTAGGTAGGGTAGATAGGTAGGTGATAGGTAGGTCAGTTGAAGGGAGGGAATCCGCGACAGCTAATAATTTATATTTTTTTGTCGCAATATATAGTTTTACATTGAAAACATAAAGGTAAAAATATTTTTTTTGCAAAAATATACTACCGACTTCCAAATAAGAAAACTACAAAGTAAAAAATAACTTTGTTTTTGGAAGTCGGTGTCCATAACGCAAAAAATTGGTACCTACCAAAGACACCGATTTCGAAGTCGGTACTATATTTTTTTTTGTTTTTCTCTTTTTGTTGTACCTACCTAATAGGCAAGTTAAATTGTTTAGTAAGGCTATAACGCCAAAATAGATTACCTAAATATCATGAAACTTGAACATAACCGGTGAAATGAGAGATCTGCGTACCCCTTAAGAGTACTGGCGTGATGTTACGTTATGAAATGGTATAAACAATAAACAGACATGCGATTGCAGCAATCCCGAGAGATTTGCCGTAATTTATTGAAGAGTTCTGTTGTATATCTTCGAAGTTCTTCATCAGATCTTCATCAAATTAAAATGGGACCAATTTCGAAACATACTTTTTCAAACTACAAAAGAATTTTCAAAATCGGTCCACAATTGACGGAGATATCGGTGAACATACATAAAAAAAAGAAAAAAAAACGTACATGAAGTCGAACATAGAACCTCCTCCTTTTTGGTAAGTCGGTTATAAAATACGTTTCGCCAATTATGTTCAAGCCTCATTTACTTTATGCCCGATTAATGGCTATTGAGTTACCCCCTATGAGTACATAAGGCTGCTACTTATAAATTCGTAATAGAAAAATCCAATAATACTTTTCCGACCTTGAAACCAAACACAGAATCCCACGCTCAGTGGCGAATACTCGCAACCACTAATCCTACGAGGCAGTCACGACTCATGTTATTATAAAAACCGGCCAAGTGCGAGTCGGACTCGCGCGCGAAGTGTTCCGTACTATTATCGCAAAAAAGGGCACAAAAATCACGTTTGTTGTATGGGAGCCCCACTTAAGTATTTATTTTATTCTGTTTTTAGTATTTGTTGTTATAGCGGCAACAGAAATACATCATCTGTGGAAATTTCAACTGTCTAGCTATCACGGTTCATGAGATACAGCCTGGTGACAGACGGACAGACAGACAGACAGACGGACCGCGAAGTCTTAATAATAGGGTCCCGTTTTTACCCTTTGGGTACGGGACCCTAATAAGCATAATCAGTATTTATAATATTCCCACTGCTGGGACACAGACCTCCTCCCTGTGAGTGGGAGTAGGCTGTAATCCGCCACGCAGGCCCATTGCAGTAGATCTCACATGTAATTTTTTTTATTTACTTTTCCCCTCACTGGGAATTTCTTCCTGTATCGTGGGGGCGTTTACAAATATATAAACTAACCCAGAGCCGGAACAACAATCTGTAGGTCATACAAATGTTTGTTCCGTGCGGGTATCGAACCCGCGAAATGCAGCGCAGCAGTCGATCACTCAACCACCGCGCCAACCGTGCGCCCTAAATATTTTATTGTTTTAGTTTTACTCACAAGTATAATACATATTTCACCAGTTGTAATGTGTTTATTTACCGACTTAAAAAAGGAGGTAATCAATTCGACACGTATGTATGTAATATTGTTGGAATTGCCGAATTACAGTAACATATGTGAATATGTTACTGTAATTGGGCTTCTAAACCTGTGTGCCAAATTTCATTAGTGTTTGTATGTTTGTCCTTGCATTTCTCCGAAACTACTTATCGGATCGTGACCATTCTTTTTTAGGGTTCCGTACCCAAAGGGTAAAAACTGGACCCTATTACTAAGACTCCGCGGTCCGTCTGTCTGTCTGTCTGTCCGTCTGTCACCAGGGTGTATTATGAACCGTGATAGCTAGACAGTTGAAATATTCACAGATGATGTATTTCTGTTGCCGCTACAACAACAAATACTAAAGAGAAGAGAATAAAATAAATATTTAAGTGGGCTCCCATACAACAAACGTGATTTTTTGCCGTTTTTTACGATAACGGTACGGAACCATTCGTGCGCGAGTCCAACTCGCATTTGGACGGTTTTTATAATTTAGCCTCCTATTTATACTTTGTGTCCGATTGAAGGCAATAGGATTACTGTCAATTAATACTTACGCTAGTTAATCTCTGGCCTACTACTGAAAAATTATTGACAGAAAAACCTACAACAATTTTCCTGACCTGGACCACAGACAATATAAATACTAGCATACATATGCCTCATCCCATACAAAGAAACTGTGCCGACGTAACTAGCGTTTTTCGTCTAATTAAACTGATTATTTTTTGTACATCGATCGCGTTCGGTTCCGTTCTATGGCGATAGATAGATGGTGTTAACAGCGACTTGCAAGTAAAAGGGTTTACTCGGTTCGTGAATATATATTTCTTTAAATACAGTGACGATTTGTTTTATAGTATTTTTTGCACGTTTTACAGTTTCATTGCACCAAAATGTGATTCAATACCTACAAATTTAAACAATCGAGTGGAATGCCTCAGAAATTTAAAACCGCGCCATCTATTGGCATCAATGTGAAATGATCCGTTCAAATAATCTTTGAAATATTAATTAAGGCCCCAATATTCCATATTTTTTTGCTTAGGAGAGTTGATTAAACAAGAATATACAATTTTTGTGTTAAATTCCAGAAAATGTTAATTGCACACACAATTCAATAACAAATCGGTGCATATCGCGCCATCTATTGAGATTTATTTGCACCAAATTTTCTTTCTTAGCGCTGGGACTCGGTGCCTGGGAACAGAACTTAGGATTCTACGCTTAACAGTGGGCTTGCGACCACTAAGCCATAATCACCTTACATAAAATACTAAATATTTGTTCCTGTTTGTTTCAGATTGCTGCCCAGTAACAAAAGGGAACAAGGATCAAGGTTATTTTAGTTTATATTCTCAAATTATTGGCAAAAATTACTTTAACTTATTATATTCTAATTGTAATGTTCACGATATCGTGGCTTTTACAGAAGTGTGAAGGAAAACTAAACAAACATATTAAAGTGCCCGGCACGTAATTTGGCAAGGTTTTGGTAAAGTGCGGGTAAGTTCGTGCATATTCCGCGATCTGACCTGACCTTATAGAGCGAACGGAACGTGGACGCGACACGATTGGTCAGTCAATCCTTGTGTCAACTGACCAGCCAATCACGCGCTCGGAACGGTGCTTAACGATCCCCGCGCCACGCTTCACTACCAAAGATACCTAAAAAACCGGCCAAGTGTGAGTCAGACACGCGCACGAAGGTTTCCGTACCATTATCGCAAAAAACGGCACAAAAATCACGTTTGTTGTATGGGAGCCCACTTAAATATTTATTTTATTATATTTTAGTATTTGTTGTTATAGCGGCAACAGAAATACATCATCTGTAAAAATTTCAACTGTCTAACTATCACGGTTCATGAGATACAGCCTCGTGACAGACAGACAGACAGACAGACGGACCCCGAAGTCTCAGTAATAGGGTCCCGTTTTTAACGTTTGGGTACGGAACCCTAAAAACGACTTCTGCGCATCTAACGACTCTTGCCAACTTAAGTGCTGGGGATTATATCTTCAAATATTCTTAGCGAGAACGCTAAGAATATTTAAAGATATATAAGTTTTGAAAGATTAATACAATCGTATTTAGAAAAATACGATTTAGTTACTCTTTCAAAACGTGCCAGCTTTATAATAGACGAGGAAGTAGCCTCCTTACTTGTCGCCTCCTTACAATATTATGAAACTATTATCATAGACTTGAGTCTGTCAAGCGAGTCTTGTCCCATGAAAAAGGCGGCAAACTCAAAATCTTACAGTTTCAACACTGGTATAGTACGCTGAAAACTTGTTTGATATAAATTTTATCTACATTTATTTTTATCAATTTATCTACAAATATCAAGTATCATCCCTTACAGTCTGGCCTTGTGATGGCCTTGGGATAATAATAATATCGTATTTTGCTTGTTGAGTCTTGACAAGGTCTCATTCGACGTTAGCGAAGGCAATGAACGAAATGCCAAAATGTAAGGGATTGATCACGTGACATGTTGGTAGCGCTTGACATTCCCATATTTGACATTTTTTCCAATCGCCACGGTTTTATTGATAGAATGCAATTTTTTAACACGCTTTTATTAGCTTGGTATGTATGTATCTTTGTAATGGAATCTTTGAACGTGATTTTCACCCCCTTCAATACGTCGGATTAATTTGAAATTTTGCACACTTATCAAGGACTGATGACAATGCAATAATTTAAATAGTTTGTCCCATTATCCTTACCAGGATCTTCAGGATTAAAGATTTCTTATATCCGATACCCGGTAGTAAGAATCTTTGTGCCAAGTACCAAGACGCGTGCTAAGACATGCTCATAGCTTAATTTTTAGTTATATCCGAAGATACGGTAGTGCAAGCTAATTACTTACTCCCATCACAGGGAGTTGCATTAATAAATAGTCGTTTAAAAACAAAAGAAAAGCTTTAGTGGTAAATTGAACTAAAAAGTAAAAAATAAATAATAGTTTAAAAAAACAAAAAAACACGCTTTAATAGAAAACCAAACTAAAAAAGCGAACTAAAAAGACGTAAACAAGAAGAAAATCTTGTTATGTATTCGGAGGATACATCTCGTATTAGTCAGCCAGCACGCAGGTTTTTTGATTTTTAGAATTAACTTTTTTTATTTATAACTTTTTAGTTAACATATTTTTCTAATTAGGTACATTTACACATATAAGTGTTATATATTTTTGAAATCTCCTCTAAAAACCCTATATTTTGATACCCCACTCAATGGGAACGGAAGAAAAAAAAAATTCTACCCCCACAATATGGCGCCCAAAATCCGCCATGTTCCTTTTTTCTTAAAGGCACTTATCTAAGAACACTTGGGCGGTCAAGACCTATCTAACGATGTCTTAATTATAAAAATCCGCCAAGTGGTTCGAAAGATATAAGGTAATAAAGAATATTACATACATACAACATACAAGATACGCGCGAAAAACATGACCCTTTCCTCGCAGCCGGGTAAAAAGTAGAAAAAGAATTTCAATAATGTTAAATTGGGAATAGTGTAAAGTAAATATAAAAAAGCGCGGGGTGATTGATGTTAATTGTTTATAATATTTTATTGACAGATATTACTAAAAGAAGAATAATTTTGAAAATATCTTAAAAAACAGCCCACACTTTTTTACATATTACCTTACACTATTCGCAATTTAAATTTATTGTAAATTATTTTCTACTTTTTAGTTTGGTTTTCTATTAAAGCGTGTTTTTTAGTTTTTTTTTAACTATTTAGAGCCTACGATAATACCAAATTGTTTGGGGCCATTGGATATGTATTAACAAGTGATACACTCGTACTTTTCACTACATTAAAAGTTTGTTTTAAATAGATTTTTAATTTTTAATACACCCCATAAACCTTGGTAAACAAAATATCTGACGTACGAACTTCGAGCTATGTCCCTTGGGTGGCTGGTATTCAAAATTTCATTACCAAAAGCCGTCAAGTCACTAATTAGAACAAGTAGGGCTGGGACATGGGTAAACGTATCGACATCGATAAACATTAATGGGTTAACTTTTGGTTTGACTCGCGACATTTTTGGGTTAATTAATTTTTAGGCAGTAATAAGTAATAAAAGTGTCTGGGTTTTTAATTGTTCATGGACTTTTTAAATGGTTGTGAAATAGACTGGCCTTGAGTGAATTTGTTGTGCAAGAATTTTTGTGTAACAATGTTCGAAATGAGTTCTAGAATAAGCTATTGTTTATTTTGTAGCTTTATTATTTACTAGCGTACATCTCGCGGTTTCACCCACGTAGTTCCCGTTCCCGTGGGAATACAGGGATAAAAAGTAGCTTATGTCACCCGAGGATAGTGTAGCTTCCCAACGGTGAAAGAATTTTTGAAATCGGTCTAGTGGTTTTTAAGTTTATTTGTTACATACAAAAATACTAAAATCTTTTCTCTTTGTAATATTAGTATAGACAACTAAGTTTTTCTTGCGACTTCACTCCTGTAGGTTATTCCAAGAACTATATATTTTTCAATATAAAAACTAGTTTGCACACAACGGTACTATTCTTTTAATAAAAGAGTTTTTGTAAACGGATCATTAATTTTTAAAATTTTTAAAACAATTTAAACTCTTTTATAAACTTATTTTCTAATACTGAAAGAAAAGAAGGAAAGGAAATAAATTTATTTAGCACAAACTGTAAGTTGAAAAAATGTTACTCTACATTTTCTTTAAACAAAAATAAAACAAAAAATGTCAGAAAGTGTGCATCACGGCTGAGTCAAATAGGATTTGAGATTCTAAGATAATAGGTTTGTTTGTTTTTTGTTGCCGGTAAATATCCTTTTTATTATTGTTATTACTTACTTAATTAAATTGGTTTTTGAAACAAAATAAGGTAATGTTATTGTCCTAATTAGCTTTTGCCCGCGGCTTTGCCTGATAAGATTTATTTTCATAGCTGCATTAAAAAAACAGTCCACCATGACCATCTGCTAAACACACACAGACCAATGTGATCAACAAAACACTGATCTAAGAGAATGGGTTAGGAGGGCAAGCCATATTTTTAAAACACAATAAATTTCTTTAACACAAGTTTCATAGCAAATTCCTAGCTACCGCATTTAAAATCACACATCAAACGTCAGTCACACAATTGTCTTACCCTAATAGGCTGATACAATATATCGCCTGGGACCCTGACCATAAGCTCTTAGAGTAAGGTTATTTTGAGTGAGTGTAAGGGATAGATGTATATGACTTGTATACATAATTATATCCCTTACGCACACACAATAGCCTTATTTTAAAGAAAAGAAAGATAGATAATAAATTGATTTAGAGCAAACTGTAAATTTGAAAAAATGCTACTGTACATTTTACAAAGAATATAAAATAAAACAAATAATTACAGAAGGTTTGCTTCACGGCTGAGTCAAATAGGATTTGCGATTTTAAGATATAATATGACTTTTATACATCTGTCTCTTACGCACTCTCAAAATAACCTTATTCTAAGAGCTTATGGTCACCTCGCAGTTGACTTAAATTTATTATCAAATATGTTGATGTCAAAAATCTATAATTTACGTCAAACTCGACAGACAAGACGCGCTACGTTTCCATAAGAAAATATACATATCATCACGCCTGTATGCCCAGAAGGAGTTAAGCAGAAATCCACCTATATTTCACCAGTTAAGTTAAGTCACATGTTATAAGGGGGCACAAGTCCAAACACCGGGCTGAGAAATTGCAGATAGAAAAAAACAATAATACTTTGCCGGGACTCGAACTCAGGATGTCAAGTTTAGCAGTACCGCTTGGGAACTAGTAGAAACGAGATAGAGGCAGAGTATACATTTAATTGTAATAACAAAGCATCCCATGGGTCCACATGAAAGGGTCGATGCTTCGGAGATATTGGTAAAAAGGTAGGGTAGGCCTTTTTTTGTCAATATTATGTTTCAATCTTCTCTGCCTTTCGCAACCCATTGGCTGACTTTGAACCGATTTAAAAAAAATGCTGTTTGGTTTATTAAAGTTCACGTATTTTGGCAAAGTGGACTGGTAACGGCTGCGGGAGTCCTATGGGCGCTTTGAGTTGGCCTGTGTCTAGCGGTTTGGTCTTTGGTTGAACTCGACAAAATCTTTAGAACAGCTACGTAAAAGGTTTTTCAAATATTAAAGTTGGTCTTATTTGGGGGTAGGTGGAAAAGGGTGTACAGTCCCACAAACCTCCATAGAAAAGGGAGAATCCTCCGACCATACATACGGATGTTATGTCTGGTCCGGGCAACTGCCCAACGGTTGTTGTCGGACTGTTGTATGTGTTCTAATCGCGCCGAAAACTTTGCTTGCGCGATGCAGGATTTGTGTGACCTCATGTCATTAGTTCGTAAGTGGCGGCGTCGGTGCCGCTACACTTATATTGTTCATATTCCTAAGTTTTCCCTCCCCGTGAAAGATTTCAAATGAATTAAAAGTCGAAAAAGTACCTCTAGCTAACAGAGTGGTCAAATCTTCTCAAATTAATGAATAATTTTCTACTGGATCCTTTCTCGAATTGCATCAAATCACCCGGTTCTCAACTATCCGTCTTTACTGTTTCATTATAATTAAACAAAGTAAAAAATATGTATTATAAAACATAAGAAAAATCGTTGCTGTATACCGTTACTATGGGCATGTGTGCAGGTGTAATTACAGACACATGAGTCTTTTTAATTTCGACTCATACTGACGGATGCTATGCTGTAACAGGTACGTGATGCCTTAGGTGTGAACGTGACTTAAGGCAATATTGCAGTTGTAATAAGCTGAAGTTATTGCTGCTTAGCATCAGGTACTTGGCTGTTAATATGGAATATATTTTTTGAAAAGCTTTGCATTTTATTCTTATACTTTTGTGACAGTCTCTTTTAGTGTCCGACCGAAAGTACGGTTTCGGTTTCGGCCGAATTTCGGCAAAAAAAAGAGTTTCAGTTTAATTTCGGTGACGGCGGTAAACCTGCTGAAACTGCAGTCGGGAGTTCTCGCCCAGTGATCGGTCATGTTCAGCGCGTTAAACTCCATCCAAGCGATTAAGCGACTAAGATATTTTGCCGCATACACGTGCCTAATCATGTCGTGACTGGCTTGTGTTTGCAGTTAGTTTTGTATAAAGATATATTTTTTTCCCACAAAACCTAATCCTTGTAAGGAAGTTTCGGTTTCGGCTGAAACTGAGACTGTCAACAAAATTCGGTTTCGGTCTATAAGTAATACCTGGCTTCTTTTTTATGGCTTCGCAACTATGACCTATCCTAAAGGAAATAAATATTTTTCCGGAATAAATGATAAATGATTTTATTTCTGTAAGTTGGTTTGTACAAACACTTTTACATGTCGATCATATTTTTTAAAACTAGACGAGGTCGGCGTTTCCTGTCTGACTACTCTGAGAAGAAAGGCCGAAACAAACTCAGAGGTCACAGTCTCTTTTAAAGTCCAGACAAAATCAGATATAGAATAAAAAGTAAGAACCAGCCAGATATAGAATAAAAAGTATCTTCTTTTTTTTCGTGTGAAGATGTGGCCACCTATGGTGCCAGAGTCAATTAAGCCGCCTCTGGGAACCCCACAGGCCTCTGACAAAATCTTGTCAATGTTCAAATCCGGGCAAGTACCAATATGACTTTTTCAAATTCTGTACTTTCTAAGATTATCTGGTATCACAGGCAACAGTGAAGGAAAACATCGTGAGGAAACCTGGACTTATATAGTTAATGTAAGTCTGAAAATGTCCTATGATACTCAGCAAGAGTTTAGCTTTTTATCAGTGATATTTGACATCAAATGAGTAGGTAGTTTTGGAGATGTCCACCTACATGCAAACCTGCAAAGAATTGAAGACAATATGTGATATTATACAACTGGCGGCTGTTGTAATGTGACATAAATTTTGAAGTCAGAAAAAATTTTTAGCAAAAACATTACAAAAAAAAAAAAATCTTATCTTTTAAAAGTTTTAGAATAAAACTCAGAAGAAATAAAACTATTGAATTTATAAATAAGAAAGAAATAAAACTAATTTATTTGGCAGACACAGATACACATAGTAAAGGTACAAATAAAAGGGAACTTCATTAAAAAGCAAAAAAAAGTTCTTCAAATTCATGTTAAGTCACAGCGCTAAAATAATTCAACCAGAAATCACTGTATCGTTTTCCTAATGATAGGAAATGCGATTGCAAATAATTTCTGGGTTTATTTCCTAAGTCACAAGGGTTATTGGCTTTTACCATTAGTATTTGTAGCCGATTAATGACTCGCCTTAAACATTACACCCGAATTATAGCAGTATTAAAACACTCCCTGCCAATCCCTTCGAGAATTCAGGTGTGCTATTATAACATAACAGAGAAAACCACTTCCCCGAATGGATGCAAACTCCAATACTGTCAAACATTAAAATTTAATTTTATCGATAACTTTGCGTAAGTGTCCCAACCCTCGTTTGAATTTAGTAATGAATATTTTGTCGGGTACGGGCTGAAACTTAAGTCTACGGGACAATAAACAAGCGAGCTATGTTCGTTGGATTATATTTGGTGGGCTATGTTTGGTGGGTTATAATTCAGTGGGCTATGTTGTTTGGGATATGTTGACTTTTATGTATGAAAACATTTACATAAACAGATTAACCGGAAAACACAGTTTTTTACCCGACTGCCGAAGGAGGGTAATGTGTTTATCAGTCTATGTATGTATGTTTGCTCCTATGTGGCGTTCTAGAGACCAAACGCGTCGGCCGATTTTGATGATTCTTACGTGAATCGATTCGTCTTAACCCTGCGCGTGTCACTGGCTATATTAAAATTGAAAAATATAAAAAAAATTGCGGATTTTTGGCGCCATTTTGTGGGGGAATCATATTTTTTTCTTCCAAAGCCATCGGTGGGGTATCAAAATAAAGGGTTTTAAGAGGTGATTTCAAAAATATATAACACTTATATGTTTAAATGTACCTAATACAAAAAAAAACTAAAAAATTGTAATCATCTGGTTTTGGTCAGCCAGCTCGCGAATATGTATCCTCCGACTGTACAGCATAATTTTTTCCTTGTTTACGTCTTTTCCGTTCGCTTTTTAAGCAGTCGGTGAATTTTTTAATTAACTTTTTTTATTTAATTAATAGTTTGACCACTATCTCACCTGATGGTAAGCGATGATGAGATCGACGGTGAAGCACGCTTGCCTAGAAATAACCTTTTCAATCTTGACTTTAAGGTAAGTTACCTATAGCTATCAGGAGATATTTCTTCAAGGAATTTCTCTCCTTACACGAACTCTCCTACTTCTTACGCATAATGAAAGTATTCCCTCAACGTTTAGTGCACCTCTGTGGGATGACTACCAAGTACCGTTGACACACCGCGCCGTACATCTTGTAGTCCGATGATGGAATCAAATTGTGCAATTCCACCGCACGCTCCCCGAAATATAACCGATAAAAACAGTTATCTGGTTAGTTGCCTGATCATCATCACATCACATCATCAGCCTATTAATTTTCCCACTGCTGGGATACAGGCCTCCTCTCTGTGAGAGGGAATGGGCCGTAATCCGCTACGCGAGCCCACGATGCCCCGCTTGCCTCACGATGTTTTCCTTCACCGTTTTGAGAGCGGTGAAATAATTTACGCAAAGTAAAGCGCCTGCCTGGGCTCGAACCCACGACCTATAACTTTTAAGTCGCAGCCGATACCACTGGGCCACCACTGCTCATCATATTTTTTTGGCATTTCGTTGGCATTTTTTTCTGTTCTGTGTTTCGTTGGCTGATTGAGTCCAATTTATATTTTAGCGTTCTAGACTGGTATAACATTCTAAAATATACTCACTGGCAATAAATATGACCCAAGCTTTTAACCTTTGAAAATGAATACCTTTGACTATTTAGAGACTAAATAAAAGTCTATTTCAGTCAGGAGAGACTGAAACGGAATACCTAAACAGTTGCGCTGAAACTCTTCTGAGTGCTGCTAGATATGAACGAATAGTTATATAATAACTAGGTAGGAATTATTTGTTTAATAAACAAGATAAAACTTGTATGATTTCAAATTTGCACCAAGTGCAACTCCATGTCGTGTCCAGGCTATCTCTATCCATTCAAGGTTGCCTGGAAGAGATCGCAGAGCGCAATAAGGCCGCCTGTTGTATTTTTGTTTTAATTTTTATGTTTTTTTGTATTGTTTTATCTTGGTGTACAATAAAGTAATAAAATAAAATTACAAATTTAAAAAGCCCCCGGTTTTAATTTTTATTTCAGGCTTTTGAAACTACAAATAATATACCTAGTAGCAGACACGCTTCAATCGACAATCTATCGAAACACGTAATAATGACACGATATCTTGCGAAAAAATCCAGATTCAAAGAGTAAAATGCGAATAACTTTTGAACGGCTAAACCGATTTTATTTAAACATAGCTAAGAACACTCTCGACAAAGTTATCTTTCAATCAAACAATTTCAATCAAAATCGGTTCATCCGTTTAGGCGCTATGATGCCACAGACAGACACACAAATACACAGATACACAGCAACACACGTCAAACTTGTAACACCCCACTTTTTCCGTCGAGGGTTTAAAAACGTTGCCCCACGCTAGGAATTTCTTGTGGTTGAGTTTACAAACATATAAACTCAAAAATACCCAAAGCCGGAACAACTATCTGCAGGCCATACAAATATTTGATCCGGTTGGAATCGAACCCGCTACACAGAGCGCAGCAGCCGATCGCGTTTAACCTCTGCGCTAACCATGTCATCATCTCAATTATGATGTATTTATCTACCCACATAATTGGTAGTTTTTATTCTTGCAATGTTATCTACTCGTTTTCACACTATTTATGTACTTATTCCCATATTCGTCACTATTTTAACGGATACAAATTTATTTTATTTAAGTATACATACACAAGTCACTTTCCAGTAAAAAACTGATTTACATTCGTCACCTCACACATCAGGTCCTGTTGAAAACCAGCGTCAGGCACTAGTTGTCTGGCATTTTTGCTGAACTGGGCCTTTTTGGCGCAGCCGTGAGGCATACTTTCCTACTAATTTCTTACGTCAGACTTTATTATATTTTTATTTTATTTGTATTTTATCTGATGTATAATATTCTGTTGTGTCTTTTAGTCTGTGCCAAATAAATATATTTTCTTTCTTCTCTTTCTATCATTTTGGCACGAGGTTGAAAGATTTATTTGCCAGAAAAAAAAAAACGTTTTTACAAAAAAAAAAACGACTTCCAAATAAAAACACTACAAAGTGAAAAATTACTTCAATTTCGGCAGTCGGTGTTCCTGTTTTGTTTTCTTCATATTTTGACACCGAATTCCAAAATTGAAGTTATTTTTCCATTTGTATTGTTTTTATTTGGAAGTCGGTAGTATTTTTTTTTTATTGTTTTTTATTTTTCTTTGTTTAGTGGTACATAATGGACAAGTTCTATAGATTACCCGAACAACACGTAACTTGAACATAACCGGTAGAATGAGAGTGTACCAGAAGAAACTATACACATCTGCGTACCCGTTTAGAGTATACTGGCGTGAGCGTATGTTATGAAATGGTGTAAACAATAAACAGACATGCGATTGCAGCAATCCCGAGACATTTGCCGTCAGTTTTTTACCAAATTTAAATGGGACCATTTCGGAATAAACAAATTTGCATCCGCTTATATTTATGACGGAGTTAGGCACGAAAAAAATATATTATTTAAAATACAGACCTAATTCCAGTCCATATTTATTCATACATTAACAAATTATAAACAGATAAAAACCCAAAATTAAATTAATGAATAATTCAATTTAAATAGTAAAAAACTCATTAAAAGTAATAATGAAAACGGTCCAAAAATTATAAAAATGTCAGAAATGTATAAAACAATGTCAAAATATAAAATTGCCAGTTGTAGAATGTTATAAAGATGTCAAAATATAAAAAAAAAATGTAATATTAATATTACAAAAATAATAATATTACAAAAACCGAATTGAGAACCTCCTCCTTTATGGGAAGTTGGTTAAAAAGGACATAAATATTTTGGGGCGGCTGCTCCAGTCCTACCAGATGTGCTGAATACCAGTATTTAACATGAGGTGACAGCCTGACTCCACAACGAAACCCTGAAAAGTGGAAAACACAATATCTCTCAGTAAGACTGATTGTCCGACTTCTGACTACTCGTAACGACTGTCTTAACGTTACGAGGGATCTTAGGAAATACATATTTTAAATGTACAATACATTAGTGTATTGGTACGAATCACAGACCACGGAACGTGACTAGAGATGCCACACATAATATACGGGCCTGTGCAAGCACAAGATTCAGCTGTCAGAATAGGGCTGACAACAAAAAATAATACGAAATCTTACTAATATTATAAATGTGAAAATTTGGATGTATGTTTGTTACTCAATCACGCCAAAACGGCTGAACGGATCTGAATGAAATTTGGCACAGAGATAGATTATAGCCTAGAATATTACATAGGCTAGATTAAGACTTTTCATGCGGACAAAGTTTAGTAAAAATATTAATAAAAAACATTGGACACCATGTCAGTTTCTGTGGCAATGAATACCTTTATTTCTTCTTGTATAATTTTTTTACGTAGGTAAACAAAAAGTTACTGCGAACGCGCGTTACGCTTTTGTACATTTATATATTTATATGACTTTGTAAGCTCCCACTCCCTAAATTGAATGCGCTTTATCTTAGTATTTTTTTACTTAAATTATTATATTTTTTATTATCCAACTAAAGGAACAAATTGTTGCGGATGGGGCACGTTGGGGGATGTCACATGTTTCAGAATTTTTAGTTCTAGGACATGCCAGTTTCCTCACGATGTATGCCTTCATAGTTTTTAGAGCAGTAAAGCGCCTGCAAGGGTTCGAACCAACCTTCAAGTTGTAAGTCGCGGCCACTGCTTTCTCCTCGTACATACCCGTTCCGAATTTAATCTTTGAGAGTGACTCCACCTGCCCAGCGCAGCGTCTCTCTACTCTGTGGCGGGTACAAATACATAATTTTCCTCCGGGCCATTTGTGAAAAGGGTTGCCTTCCCTAGATATGAACACTGTTTTTTTTTCAATTATGTTTTAATAATATATAAAACCTACAATCTTCAACATTAAATATTAATAATATGGGTATTGAAGAAGCTCGCCGCTAAGTAATAACAGCCGCACGGGTAAATCTTCAAGGTTAAGCAACGCTTGTCGAGGTTGGTCCGTGGATGGGTGACCGTCCATTTTTTACTGAGTCTCCTCTGCGTTGGTCACGGCTGCCATTTTAAGTCTTTGACAGTCGTTACGGGTAGTCAGAAACCAGTCTTGCCTATGGCTATTTTGTTACCCAGTTACTGGATTGTACAGGTCAGATAATCAGTCGATTCATGTAAAATACTGGTATTCAGCTACATCTGGTTAGATAAATAAACAGTATTTATCGCAATAACAAAGGCCGTACTTGTATATATTTTGCATGAAAACGCTACTAAACGTTCTCTCGGCGCGTCGACCACGAAACAAATCGATAAAAGGGGTAGCCGTTTGCCTCAATCCCGTGTCACGGCATGTCACAGTTAAAAACCACACCCTGTTCACACACTTTTAATTTAACTTGTCTGAATATTTAAAAATTCACACCGTATAATTAGATGCGAGCTTCAAATGCTACGCCGTAGAGGGTTACGCCGTAGCAGTGCTACGCCGTAGAGGGATAAGTGGATTTCTTTAGCTACCCTCAATTTCAGTGAATGTTGTATAAAGTCTTTTGTATACCGTTGTTACGTCGATTTCGGAAGCTTTTTCTTGAGAAAAGCTTTTGAGCCATAAAATCCTGTTTATTACAGAGTTTAGATTAAAAAGGGCTTAATGATTTTATTAAGTGCTTTTGTTTTGTAAGACTCGAATAGACTGTTAATAGACTATGATTGACATTTACTTTAAACGGCTAAACATTAAAACTTTTGTTTAAACAAGCAGTTATCAGAGCGTAATGTAATTTGGTACTGAGTATTGCGGACATTGGCTCTGTTCCTTTTCTTTATCACGTGCAGTCAAAAATTATAAAGGTAAAACAATTAAGTGACCTTCCTATTCCTAATAGCTCGACGTTACTAAATTAATATCACACGGATAAGCAATTTTTATAAATCTAAATTGCACGTACCTACATGGCCGCAATACAACGCATTTCGACTGATTTCCACTTGAAATTTTCTCAGAAAATTCTTGTATCGTCAATCGACCCAATTTAAATTGCATCGCGCCATCAACAACGCATCCATACGCACAAATTGTTTTGCTAATACTTTCATTGTACGCACAGCTAAGGAGTGGCATTCCCTGCCGGAGTCTTTGTTTCCTGATAGCTACAAACTTGGGGCCTTTAAGTCAAGAGTGAATAGGTTACGTTTAGGCAAACGTGCTTCACCGTAGACCACATCATCACTTAGCATCAGGCGAGATAGTGGTCGATAAATAAAAAAAATAAGCAATGTCCCTTAAACTACTCTAAGGGCCACTGTTTTTTTTTGTTTTGTTATTTTTTACCTGCACCATGGCGACCAACCGAGGCTGATCCCAACATTCGGTAAAGGCTCGTCAGAATTTTTTTAACCGACTTTCCAAAAAGGAGGAGGTTATATGTTCGGCTGCATGTATTTTTTTTGTGTGTTTTCATCGATTTCTCAATTTAATTTAATTGTCAATAAGACCGATTTTAAATCTCTACTGGCATCTATTCTAGCATCACTTGGGGCATTATAGGATTTTACTATATACTTACCCATTATGTACCACAACTAAAACGTGAAAAATTAAAACATTATTGCAAAAAAATATTTTTATTAATTATTATTTTTTATAATATAATATATTTTTATATTTAAAGCGATACGATTCTAGAACTTTTCTCTATCCACCAACCGTACCAATTTGTGGTACGGTTGGTGGATAGAGAAAAGTTTCTAGCCTAACTACGTTACTGGAAAAGGTAGATATTTATCTCGGTTCACTGGCTATACCTAGGTATTCTATTCGTTCAATCAATGGACCCACTCGATCAAGGCAGACAATTTGAAGGATAAAATAGACTTTGTCCTAACCTATATCTCCAAAAGTGATCGTAAAACCTATAGACAATTATAACGTAGGTGGTGGGGAGGGATAGTCTAGGTATGTACACAAAAACAAGGCAATATACGCAGTGTTTAAAACTCTTTAAAGTTGCTTCTGCATCGTCTCTGGCGCTGCGGGAAGTGCAACCCCTTCGCCCTTACGTAACAAAGCATAGGCTTGACTTAGCTGGCTTTTCCCGTGGCTTTGTTTATGTGACTTATGCTATATATAGGTAACGTTATTTTTTTCTGGTGGTCTACCTACGACACTCAGCAATAATGTAACTTTCTATCATTGAAGGCGTTTTTAGAAGTTCTACAGATCACCTTCTTTAAATAAATCATTTTCCTCTTGATAATTTTGGTAAATAACATCACTCCAATCATGTTTAATTTTGTTTTATGTCCAATTCATACACTATCTCAACAATAAAGCTCTGGAACGCGCTACCCTTTGGCAATAAAAAAAGTTGAAAGCATTCAATTTTAAAAGACAAGTTCGTAACCACTATTTATGTGATACTAAATAGCTTACATCTAGAGACAGAAGCCTAGTAATTATTGATAGGTTTCTCGTTTTTTGGAGTTCCGTAGCCAAATGGCAAAAACGGAACCCGGATTCGTCATGTCTGTCTGTCTGTCCGTCTGTCTGTCTGTCTGTCCGTCCGTATGTCACAGCCACTTTTTTCCGAAACTATAAGAACTATGCTGTTGAAACTTGGTAAGTAGATGTATTCTATGAACCGCATTAAGATATTCACACAAAAATAGAAAAAAAACAATAAATTTTGGGGTTTTTTTTCATCGTATCCATACGGGGGTATCTATGGATAGGTCTTCAAAAATGATATTGAGGTTTTTTTTTTTTCTAAACTGGATAGTTCACTGTATAGCACTTCCAAAGTGGTAAAATGTGTGTGTGTCCCCTGTAACTTCTAAAATAAGAGAATGATAAAACTAAAAAAAGTATATGTTGTACATTACCATGTAAACTTCCACCGAAAATTGGTTTGAACGAGATCTAATAAGTAGTTTTTTTTTTTAATACGTCATAAATCGTAAACCGCAATTTAACAAGTACGGAACCCTTCGTGCGCGAGTCCGACTCGCACTTGGCCGGTTTTTTAATTGGTATTTGTTGAAGTATTTATTGAGTAGTCTATTTTATTTGGATATGTGTATTATTAATATAAATGTAAGTATATACATTTTCGTCACATTGAGCGATCCCGTGCGTCTCGCATCCAGCGCCTTCCCGCAACCTTAACCAGGTCATCGGTCTACCTAGTGGGAGGCCTTCCAACGTATCGTCTTCCGGTTCGCGGTCGCCATTCCAGAACTTTTCAGCCCCATCGGCCATCTGTTCTGCGAGCGTCTTTCGGCTGAAATGATGATGATGATACATTTTCGTGTACAAGATGTTATTACAAGCTTTTATTTAACTTGCAATGTATGTATGTATGTGTGTTCTGGTCAAATCTTGCAACTGAATTTTAAAGCAGTTATCCTCCACCGATTAAGGTGAAATTATATATCATAGGTTGACTGGTAGAAAATGCCTTGTGGCATTAAGGTGACACTAGTCGATCATTCTTCCATACAAATGTAGTCTGGCGATAATTCCACTGTTTGACGATGTACGTTCAAAATAAAAAACGATATCAATTTGTGGAAACTCTATGGAAACAAAAAACTACAAAAAATATATATTTGAAAGTTATGAGCGTCGAAAGTTCCATATTGCAACACAAATTTTAACGCATCTTTGGGCGGAAAAAAATCCCATAAGAAGAAGTAAAATTGCAAAACAGCCACTATACAGGGATAGATTAGTTAATAGTTCAACAGAGCAAATAATTTTATTTTGAAAATGTACATTTAGTCGTTTTTTCATGATATCTAGACTCCCAAAGGCTTGTTTATAAAATTTCGCGCGATCGTTTTCGTCCTAAATCATCATCCATTTCGCTACAAACTTGCAAAAGTCCAAATTCGTACGCGATCTAACTTCTTACTGCTCATCACAGCATCTATCTCTTTCGCACGTGTTGTCGGATGAGATAGCATGCATTTTAATCCCGCGCACAAAATGGTTCGTGCCGTCGACTAGGGGAACCTTAAGGCCACCTGTGCACCACTATTGTACATGAAGTTTAAATACCTTTCCATTGGTTAATAGCACAAAATCCATACCCGGATGAAGCTTTATACTTAGTATTCTACACGTAGCAACTGCCTACCTGACTACCAGGCTTGACTAATCTATAATAGGTCTACCTACATTTAATATGTTTTATTTATATACTTACACATATTTTGACCCACTTTCTGTGTTTATTATATTTCTTTTGTTATTTATATATACTATTTTATTTATTTTTTTATTGTATTTTCCGTTTCCGTAAGTGTGTCCGTGGCATGAACAGTGGGCCCTATCAGAATATCAGCGCAGGGTTATTTCCTTTTTGGATATCGCTGCACATGCTGAGATAGGAGCCTTTTTGGTCTCGCACGGGGTTTTTTATTTTGACTATTGTGTAATTTTTATGCTTATTTCTCGTGTCTCCTGTGCGGGTCACAAATAAATATTTTTCTTTCTTTCTTTCTTTCAGAACCCAGTAACTGGGAAATACGTTACCCGTTGTAAATATTGGTGGTCTGTCAACCATGCTCATCACTCATTTCGGCTATTACGCTCTTTTTTACTCATTCATTCATATTATTATACAACGAGAAGCCGCTGACATTTGTTGTTCCACATTTTGACAGCGATACATAATTCGGGCTGGGTTGTCAGTGGAATTAATTTGTACACATTTGTTAGGGGTGTACAAAAACAGAGTATTTTTGTCATGAGTCCTTTGTTGATCACGGAAGCTCAAGGCAAAAATCATGCAAGGTTTGATAAATTGACGGATATTATGAATGAAATATGTGGAGTTGTAGTTTTTTTGGTAATAGATTATTGACCTACTTAGAGGGGTTCGTTCCAACCAACTTCCCGAACGCTTGCCAGCCGAGTCGGATTCGACGGTTGACCTCTTTCTCGAAGCCACGATCCTTACATACTCCTTTTGCTTCATTAACATCGGATCATACTGGTTATGAGTACAGCACCATTTTTTTTTCGTTTGCGATGGTAATCCTTCAAAAGATGCCTGGAATTTTTGTGAAAAGACCAGGAAGATTGGGCATTTTTCCTCACTAAAACCACACCGGTGATCACCATCAGCGCGTAGAACCCCCGTGACCTCTCAAAAGGACCCTGGAACCCCCTCTGTGCAACGCCAGTTAGGGCACATCCCTAGGGATACTAATAAAGAACGTCCGCTGAGGTGACTACAACACTTGACCTTTCTGAAGAACATTACCAATAGGATCAAGTGTGATTGTTTCCACCAAAGACGTGCAAGAAGCTTGCGCGGTGTGTGGATGTCTAGTAACGCAAAATAATCTAATATATATAAATCTCCTGTCACGATGTTTGTCCGCGATGGATTCCTAAACTACATAACCGATTTTAAATTAAATTGGCACACCGTGAGCAGTCTGGTCCAACTTGAGATATAGGGTAGGGTAGGGTAGGGTAAGTAGGGTAGGTAGGGTAGGGTAGGTAGGGTAGGGTAGGTAGGGTAGGGTAGGTAGGGTAGGGTAGGTAGGGTAGGGTAGGTAGGGTAGGGTAGGTAGGGTAGGGTAGGTAGGGTAGGGTAGGTAGGGTAGGGTAGGTAGGGTAGGGTAGGTAGGGTAGGGTAGGTAGGGTAGGGTAGGTAGGGTAGGGTAGGTAGGGTAGGGTAGGGTAGGGTAGGTAGGGTAGGTAGGGTAGGGTTGGGTTGGGTAGGTAGTTAGGGTAGGGTAGGTAGGGTAGGTAGGGTAGGTAGGGTAGGTAGGGTAGGTAGGGTAGGTAGGGTAGGTAGGGTAGGGTAGGTAGGGTAGGGTAGGGTAGGGTAGGCAGGGTAGGTAGGGTAGGTAGGGTAGGTAGGGTAGGTAGGGTAGGTAGGGTAGGTAGGGTAGGTAGGGTAGGTAGGGTAGGTAGGGTAGGTAGGGTAGGTAGGGTAGGGTTGGGTTGGGTAGGTAGTTAGGGTAGGGTAGGTAGGGTAGGTAGGGTAGGTAGGGTAGGTAGGGTAGTTAGGGTAGGTAGGGTAGGGTAGGTAGGGTAGGGTAGGTAGGGTAGGGTAGGGTAGGGTAGGCAGGGTAGGTAGGGTAGGTAGGGTAGGTAGGGTAGGTAGGGTAGGTAGGGTAGGTAGGGTAGGTAGGGTAGGTAGGGTAGGCAGGGTAGGTAGGGTAGGTAGGGTAGGTAGGGTAGGTAGGGTAGGTAGTGTAGGGTTGTTAGGGTAGGGTAGGGTAGATAAATGTTTGGTGTTTTTATGGCAAAACAAAGTTTGCCGGGTCAGCTAGTTTATTTATATAATCTAGTTTGAAGTGCCCTTTTAAGCAATGTGTTGCCTTTATTAGGACACTTCTCTCTTTTGAAGCCTATTTAGCTATTACGTAGTACTCACAGTTTTGAGGATAACATATGAAAATGAATAAAAGTTACACATTAACAATACTACAAGCTTTATTTAACTTGCAATGTATGTACGTAACTGTGTTCGGGTCAAATCTTGCAACTGAATTTTAAAGCAGTTATCCTCCACCGATAAAGATGAAATTTTGTATACACGTTTAGTTTGGATGACAATGCATGGTTAGCTAAGTGATGTCATTCTAAATCCGACGGCACAAGATGGCGGACTAGTTATTTTTTGTGTACGGTCATGATATGGGTATCAAATGAAAGGGTTTGCTGAGAAAAATACGAAAAAAGCTTGTATAGAAAATATATATATATATGAATAACTTTATTAGTAGGTATAAAATAATAGAGTGTATTTTGTAGACAATATGTGTGCGAATGCGTCTGGAGTGTGAGTGCCAGATTTATGATGCATGCCGCATGATGGCTTCGGTGTCCGATAAACAGCTGTGATGCTGTGAAACGGTGTGTGTTTGTCCAAACTTAAAACTAAGTCCAATATCACCAACACACACACCTTATGCAGGGTAAATAACTTTGATCCTGCAGCATAATATTTCATTCAAACTTTTTGAAACTAGAAAGTAGTACCTATACATACCAAGGCATGGTCTTAACTCAAAGCCTAGCCGTCTTTCTTATTACAATGTAACGTTATGAGGCTCTCTGCAGGGGCTCGGGTACTAAAAGGATTTTCTAGTAGACACCTATTTTTAATAAAGTAACATCTGATGCCTGAAAGTAGCAACTATAGAAAGCCCCATTCTACAAACCTCCTCCTCCTCGCGTCGTGTTCCTCATTACTGAGGGTCGTGAACTCGTGATTCCCCCGACTGGAGATCAATATTTCTCTGACGATGATTCTCCATCTGTGTCTGTCCTTGGCGACGTGGAGTGCATCGTGCAGCTTGGTGTTCAGCGTTGCACGTATTTGGTCAGACCATCTGATCGGGCTGCCGATACGTTGCCTGTGCATCAGCTGTTCGAGGTTATGACCATCCTTACGGGCAATATACACTACAAACCTAAAGCACAGTAAAAATATGGACAAACAGTATGGAAAAAATCTACAAACGCTCGAAACGGAACAGTAGTGAGAGCCGCTTAGGGGTCTCGTATGTGCGCATGTTTGAATGAGTGTTCCGTTTCGAGCGTTTGTAGATAGTTTCCATACTGTTTGTCCATATTTTTACTTTTTATTTTTAGTTTCTAACGTTTTATTGTCGGGCCTACGTTGTCCTCCCATATTTAAGTAATGCTGTAACATGGACATATTGTAAAAACAAACCATATTTTTAAAAGAGTAACCATGGAGTTTCTTGCCGGTTCTTCTCCATAGGAAACGACCAACCCGAACCGTGCGCCTTTTGTCGACGTTTTATAAGTGCCCATGTAGGCCTATGTGAAATAAAAAATATTGATTTTGATTTTGTCGATGCGCATTTTTGAGTGAGTTTTCAGTTTCGAGCGTTTGTAGGTAGTTTCCGTACTGTTTGTCCATATTTATAGTGTGCCTAAAGACTGTTCACTCACATTGAGCAATCCATTATCATAGCGACGAATTCGATTGAAGGTTCTGCAAACTGACTGGGAATATGGCTCTAAATATGCCACGTGCTACCAGTACCAACGTAATGGTAGATTTTGCACCAAGAGGATAAAGCAGTGTTTAAAGTTACGGGTGGCATATTGAACCCTGAACGTAAGCGCTCTAGAGTTATGAAGAGTCCTGAGTGAAGCGAGGGGTTCGAGCTGCCCAAGATGAATACAGGCTTTTTCCAAGAGAAGCATACTCTACTTTTCACACCTTCTGCGAGACGATAAAAAGCCAGGGCTCCATAATTTAAAAAAAGCCGTCGTTCTACTGTATGTATTGATTTGAATATTGTACGTCTAAACTTACGTTCTAGAACGGTCAGTGTGTGTTAAAAGAGTAAGTATGGAGTTTCTTGTGCTTGTTTCTCCATAACAAGCTACTTTCCGAATGCACGGTAGAATCATTTTATGTAACGTTCAAAAGTGCCGCTTGGTGGCCTAGTTGAAATAAAATATCTTTGTCTTTGTCTTTGACCATTAATGTAGAATGTGACACAAAATTATTTTACAAAAACATTTCTTTTTAAAGCTTGCCATTATTATTCCGTTTATTGCCAATGAAAAAAAAAGCCACAATTCGTTCTAAAACACAAATCATCTGATACACAAAAAATAAGTGTTGCATAGGACGCCTATTTATTCGTCGTCCAACATTAATTTATTTTAATTCTATTAAAGTTCTTGCAGGATCATGGTACTTGCAGAAAACGGCGTACATTTTACAGCTTGTTCAAAAAGGCGATTTTACTTTGGCATGTGTTATTCTAATTTAGTTTTTGCCGATACGCCAGGAGACATTTCAATCAATCTAATTTATACTTATAAAATAAATAAATATTGCTCAAATTAATTTATAATGCCACACTCTGCAAGTACTTGCACACAACCTGCAAGCACTAGATAATAGTTGCTCTATTAATATTCTCGCTAACCCGTTCACGACTATGCTAAATATTCAGCAACTAAGCCATTTCATCTAGAATAGTTTAGTTCTATGCTCGTAAGTTCTCCTATAGCGTACTATAGTGTTGCAAGGCTATTATTACGTTGTATAATAGTTTATTAATAATCTGTTTCAACGAAATTTGTGACAAAAATAATTATACCGCATTGTAGGCTCTAAATACATCACGTTCGAAATTCGAATGGTGTCTCGTTGTGAATCTGCGATTTACTTTTAAAAACAAATGAGTCCGCTTTCGGAATTTTGTGCGCACTTTTTTAACCAAAGGCCTTATGGCTTCTACAGACAGACATAACGCGAAAATAAGACAAAAGATTAAAAAAAAAAGTCTGTCTATGGGAGTCCTTGTTTGAACGGGTTAGGAATAATATTATTAGGAAACTAAGTTCAAGATTTATTTTTCCAAAAATCCTTCAATAATTATTTTCCGATTCCCACAGATCTACTATAGTTTAGATGTTAAACATAAAACATACATAATTATGTCAGTGAATAAAACTATGTGATTTAGCTTTCTATTAAAACAACAGTAGTTATATACATCCAACAACAAAAAATATAATATATTTAAAAAATATAACTTCGAAAAAAAGTCAGTGACGTACCAAAAACAAAATCGTTCGGGCAAAGTTGCGGGCAAAACATGGATTTTTGAAAATCGAATCTGGTCGTACGGTTTTGTTTAAATTGCGGGCAAGCCAAAATGCTAACAATGTCGACGTTGATGATGCCTGCTGCCACCATGACTACAATGACGAATGCTGGGCCGATACCTGTCGCTGCAGCTACTAAGCTGGAACCCAAGCTGCTGCAGCTTCCTCACCCAGCTCTGGTGCCACAGATGCAGCAGCAACCACAACCGCAGCCTCACCATCACCAGCACCCCCATAATAATAATAAAGTTGGTAAGTAATAGTGATTAAGGAGCGGTTTGAGTGACATTTTTGTGTGTACTAGACCTGTGTTAATTCTATTTGGAGTTATCTTAGAAAAATTCCATAATAATCAATTTACGAACTGTCAAAAAACATAATGGTGTTTATTTTGTGCACTTACAAACTTTTGTATGTTCTCGATTGTATTCTGTGATTTTTATTAAATGTTTTTATATTAAAATCAATTAACCATCAATTTAATCTCTTGGAATTTAATCCAAAAATAAATATCATTACTTTTAAAAAATCTGCCAGAATTTTTGCCTCCTATATTTTGCTATCAGATCGATTTCCGTACATTTTAGATAAGTTCCCAATTTCACCGCTACTCTAGGTAAATAAAGATCAATCGGTGTACCTAACAAGGCCGGATTGGATTGACAGGCGGTAAAAAGGCCACTAAATAAAATAGAGGTATGTTATTTTATTTCCAAGTAAGAACAAGACACAAATATTATTTGATTTCCGAAATAAGAGGAGCCATTTCACTTCCGTCGTGTTACTCATGTTATTTTGCTCGTCTAGTACAAAATGAATGTCATTCAAACTAACTTGAAAGGCCTAACTTATTATGACAATCTCGCAACTAACGAAACGTTTTTTGCTGGACATTGCAACGTAAACACTCATTTTCAAACGTTTTACGTATGAAAATGACTGTTTACGTTACTTGCGAATTGTCATAGCCTAAGAGGGCCGTAGACTGGAAGTGTGTTCGCAAATCGGCACATTTCAGTGTGTCATACAAGTTCAAATACTTATTAAATAAACTAAAAAGATTTTTTCAATATGCATATATAATTGATTTAACTGCAAGTTCATGCATAATGCAATGCAAAAATACGACACACACATGCCAGTGCAACTTGCATGCAAGATGTTTCTTGTGTAAGAAGCGTGCAAAATGCAAGTTTACTTGACTCGCATCTTGCATGAACATATGACGTTTCTATTCTGTTATTTTTGCAACATGCAAGATATTTATAATATGCAAGATATTTATAATATACAGCTGGCTTTTTACGACTTGAGTATTTCCAGATATGTTTACATACCTGGAAAAATATATCTTGACTTGTATGACTAATTATTTAGACTGTATTGTTGTATTTAGTTGATTGTTAATGTTGTCGTATTTACTACCTGTATTTTCCCAATGTTGGGCATACGCTCGTTCATTTTCAGATACCTTTTTAACCTAGCTGGAGCGTAACCGATACTTGATTAAAATTAACATTTTTCTCCTTTAAATTTAATATTTTAAACAAAATTGTTTGAAAGACGACAGACAGACAGACGGACAAGTGAATGACAATAGGGCTCCGTTTGGACCCTTCTAGTACGGAACTCTAAAAAGGCTTGATTGATTGATTTGAGTTAGAAGTGTGGCAGATGATGAAACAAATAAATTCCCTTGCAGCCACTTAAGTAATATGTCGTCGAAAAAACAAACATATCCTGTTAAAATGGCCTCGTGGCAGCTCTAAGTGGGTTATACGTCTTGCTGCCCTCACATTAAGTGTAATACGTGCGTATTATCACCCCCCATTACTTTTGTGGGACAAGCATACGCCGCGGTAGTGTTTTGTTTTATTAACGGAAGTTTATCTGGATTTTTGGATGAATACTGCCTCGACGTTACTTTGTGTGTTTTATTTCATCATCACTGATGTCAAAATGGCGAGGGAAATCTTCTTGAGGAAACCGGCATGTCCTAGAGCTAAATATTCAAAGTTAAGTGACATTTCATTACCCAACATGCACTGGGCCCGCGTGATGGATTACGGCCCACTCCTTTTCGAAGAGACGAAGCCTGTGTCCCAGCGGGAACGCTATAAGATGATTATAGCTATGTTTAAGCTACTACCTTGTTGTTTTAGTGGCCGCTAGCGACTGCTCAGCATGAGTTCTTGGGTTCGATGCCCGGGTCAGGCAAGGTTTTATTGGGTTTTTCCGTCCGTATTTCACATAGACTGACCGAACAACTCAGTTATTACTCCCATAAGTAAGACTGGTTGTCTGAATTTTCGGCTTGTGCCTGCTCGTGACTGTTAAAGATCCGCGGATGACAGCCGGGATCAACGGGTAAACGTGTTTTCTAAGGCACGGAGAGATACATCAAACGGTGTAACATAACATAACATGACATAACATGACATAACATAACATAACATAGCCTAACATCAACCTTGTTTTCCCCGAAGGGTTGGGCAGCGTTACGTCTATAGTAGGGTAAAAGTAGGATAGTTGCCCCAGGGGTATAGTTGAATCAAATCAAATCAAATAATTTATTTGCATAATACATGTTAAAAAAAAACCGGCCAAGTGCGAGTCGGACTCGCACACGAAGGGTTCCGTACCATTACCGCAAAACACTGCAAAAACATCACGTTTGTTGTATGGGAGCCCCCTTAATTTATTTTATTTTAATTTAATAATTATTACTTTTTGAAGAGAATATACAACTAAATATTCTATGAATATTTCAAGCGTCTACCTGTTGCCGTTATTAATATCGAGCAAAAAACGGCAAAAATATCACGTTTTTTGTATGGGAGCCCCCCTTAAATATTAATTTTATACTGTTTTTAGTATTTGTTGTTATAGCGCCAACAGGAATACATCATCTGTGAAAATTTCAACTGTCTAACTATCACGGTTCATTAGATACAGCCTGGTGACAGACAGACAGACAGACAGACAGACAGACAGACGGACAGCGAAGTCTCAGTAATAGGGTCCCGTTTTTACCCTTTGGGTACGGAACCCTAAAAAGGTGTTACAGGTATAAAAGGGACAGTGTATTATAACCTAATGCAAATTATAATACCTACTATGGCAACATTAATTACCAGACAGACAAAATTTTACTAAACAGACAAACAGAATAAATTTTAAATGGGGTTACATTACAAAATAGAAACGTGAAAAAAAAAATATGAATTAAAAATGTCAAATGTTAAAAATGTGGTTGTCCCGATTGTAATAATTACTCTGATTTCGCGAATGAATTGCTTGCTATTTTAAAAGTTTTTATTTAACTTGCAATGTATGTATGTAAGTGTATTCGGGTCAAATCTTGAAGTGAATTTTAAAGCAGTTATCCTCCACCGATTAAGATGAAATTTTGCATACACGTTTAGTTTGGATGACAATGCATGGTTAGATAAGTGAGATGGATATTATTATTCTTATATTATCTCTTATAACTCTTATATTATTCTGTTTTTAGAATTTGTTGTTATAGCGGAAGCAGAAATACCTCATCTGTGAAAATTTCAACAGTCTAGCTATCACGGTTCATGAGATACAGCCTGGTGACAGACAGACAGACAGACGGACCGCGGAGTCTCAGTAATAGGGTCCCGAATTTACCCTTTGGGTACGGAAACCTAAAAAGTGTAGCAACTATCCGATTTTTACCCTAGTACACCAATATAAATATCTTCCCCATCATGCAGTGTAATCCTTACCTAAATACATAAATAGCTGCTCAATATAAGTAAAAAGAAGCCCAAAAGCAACGAGCGACTCAACACTTTATTTTCCCCATAAAATACCAATACCTACCATTTTACGGCATTTTTATGACCAGGTGGGAACGTAAACCATGGTAGTTTTGCCATAAATCATGTACAGAACATCTCTTAATATTATTTTGACAATATTATTGGCAGACCTGTTGAGGAGACAACACTATTATGGTGTACCGTATATGGCTTTTTAATTTCTAGGTTTTAGGTTGAAAATAGGGAATCTAACCAAAGTGATATTAAGGCATCGGTGAAGTGCCGTCATGCATGGAGTACTGCTCTCATCTCTGGGACAGATCTGCCAAGTACCAGCTGGATGCACTTGAGTTGATTGAAAAACGGGCCAAGAGGCTCATCGGCAATGAGATACTGGTCGAGTCTAGCCTCCAGAGCCTTGAATATCGGCGCCGAGTTGCTATCCTGTCGGTTTTTTATCGGTTACTTTTCGGGGAGTGTGCGACGGAATTGCATGAACTAATAACTCCTAGCCCGTACTATCATCGGACTACAAGACGTACGGCGATGCGTCATCGATACATGGTGGACATCCCACCCATACGCACCAAACTTTTTGGGGTTACTTTTATTATGCGTACAGCTAAAGCTGGGTCCACACTAGCGAGCCATAACCGTAACTGTTGTATGTGCTGTTACCAAAAAACATAGTGGGTTCGTGGTTCGCGAGGCTGCAACGAGCGCTACACGAGTGGCTCACAGCGAGCCGACGATTGTCGGTTTTTGCCGCGAATTAAAGGGCGCTCGCTGTTCGCTCGTGGACGTCAAGAATTAAATTTGTTGCACGCCGCTGCGAACCATCAAAAACTTTCAATTATTCATCATGAGTGAATGGTGAGAGGATAAATGTCTTTTGTAAATGTGTAGATCACTTCTTGCCCGATACATTCCATGTTTACACCATCTTCGTGGCTGTTTATGATCTTCCAGTAAAGCATCTACAAGTATGTATGCTGCACAAGCAAGAGATACTTCGCCTAACATCTTGGAGTTACAAACCAAAACAGCGGATAGATCCAGCTCGTCGTAACGGTAACAGTAATGTGGGCGTCTCGTAGACACTATAACCGCCTGACTGTTTCTGTTTGGTTACAGTTACAGCTCGCTAATGTGTTCGCTCGGTGAATGCGTTTGGGCGACGTCGTAAGCCTAAACCGTAACACGCGTACACACTAGAACCTCGTTACTGTATCGCGCTAGTTACGGTTACGGCTCGCTAGTGTAGACACGGCTTAAGGAGTGGAATTCCCTACTGGAATCTGTATTTCCTGATAGCTACAACCTGGGCGACTTAAGTCAAAAGTGAATAGGTTTATTCTAGGCAAGCGTGCTGCACCGTCGACCACATCATCGCTTACCATCAGGTAAGATAGTGGTCAAGCACGAGCCCTTACTGCTGGAACACTGGCCTCCTCCCTCCCAGTGCGGGTTGGTAGATGTAACATGTCGTCGAATCTTTTATAGTTCTTAGTCACTACAATGCTTTCCTTCACGGTTTGGTGATCTTATGTGTCCCTGATGTTTTCCTTCAGGGTTTTTTTTTTATTATAGATAGGCTCGCGCTTGACCATTATCTCACCTGATGGTAAGCGATGATGTGGTCGACGCTGTAACACGCTTGCCTAGAAGTAACCTATTCACTCTTGACTTAAAGACCCCGAGGTTGTAGCTATCTGGAAACACAGACTCCGGCAGGGAATTCCACTCCTTAGCTGTACACATAATGAAAGTATTTCCAAAACGTTTTGTGCGTATGGGTGGGATGTCCACCATGTACCGATGGCGCATCGCCGTACGTCTTGTAGTCCGATGGTGAAACGGGCTAGGCGGAATTAGATCATGCAATTCCATAGCACACTCTCCGAAATGCAACCGATAAAAACCGACAAGCTGGCAACTCGAAGACGATGTTCAAGGCTCTGGAGCTTTGACTCGACCAGTGCCTCATTGCCGATAAGCCTCTTGGCCCGTTTTTCGATTGACTCTAGACCACCAAAGTACTGCGCCTGCTTGGGTTTAAACCCATACCCGTTGACTCATAAATCGGGGCCGGAACCACTGGGCCAATACTGCTCAAAAGCTCAGAGTCTCAGTACTACTTATTTAGAAAAAAAAAACAAATGACAAGTAGGGAACGTTGTAATAAGAACGTAATGAGAACTTGATAAGTCTTCTTGCTTCCGATTCTTAAATCATTTTCCCTTAGACCGACATTTTAGTGCGAGCTGGCCATTTTCCTGTTTCTTTGTAAGACTAAGTTTTTCCCGTGGCGTCGCGCGTCGTACGTACCCGAGGTTTATCCCGCACAAACTGTGCATTTTTCGGGATAGAATAGTAGCCCATGATACTCAAGGATAATGTAGCTTTATATCAGTGTTTGAATTTTTGTAATTCAATCAGCACCTGTAGCCAAGTAGACAATCTACAATCGATAAAGGTAGTAGAAAACGAATCAATGTATGAGAATGACTCATCTGAATGTTAAGTCACGTGGTCAGACCATACAAATAAAAGGCGTTGTGACTTGGCTAGGGGGGCAGGACTTACAAAGATTACATTTATCATTTATATATTTATTTGAAATATAGCACAGCCTCATCACATGCATTACAAATCAACGAAACAATCTAAACAACTATTGGACCAATGCATATGACAAGTGGTGCAAGGGAGCAGTGGTGGCCCAGTGGTATCGGCCGCGACTTTCAACTTGTAGGTCGTGGGTTCGAACCCAGGCAGGCGCTTTACTTTGTGTAAATTATTTCATCACCACTGCTCTCAAAAACGGTGAAGGGAAACATCGTGAGGAAACCGGCATGTCCTAGAACCAAAAATTCGAAGATATGTGACATCCACCAATCCGCACTGGGCCCGCGTGGTGGATTACGGCCCATCCCCCCTCACAGAGAGGAGGCCTGTGTCCCAGCAGTGGGAACATTAATAGGCTGATGATGATGTGATATGACAACGGCGTACATAACACACATTGTAACATTGCCGCCCTGAGATAAATTAATAATAAATATATATATATCCTTTTCCTAATTTGATAAATTATACAATTGAAATCACAAACAGTAGATTAAACAAAAAATATAAATGGATAAATACATGAACATCAAACTCAAATAATTAAAACATTAAAAAAAATTGTCAGAAATCAAAATCATAATGTAAATAATCAAAATTATAAGGTCAAAATATTTCAAAAATAAAATATTTTTTTATATCAATATAAAATAAAATCACAACCATAATGTCATAAATCAAACCATAAAACTCGATAATCCAAATCATAAATCATAATCAAAGTTAATAAAAAATTAATACAAAATAAAATTATTAAAAATAAAATGAAAGGTCAAATAATATTCAATATTATATGGTCATACAAAAATCAAAAAGTCATACATCAAAACTATATCATGATGTGGGCATATCATGAAGTAGCCGTGCGTTTATCGGTCCATATCGTCAAATGTTGACTATTCATTGATCTGGGCAGGCCATATCATGAAGTGATCAATTCTAAGATCTGGCCATATACATTTTTATCCCTTTATAATTTTAGTGTAGATTATCTTCTGCCAGCGGTTTCCCCCTCATGAAATTCGAAAATTAACCCTCGGAAGATAAGTACGAGTATCCTATGTCCAAACCCAATCCTTGCGTGAAGCTTTCTTTGAAAGAATGTCCAGAGGAGAACTGTCACTTTTTGGGATAATCCCACCGCACAATTCCCAAACTACTGCAACTCCTGAAAGCCAGAATCAACAGTGGCGACCACTAGAATAATTGAGATTTTTGTCATAGTTGACTGCCACGCGGCAAAAGTCGCGGCAAAATCTAGTTAGATATTGGCTGAAACAGAGTTGATAGATCCAATAGTTCACCCACATTTCGCAAATCATTAACCAGGCACAAATCTAGTCTGCGGGCTGCCACTGAAAATTAATTTCCTGGAAGATTGGCAATGGCACAGGCAATGGATTCGCCCCTATTACCTGGATATATCATCATCATATGCCTGTTTAACCAAACTATGTTGTGGCACAGATAATATAATACTAGCATACAGATGCCTCATCCCATACAAAGAAACCGTGCCGATGTAA